>JAGWCC010000193.1:0-1200000 GCA_022651775.1 Drusus annulatus
CAAGTTTAAAAGGGTTTTTTTGTTGAAAAATTTAAAAAAAGCTATAATTCTAAAATGACATTCGGGTAGGAATAAAGGTTTAAAAGGCAAAGAATATAACTATAAAACTCAGATAGCAAATCATCACTTGAAACATTAAAGGAACAGAAAACAACAAACGGAATAACAAGGGGAGTGTATGAAAAAACTAGACGCATGCCGTAATAATGACAACAGGAGTAAGATTTCAATGGGTTAGAGCGCATCGGCCTGGAAGGCAACAGGCGGATTTAGCAGCAAAAAGGGAAGATTATTAAAAAAATGCGCAAGACTATGATAAAATATCGAGCTACACAAAATGATTCTTAAGAGAGAGACGGAAAAAATATGGAATAATAGATATATAGAAGAAAGTACAGGGAAAATTACGAAACATTTCTTACCAAAACATAACAACAGCCCTTTTAAAGAGGAAAAACACGTGAAAAACAGTTTTAATGCTACACCGAGATGACAGGACATGGATGCTTAAAGGAATACCTGAAACGCTTTAAAATAATAGAGGACGACAAATGCCCGTGTGACGAAACATCGATACAAAGACAGTATGCATCTAATCATGCATCTATGCATCTTTTGTTTTCAACATATTTGTTTTCATCATATGTTTTTTTCAAAATGTTATGTTATATTGTAATTAATAAAAAAAAAATAAAAAAATAAAAATAGAAAAGTGTTCAATTTTTGATGTAGATAGATTGAAATTAAATTTCAAACTTAAGAACTACGGAATCACAGAAAAGAAAATAATAGAAATCTGGACACAAAAGAATAACAAGTCAAATTTATACAGATTATCTAGAAAAAATTAACAAAAAATAAAAAAACACATTAACGAAAGTAATGACAATGCAACACAATAAGATCATGAAATAATCAAAGAATTAGGAGACACCTTGTGCGTAACAAGCAAGGTACCCCATGAAGATACTAAAAAATCCATATGACCTGACCTGACCTGACCTAACCTAACCTTACTGAATCCTGTACGGGTTATTTTTCTGAACAGAACTGCAAATTTTCATCTCAATCGACACCATAGAGCGTGAGAAAATGGCATTCTAAATCCGACCCCAAGTCTCGCATCTGGTCTATCAAATTCATCGCATTTCCAAAAATATAACAAAATGTTGTTGATGGCAGTTTTTTCGCTTGAATCTGATGTAGTTTAATTATCTGAACAGAACTGCAAAGTTTCATCTCAATCGATACCATAGAGTACAATGTGGATTCGACTTTCCAAAAACAAATTAAAAAATGATCTATCACTTTGCGCCCCCTAAAGCGAGGGGTCTCGGATAGCAAAGCTTTTTTTTGTGGCGTTTTTGCTCCCATCTATCTGAAAATTTGTTACTGCATTGAATCGAATAGTTTTCACGAGTTTCGCACACAAAAAATGGATGGATCCGAAAAAAATTCAAAAATCGATTTATCACTTTGCGCGCCAAAGCGAGGGGTCCGGATAGCAAAGCACTTCTCTCTAGCGCTTTCGTTCTGATCTATCTCAAAATTTTGTATCTGCATTAAATTGAATAGTTTTTTCGGAGTTCCGCACCCAAAAATTTGGATTCGACCTTTTAAAAAAAAAATTCAAAATCGATCTATCACTTTGCGCGCCAAAGCGAGGGGTCCAGATAGCATAGCACAATTCTCTGGCGCTTTCGCTTTGATAGATCTGAAAATTTTGTGTCTGCATTGATTCGAATAGTTTCTCTGGGTTTTACTTACAAAAATTTTATTGTGACCATCTTAAAAAAATTTAAAAAACGATCTATTACTTTGCGCGCCAAAGCAAAGGGTCCGGATAGCAAAGCACTTTTCTCTGGCGCTTTCGTTCCGATCAATCTGATAATTTGTATCTGCATTGAATTGAATAGTTTCCATGGGTTCCTTACAGAAAAATGTGGACGTGAAATTTAAAAAAAAAATCAATTTATCACTTTGCGCGCCAAAGCGAGGGCTCCAGATAGCAAAGCATTTTTCTCTGGCGCTTTCGCTCTGATCGATCTGAAAAATTGTATCTGCATTGAATTGAATAGATTTCATAAGTTCCGCACACAAAAATGTGGATCTGACTTTCCAAAAAAAAATTGAAATACCATCTTCACTTTGCGCGCCAAAGCGAGGGGTCCGGATCGCAAAGTAATTTTCTCTGGCACCGTCTATCCGATCGATCTGAAAATTTGTATTTGCATTGAATTGAATAGGTTTAACGGTTTCCGCGTACGAAAATGTGGATGTGACCTTGCGAAATCGAGAAGTCCGGATAACAAAGCATTTTTCTCTGGCGCTTTCGCTCCGATCGATCTGAAAATTTGTATCTGCATTGAATTGAATAGATCTCATAAATTCCGCACACAAAAATTTGGATTTGACCTGCTAAAAAATATTCAAAAATCGATCTACCACTTTGCGCGCCAAAGCGAGGGGTCGGGATAGCAAAGCACTTTTCTCTGGGGCTTTCGGTACAGAAATTTTCGGTCGATGGGAGCATCGACCTGAAAGTTTGTATATTTGTTTGATTCAATGGTTTCAACGTGTTGCACACAAAAAAAAATGTTCATGTGAACTTTCAAAAAAATTTCACTTAGCGGGTCAAATTGAGTGGTCGGAATTCCAAAACCTTTTCACTGACGCCGTTGTACCGATCTGTCTGAAAATTTGGATTTAAACATTTTTTGATAGTTTGAACTTGATTCCTTAAATCATTTTCTAAATATAACGTGCGTCGAAAAAAATATCTCCTTACGATCAAATGCAAGTGATCGGAATCGAAAAGCACTTTTCCCTGCCACCATCCCACCGATCAATCTGAAAATTTCGATTTGATCTTGTTTAATTTATTTAAACGGGATTCTACAAAAATATTCTAAAAATATGACATACGACAAAAAATCCCCTTACGAGCGAATGCAAAGGCTCGGCATTGGAATTTTTTTTTCTCTGACGCCATTGCACCAATCGGTTTGTTAATTTGAATTTACCATACACTCTATTTGATTGTCTCTGCGGGATTCAATAATAAAAAATTAAAATATGACATTCGTCAAAAAATCTTTCTTCTGGCGCAATCGCACCGATCGGTTTGAAACTTTTTTTTGTGCTACACTTTTTTATTTTTCTTCGTTTTCTTTTTCCTATCTTTCCTCTAATTTTTTTTCTTCTTCTTTTATTTCAAAACATTCAATCAAACTCAAGTAAAAATCCAAATCTCAAGCCAAATCATCTCTCATCCCAGTCATTTTTTTGTTATCCAAGTCCATCCACCCAAATCTTTATCCGCATACATCGAAATTACAATCCAAATACGAAAATGTATCCATTTATTTTTCATTGTTAGAATCCATCTATCAAATTCATCCAAAATCCAAATTTAAATCTTAATCAAAATACAAATCCAATACAAACTCCATCAAATTACAAATCAATCCATTCAAATTAAAAACCATTCATCTATCATTATTTGAATTCATCCATTCATTCAAATACAAATCTATCGTCTTCCCAATACATCTGTCTATTCATCCATCACCATCTAAATCGATCGTCCAAATCCATCAATCAAATCCATTCATCAAAATTCTATTCCATATCCAAATCCATCCAAATCGTTATGAAAATCCATATCCAAATCAAAATACAATTCTTATTCCACATCCATCCAAATCCATATTAATCTTTTCAAATTAAATACTATTATTCTTCTTTATCAAAAACCATCCATCTTTTGAAATTTATAGCCATTTATCCATCATTTTCCCAATCCATCAGTTCATCCATCTATCATCATCCAAATTCATCATCCACCCATCAAATCCAACTATCAATCCAAAATCTAAATCCAAATCCATTAATCAAAATCTAATTCCTAATCCAAACCCATCCGAATCCAAGCCCATTCATCCAAATGCAAATCAAAATATTTTTATCCAAACCCAAAATCATAATCGAAATTTTAATACATCCATCTTAATCCAAATCCAAATCGAAATTCAACTATCCGAAACCCAAATCCATCATAAAATATCCTTATCCATCTTTTTTAAATTAAAAACCGTTTATCCATCGATGTCCAAGTCCTATTTATCTAAACCACTCATCTAACGTTATTCAAATCCATCCATCCATCGAAATCCAAATCGAAATCAAACTCAAATCGAAATCCATCTAAATTAATCCATTCAAATTTAAAACCATTTATTTCTCCATCGTTATCCAAGTCCATGCATCCAAATCCATTAATTTAAATTCCAAATTCAACAAGTCACTTATTTGTAGTTTATTTTTTTTATTTTATACAGTGAATATCACACAAGAGTCAATTGGTTCTAGCCAGAGAGACTATGGCATTCCCAAACGAGGTACTCGTATGTGTTGTAAGGTTGAAGGTAGTGAGGAGGGGAAGGAGATGGGGATGAGGAAGGTTGGGAAGTACCTGGCTATTTAGATCTTGTCACCAAACACGGCTAAAGCTATTTCAAGCAACGTTTAAATTTAGAATGGTGGTCCTCCACCAAGACGATACTTAAGAGTGTCTACCACTTTGGAACGTGCCGAAAATATACTATATATTATTTTTACGTGAATCAAATGTGTTATTACGCATATTAATTAAATAAAATGAATTGAACCCGCGACCTCTGGATTTGTAGTAGAGCGTCTTACCACTCGAACATGCAGGCCGTCAACCGTGTCCCTAAAAGTGTGTAACTCTTTTCTTGAATTAATATTCTAGAAATTATTAATTAATTACATATATATATTACTTAAATGAACAAACAATTTAAATACCTCGTCATCTCTAAAAACTCATTTTAGTTGGCTCATCAAATCTATTATTCGAAACATTTATTTATTTTCACTGTTATTTCTGCTACCAGGTCAATTTATATTGACATTTTCTTTCATCTCTTAAAACTTTATTTATTCTCGTTAGAAAACGTTGTAGTAAACGTGTAGAAACATATTTCCTCACATTTTCAATGTTTTTTTCACAAAAAAAAATTTCGTACTCATTTAATCGTTTTAATATTGATATGTTATTTTTTTATACCACTGTTACTTCATATTATTCACAATTGTTATGGTAAATCCCCATGGGCGTATACAGGGTGTCCCAGAACTCGACGTCAATCCGAAAGCGGGTGATAGGCAAAGTCATAAGTGTTATCAGAAAAATATTTTTTTAAATCTAAGTTATGTATTTTAAAAATTATGGGCATTTTAAAAAAATCGAGAAAATCTACACCCTGTGATGGTGTTTTAACTCCCGTTGCTACAATTATTTTTTTTAATTTATTTTTTTTTTAATTTTGTAATTCTGAATAATGCTTCTGTAAATTTTTACATAAATTTTCAAACCAACTACCCCAGCTTGGAAGAAAATGACACTTTTTTGCCAACTTAGTTTTCAAAATGAATACTTCGCCCAATTTTAACTGTCTGTACTGAAAAAAAAAAGTACTACGCTAGCTTGGCAAGTTTCTTTAAAAGTTGGCGCATTTAATAAGGATTCCAAAATTGTATAACAATCGCTAGTAATCTAGCATGTTTCTTGGGTATATTTTTTTTTTGTAAAGAAACCCAGTTTTGGTCAATTTTTTCTTAATTATTTAAAGTGATTTTATTCTACTCAAGGCTTTCCTCGAGGCCGTAAATTTAAGATTTTAGTTGAATGAGACGAAGAGAGTAACTCTACGAAGTGTGAGCGAGACAGATAGTGCCACCACTTTTATTGGAATGTGAGACGGATAGATATTACACCATTCGACTAGTGTGAGCGAGACAATGGTCGCTATTGTCCTGTTTTCAGGTAGTCCACCATTTGCTGCTTTCGCTATTGTCCTGTTTCCAGGTAGTCCACCATTTGCTGATTTAAAAAAATATTTTTCTGATAACACTTATGACTTTGCCTATCACCCGCTTTCGGCTTGACGTCGAGTTCTGGGACACCCTGTATGTAAATAAACAAATATTCAGATTGAATGTCTTGCCATGCCCGTTTTGTAAAGGACGCCACGAAATCGTAATGTACTCGGGAAATGAAGATTATTAACGAGCTTCATAAATTCGTGCTAGATGTACTCGTAAGTGACTATGACATTTTCAAAAAGAAACTCAAAATACACTTTTCACTAAAATTACATAAAATGTATTATATTCATTTGTAATACTGATACTCCCTCCCTAAGCACGAGAATCTTCTCAATTCGAGAGGTAATTATCATTAACTAGAAACTAGACATTGTATATTAATTGTACTTAAATGAACCTACTGTGTTAGTATTAAGTAAAAAATGATCATTTTGTATAATAAAATTCAATTAAAATGCTTGGTATATGAAAAAAAGTGCCAATGTTGCACCCAAATAACCAAAAATACTTAATTAGATCTAACAATTTATCTTTAGGATGCTAACTATAATCAACAATAACTGGAATTATTTCACATGCGCCGCCATCCATACATACGGTAATCAGTCAAACAAATATATGGAAAGAACCATTGACATAAAATACAAGCACGTCATATTCATACAAATCATACGAAAAACGTAGCACCACTAATGTTGCACCACTAAATGTTTCACCCGCGTATGAAAAGGATAGCCATTCAAAGAATACGTGTGTGCGGAAGAGATAGCTACGTGAGGCGTGTTTCGAAGGTATGTCTTGTTGAGTTGGTTTAGTGCAACCAGGCGCGTTGTCTCAGTAACGTATCTACATTATTTAATTTATCCAAGGAAAGAACAAGCTGTTTTCACGCTTTTGCGTTAAACTATTCTAATCCCCTCCACATATAAACTAGGACTTGGTGTCCCCTTTTAACGAATAACAATAGGTCGACATTAGCGTTGTGACCGCTCTGAAAGAACTACTTCTTTTGGCAGCAGTTCCTACTTCATTCATTGTTCATTGAACAAATACTTCAATTGAAGTGGGGTAGTTCATTTTAGCGTTCATTCATTTCATTAACTTCATTCAATTCATTTCATTGAACAAATACTTCAATGGAAGTTAGATTTCAAAGAACTACTTAAATTTGCAGCAGTTCAATTGTGAAGTTGAACTTCAAAGCCTATAAAGAAGTACTTCATTACAAGTACTTCAATTGAAGTTCGACTTCAATCTAAAGGAACGAGATTTTTTTGGAGTTCTTTTCGTTTTAATTTCTACCGACTAGTACTTTTTATTTTGGCAAGGAACCGGTTCCAGTTCTTTTCACTTTCAAATCCCTACCGACTAGGACGTGCTTTTTTCGGCGAGGAACCGGTTCCAAAAAGAACTGAACAAATTACCGGATAAATCCAAATCTCTTTTTTGCGAGTTTGACTTCAATTGAAGTGTTCACTGCGAAGGGTTCATTTTAAAGAACTAGCAATTCGTGAAGCATTCACAAGACATTGAAGTTTTTCCCAACGCTAGTCGACATATTTCACTTTTACGTGGACAGTAACGTTGCGTTACTATTACACACTAGTAAGAAGGATGATTAGTTCGCAAAACAAAACAAAATAGTAAATAAGTTCTTAATTGCGTATTAAGATATGTGTATATATCGGTTCAAGCATGGCTTACTAATAAATCGCTGCCTGTGGTTTATCACCTGATCTAAAGCAACGTTTTTAATATTTTTGATTGTGCATTTGGAGATTCATGTTTTAGGGATAAAAATAAATAATATGCAACGCAAACCCCGTGCTATTTAGCGCGCGTGTGAAATTTTGATTTAGTAAATCATTTAAATAGTGTTTATAATATTATTGTTTTGTATTGTTATTTTATTTAAAATGGCCGAAACGATACAAAATACACTATCGTACAAACAATCGCCCTTAAATACATATATCTGTCTTTTTCAATCTACACTTACACGAGCGGCAATATGTTTGTGTTAGAAAGAAACGTGCACTATTGCATGTTAACCTGAAATCTTGGTTTTGAGTCAAACCCATGTCCGACGAATTGACTACAGTCGTTCGCAAATCAACAGCTTCTGATATATTAATATATGTTCCTCCAAGATTAGATGTCATACTAAAGCGAAATCCTGGATCCGATGCGTTTCGATTCATTTAGAAAATTCGTTAATTTCGATCGATTGTACTTACTAATTAATTTGCTCCGTTGACGTCAGTCGATGTTGAACAACTTTTTTCATTGTGTTCCATTCAAAATTGTTTGTGTTCTCATTCCAAAGTGTGTGTTTTTTTATTGGTCTTTCTCTAAAAACTTATGTTTCTACTCTCGTGGTACGAGAACGTATGGAAGCAGAAAAACACTTTAATTTCTTCTTCTTTATTTTTATTTAAACATTTTTATCGGAAGAATTTTTAAAGTACAACAGTTGAACCTTCAACTGAAGACATTCAAGAACCGCACGGCAAGGCGCTCTGAACGGAACTGCTAACTGACAATATTCAAGAACCGCACGCCATGGCGATCGGAACAGGACTGCTGGATGAAATAATGGTCAACTCAAAAATCATACTCTAACATGCGGTATGGAATAAAGCATGTTTAAAAGGGTCTTAAAAATCGATCTAAAGATATTGTAAACAATACAATTCAAGGGACAGAAACACATTAAAGAAGGCAATTAAGAAATGCCCAAGGACCTTGGTCTGACGGGTAGATCACAGGGGATTTAAGTTACAGTAAACATTATGGGAGGCAATTAAGAAATGCCAAAGGACCTTGGTCTGGAGGATAGGTTACAGGGGATAAGCCCTACATGGGCGCAACTGCATGGCCCATTACAGCTAGCATAACGAATTCACTACATTATTTCATAGACATAATGAACATTACTCAGATTTGCTTAATCCTAAAACATAAATCACACTAAAATATAACTGTAAACATAAACATACAAAATTACGATTTGCAGTAAGCGATAAGGCATTCCTTCATAAAATACCAGGCTAGTACTAGAGGTACCTTATTTAATTTCACCTAGTAACGTCGCATTTGGAAACGAACAACTAATGTTAGTAGAATTATAATTACTAATCTTAAACTAGTATAATTATTAATCTTAAAGAAGCATTTTATGTGTTTAATTTATTTATTTTTTAGCCACGATATTGCGATGAGATATCCGGGTCTTAGTAATTCATTATTATGCTAGAGATGGTTGATATTCCTGTTCCGCGATGACTTTGCCGTCACTGGAACCGTCGATATTATTTCTCAGGAGAACCGGTTATTTTTGGAATCGGTTATTTTTTGTATAAAATGAAAAATTCGAAAGTGTAAGTGACCCTCGATAAAATGTTAGTTTCTTTCCCACCCAAAGATTTGCTGTTTGCACCCCCTCTGGAAATGCAAATATTTAGATTCGCTAGGTGCTCCACTTCACCGCTCTGAAACCGGTTCCACATCGGTCTCCGGTAACTGGAGCCGTGATAACACCATATTTCAGATATCAACCATCTCTACGCACGCCTACTTACATTGTTTTTAAAGTTTTGTGTCGAATTTTTTGAATAACAATAAACCGTCGAATATGGTTGAATTCATCGGCTAAAAATCGATTCGTTTTCACAAATATGCCAATAGACAATAATTTTACTTGAAAATTAATGAGGAATAATTAAGATTCAACTGCAAAATAATCAAAATATTCAACCGGCTTTGGCCGTATATATTTTGTTATTCTAAGTGCAAACGTTGATTTTTTTTCATTACGTTTTCACAGAATTTCGCTCATATTATACGTCACGTAATAGAAGTAACCATCACGACCAATCAATTCATAATAAAAATAAATATGTTTGAAGTTTTAAAAATTGTTTCATAAAAAATCACACTCCAATTTGATCAGAAATGGATACATCGTGATCTCAAAGGGGAGAAAGGAAAAAAATACTAATTTATTAATCAATTGGGTACTTTCCAAATTGGAATTATTTGAATAACAAACGAGAGACTTTTTTCTCGACACTTTTCTCCGGCGAAATTCGTCACGTGATTTTAACTACACTGCAATTTCAAATGGAAGCCAAAGTGAGGTTTAACCAATATTAATGTACAAAATATGAAGTTTGTTTGTAGATTATTTTAATTTTTGCCTTGAAATATTGGTAACTTAACAAAACTTTTACTAAGATCAATCCTTTTTGTGAGACACGAATTTTTTTTTTTTTGTAATTGAAAAAATATATATATATATATTATTATTGATAATTATCTTACTAAACACATGCTTGAATTTTTAGGTTTTTTAATTTTATTTAAACAATAATTATTATTATTTTAAATTTCTTAAAATCATCAAACATATTGTTTTTTTTTTTTTTTATTTGAAATAATAATAATTATTGTTTAAATAAAATTTAAAAACCTAAAGATTAAAATGGAGTTCTCCAAAATAAACTTTAAAACTATAAACACATACTTAAATGTATAAACTTTTGCCAAAACGCCCACAAACATAAAATTGAACAAACATCCATGGAAGCATACAATCCTTCGTAAATCAGGTTATTTCAATAATAAAATAAAGTATGTATGGATATTTAAATAATATTTATGACGATTTTTTAAAAAAGAAACCTTTCACCAATCCACAAAATATTTTAATCTTTTAAAAAATAATTATACTCTATGGTTCCGGTCAACATACATCTTAAATTTACAAAAATATATATTCGATAAATAATTATCCGCTAAAAATTTATCTTATATGTAAAAAATATTTCACTGTAACTTATTTATAAAACTTATACTTTAAAAGATGTATAAATTCTTTTTATTTTTAAAATGTCTACCGGATATACCTCAGTCTATATTCATGATCGCCGATCGCTGGCTGGCATTGAAGTATACGGTGTTGGTTAAATAAAAAGTGCACCACAAAATTACACAAAATGCACTCTGAAACGAACTTACAGCTTATCCAAATTCTTGAGAAGACTATATCTCCCGGTAAGTTTTGTGTGTTTACGTTTTATTGTCACCAAAAGTCATCGATAACAGAAATGTCCGTTAGAACATGTCTGTCTGACTCATGGCGTAATCTTCTCGAATGAATTTCGTATTTTCGGTACCATGAAAGCACACAATATTTACGTGTTCTGTCCTCGTTAAATCGTGTATCTTTTGTCTTTCTTAAATTGTCGCCTCGTATGTTAAATAACTAAATTTTGTCGCTGAATATCATGCCGATAATGTTTCATGTATTTTCATTACATCTGATAAATTACTCGGTTAGCCGGTTAATTTGTTATTGCACGAATAGTCTTGTTAGATGTAGACAGCATAGGTTGATGACGTATTCATATAAAATACATTCGCTTGTCTTTATTAACAATGTCAACTTGTAGGGTGACAATTTAGCGGATGTTTTTCATTATACATGCTTCAAATTGTACCAACGCTTTTGAACTGCTCTGACGGAATGCACGCGCTTGAAATGTCAGTTTCAGATTCACGAGTTTTTGGAATTCCTGTTGAATAGTCCAGAATATTGTCAAATTATACACACGAATTTAAATACAATACGTAATAAAGTTTTAATTATTTTGGTACATACTCAATCTTTATCGATGCAATATTATTATCATTGTCATGATTGTTTCATAATGCCATCAAAATTTTAAAGTTTTATTGTTAGTAAATGTTATTCTCATGACTATTGCCTACCATCAACTGCAACAGTCTTATAATTACTTGGATCAGCGACCATTGTCTTTCCTGTCAATTCTGCAATAAAAACTTGGACATCTGCCCAAGCCCTCGAAATATATCAATTGTACTTGCTGTCATTCTTTATAATGTCAATATAATATAACACATTTTTTTAGGTTAAAGAATTTGAAAATTTGTGCTGTTTTCAGGATTGGCGTGAAACTCCCCTTTTGAAATTCCTACATCCAACTTAATTATTATCAACCCCTTGATCTTAATAATTATTATTGATTTGAAACTTATATTTCCAGACAAAAATGAGTTGGAAACAGCGGAGAAGTTCCTGGAGCATGCGGCTGCCACCGACCTGGGTCGCTTCATGAAGATGCTGTCTGATGTGCTTGTGCAGGGGGGCAACAGCCAGGTGGCGCGCATGGCAGCCGGCCTGCAACTCAAGAACCACCTCACCTCCAAGGAGGAGAAACTCCGTTGCGACTACAAAGCCCGCTGGCTGTCCATTCCTGATGATATCAGACACTACATCAAGAAGAATGTAAGTGAAATCCATGTCTTCCTCCCATAAATGATATTATTTGTTATGTAGAACTGTTTCCACATCGGGATGCCATCAGTTCAGTGTGAATGAGGAGAATAATACCTGGTTAGTGGCTGTTGTAACAGTTGCTCAAGTTATTCAGTGTGGATACCACGGCACAACTCACACTAAGCTGATTGTATCCCTACGTGGAAACAATCGTGTGCTCAACTCAATTTGGTTTGAAGCGCCACATTTAGTAGGAAATAATCCCCCCTTCTCCAGACTAATTGTTTCAGACTTGACTCGGATGTTTTTTTTATGAAAAACCATCTAAAACCTGTTATATCTTATAACCCGCTACTGACATTTGAGTGTAAATTCGTAAATCCTCTTGCTCTTGCAAAATGCATCTGTTCTCGTAGTCATCTCATTCATTGTTTTGTTCACAAGAAATAACTCTAGTAATAATCTTAGCGTATGCCCTTTTCCTGCTGTTCTACAGTGCTATCAATATGAATCTAATTGACTTCACAATCATTGTGTACATGAGCGCTTGTAACTTGAACCTAAAACACGAGGCTGATGAATGTTGTTGAGGATTGCAAACCGCTCGGGCCGGCGTCGGCGGATGAGAGGATGTTTCCATTGTGACGATGTTTACTTGTGGTGACTTGTCTGTTTAGATATTGGGTGCGATAGCCACGGAAGAAAGCCGGCCTAGCTCTGCGGCGCAGTGCGTGGCCTATGTCGCGGTGATTGAGATCCCAGTTCGCCAGTGGAATGATGTGATAGCTAATTTAGTGGAAAACGTTGTGAGTGCTCTGGCCAGTGAAATGCATAGAGAGGCTTCATTGGAAGCTATCGGTAAGACTGCTGACTGATTTTCAATTTATTTAAACTACCCCCCTTTTCTCCCCTTCTATCGCGAGTATTTTATACACTGATTAGTTAACAGCATCTGCTAAATAAATCCCAACTGGCTTTCATTTACACTGTTGATATGACTTTCTTGACAGTGATTTCAAAACATGTTAAATTATATATTAATCATATTGTGAACCCTAAAGACGATTTTCGCTAAAAGCTCACTATCTCAGATTTTCTTCTAGCTACATAATTATATAACAATCATTACAACATGCCCCGACACGTTTTTCCAACCCGTTAAATGTTACAAATAATCTTCATTGTTGTTAACGACAAACGATTGGTCTACTCTCATTTCTCATGCAATAGTTTGATAAGACTGCCACAATCAATCCCAATCATGGTTATACTCTGACCTATCATGTGTTAATTCCCTTCTTTATTAAAATTAATTATTTATTTACCAGTGGATTATTTTGATTGCAGTGTAAACCATTTTATTTTGCAATTTCAGGCTACATATGCCAGGACATAGACTCTGAAGACTTGGTTGCCCAGAGTAACCAGATTTTGACTGCTATCGTCCACGGAATGAGGTCTGGAGAGCCTAGCAACCATGTTCGCTTTGCGGCTACCATGGCCCTTTACAACTCGCTGGAGTTCACCAAGGCCAACTTCGACAAGGAGAATGAGAGGAATTACATCATGGAAGTTGTCTGCGAAGCCACACAATCTACAGATAGGCGTATTAGTGTTGCAGCTCTACAATGCCTGGTTAGTACCACATGACTAGATGTATTCATTATATTATAATACAGAGTCACAATTACAAGATCAAATGTATCAACTATCACTTTTACTTTCACTGTTCATATGTATCTGAAATAGGCTGTCATTTTGGCTCCAGTTACCGAAGACTGAACCGTTAGCCATAAGTTAATACTTTGATTCTATATGTGGAGAGAGGGTGCAAACTGACTCTGAAAAAGGAACCGGTCTCTTAAAAACACTACTGTTTCAGGTGAAAATCTTATCCCATTACTATCACTACATGGAGCCGTACATGGGCCAAGCCTTATTTCCCATTACTTTGGAAGCCATGAAGTCTGATATCGACGACATCGCCCTTCAGGGAATTGAGTTCTGGTCCACAGTCAGTGAGGAAGAAATAGATTTGTCAATTGAAGAATCAGAGGCAATGGAATCAGGTGTGTAATTTGACAAATCTATGCACGTACAGTTGCTTCTTAATGATATATTTATCCTTTATTAAAATTAGTTGCCATGCTCATTTTATGAAGAAATTCCAGGTTGCCCTCCAGTGCGTACGTCCCGCCACTACGCCCGCGGTGCTCTTCAATTCCTGACACCGGTGCTGATGCACAAACTGACCAAGCAAGAAGATTCGGATGACTGGAACCCTTGCAAGTCGGCTTCTGTCTGCCTGATGATCCTGTCCAATTGCTGCGAGGATGATATCCTTTCTTATGTCTTTCCATTTATTAAAGAGAATATTAAATCTGACCACTGGAGGTTCAGGGACGCAGCTCTCATGGCGTTCGGTTGCGTCCTGGGCGGACTCCAAACTAACACACAAAAGCCCCTCGTGGAGGAGGCTATGCCCACTCTTATTCAGTTGATGTACGACGCAAATGTTCACGTCCGAGACACCACAGCTTGGGCGCTGGGTCGCATTTGTGAAATAATCCCTAACGCTGTTCTCAATGAAGCGTACTTCAAACCTCTGCTGGAGGCCTTAGTCAATGGGCTCAACGCCGAACCTTCCGTGGCCGCAAATGTCTGCTGGGTGTTCAACAATCTCGCGGAAGCCACATACGATGCGGCCAAGATGAACTGCACTTCCGACGTGCCCCCGACATACCTCATGTCCGAGTGCTTCAACTTTATCATCCAGCGCCTCCTCCACAACACTGACCGTCCCGACTCCGGGCAGCACAACCTGAGAACCAACGCCTACGAGGCCCTGATGGAGATGGTCAAGTACTCTCCCAGGGATTGCTACCCGACTGTGCAACAGACCACCCTGATAATTCTCGACAGGTTACAACAAGTCCTTCAAATGGAGAAACATATATCTGGACACAACGAGAGCTCTCAGTTTAATGAATTACAATCACTCTTGTGTGCCACTTTGCAATCCCTCCTGAAAAAGGTGACGCCGGATGACGCTCCCAAGATATCTGACACGGTCATGCAGGCCGTCCTCACAATCTTTAGTTCCAGCAGTGGCAAGGTGGGAGGAATTCAGGAGGATGCCATGATGACCGTGTCAAGCTTGGTGGATGTGTTACAGGAAGGCTTCATCAAGTACATGGAGCTGTTCAAGCCCTACCTCTACATGGGCCTCAAGAACCACCAAGACCATCAGGTGTGCGAGGTGACTGTTGGCCTCGTGAGTGACATCTGCAGAGCCATGAAAAAGAAGATCTTGCCTTACTGTGACGACCTCATGACCCTCCTGCTGGAGAACCTGCAAGACAACAATATCCACCAATCGGTGAAGCCACCCATCTTCTCCGTGTTTGGAGACATTGCCATGACAATCGGAGTGGACTTTGTCAAGTACTTGGAAGTAGTAATGAAGATGCTGTTCCAAGCTTCCTTAGTACCCATGAACCGAGCTGATTCCGAGATGATCGAGCACCTGGAGAAGCTCCGGGAGAGCATCCTGGAAGCGTACACCGGGATTGTGCAAGGCTTCAAAGGAGACGAGAAAGAGCTGCGCTCGGAGATCAACATGCTGGAACCCTTCATAGTGAACATAGTGAACTTCATGGTAGCCGTAGCTCTAGACCCCGAGCACACGGAGAACCAGCTGGTGTCCGTGGCCGGCCTGGTGGGAGACCTCTGCGCCTTCGGGGTGCCCATGCTGCAGTTCCTGGACGTGAAGCCCATCACCGACATCCTCAACCTGGGCCGGCGCTCCAATACCTCCCGCACCAAGACCACAGCGCAGTGGGCCTCTAGGGAAATACGCAGACTCAAGAGCCTTGCTCCACAAGTGGCCACTAGCTGGTGAGGATTGTTCATATTCTTTCTGTCCTGTACTAGAATCTGTATCTTGTTAATCACACTAATTGATGTTTTCTTCTTCCAGATTCTGCTCCGCTACATAGATGGAGATTCGAAGTAATTCAGTTAAGAAATATATCAATTTCCGACACTCTATATCAGTTCTATCCAAAGCTACTCAGAAGTAAAACTGAAATGATATAGTGTTTTAGTTATGTTGATTATCATCGTTTCACAATTCTCAGTGCAGTCAGAGAAAATGTTATTTTCCAAATACGAGATAGTCTACATTTATTCCATGCAACAAATAGAAAGTGAATCTTCGCCAAATAAATTAATATTCTATGGAGGAAGAGTTAGTGGGGACTTTTCTGTTTATCGCTGTAATCATGAGTGGAAGTGGTATCAGGAAGCTTAAACACAATATTATTAGTGAGTGAAGTGAAGACAGACTCGACTCGCAGCGTGGAAAGTGAAATAGTGATCAAATCAGATGTGCGTGTGTGTGAAGTATTTGAATTGTATTGAAGGACGACCATTGACTTATATTTATGTGCGCGACGATTGAAAGGTAAATGGAGTTGTTTAGTTTGTGTAGCATCTCTGTGTTCTGGGAGGTCGTTGTTGTTTCCGCGCTGAGGACGCGAGCGGGAGGCGCACGGGCGGGCAACATTCCCTATACAAATACTGTCTGCCGGCGGCTCTCGGCACAAAGCACCAGCAGGCTGGTCCACCCTCTCGGAACCCACCCTCGCTTTACTTTAATTAGGCTATGGTCTCGGTGACACGGATTATGTTCACCTTCTAGACAGTGTATCGATGAAATTGATTGTTACTAAATGACTTAGACTTATTTGCTTTAACTAAACAAGATCGATTATGTCGAAACTGTGATTTGGGAGGGCTCTGATTTGCCGTTGTCTCGACCGCGAAGAGTCGAGCCGACGCTGGATGTAACATAATGTTTTAGATAGAATTTTGCAGGGTCTTAAGAGGAGCCCTCCCAACATAAACAATTCCTGATTGTGTGATATTGCGTCCTATGATATCCTAGTGAATAAGGAATTCCGAATGTAAATATGACAGGTGAGAGAATGCTTCCTGTGAATGGAGAGGGATGAATGCTTTTCTACATGTGAGTGCGATACAATAATAAAATGACGGTGACTATTAAACGTAAGACAAACTAAACGAATCTGTATATTTGGTTGAATGACTTGTTATTTGATATGTTGATGTTGATGTAAGAGTGCTTGCGACGCAGTGTTTAAGAATGTTATGTATTTTCAGAGGAGTTTTACGAGCGAGAGATTTGCATGCAGATGAATGTTTTCTATTGACTCTTGTGTATGCGAGAGAGATGCTTGAAGAAGATCCCCCATGTTTAGTGCCATGCGACTGCAACTGTTTGTTCCCGACTTCGTCAGTCACCGGTCTTACCCGCTAAACAACTAGAATACCCGGAACTGTACCACCCACCTTTTTGTCTCGCTAAATGAATCCATTATAAATCCTAAATTAACCCATGATTTCAAGTTTGGATTATAATTATGTTATGTATTTTTGTAGAAATATTAATTGAATTTCTTCTCAATCGCGCTCTTATTTCCATTTAAGACTATCACCGAACGTTTCTGTAAAGGAGTTGCAGGAATTCAATAAAAGAATATTCATTATCCGACTTGTTGTTTTTATTCCTCCAAAACCCACACCAAACCATAAACCAGGGTTACAGGCACAGATATTCCAATATTTAAACCATTGGTAGACAACTCTTAAAGTAATGTGAAAAGTTTAAACAAAAAAATTGAACATTATATATATATCATGCTTACATTTTTATTATTTGTGCTTTTAATGGGATCAATTTCATTCATTTGAGCGGAAACTCCAGGATTTAATAAATCATAGTCATCAAACCACTTTGCTTTCTAATGAGATTAAGGGGAGGTCAGCATTGTCTATTATGAGCTTGATAGAATATCAACCAATCAAGTTTCTTATTTACAATAAAATCATTGAAACTTAAGAACTAGATGAATTCTATCATTTGTATCTCGAGGTATGATTACTTTGTATTGCGTTTGCTAGTCTTCAAATGTACCTGTGTAATAATGAAATGCGTCGGTGTTTAAATAGGGTGACATGAAATTGAAATTTTTTAAACTCTTTTATTTATCAGTAGTGTTCATTTTCGTGATAGCTAAGCAGCCCTACATGAAGACATTTGAATGTTTACCTCCCAATAAGGCAATTACTGGACAAATACTCATAAATAGTTGGGACTGACTAGTATTAAGTTCAATAGCAATAATCTATTTATAGTTTTTGTGTAAAATTTATAGAAATCAGTTTTATTTTTTTAATATTTAATTCTAGCAAATTTAAAAGTGGACTTTCAGATCACAATATCAGCAAATGGCATCTGTAGTTGGGAACGAGAAGCAGAAGTCAGAAGTAGGTTGAAGAGAGCTGCACGCTTCAGATGGGTAAGAGTTGACAAGAATCAGCAAAACTAGAAAAATTTCAGGGGAGGTTTTTGTTCAAAGCTGAACGCCAAAACGCTTACGAAGAAGAAGTTGATGTCAAAAAAGCTTTCAATGAAAATACATCATATTTTTTAATCAGATAGGATTTCACAACACACTTGTTTCCAATGGTCACCCTAACTGTAAAGTTGTAAGGATTCCTTGTAGGCCTGTAATACCAACGTCACCTTAGTTCGTAATGGCCGACCCCACGGAGTGCCTGCAGCCCCCTGTAGGCAGAAATAAATCTGTAAGTTTACATTTCATATCACTAGAATTATATCCTGCAAGGCCTGATTGTTATGTCAAGGTTACTATTTAATAGCACTTCCTAATTATGGAGAAACCCACAAACGGGTTCCCACTTAACAAGTTTTCACACTTAAGAAATTGTGTTTTTTCCGTCCCTAAAAGACTGAAATCAAACATATAAGGTTTTTACAGTCCCTTGGAAAACCAAGTAAGAGAGTGTCACTGTAAATTGGCAATATTTTATTTATTAGTATCACTTATTATTTTTTTTGTTTAAATTGGACATAATGTTTTGTTTGATTGTCATTCAATACAGCTTTAATTTTTTAATTTGTCAAGTAATTATTATCCTGTTCTGAGGTAGGGGATAGTTTTGCTGTCTGCTTGTGTAATTGTGTAGTTTACCTGATCGAAGACTGCAGACCTTTGTAGTTAAAAAAAAAATGTTAACCTTTTCACTGCTTTTTCTTATTTACAATACAAAAAAAACCCATCTGCTACATTTTTTTTCAGTCATTTGTGTTATTTTAAAATGAAAACTTAGATGTACACTGTTTTTTCTGTCTGAAATTATTATGTCACTACAACTATTTTTAGCTAGCGACGTCATTTCTGTTATGAGCTATGAAGCTTTGAAATAACCGTTTACTGTAAAAAAATTGACCATTTGTTTGTTTAACTTTTTTCAACTGTTCAGCTTTGAAAAAAAGGGTGAAACCATGTAGTAAAATATCGCTACAGTAATTTTCACATGCCAAAGTGACCAAGTTAAGTAGAAAATACACTATATTTAACAATATAATAAATCCCTATTAGTTTGTAAAATAACAAATACTCTGCAAAATATTTTTTTGAATTAACAGGGCCGAGATGGTATGGACTTAGATGACCTGCTCCCCCACGTGGGTGAGTTTGGCCTCTACCAGAAGCTGCTCCTCTGGCTGGTGTGTCTCCCAGCCTGTATCCCCTGCGGCTTTGGGGCCTTCAACCAGCTCTTCATGACGGACACCCCGGAGCACTGGTGCAAGGTGCCGGAGCTCATGAATGTCACGGGACTTACGCCGCAACAGAGAAGAGAAATTAGTATTCCGCAAGAAGTAAGGGTATGATTTTTTTTTATTATTGTACAACAGATATAAACCCAATAACGGTACAATGGAACAACAAGTAAGCAATTTCAAATTATAAAATTTTTAAATGAATAAGTTTTTTGAACTTCTGTAAATTATCTGAAAATATATCAATATATATAGATGATGTATTTAACAGAATTATACCTCTTGTCATGCTATGCTGAGCCAAAACATCTGTCCGACCATAGGGTATTCTGAACATTGTATGATTTCTGCTGCAACAGTATTTTTCTGGTACCAATAAGCAGTAGCATGCCAAGAGGTATGGACAGTCGATTGTGATGATGTCATGCATAAAGTATGCTTAGCAGTGTTTTTATATTTTCTTTCATGCAGTATCGTGCTTCAATTTAGTTTTGAGTTTTTTTTTCAAGAGAATAAATAAATGCATTGATTATTACAGTATTTTTAATGTTTGATGTAATAAAAATTTTAAAAAAAAACTGACGTAAATAAAGATTAGATTTTATTTCATAGTGCATGTTCATTCTAAAATAAAGTCCCAACAGTGTTAACTTAATTGTGAGTTGCGAATCCAGTACTCAAAGGGTTAAAACCAGTTTTGCAGATTGTTTATATTCAGTAGTCACTGACAGCAAAACCACCTCAACCCAGAACAGGATGCCGTAACAAGTTGACCTCCTATTAATATAATCTCCTCCTATACAATTATGTTATAAGCCATTATATCTTTCAAAAGGGTTTAATGAAGATCTTATAAAAGTAGGAGGCAAAAGGTCTGGGTTGAGGTGGTTTTTCCAATAGTCGCTAGTTGTTGAAGAAAGGCTACCAGTTTCAAGTGGAGATCTGATAGCAAACTTTATTCCATCAAATAGCTCCTATTACAGATAGAGTACTTAACATAGGATACTTTGTTATGAAATGCACATAATCTTTGTTTGATTATAAACCATTTTTTGTCACAATGCTTTGAACGGCAGTGACAAACATGCACAATAAATGTATTGCTTCCATAGAGGGGTCTTGTTTATAGCAAATGCAATCAGTTTTATGATTTTCGATCGCGTGAAAGATGGCGTGCTTTTTGTTGCCATAATTTTTTCTGAATGAGAACAATTTTTTTTAATAAAATCACTATTTTTTTACTAGCTTATGCTCTTTGTCAGAACATAAAACATAACTCTGATGTCAAATATTTTGTAACATAGTTTTTTTTTTACTTTGGGCACCAGCAGAAATAACTTTGTGTAGATGTATACAGATATGCACATCCAACATTAAAATTAACCCACCTATGGTACTAGAAAAATACAACCCCCCCTACCCCAAAAGTTTTATTTGAAAAGTAAAATTAATTGTTTTCTATTCAGTTCATCAATCTCCTGATTAAGAAAGTACAAATTAATTACTTTTCACTAATCCCACTACATTTATATTGCAAGTTCGAAGCTACTTAATAGCTTAATTGGATTACTGGCTTGTCCGCTTAACCTGAGACGGGCAGGGTATCATGTTTATAGATATTGCCTTTTAGGTGGAAAGCAATGGCACATTCAGCAAATGTTCCAGGCACGCTGTGAACTGGCTCGAATTGATACAGCGTTATCAGGATCCTGCCGATATTCTGCCAAACTATGACTGGGACGTGGAACCGTGTCACAATGGCTGGGAATTTGATCAGTCAGAAGTTCAGTCTTCTATTGTCATTGATGTAAGTATCGTTTGATGTCCGCGCAAGACTTTTAAATTCTCTAAGGCTAAGGAGACTATGGGGCCCCTGATTTTTGGGAAATTGGGAAACAAGAAAAAATAACACAAACTGGATATTCAGATCCGATCCCACATTGCTATTTTGGTAAAAAAAAAATAATATGGTTCCAAAATAATAATTAAGAACAAAAAATTTCAAATTGTGTTCACTGTGGCGAATAAATAACGAAACTGTTTTTTTGTAAAGAAAAATGTCCATAAACAATAATTCGTAACATTAGATTCATCATTTGATTTGACCTCGTGAAATGAATTTGTCTTCCAAAAGAAGCTTCTCTACATTTTGATGGGTTTTTTCTTACCGAATTCAAAATATGAAGGGTAAAATTTTGGAATAGAAATAAAATAATATATGGCTTGTAACGTCATTGGTTTTAGGCTTAATATTAAAGTTGGCTTTAGAAATACCCTGGAAGAAACAACCGAGTTTAAGTCATTCTGTTACATACTTCACTGCTTCACTGCCCCCTTGGACGTCATTGTATAAAAATAGCTATGCTCTTCGTCATAATATTTATTTGTTTCTATAAATGAATTCCAGTTTGATTTGGTCTGCGATCAGGCCATTTATCCGACCCTGGGATTGGTGGCACTGAATGTGGGCGGGCCCATAGGGGTCTACATATTTGGAATACTAAATGACAAAATAGGACGGAAGAAATCTTACTTCAGCTGTCTTACGATTCTCATAGTCGGTAGCCTGCTGACTGCAACAGCCCAGAGCTACTGGTGGTGGGCGGGAAGCAGGGTCGTGGTCGGTCTCACCATCCCCGCAGTCTATCAAATACCTTTCATCATTTGTAAGCAATTAACCTTACTTTTTGTTGTAATAATAATACATTTTATGTACATACATATTACTAATTAGTCTATATATACTTGAGTTGATCATGTCAAGGCTCGAAGAGTAACTATTATAAAAATTATGTACGAGATAGAAGCAAGGGGTAGGGGAGTGTGGTGTTATAGATCAATTTTAATCTCCTTTTCTACATTTTCAGCTCTAGAACTGGTGGGACCAAACTATCGTTCCTTTATAACTGTTATGACTTGCATGTTTTATACAATGGGACTGATATTGCTGGCCGGGATCACGTACATGGTGAGAGACTGGAGCAACCTTGCTTACATAACTTCAGCACCATTTATCCTGTATTACGTCTACTGGTTCTTCCTTCCCGAGTCTCCGCGATGGTTGCTAGCCAAGGGTAGACTCGAAGAAGCCTCTAAAATACTCGAAACCCTCGCAAAAGTGAACGGAAAAGCTTTGCCTGAATCTTTCAAGCAAAAACTCAAACAACTGATGATGATGGAACGAACTGTGAGTGAAGAACAGAGAGCTGCCAGTACACCGAGCTCATTTGCTTTGTGCAAGTCCCCAAATATGAGATTAAAGACTTGCTTGATCACGCTGAATTGGTTTGCAAGTGAGATGGTGTATGTCGGTTTGAGTTACTACGGGCCGTCTCTGGGCAGCAATACATATATGAGCTTTTTCCTTTCGTCGATTGTTGAAATTCCAAGTTATCTTGTTTGTTGGATCTTGATGGACCGTTGGGGTAGAAGATGGCCACTCTGTACTTCAATGGTGTTAAGTGGGATAAGCTGCATTATCACCGTCCTCTTACCAGAAGGTACATTTAATGAATATAGTATTAAAATAAATAAATCAATCCGTGTGTTAACATGATAAATAAGAAAAAAAACATTTTATTTCAGATGCAATTACAGCGACACTTGTCTTGTTTCTAATTTCCAAGTCTCTTATTTCTGCTTCATTTTTGATAATCTATCCATTTGCTGGAGAACTTTACCCAACTCAGCTTCGTGGAATTGGAATAGGAACATCTGCGTACATCGGAGGGCTTGGCTTGATTATAATTCCGTTCATTACATATCTGGTAACTATTTTCCACAGGATTATCTTTCTGTTTTGAATTACCCACTATTATGATAAAACAACTATCAGATCAGAAATGTGGACATAAGTTTGATACTAATCACATGAATATTAATAGGGATCAGAGAATTTAAAGATGCCACTTGTGATTATGGGAATTGTGTCGGCTATCGGAGGACTGGCTGCTCTCCGCTTGCCAGAAACACTGCACCACAAACTCCCACAGACCCTGGAAGAAGGAGAAGAGTTTGGGAAAGACTGGTCTTTTGCTGATTGTATACGATGCATTCCACTTAGGTACCCCATTGTTTTATTTGCACCTCAATTTTATTTCTTCTTATTAGCACAGTAAAATGCAGAACTAATTTATTTTTCGTTCTACTGTGAACATATCGTTACAGGAAAGCGATACTGCTGCGTCACAAGCTATGAGCATACTTTATTTCAATGAAAACTATTTTCTTCATCAATTTTTCTAAATCGGAATACCTACCTACGTTTTGCAACTTGGATTTTAATTAAAAATGTTGCACTTACAACAGAATCACTTTCCAGTTACTATAATTCAAATTAAATAGAACTTTGACATAATCAGTCCAAACACAATAAATAAATTACCGTTAAGAACATAAAAAATTAGGATATGTGAAATGTGTTCCCGACTATTCTTGTGTTCCTCCAGTTAAGAGTACTCCTGTTCCGGTGTGACTGATCACCGGGGGCACTGTGTTTTGGGGACTATGAACACATAATTTGAGAATGGCGAAGGTATGCTATTATATGTTTATTTATGTTATAGACCAGTTGTTCCGATGTCTGGGTCCTATGAAGATCTGGAACAGCTGGAGATGAGCCAGATGCGCGTCTCTGATCTTCGGGATGAAGCTAGTCCCATACCAAGAAGAAATTCCATGAGAAAGCTAATAAGGCAGGCCAGCGTTATGGATACACAGAGAGACATCGATGGCTCTATGAGATTAACTTATTGGTTTTAAATAAAGTCAAAAAATTATTGACATTTATTTATTTAGTATTACGTATTTGAATAAATAAATTTAGTTGCACAAGCAGTTGTGTCTGTCTTCATTTATTAATTTACTTTTTAAGTATCGATAGATATGGGTGAACAATAAAACTGTAGAAACCACTGGAATAGATTTTAAAAATATTATAAAATGATACCCTCAAAGAATGTGTATTGATATTAAAGCAAATTTAAAATTGCTAGCTTTGGTGCAAATAGGGATTTAACAAAAATATGTTTTAGCTAGACTTGTTTGTGGCAATTTTATTTTGTTTACCAGTAATTGAAAATAATGTGTAAAGTACCCTAATGCTTAAAAAAAACGTTTTGTGTTCTCTAAATAAGGAGAAATTTACATAGAGGTTAAAAAAGTTATACAAAATTATTGATTTAAAAAAACCTCACAGGCGAGGACACCATTCACATAATTCCATCAAACTGAGAAAAAAAACGTACAGTGTCGGACACTACAACAGCTATTGGCCGTGAAACGAAATCCTCATCCATATTTGACCCAGGCTCCTCAGATGCCGCATGAGTTATTGGGTGCTTGCGTTGCCTATATTCGCGGAAGAACTTCGCGCTGGTTTTTGGGTGCGGGCCCGGCGTTTTCAGTGTCATTCTCTTTTGAATTTTGTGCTCTACGCATTCGTGCCCTAACTAACTAACCATCACGCCGTTTCTCCGCAGGGGTAGGGCAGAGAGGGCGGACCGCCATATAACTCTGTCTTGGCACACACTCCTTGATTCATTCACATTCATACATCGTCTCATACACACTCTTCCATTATTCTGACTCTTCACATGACCCGATTCAAGTATTTGATTTATTTGATCGTGCCATGTCTTTCTCAGGCGTCCTCGACTTCTTCTTCCATTCACTTTCGCATCATATATTCTTTTCACACTCCTCTCTTCGTTCACTCGCTCTACATGCCCAAACCATCTAAGCGTCCCTTTCTTGATCCTATTCATTACGCTCACATCAGCCTTGCATTCTTTCCGGATATCCACATTTTTAATACGATCATACATGGTTTTACTGCACATACGTCTCAGGGATCTCATTTCCACAGCATTCAGTCTTCTTTTATCCTTCCTCTACCAGTTCCATGCCTCACTGCCATACATCAGGGTTGGTATAAGCACTCCATTGTGGACTGCTAGCTTCGCTTCGTTGGATATTTCTTCTTTTCAACGTTCAGTCCTCCATTATTATATCTACCAGCGTCCCCGAGTTGGCACTTAGAGCCTTTTTTTAAGTTACTAGCCACGGTGCTTACACCGTAACCATCGTTGTCTGTTTTAAACTTTTATTTTATAGAAATGTAAAATAAATAAAAAAATGAATTTATTAATAAAAATTATGGAAACTGTCGGGTTTAATCTAAACTATAAAGTGTCATTTTTTAAAAGGTATGGGTATAATTTTACTTGGCAAATTACTAAATTAGTATTTTGTTACGACAAGCAGTTCTAGTTTTTGGTACTTAGAGCCTTAATTAATTCCAGTATTGAGTGTACAATATGTTACCATATTAGAGATGATCAATATTCCTGTCCCGGTTAAAGGAACCGGTTCCTAGCCGGTCACTGGAACCCTCGATATTATTTCTTCGAGGAACTGGTTCCAAATTCGCAAATAAAAGTATCGATATCCTTTGTCCGTTCTTTTCGTGTTATTTTGGGCAAGAAACCGGCTCCAGTTTTTTTGTTTTGGAAATTGCTAGCAACCCCCCCCCCCATGAAAAATTATTTTGACGAAAAGTACCGGTTTCAGTTCTGTTAGAATTTCGCTAGCAACCCCCCTCCCCCCCCATGAAATTTTTTTTTGGCAAGGAACCAGAGTTCCATTTTTTTTCGTTTTTAAATCTCTACCGACTAGTACTTTTGTTTTGGTGAGGAACTTTTTTGCCGATTTGCTAGTACTTTTCGAAAAAATATCAAGGAACCGGTTCCAAAAACAACTAAACAAATAACCGGATAAATTCAAATCTCTTTTTTGCGAGTTCAACTTCACGACTTCAATTGAAGTGTTCACTGCGAAGGGTTCATTATAAGGACTAGCAGTTCGTGAAGCATTCACAAAACATTGAAGTTTTTCCCAACGCTAGTCAGAGTACAATTGGCGCAAGTGTTCATCTTTTCTCTTTAAAATGAGACCCTCAGATGGCTGTGCTATGTCTATTTTAGCCGAGTTATTTATTTATTTATAAATTAATGGACTAAAGTCCAATTACAAAAAAACATACAAAACACAAAATGGGAAAAAAGAGCAAAAGAGAAAGAATAACACATACATAATATTAAATGAAGCAATGACAAAAATAGGACAAAATAAACACAAGAACGAACATTCAAGCCAAGGTCTAGTCAATGTTTTGGTTGAGTCGTAAAGAATGACAAAAATCATTTAGACTGCTGCCAAAAATTTCAAGACCATGGCTTAAGTTAACAAGTCTCGACATTCTGGACATTGGAGAATGATACCCATAATTAGGAACAGCAATTTATTGTTTCTGAGTCAACGACAAGGAATGTTGAACTGGATAAGTTGCAACAGAGAAATAAGTCTATAAAACAATTAATAATTTTGAAAATGCAAATTAAATCAAAGTCTTTCCTGCGCTTTTTTAATGAAGAAATTTTCAATGATCGTTCAATTTCATCATATGAATAATCGCCTCTTTCTCACCCTAATCTCCATGCAATTCCGCATAAGAAGCGATGTTGTACGGATTCGATATGATGAATATGAATGGTATAGAAAGGGACCAAATGACACTAGCATATTCTAGATGAGGGCGAACTAAAGAGCAGTAAAGAGTTTTTAGGCTCTTTATATTCTTAAAGTCACAGGCAATTCTAATGATGAAGCCAAGAAGTTTTAGTGATTTATTAGCTACATTATTAATGTGGCTACGAAAAGAAAAATTATAGTCTAGAGTGACACCAAGATATTTTTATAAATCCGACGGTAGATAGGGATACTTTTTAATTTTTAATTGAAAAGGATCGGTTTATGAGTTCTATGAAATGAAATAATTTTACATTTATCAATGTTCAGTTCTGGGCAGTTAGTTTCACACCATTCATTAAATGAATCAATATCAATTTGGAGAAGAATCAGTCATGATAACATTTTATTATTTTAAGGATCTTATAATAATATCTTATAATCTGTAAAAAACCCGAGGAAGAAAATACTTTGGTAATATTGTTAGTAAATATGTTTAAAAAAAAAGAGCTAGACAAGCACTTTGAGGTACTCCGACGTTACTTTAATATTATTAGATTCATAGTTATTAACTTTGACTCTTTATTGTCTACCATTTGAATAAGATTTGAAGAAAGATAATAAAGGGTTTCTAATACCGATAGCATGAAGTTTGGCGATAAGAAGTGAGTGATTAACTTTATCAAAGGCTTTAGACTAGTCAGAGTTATTGAAGTTTGAATTTATTTTGACAGAAACTGTCGCTCGATTGTACATTGTTATAATAATTTACGACCGCGGGTAACCGTAATCGTAATCATGTGTAAGGCCACCGATTTATGTTTTGACGTGGAACGAATTTGAAATCAATGCTGTGTGTGGGGAAATAATCGCACCCAAATGAGAAAGTCACAAAATTTTTACTTCAAAACGGTATATTTTAGCGTTGTGACCGCTTTAAAAGAACTACTTCTTTTGGCAACAGTTCCTACTTCATTCATTGTTCATTGAACAAATACTTCAATTGAAGTCGGTACTTCATTTTAGCGTTCATTCATTTCATTAACTTCATTTCATTGAACAAATATTTCAATTGAAGGTGGTAGTTCATTTTAGCCTTCATTCATTTCATTAACTTCATTTCATTGGACAAATATTTCAATTGAAGTTGGTAGTTCATTTTAGCCTTCATTCATTTGATTAACTTCATTTCATTGAAAAAATATTTCAATTGTAGTCGGTAGTTCATTAAAGCGTTCATTCATATCATTGAAAGAAGTACTTCAATTTGCAGCAGTACAGTTTCGAAGGCATTAAAAACGAAGGGACCAGTTCCAGTTCGGTTCGTTATTAAATCTCTACCGACTAGTAATAGTACGTGATTTTTGTGGTGAGGAACCGGTTCCAGTGCTTTTCACTTTGAAATTTCTACCGACTAGTACCAAGGAACCAGTTCCAGTTCTTTTCGGTTTCAAATCTCTACCGACTAGCACGTGCTTTTTCGGCGAGGAACCGGTTCCAAAAAGAACTGAACAAACAAGCGGATAAATTCAAATCTCTTTTTTGCGAGTTCGACTTCAATTGAAGTGTTCACTTCGAAGGGTTCATTTTAAAGAACTAACAATTCGTGAAGCATTCACAAAACATTGAAGTTTTTCCCAACGCTAGTATATTTGTTTAAGCATGATAAAAGTCAGCTCCACAAATTGACACACGTCTGAATGATTGTTATTCGTCTTAACGACATAATTTGTTGCTATGGAAAATATATTATCATTGTTACACACGCTACAATAATTTCGAATTTTTAATTTCGAACCAAAACAATTTTTTTTTAATATTAAATTTACAATGTCAATATAGAAAATATTTGTTATAATAAAAAATGAAGTAGTATTTTCAGTTCAATTCATCGCATTAAATAATTATTTAACCGGTAATTTGATTGAATTTTAGAAAATATTGAAAAGTATTTTTAAATACTCTCCGAAAATATTATATTGAATTTATGTCGAAGGTTTTTAATATTATCCATAGTGTTTATCGTATCGGTCACACAAATTCGAGTGCCATATAATAATTAAGTAATAAAATTCTGGCATGCGATATTAGTCTTTAAAGTTGATACTTTGTATCGATGCAAACACATTTTCGGTTTCTAGTAAAAAAAAAAATTCGTTTGCTTTTATTGGCTGATTATTTTGATAAGCGACAAAGATCTTTATAAATAATATCTACCGCATGAAAAAGTTAGGCTTTTTGGAAAAAGAGTAAATCGATTTTTGTTATTCAAGTTTAAGATCAATAAACTGAAATAACCCTTTTCACCCGGTTTCAAGAGTGGCCATAATATGACAATATTATGAGCTAACATACTTTTCCACACTTTACGTCAGTTACGTCAGATGAGAGCAAAGTCCGAAAAGTCTAAAATATTATTTAATATAATATCTTGACCGGCTGCTGTTGAAAGTTGAATCAGCAGGATTTTCAAAAGGCAGCGCGATGTCAAACATTAGGTTTTTTGGTGCTCTCAATCGCCTATCCCAAAGTAATATCAAGTTTAATCCGGCTTTCGGTAATTATCAGACACGTTTACATTGATGCACATTACTAATTGTAAATAAGATGTTGTTATATTCGGTGCGTGACCTATGGACGACTAATAATAATCTTTAAAATTCCGATTTCAGCACCCCAATCGAGGTTATATGCATCCGCTGCAAATGAAAGGGTTCATTCAAAATGCAAGATCGTCAATGGTGTATACGTTATTAGCCTGAATTCACCCAATGTCAAGGCAAGTTTATTTATCTTATGTATCTCATGTATCAATTAATCCATAATAATATATTGTGCAACTCTCCCGTATAACTCAAGACTTCAGCCCACTTTTCTTGCGAGCAATTTATTTGATAGAATAGATCTTTCATGATTCAAATGGTTGTAGAAGTTGAGTTAGTTATTATTTTTAAATGTTGGTGAAGTATATGAGTCTGGTAAAAAATAAAGATAAAAATCTTACCTGATTTACAATGTAATTCTTTTTTTAACTTTTGGAAAATGCTTATTTAATATTTATTTTACACCCGATAATAATAATTAATAAGAAACAGTGAATTTATATAGTGCAGTTTCTGATAGTTCACTTCAAGTGTGCTTTAGACTAAATAACCTAACCTAATGTAATATTAGATAATAATAACATCTGTTAGAATTTTGCAGTCCATTGGGATGCACGGTAGAAAAAAATTAAATCGTATGAAAACATCAAAATCCAAGTATTACATATGATCGAAAATGTGGTAATTTTTTTATTTAAATACATTGAAAAAATATTTAGTAATATTGGTACATACTTTTGTATGACTTTTATCTCCCGTTGCCAGCTTGTAACATTCGTCACATACCCTACGTCAAGTATCTCAGTAACTAAGACTAATTTAGCAATTAAAATACTTGAAACATTATTATTGATGACGGGCGTTGGTGCGGCGCTTTACAGAATTGGACCAACCATCCATCATCCGCAGCACAACTCTATCCTAGCACCACGCTCCTTGCTCAACTTAAAACTAGCTGATTCTGATAATATCAAATTAAAGAAGGACCTGCCTGAACACTTATATTATGAATTCATTATCTTTTTAGGTAAATTCTCTCAATGAAGCCCTCATCGAGGAGTTCCGGGCCATCATTGGCGAAGTGGAGTCCAATCCTGCAATCAAAGCCGCCGTCCTTGTATCAGGGAAAGCCGGAAGTTTCATAGCTGGAGCCGATATTTCCATGCTGGAGAAATGTAAGACTGCTGAAGAGGGCGCTGCTGTATCTAGAGGGGGTGAGTCACTTCTTCTCTAAGCACTGACATAAAGAGATATGGTCCTTTAAATACACTTTTTTCCCATATTTTAATAAAATAGTTTTCTCCAGCATGGCTGTGTCATTATCATCACAGCGCTACATCCCAAATGCTCTCCACTGGCGACCGTCACTCTCCATTCGCCTCCAGTCTTCAGTCCTCAGTCCATCCCGTCCTGCTCCAACCCTCCTCCGCCCCGGCACGACTGTGGTTTATGTAATACATAACCAGCCGTATTAAAAGAAATTCAGCATACGTAAGCATCATCACTTTAAAGTGAACGTAGTGTAATACTATTTGACGATGGAGCTGTGGGGATAAGCCCAATATGCACCTGCTGAGTCTTTTCTTGCCAGTATTCAAATCGTTATTTTTCCTAATCATAGGACAGCAGCTGTTTGACCGTATGGAAAAATCAAAGAAGCCCTACGTGGCTGCTATCCAGGGAGCTTGCCTCGGAGGGGGTCTGGAGACTGCTCTCGCCTGTCACTACCGCATCGCCATGAAGGACAAGAAGACCAGCCTGGGCCTTCCGGAGGTCATGCTGGGTCTGCTCCCAGGAGGTGGCGGCACCCAAAGGTAATCATTTTTATAAATTGTCCCTTAGAAATGATTGAAAATAGTGCTTACATGGATTTGTATGCTATATTATGTAATTGGGTAGGTACCAGTATTTTGCAGAATGGTAACCCTGTTAATATATTATAATAGAATGGAAAATTAGTGGATGTCTGTTTTTTTCTTTTCTTGATTTCTTCTGTGTTATGTTTTCTGCTCATAAAATACAAATTTAAAAAAATAATCATTTTAATAATGTACATTAACCCACGCATCTTGCTATTCCAATAAAAAATGCAGGTTTATTTACACTCTACGGTATTAATAATTAAGGTTTTTGATTTAGTTATTACATACTCGTATTGTGTTCAATAAATTCCAAAGAATCACCTTGATAGTCACTACATACATCTTTACTAGAGATGACAAAAACTCAATGTTCATAATTCAAAATAAGTTACAATCTTACAATATACATACTCATAATTATCTTTACATCCGCGCTTGTAATTTCAACTATGTTATCCATTAAAATCTAAGATAGTAAAGTATTAACCTTACTAACATTCTTGAGATATTGATTGGGTGGGTATCTTTATTTGATTAGAATAGTTTTCTGCTAATTCTATTTAGTGTTAATGTAAAAATAGTATTTTTTGGAATAAAACAAAATGTTATTGAACAAAAGTATTTTTGAATTGCAGATTGCCTCTGTTGACGTCTATCCCCACAGCCCTGGACCTGGCTTTAACTGGGAAGTCATTGAGTGCGGATAGAGCCAAGAAGATGGGAATCGTCGATTTGCTGGTCTCTCCTCTGGGACCAGGTAATTTAAGAATTCTGACTAATTATTACGTCGATGCTTTTTTTGATAATAACCACCTGTAAATAATAAATACATAATAGTAGGAAGGAAATTTTAAAGATATGCAAATTTGTTGATACACGTAAACACCTAGTGGTGGGTGAGCTTATTACCAATTGATGGCCTCCGTGACAGAATCGTAAGCTTCGTGACTCTGCATTTGGTGAAATGCCGGTGTGTTTCTACTACATAATGCATATTTATATTAATACCGTTTAAATATTAAAATGTGCTATGCTTTGAAAATCTTGTTGGTAAAAGATAATTATAATATAATAAACTTAAAATGTAGTGTATTTACACATTGTGTCGTGTGTAGAGTGAAAGATACCTTCAGAATTACCCTCCTGAAACGAAATGTTGCTTCAAATAGAATAAGCTGTGTTTAGTGAGCAAATCTAAATATCCCAACATTCAGGAAAATAGAAATCCTTTCTTCTGCCTCTCTTTTTCCCTTTGCATTGTAATATTTCTAAATAAACTAAAACTAACTAACTAACCATCACGCCGTTTCTCCGCAGGGGCAGGCAGAGAGGACGGACCGCCATATAACTCTGTCTTGGCACACACTCCTTGCTTCATTTACATTCATACATCGTCTCATACATACTCTTCTGTAATTCTGACTCTTCACCTGACCCGATTCAAGTATTTGATTTACTTGATCATGCCATGTCTTTCTCGGGCGTCCTCGACTTCTTCCATTCACTTTTGCATCTTATATTCTTTTCACACTCCTTTCTTCGTTCATTCGCTCTACATGCCCAAACCATCTAAGCGTCCCTTTCTTGATCCTATTCATTACGCTCACATCAGCCTTGCATTCTTTCCGGATATCCACATTTTTAAAACGGTCATACATGGTTTTACCGCACATACGTCTCAAAGATCTCATTTCCACAGCATTCAGTCTACTTTCATCCTTCCTCTGCCAGTTCCATGCCTCACTGCCATACATCAGCGTTGGTATAAGCACTCCATTGTGGTTGCGCCAACAGCATATTTCCAAATACATATCATAAACAGCCAAATTTATTAGAATCTGCTTTGAAACCTGTTTTGACATAAGCGCTGATTGCCAAATTGATATTAGATAGATGCACAAACAGTGGTCATTTTGGTCAGTCATTGCTCCTAGCTTAGTGTAAACATTGCCCATTAACTCATATAATGCATGTATGTATTTTACTTCTACTATTATAATAATTATCTTGTTACGGTCCTACCGTAACATGTTCAAATACCCTAGTCTAAGCAATAAATGTACCAATCTGAAGATGACCAACAGGTTAAAATCAGTCCGGTATTAATAAAAAACAGTGGAATAAAATTTAAAATTTGTTATTACTAAATCATCAAAATAGAATTCCATCACAAATGAACACTTGCAAAACTATATATATTAGTTTGAATTATACTTATTATAGTGAACCTCTCTTATAAGGTTTTCCAAGGGACCGGAAAAAAACTTCTTATGTGGGATAAATTAGGCTATTTTTTAATTTCAGTCTTCTCAAACACTAAAACTTCTTATGTGGGTTAAGAAAAAATTCACCTTTGCACTATATAATGCAAATAAAGTGTGTTTTAAACCCAAGCATATTATGTTTCTAGGTCTTACATCACAAGAAGAAACTAACCTCCGCTATCTCGAGGAAGTAGCCATTAGGATAGCTGGAGATATCGCTGATGGTAAAATCAAGATTGACCGCACCCAGAAGTCACTGATGGAGAAAGTAACCGCTTTCGCTCTGGACTTTGAGTTTGTCCGGGAAAAGGTGTTTGGATCGGCAAAGGCTCAGGTCATGAAGATGTCTGGTGGATTATACCCGGCTCCTCTGAAGGTTTGTCTGCGCAACAATTTGTGTGTTCAATCAATTGTGATGTATGTATGCTGCCGTTGAATAGCATGGGTACTTGATACATTGTTATGGAAATAATTAATGAATTTCAGAAGATCAATGGGAAGAAGTTTTATTAAAATGAGTTCTAGGTTGTCCTTGAGTAGCTTAATTATGTCAATAAAATGCAATATAAATGTCATGAATGTATTGTTTACTTCCAGATTTTAGAAGTCATCAAGACAGGAGTTGAGAAGGGTTCCAAGGCAGGATACGAAGCGGAAGCCCAAGGCTTTGGAGAGCTGACGCAGACCCCCCAGTCTAAGGGGCTCATCGGCCTTTTCCGCGGACAAACTGAGTGCAAAAAGAACAGGTTCGGCAACCCGGTAACAAAAGCACAAACTGTAAGTAGTTTTATAGTGACTTCCTATTTTAATCAAGAAGAGTAACATTGCTGTTCTTTTGTGCCAATTCACCTGATGAAGCTCAATGTTTTGACTGTTTTTTTACTCTGGCTCGTAGTGATGGATCCAAGTCTTATCTACAGTTACGAATCATTGATAATTGCGATTAAACATCGCCAAAAACTGCTCTAAAATGTTCTTTCCATTGCGTTTTTGGTCGACAGTCAGCAATCGTGTAGATGGCTTTTTCATACGGAAATCTTCATGCGGGACTTTTTCTTTCATTCAGCTGAGATGTTTTGAAGCCTCAGCAATCTCGCGCACATGCACTCGGTGATTTTTCAGTACGATACCATGGATTTCCTCAGTGGAGACCCAAATACACCGCCAGCAGGGCGGTTTATCGTTTGTGCTCATACAGTTATGTTTAAATTCATTAATCCTGTAATAAACATTGTTGGTGCAGAGTCAAACGCTAACTACGCACCGTACCTGATGAATTATACTTACCAACGGTGAAAACAATGTTTAACTTGTGGCGCCATCGTATATAAATTTACCAAAGTTTGCAAACAGCCCCCGTATAAGGTTTTCTCGCATTAGACAATCTTTTGTGGTCCCTTGAAAAACTTTATAAGAAAGTATCACTGTATTGTTATTTCCAGGACAAAGTTGTTTTTAACAGACAATATTGTAAATAAGCAATTCATTGTTTTGATCAATTACATCCAAGATTATTCATACCAATTTTGTACGCTGATAATGCTTTGTATATTGCAGATTGGAGTTCTGGGCGCTGGTCTGATGGGCGCCGGTATCGCCCACGTCAGCGTGGACAAGGGCTATAACGTAATTCTGAAGGACACCAACAACGCCGGTCTGTACCGCGGAGTAGGACAAATCCAAACTGGACTCGCTAACTCTGTCAAGAGGAAGAAGATGACTGCGTAAGTTTCTACCTATCATTAAAATCCCACCTAATTACAAGTGACAGGAAGCGCTAAATATCACTTAGACAATAGTAACAACACTCACATGACAGCTTTGAGTGATTGATTGGACTTTTCGGCGTGAAAAGAAAGAAAACATGAAATAAGGGGAACCGTAAAACTGAAGTCTTACTGCAAGGTAGATCAAAGGTCAATAGATTACATTATATTCTTTTTCAATAGATAAGGACAACTTATTTAATTATTTGTCAAAACTGATGAATTATCCTTACATATCCATATTTTCTTCAGCTAGAATACTGAATTGCAGTGTTTTAATTTCAACAATTTGGTTTCATTAAATTAAAATGACATTCTGGACAAAACATACCCACACTTCATTCCAAAAGAGAAAATTCTCCCAGAATCATCCTTGCGCCACCACCAACTTACCCAACCTCATTTCCTTTTGCCTCACAACATCCCTCAATCAAAGGTGCTATTGTCTTCCTGCATCTGGCCAAAAGGACTTATTTCAAGCTAATTTTAGTAAATCATAGATAAAACCTTCTCCCATGGTACCCATGTTTCCTTAGTTGTACGCAATACAAACAAGGTAGCTCATTTGAGGTGTGAATGAATATTGTCCTTTGTCATTCTCAGAATTGAAAAGGACAAGCACCTATCCAACCTCCTGCCCACATTGGACTATGGCAAGTTTAAGTCTGCGGATATGGTAATCGAAGCAGTGTTTGAAGACCTCAGCATCAAGCACAAAGTCATCAAAGAGCTGGAGGCCGTGATCCCCAAACACTGCATCATAGCCACCAACACCTCTGCTATTCCCATCACCAAGATCGCAGCCGGCAGCTCAAGGCCAGACAAAGTTATTGGTGAGTGCAATGTTGTTGTAACTAGAAAATGAGTTTAGTCTTCATCATTATTCATTAGTCACTGTCTATCCACAACATTTGAAAAATTTACCTTCCATCATCATAAGTAGAAAATGTTGCTTGTGCAAAATGATGAAGGACTAAGCTAGTAGGAATTGAACCCATAATGCCCATGTGGGAACCCGATGCATTTGTCCACTCAGCTACTAATGTTTGTTCATCTCATTATCTATTCTTTATTTGTTTAGTTAATTCCTAGCATACTGGGATATTTAAAGGTTGAAATATGAAAATAAAAAATATAAAAACCTAAATATGAAAAGACTGTATATTTTTTATAATGTATTGGTTTCAAATTGAACCATGTATTTTATGTAAACCTTCACAATCAAATAAATCAATAATTATTTTTTCTTTAATATGTACATTGATAATCAAATAAACTCGTAATCAAAAAAGTGATTCATCAAATATGCTGATAATCAAATAAATCGATAATCAAATAAATATAATAGTCAGTAATCAAGTAAATTGATTATCAAAAAAATTACTAATCAAAAATATCGATAATCAAAATAATAAATTATTAAGTAAATCAATTTTCAAATAAAATGAATCAATGATCTAATAAATCAATAATCAATTAAATCGATTATCAAATAAATCAATGGTAAAAGTCGAGGAAGTCCAAGGAAGACATGACACAAACAGGCGTATCACAGAAAACCTCAAGGATGAGATAGGTACCAAAATGATTCAATATTCATCCTTTGTGCTGTCACAAACCGGTACTTTTCATAACCTCGTTTTGTCTTTTGACATCCCTAAAGCGAAACATGTAATAAAATGTATGAGAATCCAAAAAAAGTATAGTTTTTTGGCTCTCCTGGAAAGTTGCTTAGTATGAAATACACCTGTTTGCATTTATTAGGTGTGTATGAGACTAAGCATGAATGTGAATGAAGCAAGGAGTGTGTGCCGAGAAAGGGTTGTGTGGTGGTCCAGCCTCTCTGCCTATCTCTGCGGATAAGGGCGTGATAATTAGTTATCAAATGAATCTTTTCAGGAATGCACTACTTCTCCCCCGTGGACAAGATGCAGCTGCTAGAGATCATCACCCACCCGCAGACCAGTAAGGAGACCAGCGCTGCCGCAGTGGCCGTGGGCCTGAGGCAGGGAAAGGTGGTCATCACGGTCGGAGACGGCCCAGGCTTCTACACCACCAGGATCCTGTCCACCATGCTCAGTGAAGGCATCAGGTTAGTAGCCAACACCGACACTGATTATCACTATGCATAGTAAGTAGATTGTCCGTCGAAAAACCGGGGCAAAAGTTTTACTGTATACATATTGACGCCGGAAAGACAAAAGGGTTGAAGCGCCCTTTTAGGACGTTTACACCAGAGCACTTCTAAGTTTATTTTTTCCAATAAAATTTATAAGTTTTCACTACCTGGTCGGATTTTGAAAAAAAAGAAGTTAACCCAAATTTTTTTTTCTTGACTAAATGTTAAAAAAGTCCCAAACTTGTATCGCTTGAGTCAAGCCTTCTTCCAAATGGTAAACATACTTTAGATGACTGAAGCGCCACAAGTCTTCAGAATCAACCGAGAGTCAGAGCATTCATTTCAGAAAAAAAACTGATTAAAACTGCATATTTAACTAATTTTTCACCAAGCGTCGCTTAAGCCCTTTTGTCTTTCCAGTGTCGATATGTAGACAGCATTTTTGTAAAAATATCACTCCTGTAAAGAGCCCCAGTCAGTACTTACTCTTTTATTATTAGGTTGCTCCAAGAGGGAGTGGACCCCAACCAGCTGGACAAGCTGACCAAGACCTTCGGCTTTCCAGTAGGTGCCGCCACTTTGGCTGATGAGGTTGGAATTGATGTGGGCAGTCACATTTCTGTCGATCTGGCCAAGGTATGAATCTTCATCACGTTGTAGTAAAGTATGATATTTTTTAAGTATGTTCTTTTGATTAGTGACACTATTTTTTTAATTTTAGGCATTTGGAGCCAGATTTGATGGCGGCAACATCAACGTCATGTCCGACCTGGTGAAGGCTGGCTTCATGGGCCGGAAGTCCGGCAAGGGTCTGTACATCTATGAGAAGGGATCCAAGCACCGGGAGGTCAATGAGGAAGCCCTCAAAATCCTGAAGGAGAAGTACGCCCTGGTGTCCAAGGGCGCCAACTCGCACGAGGACATGCAACTTAGGATGGTTTCTAGGTACGCCACAACAACGGGGTCTCAGTACTTGTATGCTCTGTTTTGATCTGTGGCTAGAATTTGACTTTTAAAATTTGTCTTCCAGGTTTGTCAATGAGGCAGTGCTGTGCTTGGAAGAGAAGATCCTCGACAACCCTCTGGAGGGAGATGTTGGAGCTGTATTTGGACTCGGCTTCCCTCCGTTCACTGGAGGACCATTCAGGTACCACTTCCGTCCAATAAGTCATTTAGAATGGTATTAGAAACTCCTTTCAGCACAGTTTCTTTTTTAAGATGATTATTTTCAGCAACACAATCTATCAGACCACGAAACATTCCCCGATTCGTAGAATCTGCTCCTTCGTTATGTCCTCTTAAAGCTAAATGTACCGCAAAATCTACAGAAACACAGTCTTTAATTTTTGGCAAAATCAGTCTGTTTTGACCAACATCAAGATGTAGTCAGTCGTATACCAACTCGACCTAGCAACTTTATTTTTTGTAAACCTTAAAATTATTTTTATCTCTTTCACAATTCGGTATACACTATTAACATTATCATCACTATGAAAAATTCACTCAGTTCACAATGATATAATAAAAAAAATAAAAAAATAATGCAATTATATTCTTTCCTTCGGTCTGAAAATGGTTAGGAATTACAAACCAGATTTTAGGATTTATGAGTAAAAAAATTCCCTATATCTAATTATTATTGCTTTAATAACAATTTTTATTTGTTCAGATGGGTGGACGCATACGGAGCAGGAAAGCTGGTCAGCAAGATGGAAGAATTCGCCACTCTATATGGAGCTCCCTTCAAACCCGCCCAAACACTCGTGGATATGGCTAAAGACTCAACCAAGAAGTTCCACAAGTGAACATAGACTTGTGCATGCACATCTGTAACATAGGCATCTTTCGTACGTTATTTATAAGCTTTTCTTTTGTAACCGACTTTCAGTTTTAAATCATGTTAAATCTTCCTGTAAAATAGGTTATAAATAAGATAAACTATTTTAGAATCGTTTTTATTCATATATTTAAATACATTATTGAAAAAGAATAATGTTTCGACTTAAGATTTTTTTCTGATATTACATTTGATTGGTTTTTTTAATGATTTCATGTAATTCCTACCGGGTCCTTTACTAGCAGATTCATGTTTATGGAGTAATATATTTTTATTGTTACATATCTTAATTTGAAAATCTCCATAGTGAATCTTCATTATTTTTCAGTTGTGAAAAGTATTGTTGTATTTTTATACATTTTTATATGACATTCAGTTTAATAAAAGATCATTATTCTTAATTATAGGATTATTTTATTCAATACCAAGGTTGGGGTGTTTCAGCTGGTCACAATTTGATCAAAAGCTAAATCCAATTCAAATGGCAGTGGTTTTTTTGATGGTCATCAAATGTGATGGAGTTTGAAACACCTCAACCATACTCCTTACACTATCTCAAAAATAATAATAATAACACATAGGTCATTGACAGGTCCAGCCTTGCCACCAGTGCAGATTTAGTGGGGATCGTTGAGACTTGGCAATCCTGTCCACTGTTTCGTCGGTGACTTTTCCTTTAAACTCATATTTAAATCGGAGCATCATTGCTGCAGATGAACCAACCAGGTACCCAATAACGAAGTTACCTTTATTTATTTTTCAAAATCTCTCAATGGGTATTTTAAAACATAAAATTAAAATGTTTGCTGTAGAAGCTAAGGAAATAATAAAGAACAATTTAAATAATATAGCAAAATTAGATGAAGAAAAAACATCAAATTGCTACTATTCCACGTAACAAGTCACATGGTCGGTCGCGTGGGGTCAATCAGCGCCCTACCGAGAAATACACATCTATTTTGCACAAACGCTGAAAGCATACTGCGTGCATCACTTCGTTACTATTAGCGTTGGGAAAAACTTCAATGTTTTGTGAATGCTTCACGAATTGTTAGTTCTTTAAAATGAACCCTTCGAAGTGAACCCTTCAATTGAAGTCGAACTCGCGAAAAAATAAGATTTGAGAGAAGAAGGATTGATCCGCCTGTTTAGCGTTGGGAAAAACTTCAGAGTTTTGTGAACGCTTCAGGAACTGCTAGTTCTTTGAAATGAACCTGTCGCGGTGAACACTTCAATTGTAGTCGAACTCGTCAAAAGATAGTACTAGTCGGCAAAGATCCCAAATCGAAAAGTGCTAGCAAATCAACAAAAATTCCTCTCAAAAAAAAAAGCACTAGTCGGTAGAGATTTGAAATCGAAAATTACTAGCAAATCGACAAAAAATCCTCCCCCAAAAAGTGCTAGCAAATCAACAAAATTTACTAAAAACGGAATTGCAGGTCGGAATCACCTTCAAATCGGTGCTGCTTCAAAAGTACTTCTTTCAATGGAATGAAGTTAATGAAATGAATGAAGGCTAAAATGAACTACCACCTTCAATTGAAGTGTTGGTTCAGTGAAATGAAGTTCATGAAATGAATGGAGGCTAAATTGAACTGCCACCTTCAATTGAAGTATTTGTTCAATGAAATGAAGTTATTAAAATGAATGAACGCTAAAATGAACTAACGACTTCAATTGAAGTATTTGTTCAATGAACAATGAATGAAGTACGAACTGTTGCCAAAAGAAGTAGTTCTTTGAAGCAGTTCTTTCAAAGCGGTCACAACGCTAGTTACTATGTTTTAAGAAGGTAGGGAGCGTTTGAACGGTTTTTAAGTAAGAAAATAATGAAGTTTTCCATGAAGTTCGTGCATTCAAAGACCCCAGGTGACCGACAGCGAGTTGAGGGAAGCACCAAGGAAGCAATAATGAATCTGCCTTTATTTAATTTAACCACGTATCATGTTGGCAATAATGGAACTACCTTTGTTTAATTCAAGTACAGATCCTCATACTTGTCTATATATATATATTTTTTAAAGTTTTTTACAAAAATGTGTCCTTCCTGGGGTACCCCGTTCTAAGGCCACATTGTACATGGTTTTCGTTATAATTTAAACATCAATTTGGTTGTTACAAGTAAAAATAAGCATGTTTGGTGGCTTCGCCAGTGCAGCTTTTGTGAATACAATTTAAAATAGTTCTTCTTTTGATCGCTTGCAGGGATAAGTATTAGAATGTGATTGAAGAACCAATTAGCTAAACATTAAGCTGCCTTCATTTAATTTAAAAAAATTGAAGTACAAGTAGTAAACATTGAAACTGCCTGTTGAGACCTGATGTTAATTCAAAAGAACATTGAACAACTACTAAAGTGCTACTACAAAATAAAAAGTTATCTAACACCTATTGGTGATATTTCTTGACTGGTAGGTAGCTGAGTGGACAAATACGTCAGGTTCCTAGCTATGTCCTTCATCATTGCACAAACAACATTTTCATTTATGATAACAAAGGTTTTTCAAATATTGTCATTCTTTCGAAAATGGTTGTCATTCTCTAAAAAAAACATATTTTTTTACCTACTCGTATGTGGACGTTTTCAGGTTTGGGACCTGAGTTGCTTGAAAGTACCAATTAGCCAAAAATGAAGCTGCAATAATCTTTTTTTTAATTTTCAAACCATGTGGTATGCACCGTTCTGGCCAATGTTCTAGCAATTCATAGAGCAAAATGGCATACACCCTTAGATGAATTCACTCCAAACATGCTTACGAATAACTAGTCAAAGTGTCTAAGAAAATACTCCTCTAATTACCGCAGCTGATAAAATAATTCGAATCGCAATGGGACAAGAAACCATGCCTATTAAAAATCAACCAAAATTTGAGATTAAGTCGACAATTTTTGTGAAAAATTACCAGCTGTCAACCGAAATAAGGCAGATGAAAACGTATTTTCTGAAAGGAGAATACATTCAGTCCTCAGAGCAATAATATATATTGTTACTTCAAGATTCAGTCATTAAATGCTAATTAAAAACATTTATTTTGTTTTTAAAAAGTTTTGATAAAGAAAATATAAAATACGTTTTTGTTATAATATTCAGTCTTTATAATGTATTTTATCACTTCTCGTGGCATTAATTTTCTGTCAAAGCAACTTGACGGTGAGCGGCAATTGATATTATTAATAAGTTATTTAAATCAATAACAAAATTATTCTATGTTCTATGCTTTAAATAATCGATTGAAATTTATTCTTGAAATATGTAATTAAAAAAAAAAACGCAATGTTCAAGATTTATTTAACTAAATTCGTAATCTAGGTGCTGGTAACCGAAATATTTCGAAAAGATTTAGTAATTTAGTTAATCAAGTCGATGTTTCTCTCACCCCTTATCGAGGCAAGGAAGGAAACATTTTACAGCACTCGTTTTTGGTAGAGATGGTCGATATTCCTGTCCCGGTTAAAAATAACCGGTTCCTAGCCGGTCACTGGAACCGTCGATATTATTTCTCCGAGGAACCGGTTCCAAATTTTCACAAATAAAAATATCGATATCCTTTGTCCATTATTTTCGTGTTCTATTTTTGACCGAGTTTCAACCAGTTCCAGTTCTTTTCGTTTTCAAATCTCTACCGACTAGTACTTTTTTTGGTGAGGAATTTTTGTCGATTTTCTAGTACTTTTCGGAAAAAATATCCTCCGTGGAAGTTTCTGGCACCAGGAACCGGTTCCAAAAAGAACTGGATAAATAACCGGTTCTTCGCCGGTTACCGGTAACTGGAACTGCAGGTACACCCAATTCTGATATCGACCATTTCTAGTTTTTGGGGAGACAGCAAAAATATTACAAGCGATTAACTGAAAGCATTCCTGTCCCTGTCACTACTACGACCACGGTTATCTTTGGACAAGTGCGTGCGTAGTGCGATGTTTCATTTACCCCAAAAGTTTCCTCGTTTTTTTTAAGTGCACAATATTTCCTTGAATGACGGGAAAAGTCACATTTGTAGGGAAGACCGGATAAGTTGTCACCTTGAAATAACAATATAAGGAGGTATAGCTAATATTTTTACCCAACCTATACAAATTTGCGATTAATCACTTTCTCCGGGTTTCAACGTCGTATACCATGAGAGAGAAGGAGACAAGAAAAGTCGTCACATAATATTGCAGCACTTTTAAGTATGTAAGGATGTTTTTCATCCGAGTTAACTTCACATCATCGAGTCGCATAACTTACGTCTACGGATTTTGAGGTTGTTTCCTATATTTGTGTTGATTAAAAAACTTGCAGTGGTAATACGAATAAATCAAACATGATGGTGATATGTGCTATGCGTGAATGTTCAAATAAGACCAAACAAAGATTGTAAAACATCACTTTTCAGAGGTATTTCAAGTCTTAAATATTTTTGAACGAACTTTAGATTTTCACATTTTTAATGATATAAAGACATAAAATCAACAAAAAGCTTCCATCATTACTTAGGCAAACTTTCTGTTATTAATGTTTGTGTGATATTTTGACTTTACAAATCATTTTAATGGTGTATTGATATTGTTTTGTTTTTATGTGTTCAAACATGTTTATTTAACATTTCCGAATTCCACGAGGGCGGTAACTAATACCAAGGCTATCCAACATCCTTTAACATATCTTTGTCTCTTTCTATCGAGTCAGTATAAAGTCAACCGTCCTGACTACACTGTTTTGCAAAGGCATCTCTCCATGTCCTCCAAGGTTGTCACACTTTTTAGTGTTAAAGGTGGCGGGTTCAAACCTGGCGTGCGCAAATAATTTCCATTTTATCAATAGATGTCGTAACACATTTAATTCATATCAAATAATATATATATTATATTTTTGCGGCACGTTCCAGAGTGGTAGATACTCCGGTGAAAGACCACCAATTTAGAATCGAAACGTTGCTTGAAATGGCTTTAACCGTGTTTGGTGACCAGATCTGAATAGCCAGGTACTTCCCAACCTTCCTCTTCCCCATTTTCTTCCCTTCCCCACTACTTTCAGCTTCAAAGCATACCACAGTTAAGGATGCCATAGTCACACTGACTAGACGGTTAGGAGCAATTGGGACTGTTGTACGGTGTTAACTATAAAAAAGGAAGATTTTATTTCAGAAGATAGAAAGATGGAAGGACATTTGGATATGTTTTGGAATAAAATTATAATACTGTTGTTATGTAATGTGGAGTTCGTCCAATAAAATGAACTATTTAAAAAAATAGTCTCTTCGTGAGATAACAGATCAGACATTTAAATGAATAAAACACTCACGTATCAGTAAAATTAAATTATATGTGATTAAAAAAAACACCTTTATGCATAAAAATAACGTGTCAACGTGCGATTATTTATTTTGAAATAATTAGCCGTACCTGTAATTATATATTACTTCAAATTTACTATTCGAGTTGCACGCAGCACCACTTCGGGGTTGTTTTTTTCCCGGTTATCCATTCTCACGAAATTTGTTTGCATCTTCCGAAAAAAAAAGGAAGAAATATGTGAGTTGTATAACTTAGGGACGGTTGTCACTTGAAAAAACTAACCTCAACAAAAATGTGAAAACTGAACCCGTGCAATGATGCAAAATGAAAAATAATATCACACTTCAATATTTTTGTAAAATACGTAAATAAAAATATTTACATATATTTTATAATTATTGTTTTCAATGTAATCCTTTGAAAGTATTGACTATTCAAATTAAGAAGCTATCATCTGTTAGGAATCTATTTGGAAACTCTTAAGAAAATGAATCTTGGTATTTTGTTTTTATTCTATCCGGTAGAAATATTGACAGCAATGCATTTGTGAAATGCTAGCCAATTTACGGGGAATCTCCTGAGATAATAGCGGTGTATTGTTGTGCATATTATGCGTGTGCCGTGTGCCATGTGTCGTGTGTCGTGTGCCGTGTCGCCTATAGAGAACAGCCAGCGAACTTGCGAAGCTCTAAGCTGAATAATGGGCTCGCCCGCCCGCTCGAGCCGAGTCCCTCCGGCCCAGCAGCACAGCCGCACACCGTACAGCCGTACAGTCGTATAGCCGTATTGCCGTACAGCCGTACAGTCGAGTCCGCGAGATAATCGGGAGTCCACGCGAAACTTGGCTAAAACTCCTCGGCCGTCAAAAGTAAGTTCGCTCCGCAGCTGGTTGCGGCCGACTCGCGACGGCGACGGCGACAGGCCGGTACCGCAGTCCGACAGGGATACAATATATGTATTACAATACACGTTGTACGTTCGCGGACTTTATCCCGTTTCCGACGACGGCGTGAAATGTCGCCGTCGCCTCGCAGCTGTTGCGGGGGGAGGCGAGGAGAGGCCGCGGCGGGCTGGGGCAGTACGCCGGCAGCGGGGCGGCGGGATGGGCGTCAGCGTCCAGTGCCGTTCTCGGGACGCGCGCGACGCCAGAATACGCCGCGCCGGGGCGATCGTCAATTACGTTTTAGTAATCGAAAATAAAAGTACGCGATAAAAATATATTTAAAAACACCGCGCGGACGGGAGTTCGCGTCGAACGAAATAAGCGAACAGAGTATTCATAGATGTGTGTAGATTTGAAATATGCAACAGGCGAACCAAGTGAACAGTGGGGAGGAAGGGGCCCCGGGGGTGGGGAGGGGGCCGGGCGCAGGTGAGCGGGGGGAGGTTCGACTTTGACGACGGAGGCACCTTCTGCGGCGGCTGGGAGGACGGGAAGGCGCACGGACACGGCGTGTGCACGGGTCCCAAGGGGCAGGGGGCCTACTCGGGCTCGTGGCACTACGGCTTCGAGGTGTCGGGGGTTTACACGTGGCCCAGGTGAGCGCAACTAGCAGCCAGCGCTGCGCCCAGTCCCGTTTCTTTCCCCGCAACTGCCTCTGCGCCGTGGGGCCCGGGAAGACAGGAATAGCCGCGCCGAGCACTGACCGCCTAGGCGGCTATTATTACAGCGGCGGCCGCTCCAAATATCCCTTCGCCCTGCCAGCGCGAGCACCGCCACCATCCTCCCCTATCCTCCGCTATCCCACCAGCCCGCCTCCATCCTGACGTTGCACTCCCGACCGGCCGACTGCAGCGCGCTCTATTCTGACGTGTTTATATTTATTGTAGGTAACCAACCGACCGCCGGAGCAGGAATGCAGCAACGACCCAGTGTCAAAGCGCACAACTAAACACTACCTACTGTTCAACCGGAACAACTAAGAAAACATTTCTTAGCGGGAATTTTATTTAATTACTTTCGATGGAAAAGTTTTCCAGACTCAAACAGAAACTCGTACAATACTTTGGTCCATTGGGCATTCTTGTTTGCGCCGATCTGATGTTTTACGACTCCCGAAATATAGTTTTATTTCTATTGATTATTCATAAATATCCCGGATCATTCTTTCTGAGAAAAACGAGGCTGATTCTCCACCTCCAATTCCAGCGCAAATGATCTCCCGATCCCGATCCCGAGTACGAGTAAGATTTATAAATAATGATTTCCGGGAACCGTTTCAAGTCCCGAGCGTTGCAAAACCGTAACGTACCAAAGTACGACCATTATTATCCTCGCTACGTACGAGTACAATGCATTTTCAGAATCGTGCCGGATGTCAAACACCTGAAATGGATGTTAAAGTAGGTACGCCAAACTACGCAAAATGAATATAATTCTGTACCGTTCTTTGGGAAAGTCCAACATTGATTATTTCCAAGCTCGCATGTTTCAAAAGAACATTTCTTTGAACTATGGAATGTTTGTGTTCATTAAAGAAAAACTTGACCTTCCTTTTGTGACGTCATTTGCTACGGCTTTGCTACGGCTCAACACGAAACACGTCAAATTCTTAGCTTTTCCTGGTAGTGGCTAGAACTTCGTCATCCATTCATTATCCACCAACATCCGCCAGCGGTGGCGAAACCAATCGCATTCGCATTGGAACACGTTGCTTGGCTTTTCTAATGCTAAATCAGCTGTCATCACAACAGGCCTTCGGTTAAGATGAAAGCTCTCGGTTCTTGCCAAAGACCACGTGTATGTACGTAAAACCTGAATTCGTTTGAAATATTCGTCTTAAGAACTACATAAACTGGAAAATAGCACGCGAACAAGCAGGGTTTGTTGAGGGTAGAGAAACTCGAGAGCGAGCATCGATAGTACTCGATATGTCTGGAGTTCAACTTGCCCGCTATACTTTGCTTGATTGACGACTCCAACCCATTTGACTGCGCACGGTGGAACAGTCTGTGGGAAGCAGCGCCGGATCCACCATACGTTCAAACTGTGCAAAAAACATAGGCGCCGTCTCTAAAGGAACGCCGTGGAAAAAATATCTTATTTTAATTTCCTTCAAATATTCCCTAAACCCTGTCAATTTTTCCCCAAATCATTTGAAAATTACCCATATCGTGGGATAATTACGTTTTTTTATTACGCTGGCAGCATCGCTGTGCATTCAACGACTAGCAAAAATGTACGGGAAGTAGCTTTTTGTCAAGGATTTTTTACGTATTGCATAGTGGTTATTTGGACGTAAAGTCTGTTTTTCTATGGAGTGTTATACATTAAAATTCTGAGAAGCAAAGTCTACAACCATTCACCGTGCTAGAGATGGTACATATTTTTGTCACGGTGACATTGCGCTTATTTGGTTTTTCAGAATTCGTTCACAGTAATATTTTTTTGGAGTTTTTTTTTCAACTATGTGATACTTACAGCGCCCTTGAGGTGATTTTTCACAAAAACGGCGCTATACAAATTATCCAAATTTTGGGTAATATAATTTTTTTTAATGAAATCCCACATCTCCGCTATCGACTTTTTTCTATAGCTTGTGATAGTTCCTGTAACTGGTTCGAAAAATAGTGACAACCTATTTTAGATGTTACATCCCTAAAACGCAGTTATTCTAAAGTATGACGAAAATCTTGTTATACTAAAATAAACTCTAAAAATAGTTACTTTACAGTTCACTCTCGTATAAATTCATTAAGTTGGATCTCTCCATTGTTCATTCAGGGAATTTTGCTGTTGACATTAATTTGACAGCTGTCATTTTAAAGCTGTCAATTAGCTGCGTAATATTATTTATAAAAGTACATAGGTTAGACTTTTGTTTTTGTTGGAAATTATTTTTTATATCTCTATTAAATAGTGCTTTGGCTAGTTCAGCACTGTATGATTAGAATCCTTTGTTACAAAACTTAAATTCGCAAAGCAATTTGTAATTTTTTTACGGGGGGTCGGGGGCGTACTCAGTACTTACTGCACAGGGCACTAGGTGTCGTGGAACCGGCCAGGGCCAGAAGTGGAAAGTACTTATGTGATGGGAGCATGTAAACACCCCCATCTCTCGTTAGAAACTGTATGCCGAAGGACGCGCATGTATCAAGATTGACACCCGATAACTTTGTGATGGTTCCATAAAGCTTTTTACTTTTTTATTTTAATATCGATTATTGAAACATTATCAATAACCTTCAACGAAATATGAAACAAAAAAGACGCATACAATAAAAAGAATCAGGTCGCGATCGCGACTCAGACTCGGAACCTCTACTCTATTCGGAAATAACGTATCTACCAATTGAGCTACCGAAACCTTTGTAATGGTATGCAAAAGTCTTCTAAAGTACAATTGGTTACCAAGATGGTGTCTTGGATAAATATTTCAGATTAGGAAATGCTGAAAAATAATAATAATAATAAATTATTTGCGCACTACGGCTGTAAGTTTTTTTATACGAGTACTCCCCAGCACAGACGGTGGTCTATGAGTATCTCTAAGTATTATCTATAAGTATATCTAAGAATTATATATAGTATAAGCATCTATATTGATATTCTTATTTCATCCCTTTTGATTCTCTGGCAGGAACAGCACAGCCCGGGTGAAATTGTGTGTGTATAGAAAATTTGGAGTCTGCTTACCTTTGGTGTCAATGAGAAAACATATGTGTTTTGTTTTTGAGAAGTTCAGTGTCAACAGATTGATTCACTCACTTTCCTCGTTCATTTCTCCGCAAGCCCGCCCGCATCCTCCTTGGAAGATGCTACAAATATAATTGCCGTATCATCAGAAAAAGTTAACTGTTTGGCCACCTTGCGGTTTTCGGGTTTTACATTAAAATGGTCATTTTTGTCTAGTAGGAAGAGTATCGAGCCTAATATAATGCCCTGGGGTACCCATTATTATTTAATCTAGGCCTACTGATCAACAAATCTAAAACACAACTAATAGTGCTTGACAGAGCAAACACCTTTGTGGGAATAAAGGCTTTTACAGACTTAGAAATGGCAAACGATTTCATATACATAGGCTCGTCTCTGGCGATGTGGAGGGCAGGAGAAGCGGAGGAAGAAGAGAGAGAGGCGTGCGGGGAATGCCGGTGTCTGCGGCCCTCCGCGCGGCGCAGGAGCCTCGTCCACCGGGGTAATTGACATGAAGGTGAATTAGAGAAGACACCGTATAAGCAACTGTTTGCCACTGTACAAATTTTCAACACTACAAAATATTGTTGAAGCTTGGACCGAACCGGGTAGAGAAAATCTTGTGTAATATGAAAACCGCATGGCGAAGAAAAAATAAAAAAATAACGTATTTCTCCCTATCGTTATCTGCATATCCTGCTGTCCATTGTGGCAGAGAAACAGGGGCCCTCGAGGAATGTGTTGTATTCCAGCTCACAGGCAATTGATTATGTAGAATACAATAATTGTGAGCATTCTAAAAATATGCCCCTCTAAGTCGTTGCCAGAATGCAGGTCCGGATTTCGTTCGTAAATATCTACGAGATATATTCGGTAAATATTTATAAGAAACGACCTTCGGCGTAAACATATCGCGGCCATACCTGCCGCTGGCCGCCGCTACAACACTACGCCTGGTTTATGGAAATCGAATCTCCGGCCAAGATCAAGACTCGGCCAGATCAAAGGATATCTGCCGATGGGCTGCCGTTCGATCGGAACGGCTGAATTGGTATCCATCCGAAGCTGTACGATTTTTAAAAATATTATTGGTAGAGACGCATTTTCCACAACCAAAACATCCTTGTTCTTGTTCGTGGATAACTATGTAAGCCTAACTTTTATTATTAAAAAAAACCACAGCACGTCTTTAATCTTGACATTGAATTAATTGTACAAATGTCACTTGAACATATAAGGAAATTATCTGATTATAGTATTAATACCGTAAGCCGTCTTCTGCCACGTTCGATGGAAAAATTGCTCATACATACAAAAGTTTGAAATTTTCTTCCGATAACATTCCTTCACGATTTACTCACTATGTTCCTTTTGATGTGTGTGTCGTGACTAAACCACCCGGGAGCGGGTTTTTATCTGCTAGTATTGTTTAATATTTGAACTAAAATCTTGAGATGAACAGATTAAACTTGCTCCAAGCAATTTGATCTCCCGCGAAGCAACAAACCCTTCGGTTTCTAGTTTGATGGGTAGAATTGAATATTATTCAGTAACCGCTGGTTATTGTGAGGACTGAGGACCTTTAGTCGGGTCCGAAGTATTTTGGCTTATAAAGCGGTTACTTTCGTTATCCGAACAATTGATTAAGCGCAAGCTTTGGCTTATAACTAACTATTGCGCAAACATACATGCACATGCCTCACTCATAACTCGTCTCGTACAATTTTTTCTGTTATTCAAATTATTATTAGGTCATCGATTCTCTTCCCCGTTAATGAAATTCCTAAATTATTAAAATATAAATTCTTTTTTAAATTTAAAAATATTTTTTTTTTATTTTGAATAATAAGTTTATTACCGTTTTAATGACAAAAGTTGTCCAGCAAATTATTACCCAATTATTTCCAGAAAATAAAGCTAGCGTCAATAGATAAGAGGAAAAATACAAACCGTTGAAAGTTTGATTCTAATATTCATCGAAATTCCCATACGTTTTCATGGTTTATTCCACAGCATGAATATTGGGCAGATTAAGCGGATGGCTCTACAGTGAACACATTAACCGACTAATTTCTCAGTTGTTTTCTACTCTTGTCTCGCATCCTCCTTCTAAAATGGAATGTTGATAACTTACTGTAAACCGTTAACATCAACGTCAGATTGCATTAACTTGACTTGTTGCGTTTGTTGCGTTACGATTGTTAGTTTAGGAAGTGAAATATAAATAAATGTGATGTGAGTTTCGAAGTCGATCTCTCCGACCTCCGACAGCGTGGAACGTTCAATCCACCAAGTTGGGGGAGGTCCTTGGAGGTCCTTGGAGGTCCTTGGAGATCCTTGGAGGTCCTTGGAGGTCCCGGGATCTTCTGTTACGACACAATTTATTTATTTTATTTTTTAAATTCACTCAATAAAAAAACAACATCTTTAGTTGCATATATGATCACGATAAAAATACTATTTTGATGGATTGACTTTTGTTGTATCTGTTACTAGCTTTTATTCTCGGCTTTCTCTGAAGTATGGCTTCACTAACATGGAACAAACATTATGACGTCTTGTTAATTTTTGACAGTTTAAATGGATATTTCAAAGATTTAAACGAAGGTAGTGGGGAGGAAAAGGAGATGGCAAAAGGTTGGTAAATACCTGGCTATTGAAATTTGATCACCAAACACGGATAAAGCCGTTTGAAGCAACGTTTCGATTCTGAATGGTGGTCTTTCACTAGGGCGATACTTGGAGTATCTACCACTCCCAGATCATGATGGCCTTAGACAGAAATAAAGCTGTGCAAATTTCATGATGCTGGCGCTCACCGTTAGATAGTTTTTGTTGATTTTGTAACAAAGAAACGGATTTTCTGCTTTAGGATATGTTTGAAAAAATATTTTTCTTATAATTTTACAAAAAAAGTCATAAATTAATGTGTTAATCGCAAAGACACGTAGGGGAAAAAATGATTTCTCCGATTCTGTCCAATTAGACGCGCCGAGGAACTTGTGAAAGTCATCGAAAGCCGCGCTGCACAACTTCTAACGATTTTCAGTGTCGCAAAAACTACGCGATTAACATTTTTTCGATACCAAAACGTTACGGCGGCGCTGCCAAGTCTTTGATTTAAAGAAACAGTTATTATAAAAAGCAAGTTACTTTAAAATTAGCGAAAAATTTACGTAGGTACACTGACCATCGTTTGACACCAAAACGACTACCTAGCACGAAATATTGGATAACAAACGAGAAATACGTTTTGACTCAAAGTTTCATAATACATTATTTTATATTGTTAGCACGGAATTCCGCTAGCACGAACACATATTGTGGCTCGTGACCTGGTCCATCTTTCGCGTTCCGCCATCTCATCTACACGGCTCTCTAGTCAGCTTAGGTTAGGTTAGGTTCCTGCTGCTGCGGTACAACCCCCCGCGTCACGGCTATTTAAATAATAGAAATTGTTCGGAAAATCAATGAATAGAGCTGTGCGAGTATTTTTGGCTTCCTATCGCAGGAAGCTTCTCCTGAGCGCCAGAGGATAGCTGGGCGAGGATGACAGCTACTGTGAATCACTCTCATGCTCACACCGCTCACTGCTTGGTCGCCGAGAGAAGCGGCTTATTAGTGAGATCGATAGAAATATCAAATGCTTTAATGTTACTTTATTTCACGACCCCCTAGGCTAGAGCCTACAGAGAGTCGTTTGGACGAGGTGTCTATTTGCTCCGCATTATTTCATCCTTATCTTTCACAGGAGGTAAACAAGAGTCGACGTACGACGGTATAACCACACCACCCTACTCGAGACTGAAGGCGTCGGAAGGCTCGGGTTATGTTAATTGGTTTATCTCTTAAACGATATTTTTTATTACACTGTCGGGAGCGTTTATTGGAACTGCTTACGAGGAATTGATTTTCTGACTGAAAGTCGAACGAACATACCGATCGACTGAAAAGGTAGAAGGGACTAACTTATTGGTTTAATTCTTGGTTGAAACATTTACCTACATTCGAACCTTAAATTCAGTTTATTGTTAATATCGTGGTTGTCTCCTCTCCTGCGCGACATTTACTTTAAAAGAACTTCTGACAGTAAGATGTTGCCGGAGTAGTGTAGGCACTTACCCCAGAGCTCATTTGAACATGGCTCTCAGTGGCTTAACTCTTTGTGAATCAAATAAAAAATATTTTTCATTATTCTTTATGTTCTTAGAGACTTACTCCCTTTTAATATGTGTTTGTTGGGTAGCAAATACAATATATTCATTTCTGACGTTTCATAGTTGAAACGAATAGATTATGCTTACAAGTTTGGTAAATAAATAAAAAAAAACATCTTTACAAAGTTCACAATCACCAAGTTATTATAAATTATAATAACTGTTAAATTCAACATTCAAAGAGATTTTTAGAAGGTTCAATTAATTTTACTTCGTATTTCGTACGTACATAAACATAAAACAACTTTAGGACTTGAACTCGGATTGTGACACATTTGTTCATCTATATCATTAAAAAATCTTATGCTCTTTTTTACAACTCGCACATCAAATGAAGTCGACATCTCTATATGTCCCTTTAAACTATGAAGCAACAATTCGAATGACTATACAATTTCAAACATCGAACGGAGTAGTTAAATAGATTTATACAATTTGAATGAACAGTTTTTGAAATTTGTCCCCAGTCCCCGCCCTTTCGGTGGCCGATGGGTCAGCACTTTCTTGCAGGTCACAATGAAACAATATACGGAATGTCAGCTGCTCGGAGTAACAACGTATGGAGAGAGAGCTAATTATTTTTACCCAACCTATACACACTTGCGATAAATCACTTTCTCCGGGTTTTTACGTCGTATACCATGAGAGAGAAAGAGACAGCAAATATAATACTCCGCTTTTATGTACTGTCACAATGATCTTGGGCTCCTGGGTCACCGCGGGACTCCGCCCACATTTTTTATTATGCCACTAAACTTGACACAACTAAACGGTTTTTTAGGTTATATGCTATATTTTTTGTCGATAACAATACTGTGAAAAAGTGGTTATGCGAATAAACAAAAACATTATGTCGATATGTGATATGAATGGATGTATAAATACCCTAACCTTAGTCTTAGCCACGCCCAGGTCCGCCGAGTCGGGTAAACATCAAAAACTAACTACACTGCCTTGGATTGATACCACTCTATATACTCTAAGGTCAGCTGTGTATCGCGGCTTCTGGGCTTTGTGGTGCCGTTGGGACTGTGGCATCCCCAATTAAATATGTTGTGAGGGCGAAGGGTAGTGGGGAATATAAGGAGGACAGATCTGGTCACTGACCACGACTATTGCCATTTCAAGCAATATTTACATTTTCTGAATGGTGGTCTTTTACCAGAGAGCTACCACCCTGGAACGTGTAGCAAATATATTATACGAGTATATTCTTTTATTTAAATAATATGGGAAATAACACATATTAACTTCATAAAATTATGTGCATGCCGCCATTCGAACCTGCGGCCTCTGGATTAGTAGTCGAGGATTTTAACCGCTTGGCCACAGAGGTCATCAAGGTCAATGAAATGGTACTTTTTTAGGTTTACAAAACCTATTTCCTTGATTGTCCGTCGGTATCAGAAAAATATTAAATATCTTTACAAAAGCTAAATAAAAAATGCCTGAATGAAGAAACAAAGGTGATTGGGAGGTATATTAATTTAGAACCGAACGATTTTATTTGAAAAGATTCATCTTTCCTGAAATACTGAATCTGACAGCTTTTTCCTTACAGCTGGTCGGAATTTGAGAAAAACATATCTTCCTGGTAAGTCTCGGCACTTCAACTCGTTAATATTATTTGTCTTTTGTGGAAATTCGTTTTTTTTTCTGTTTTTTTTTTTTTAACAATTACAAACATTCCCGGGTTACGAATAACCTGACAATATTTGAAAAACTTCTACTGCCATCATAAGAAGCGGAAGATGTTGCTTGTGCAATAAAGGAGAACTTAGCCAGCAGAGGAATTGAACGCACGACGCCCGGGTGGAAATCCGACGCGTTTGTCCACTCAGCTACCGACCGGTCAATCATGTTATCGGCGGTTTTTCAGTATTTTTGTTGCTTTCTTTTTATTATTAGTTTTGTGTTAAATTATTTGTCCCTTTTAAAATAAATGATCGTGTTAAAAACAATGCTTAGTATTGAAATCGATATTAAATTATTTAACACAGCTGTTCCCGTTCAAATGTAAAACAAATTAATAACTATAAACATGAACACTAAAGGGTCTCTCCAAAAAGGTAAAAAAGCTATCTACTACCAGTATTACAGCACATTGTAATGTTTCCCTTGTATCGGCAGAACTGTAGGCAATGTGTAGATAGGTACTTATCACTCAATGCTTGTATTTAATAATTAATTATACGCATTTTCTAAACGCAAATTCTTAACAAATAAATAGCGTAAGCAGCAAAGTTTTGGTTCATTAATACATTTTTGTAGATATTAGTTCCGATAAGGCGGTCTTCCACAAGCTTATCAAAAAGGTTTTCAGTCTGCGCCATTTCTTTCTGTTAACAGTCCACGGGCATAATACTTCCTGTTGTTTACTCGAAGCACCCACTTGATCCGTGTCTGTTTTCTGTAAAATATTATTAAATTAAGGTCGCTGAATAAACTCGATGTTTCGTGAATGAGAAATGAGTGTTGCTTAGTGCGGCCGCTGGGCTGTTTTGTAAATACTCGCACCGATAATATTTCTAACAAGACTTGCCATTTAACATAATACCCCAAGTATTTCAGAGAAATCATCCTTATCTTCCGAAACTGTGGAAGCCATTTTTTATTTATTTTTGGGCAAAGTCGGACATGGGCAGCTACTATATTACAGGAGAAAATAAATGTATCATGCACGGCGTGGATTATTCAATGGTATTATTTACTCTGGTTATAAATCACAATTTTATATCTGTACTGTGAATTGCGTCCAATAATACATTAATTATACAAGTACATTAAACTGTGTTCCAATACGTTATTACGGATTTTGGAAAGCCCTCTCGATTGACAAAGATTAATAAGCATTTTTAAATAGTAGCGCATTTTATTTTAGTTTTTTTTTTAAATTGTTTTCTTTGTAAATTTTTGCTCTCCGAATGATAAAGAAAGAAAAAAACAGTACAAACTTTAACAAATTGTTTAATAAGCATATTATAAAATTGTTCCAGTTACATTTATTTATTTATCGATCTCACGGTATGTTGATCGATTCCTGGATCGCAGAAAACTTTTCATAGTTCTTGCTTTATCACATTTAGCCCAACTCATTTCCCCCTATAATAATCTCTAGATGAAATCCTAGATGTTGTGGTTAGGACATGTGTTGTATGCCAGCCAAATAAAAACCGAACAAAACTATGTCGGCCATTCCAGAAGTGAGACGTCCAGTTGGTCATCCTAAATAAAACTGCCCAAAACAATGCTCAGATATTATGCGAGGAGAGGCCACCACGAATATATTTTTTTATAATTCAGACAGTTGTGAGGATCACGTCAATGAAAATAGTTTTTTTAATTAATCAACGGGATTTTCCTTCTGAATCTGTCTTCACTGAGTAGAAAATGTCAATAACAGAAGAGATTTTGTTCAGGAGTAATATCCTCCTCCCCACTGGCAGAACCATCGGCAGGTTGGTTCTACAGGCAGGAAGAAAGAATAATCTATGATGACGCTGTCTCAGATAGTCATCAGGAACATAGAGACTTACGCGCTCCAAATTAGTAGGATTCTCGATACAGCCTAGAAGCAGTCTGAACAAGCGAGTGGCGGCGCACCCCGCTTGTTGGGTCGAGTCCGGATAGAGGCCGCACTGCCTCGCGTATAGTAACCCTCTCCAACACGAAGGAGTACCCCACCTCGTGAGGATCCGAATTACGCTCACTTCAACGAATTAATATGAACACTACGGAAATAACTGCGTAGATCAGATGTGCTTTGTTTTGGCTAATAATTCAGACGGATGTTTGGTATTACCCGCTCTTAAAGTTTGGTTTACACATGTGGGTAGTGGATAATAGTTGGGAGGTGGGGGGTAGCCTGATTGAGGAATTCCAAACATTTTCTCATACCACTAACCTCAAGTTCAATAATAGTGTTATCATCAGATCTAGTGTTGAGACCTATACGGTATACGGTACTATGATTAAAATTCGTTTAAACAACCAGCATGCATTAGTATTTATCACGCGCCTTGCGTCTGTTTTAAAAACCCTGCCTTGAGAATTTGAAATGAGGCTAGCAGCCGACACTGGAGATAGTTAGGACATCCAACCAATCAACCCTCGTGGACAGGAGAACACAATACGACGCGGATACTTACCTATAAGGGGATGGATTTGCAGAGGTCGTCAGTTAGTCAGATTCGCGTGCTTTTCCGTAAGACGCAATGAGTTGGTGGCTGGAGCTTTCTCTCCACGAATCACGGCTGTAAATACATACGTGATTAGTGGCGCGAGAACTCAGGCACATGTTATTGTTTTATTTTACTTCTTGACTTGTTATCGTAGAGTATATAGAGTGGTATATATCCAAGGCAGTGTAGTCAGTTTTTGATGATTTTTACCGGATTCGGCGGACCTGGGCGTGGCTAAGACTAAGGTTAGGGTATTTATACATCCATTCATAGCACATAATATCGACATAATGTTTTTGTTTATTTGTATAACAACTTTTTCACAGTATTGTTATCAACAAAAATAAAGCATACGAGTATAACCTAAAAAAACAGTTTAGTTGTGTCAAGTTAAGTGGCATAAAAAAATGTGGGCGGAGTCCCGCGGTGACCCAGGAGCCTGAGATCATTACGACAGTACATAGAAGCGGTGTATTATATTTGTTGTCCCTTTCTCGAATAATTGTCTTTCACCAGGGCGGTACTTGGAGTATCTACTACTCTGTATATCTTATACTCTACACTTTAACTAATCCTGACAACGCTTTAACTAGTGCTTAAGCAACATTTAGGCGCCATAAATACATATTTAAATGTTGCTCTGTAATATAAAAATTACAAAAAAATGACAGAAGAAAAAAGGTTTTTTTATCGATTTTAAAATGTCACTTCATATTCACGTCCATTCAACGCTTAAATGTGACGTGAATTCATATTTATAAAAGACTGACCTACTAATAGTACCACCCGGTTTTGCACAGCATATATCAATATTTTTTATTTGAAAAAAAAAAACAATATGTCGCACAGGTAGATCTTATTTCGATTTAGCACATCTTGTCTTATTTTTTGACAGTTAATGAAAATCGCAAAGCTTTTAAGTTCATGGTGGAAACGAGCTGGGTAGCGGCATTTACCTAGATATTACAGATAGAAAAGCTAGGCAAATTTCTTGAACTCACTGTTAAGATATTTTAGTGTGACACACAAACAGATTCCCTGCTTTGTTGTTAAGATTATTCTGTTTTTTATTCCAAGAATTATTTAAAAAAACTATGAAAATCCAGAAATATTCCCGTTCTCTTATTTGATGATTTGACAGCTGCTTGAGATGTGTAGCTTGTCTCCTTCTGCCCCGTGGTAGAGAAACAAGCACGTGACTCCTATGACAAACATAACAAGTGCGAGTAGTCCCGCCATGGGTAATGTCAGTGGAAGGTTTTCATCATAACCCTTTCTTATTGTGTGATGAATCACCATTAGATATATAATTTTAATCAAATCCCTGTAGTGTTCTACAAATTCAGAAAACCCATTATGATTATGATATTATATTTGCTTTCATGCCCTAAAATTGAACAGTAAAAAACACAAATAATTTAATTAAATAAAAAAACACTTTGTTTGAATCCACTTTTATTTGGTATAAATACGTTGACTAGTTTCGACTCTACTGAATCTTCTCCGGGACTTAAAACATACCAATATATTTTAACTTAGTATATTTTAAGAGAAGATTCAGTTGAATCGAAACTAGTTGACGTATTTATACCAAATAAAAGTGGATTCAAACAAAGGGTCTTTTTATTTAATTCATCATGCCAATCCACCAAGTGTTTGCTAATTGTAACAATAATTTGGCCAGCATCATGTCTCCTGAGTGCAAAACTGTGTATTTCTCCAAACTATCAATAAACAATTGACCTGCCAGGTAAACATGCTTCTGTATATTGTCTCTGTACATAGCAAAAATAAGTATTATTATGCCATAAATTATAATATATGTAGTTAGTAATAAAATAGAGGTTAGGAATTAAGATTTGTACGGAGCCCTTGAGGTGATTTTTCACAAAAAACGGCGCTATACAAATCATCCAAATAGTATTATTATTATTGAATAAAACAATAAACTTTGCAAAACGCCACTTTATTTGAGTTGACCGCTAACCAGGTTTCGCTTTTCTCAAGCTTCGTCAGGGCTTTTACATCAACTGTTGATGTAAAAGCCCCAACGAAGCTGGAGAAAAGCGAAACCTGGTTGGCGGTTAACTCAAATAAAGTGGTGTTTTACAAAGTTTATTGTTTTTTTTTATATACAATGTCACACCCTCAAGTTTTTGCTTCCTTCGAAAAAAGTATTATTATTACTAGGACCCGCGTTTTGTTACAGAAAATGTAATAAAACATGCAAGTGATGGTTATTCTCTTCCACGGTTTGACATACCTACAATCGATATTATACTATATAGATTTACCGTTATTTAATTAAACAAATATCACGCAGGCAAAATAAACAGTATTTGATATTTCCACCCAATGTTTTTCTTGGCATCCTCTCAGTGGACATTCTCTCAACGCGTGGCCGCTCACATCCAGCGAATCAACGCGTTATTTTAGTAAAATGATAAAAGGGCACTTGTTCAATTGATGGAAATTAAATTTATATGCGTAGTAAATATATTTGCTGTTAAATAACTCCATACAATTAATTGTATTTAAATTGGTGGGCTGAGGTATCTAAAGCTAATTCACTGACTCACCATCACGCCGCGGCCGTTTCCCGCAAGGAGAGGCAGATGTGACAATCTTTCCCGGCACACGCCGCGTGTTACTGGACGCCCGCAACTCCTTATTCCACCCACTCGTGCATCATACATTATTCTCTTTAACTATTGTTGTCCAACTCAAACTGCAAGTATTGAGAAATTTAGAATAAAAATATAGACGCAAAAACAATGAATTGCTGTTCCTCAATCATCACAATACTAATTATGGGTATCATTCTCCAATGTCCAGAATGTCATGACTTGCTAACTCAAGGCACTCTCTTGAAATTTTTGGTAGCAGTCTAAATGATTTTTGTCATTCTTTACCACTCTACCAAAACTTTGACTAGACCATGGCTTGAATGTTCTCTCTAATGTTTATTTTGTCCTATTTTTGTCGTCGCTTCATTTATTATTATGTATATGCTATTCTTTCTCTGTCGCTCTTTTTTCCATTTCGTGTTTTATATGTCTTTTTTTTGTAATTGGACCTTAGTCCGTTAATTAATAAATAAATAATCAACTATTTTTAGATGTATGAAAACCACACATCATTACTATCATCGAACATATTAAAAGACAGGATTATTATTATTGTTACTGCAGAGACATGTCTTAAATTTGTATTTCCATAAAAACTTTAAGGTCGTTTATCCCAAATCTACATTTTTCCTATGTTATTTCCTTTATGTAGAAGTGTGAAACACAACATAGCTCAATGGAATATAAATGAATCGATTGTGAATGTGGGAGACACAAATCATTAGCGAAAGCTAGGAAGTAAGATAGACCGGCGACGGACGAAGCGTAGAGAAACACACGACCGTAAATAACTCCGTTAGCCAGCATTGTTCGACCGGGCGATGTTCCGCCCCCGCGGTGTTTTTCAGCAAATTTCAGCGACTGAAATAAAATAATATCGCTCGCCGAGTCGGCCGATTAGATCGGCGACGCGATTAAGTCAAATCCAATGCGACCGCCAACCACCGACCACCGACCACCGACCACTCTCTCCGTGCCTTTGTTTTCCGATTAGCCGCCTGTTCTTCAACAGGGCGTATGTATTTCTGCGGAAGGAGCTCGCTCGTTGAATCGAGTGGTTTTGGGTCATTTCTAAAATAATACATTTTGATCGACCAAATGTGGAATTTTTGTGGTTACCTGTGCAAAAATAATGTTCGTTCGGCCGTCAGATCCTCTTTTGGCAGCTTGCACAGATAAGTTTGTGAATCTGTGAGTATTGATTTCAATATGTAACTAAAATTAGGGTAAATTACTGCAAATTAAAAAAAAAATAATTGACCAGTTAGTGACTGAGTGGCCAAACGCGTCGGATTCCCGCCCGGGCGTTAGGTTCAATTTCTCTGCTAGTCAAGTCCTCCATCATTGTACAAGCAACATCTTCTGCTTATTATGATGGTAGAAGGAGTTTTTTTTTAAACATTTTCAGGTTATTCGTTACCCGGGAATGTTTGTCTTTCTTTACTAAAATAAATATATATATATATTATTTTAATTCTCCTAAAAAAATTAACCTAACCTAACAAAGAACAATATTTGTTTTGAATTTGTAATTAAATGTTTATCAAATTACTATCGTCGTATAATATGATTAAATTTACTTTGCACAAAAAGTAAGTTTTTTTAAAGTGATGTAAGGTCAAGTTGAAAATAAATATGTTACTTTGCTGACACTGTTTTATTTTTGGCTCAAACTAATATTATTTTAGACAAACGTACTTTTTCAGGAGAGACGTGATTCTATGTTTATGTTTGTACACGTTTTTAGTGCGTAAATTTTAATAAAATATGTATCAATAATAACATAGTATCTTTACAGCTCGATTTAGTGATATTTCACTCAGAGCTCGCTTTACTCTGTGGCAATACTAATAATCACCCTTGAGGTGATATCTCTGTCACAAAAACGGCGCTATATAAATCAGCCAATTATTATAAAGTAATTACGTAAAGTGCAAGAGAGATTCTTTTAGCTATAACGAGGCTCCCGTCCTTAGAGTATATAGAGTGGTATCAATCCAAGGCAGTGTAGTCAGTTTTTGATGATTTTTGCCGGACTCGGCGGACCTGGGCGTGGCTAAGACCAAGGCTAGGGTATTTATACATCCATTTATACCACATATCGACATAGTGTTTTTGTTTATTCGTATAATCACTTTTTCACAGTATTGACATCAACAAAAATATAGCATTTAACCTAAAAAACCGTTTAGTTGTGTCAAGTTTAGTAGCATAATAAAAAATGTGGGCCGAGTCCCGCGGTGACCCAGGAGTCCAAGGTCATTGTGACAGTACGTAGAAGCGGAGTATTATATTTGCTGTCTCTTTCTCTCTCATGGTGTACAACGTAAAAACCCGGAGAAAGCGATTTATCGCAAGTTTGTATCGGTTGGGTAAAAATAATTAGCTCTCTCCACACATTGTTTCTCCAAGCTCCCGTCTCCGATGCTTCGTTAATCGTATTATTTTGTGGTCTACGCTCAGCTAAACATCCCGCTTCAGCAAAGGCTAAATGTACAACGTTGCACCACAAAATGTAGGTTCGGATTCGCATTCGTCTGTTTCAGATTCATGCGTTCGCATTGCGGCTTCGTTCGGTTCATCTGGACATTTGAAATTAGAACGAGGAGCTTTTATTCTGAACTTCAGAGCCTTTAAAATGCTTACAGTAGAATTTCGTTGAGCGACGTTGCCATGTTGTTTTATATTAACGGCTAATATTTGCCGTGTGATTATGAATTTTAAACAACATTTGAAGAATTCTGCCTTTGAATAGCTGATCACTTTATACGTGACTTTGTACGTGTCGGAATAAAAATATTTCCTCATAGTAATCTAAAACTGTTGTTATTACGAAATAATGACACTGTGTCCAATTTTAAGGGTGGGAATCCCTAGTATCATTCTTACAAAATGTTGATCTTGTACTTTTTAGTTTTTTTTTTTAATTTAAACCCTGCTCTTTTTATTTCAACAATTGTAAAATAGTATTTAGAAACTTGGGTTATGCTATATTCAGGATACACGTAGATCTTTTTAAATAAATAATTTCCATACAGTTTTAATACGCTACGACTTTTTTTCACGTACTCCCAAAGTTGTAACTAGTAATCGGATTAATGACGCAAAAACAGGGTCTCATCTTTAAAGACAAATAATTTAATTTTCAATAAAAAAATCATACTGAACACTATTTTTAGATTAGTACATAGCGTTTAAGGAAAACTAAACCTCTTAGAGTTTTTGATAATTTTAAAAGAAGCTATAAACCCCAAGATTTAAAGTATAACCTTAGAGTAACCTAGAGAACGAACTTTGCGAAATGTTGTAGCAACTTTATGACCAAACTTGATTAAAGAGGTATGGCCTATAAACTGCCGGCCAATGGAAGGCGAAGAAAACCGTAAAGATAAACATTATTCCGTCTTTACCTGTTCGCCAACAATTTAGCATTGGTACCATAAGAAAGAAAAAGAGACCAGGATACATTCAGAAGCCTAACGAAAGGGGGGTTTTCCGTTCTTAAAAAAATACGTGAGAATCTCGTTTATCTCTCTAAGTAAAACATATTAAAAATGCATTAAAACTAATTTCAAACGGAAGTTTATTATATTAAAACGAATAGTGCAAAGATCGATTAAATATTGGTGTAAGTTACTAGTTGTTTTGTAGGTTAGGATGTTAAATATTTGAGATCAAACTAAAAAAGACGAACTATTTGATACATACCTATGAAAACTGATTTTCTTGGTCTTTTGGTACTTCGGTTGAAGCATCCATCAACTGCACATATAGCCATATCGTTTTTTTGAAGATGGCTCTAAATTCACTTAATTTATGAAATTTTTAAGCACATTTTATTGTCGGCTCGACTGACATAAGCAATCAGTCTGAAGTTTGTTCACAAAAAAAAACTGCTTACACGGCGTTTACCCCGCCCCAAATCCTATATTGTTAACAGCAATTGTTTCTCTTTTTCTCATACGTTTTTAAAACCGAGCATAAAGAGAGAGCTGTATTTTGCAAGTATGTCAACGATTTAATTCATATTAGGACGGTGTCTCTCTATATTGTTACTCCAAGAGTATAACATACACCGAAGCTTAACTTGACATAAAAAAAAACAAACCTCTCATGGGCTTTGGTATTTAGCTCAAACATAACATACTTATCTAAATTAAGTGGTTTATATAGATGTGCGTATTATTTTATTTATTTAAATAACGAAGTAATTCTTCTCACCTTTAAGAGGGCCTGGTTTCGCGACAAGAATTCAGGTCCTAGTTATACCAATAATTCTTTAAATACTCTCAACAACATCATTTTATTGGTACCTAATGATTCAAAATCGATCACCAAAAACAGAAATGTGTGGAAGGGGGAGATTCTTGAGAGCAGAAATTTTACAGAAATATGCTTTTAAGAACATGTTCACGTTTTGTTATATTTTGCTGCATAGGTAATGCTACGTCCTGCTTCATTAACAATAATGCCCAACTCTTCAGAAGTCACAGCTTTCTCAAACAAATAAAAAGATAATATCTCTTTCGAAAGTTCCACGTTTCTTATGCATTGAATTTGACTTGTATCATTTTCAAGTCTTCTTGTCAGCAGAACAAAGACGTTCGTTTTTCTGCTTTGATTTCGTAGTAAGGGGGGGGTCGTATTGTGTTCGCCGTCTGTTATCTTTTTCTGACAGGCAGTTTGATCTTTGAAGGCTTATGTAAATAATATTTCAAAGGGCGCTTGCACTTTGCACCAGCAAATTATTGCTTTTATTTTGGCAACAGGGTGTACATATGTATTTTATTTCTACGTACTTACTTGAAGGATCGAACTTGAAGTATCTTTTGCCACAAGTAGATATCTCAAATGGCATCTCATCCTGAAAACTAATTCTATTTCCCTAAATATTCCATCGTCAACCTTTAAAATAATCAAAACTACCTTTCAGCTGCAAACGTAATTTCGAACAAATTCTGTACTCTGATGATGCTAAGGCTAAGCGAAACCGGTCGGTCATAAAAAATAAAATATAATCTGTGGTTATTATTTAATTTTCATTAAAATGTGTCAAACCACAAAGTGATTGGTTTCTACGAAAATATTATTTTGAGTTTAAACCTCAGATTTGCAAGTGTAATAGTCATATTTTTAGTTGGAATTCAAACCTTTCTGTTCGAGTTATGTAAAATATTGTAAATGTGGGTTATTCCCTTTCATACAGTCGTTAGTATGACTTTGGTAGTATCGCCCCCTGCACAGCACACAGCGTCTTGCGCATCTAGTTACTGGCTTCTAGCTGTCGGCTCTGGCCGCCCTGGCCCTGGCCCCTGGCCCCCGGCCAACCGTAGCGTCATCGCTCGGAGCGGTAGCCGGAGCTGGCGCCGGCACAGTGACACGGTCACCGCGACTGCGACCCGCGTCTCTGCGACTGACCTGGCTGTACGGGATATTATGACATGCAGTGCGACGAGAGGTCACGAGGACTACGCGCTGGAACGGTGTTGAACCTAGTTTCGGGTTGGGGCAACGGCCATCCCATCGCTCTACCAAACGTAACATCGCAACTGCCCGGAGTCGAACGGGAAGAAGGTGAATTTTGGGAAATGCCTGGCTAGTCAGGTCTGGAGACTATAGCCAAAGCTATTTCCACTAATGTTCTGATTCTGAATGGCGTTCTTTCGTGTAAGGGCCATACTAAGAGTGCCATTTTCTTACCATACTTGTACTTGTTCTTTCCGGATTTGTACCCGCAACCATCGGCTCCAGAACTTTGGCACCGAGGTTATTTAAATTTGTTTTTATTTCAATTTTGTAAACTTTACACTTATTTTTCAATTCAAACATTAATCCTCTTGTATTTGTAGTTTTTTTCCAAGTGATTATTTATGATTAGGATTTTGCTCTTCGACGACACTATAGTCAATATGTCAAATAGTAGTCAGTTGAAATTTGATGATCTGAAATAATAGAAATGTTTTAATTTTCAGAAATTCCTGACAGCACACATCTTCCACATTCAAGTATTAGCGCCACAATAGCGTATTTTCTACCTGAACATTCATCATGATAATAGCTAATAGGACATTCATTCTGTAACACGTGGCTTGCCCGGACATTTATCATCATTATGATAATAAAACATCACGTCGTGTTAGAATGAACATTACTGGGCCGAAATAGTTAAATTTGCACCTAATGATGTCGTGTTGCCATGTTCCGTGAGTTTTAAACTTCTGTATAATATCAAATCAGAGTTTCGCTGCATGGAGCCAGCGGAAAATGACACTTCAGATTAATGTGCGACAGAAAATACACGGAAGCGGGATGAATAAAAGGAAGGGGATGCTTGGGAATTACGTTGCTATCCAGGTCTGATTAGTGAACATAGCTACGCCTACGCTTTTACATTCTTGTAACCCCTGCGTGAATCTTCCACGACCGTCTTTCTTTCCCATTTGCTTCCGCCTCAAAATAATCACAATTCCAAAGGCTCCGGAAGGGAGACTTTTGTGTACATCCACACCGGTAAAATAATGTGTTTGCGCTTTAATTTGATATGACAAACGATACTCTTCTCTATATGATTTGCTTTTACCCAAAAATCGTTTCGAACACGGTTTGAAAAAATGTTTACCAGTCTCAAAGAACTGCTCTGCGAATTGAAATAGAACTCACTTTTTATGTAAATTGAAGTTCAAAGGCAAAACAAATAGCAAACAGTACTCAGACCTTTCCGCTCACAAACAAAATAACGCCTTGTCAATATTAATAATCTGTATACAAACAACCGGCAAGCCGCGGACCGTGGAAAGATAATTTTTCAAAATAAAACCACAGCCCGTGAAAAAATATCACCCTCTAAGATGTTTTGTTTCCCTAGCCACCCTTTTTATTACAAAATTCACAATAGCTTTTACATCATTATATGAAATATATGATTTTATGCTTGAAAAACGGCAATTTATTAATGTACGAGTATCTTGACGCTGCTAATTTTTGTTCATTCGCTGAACATGTTCAAATCATTTGTACAGAACGACGCGTGTCACGACCATCACATCCAACGTGCATAGCTACCGGCTTCCTCTTCGGGGAACTCGTTTAGGGGTTTCGGGTTTTGAGAAAATAAACACTTGATGTGTAAGGAGTTGACGAATAACTGACTCTTACGCTAATCGTTCTTTGTTTATTCGATTTAGGTGCAGCACAAGTGCACGTGCAAACCTCGCACACCCTCGGATAGAACTTTCCCATTTGGGAAGTTATACTTCGGTCAAGGAAAATCGGTGATTGTTTTAGTTTCAGTTGAGCTCTATTCTCGTGTTAATTTATTGCTGTGTTCGCTTTGTAAGACGCCACGATAAATTACATCTGAAAAGTTGGTCATACATTGCTTTATCAAATGGAAAAGTATATTAACTGGGTCAAGGCAGGATGGTTTTAGAATATCAAGTACAGGCCAAAGAAAGGAGAAACATGAACCAAAGCAAATCTATCCTATTCTCGCCGCTGGTGTTGAGTAGGGCTCGCCATGTCGTCACAATATTAAGATGGAATATGAGATGAACTAATAGTCGAATCTTCAAAATATTCAAATGGAAAAGGAAATATAATCATATATTGCATCACATATCGCGAATCTGTATTCAACTCCATTTCCACCGTTTTATTTAAGAAACACATTTGTTGTATGTGACATTACAACAAATGTTTCTCGAACTGATGCGGCAGTGAAATTATGAAACGATTCTAAAAAGGTATAAAAAAAATCCGCTAATTTCCCGGTTTGAATCGAAAAAAAAAATTCTAGTTAAATTCACCCTCGTTTGTTTCCCTATCTCGTTATTATTTTCTTTGATACCAAGCAAGTCTTTACTTTTTAGTTTGAGACGCTTTTCTTGAAAAACAAATAACAGGTGGTCGCCAGCCACTCCGTCCGATTTCCACCTTCTATCTCCCTCTCCCCAATGAAGAGATGTCCAATCATCGTTTGACCGCTTTACTTCATTTGGATGTTTCTGTTTGAAGTGTGCTTTTTTAATGTTAATTTCCCAAACTCTCCTGGTTTCACCACTAGTTTTTGTTATTACCAGAAAAATATTTTACTGAAATATAATAATTTGCTAGTTTTGTATCGGCTTTTATTATTTTCGGAGATGTTCTCAAAGATTTTCTTAAAAATATAACGAATTGTGTAATAAGTAAGAAAATTATCTCTACGGGTTGAAGGGGTTAACAATTTCAAAGGCACTGTCCGATACAAAAATTTACATATAAATTTAATTCGTATTTCATAGGAAATTAACGTTTAAATTAGATTTAATTTATGCACCAACCAGTTTTACTTATTTATTTAATTACTTACGCCCTTATGGGTTTTTACATAACTGTGTAATACATAGTATAAAATAATAGTGGCATAAAAATAACATGGAGTAAATGATTAGCACCCAAAACATAAGTAAGTTAATAGAAATATTATAATGCAATAAATTAACAGTAATATTTTTCAAAGAGGAATGCCATTATAGCCTTCTTGTAACTAGATTCAGTGCAGTTGAATATATCTACTATTTCAGCGTGATAATTACCCACTGTATGCAATCTAGGTACAAGCGAGTATCTAAATGATTAATTCCTGATATTTTGGATCGAGTGGTTCTTTTAGGTACATGGAAGGTAATCAAGCTAAGTAAATCAGGACTGTCTATAATACCATTAACAACTTAAAAAATAAAAGTAAAATCGGAAACAAGCCTCCTGTCTGAGAGTGTTAATAATTTTAATTCTTTCATTAAATAATTGTAATTTATGGTTTCAATAGGTAGACCCAGTTTGTAGTTAATGTATCATAGAAATTTATGTTGCAATTTTTCTTACAAGGGAAGTATTATTACGTTAGATGCAAAACTGGCATTTTATTTATATTAAATCGAAACACTGTTCTTGTTTCCATGTTATTAATAGTTTTTTAGAAAGCTTTAGATGACATTATGGGATTAAAATCATCAAATTTTATATTCACAGATAAAATCAAAACAAAAAATCATTTTTTCTGCGGCGGGATTCGAGCCAGCTACCTCCTGACTCAAAATAAAATGCGTGTGAGTGACCGTATATTTATTCGCTTTGCATTGGCCGTCTACGCGAAGAAGTCGGCCTGGGGGTGATTCGGGTTTAGTGCCAAGGGTACCGGGGCCAGGGCGGGGGGTGGAGGGTGGGGATATCAGTGGGTGGAAAGGCTTTCTGAGCGGGTGGCAGCCAGGGGGGGTGGGGCGGGCGGGTCCATTGCACCCGGGGAATACACAGTACACAAAGTCTACTCCACCATTTGTTTTCGTCTAGCACATCTTGTGAATAATGCATATAAAGTAAATTCCACGTTTTATTCGGTGGACAGGTACTCGTATAGGGGTGACTTTGAAGTTTGATGGGGCTGTTTCCAAGTTATTTAGTCTTTTATTCTGCTAATAAAAGTTCACGTTTTCTCCCTGATATGTGTCTTCTATGATATTTTAGGTCGTTAAAATCGATTTAATTTGACACTTCTGGTGTGCGCTATAGCTAACTTCAACATTATGATTTTACATAACTTCCTAAAAATTAACCGTCCCTTAATGTTCCCATAGGGGCAGGCAGATAAGATGGATCGCCATACAACTCTGTCTTGGACACACTTCTTGCGTCATTCATATTCGTGCATCGTCTTATCCATACTCTTCTGTTATATCGACTCTTGAAATGACCCCATTTAAGTATTTCAATTATTTTGATCGTCTACGCCGCCTTCTTCTATTTACTCGAACGAAATATATTCTCTATGTTACATATATAAATATATATATTATAGACCCTCTTTTCTCCGTTCATTAGGTATACGTTTCCAAGCCATCGAAACGTCCATTTATTAATGTTATTCATTACACATACACTGGCCTTGAATTACAAAAATTACAGAAATGTAAACACACAGCTTAACGTTAAAATCGTAAAAAATATATTTTATTTACATATTTTTTTCCTGTGAAATGTTCGTAGGCACCATCTACTATTCCTGTTGGTTTTAGTTTGAGTTATGCCACTGCAATACTTACTTTCAGTATCCCCGGGGAAAATAATCCTACAATTTGTGGAAGCCTTTATACCTAACACAAACATTGCTTAGCGCGGGAAGCACGGCACAGGTAACGTGTTTTTAAAGCGGCTGTTCAGCCTGGGTCGCGGGTTCGTTGCAGATGTTAAAATGCTTGTTATTCGTAGTACCTATCTACCAATTAGAACAAGTACACATTAAGGCGCATTAGGGAAATTAAGTCTCAGTTGAGGGTATTTTGGTAAAAATTACAATTAAAATAAATACATTTTTAAACTGTCCACCGGCTTCGGATGAACCGTCATTCGTCACGTTAGTGATAAGTTTTATGATAACGATCATGATTTTGGATACTTTTAATTTACATACAGATCTGTTGTATATTTTTTCTCGTTGTTATATTAGGTTAGGTGATGTAGAGTAAAGCTCCCCCGAATTGAACTACCACAAAACTGCGACATATAAATTAATTGTTATTATTAAGTGGTTAAACTAACAACAAATACAGAATTGAAAAAATATCTGCTGGGATGGGAAACAAGTCGAGGAGAAGGCAAAGGAGAAGAGTGTAGGGGAAACAGAGTGGTTCAGCGAGAAGATATAAAGTGGAGGACTAATAAATTAACTAAGAAAAAATACTAAGCTAATATTACGGCGAGTCATAGTAGCTGCTTTTTATTATGATGAAATAAAACTCATACTACATTATAGCGCAAGTTGGAAATTGTATAAAATAGTGTTTTTAATTCCGTATTCCCAGAGGGTCTTCTTTGCTATGTTTTTGAGGGCTCAAAGTGACACGTGTAATTTTTGCCACGGAAAATACAAACGTGTAGCGCTTTTTAATGTGAATACCGCACTGGAGTCCCGACTGTTTGGAACCAGTGAGACTGTGGCATCCTCGAATGGCGAATGTTTATTTTGGGAGGCTAAAGGGAGGGGTGACAGGACGGAGATAGCTATTCAGATCTAATTAATGAACACGGCTAAAGTCATTTCAAGCAACGTTTCGATTCTGAACATTCATCAGGGCCAAATAATACAATTTATTTGTGCACGCCGAGTTTTGAATCCGGAGCCAAAAATCTTAACCGCTCGGCCACGGAGATCGTCAAGAAATAACACTTTTGAGTGTACTAGACTTATAGTATATAGAGTGGTATCTATCCAAGGCAGTGTAGTCAGTTTTTGGTGATTTTTAGTTCAGCGGACCTGGGCGTGGATAAAGCTAAGGCTAGGGTATTTATACATCTATTCATATCACATATCGACATAATGTTTTTGTTTATTCATATAACCACTTTTTCACAGTATTGTAATCAACAAAAATATAGCATATAATCTAAAAAACCGTTTAGTTGTGTCAAATTTAATGGCATAATAAAAAAAAGTGGGCGGAGTCCCGCGGTGACCCAGGAGCCCAAGATCATCGCGACAGTACATAGAAGCGGTGTATTATATTTGTTGTCTCTTTCTCTCTCACGGTGTACGACTTGAAAACCCGGAGAAAGTGATTTATCCCAAGTTTGTATAGGTTGGGTAAAAATAATAAGCTTTCTCTCCATACATTGTTACTCCAAGGTACTAGACTATAATCACAAACTGGAAAGTCTTTACAAAGCTTCTGGCGGTTGATCGTGACACGTGTAACTTTTGCCACTGATAATACGGAGGCATAGCGTTGTAGTGTTTGAAGTATTTCGGTTCAACCAAATCTAACTTTATCAGTAATTTGGAATCATATTTACTGTATTATCTATATATCTATAACGTTGATAAAGGTAGCGAGGATATAATGAGTTGGGTTGGAAGCGGAGATAATCAATAATATAATTAGTTAATTTAATTAGCAGAATCCGATAAGCTACATATAATAAACTAACATTGATTCTCAGAAAATGATTATCATTATTCGAGGTATCGGACCTTTTACAGCCAATACAAAGTTTAATATGTATTCAAATGAAGAGTTTAACTGACTGCCGTACGTGAATATCGTAAAACACGTAAAGCTATTGATATTCCCTACACATTTCTTACTTCCTATGGACGTTAAGTTTTCGTCTGGTATTAGCCTTCTTGATGGTGCCAGTCCTCTTCAGAGTCTCTAGCATGAATGCCTCAAATGGATCAACATTTACACGATAAAGGCTTTCATCAACAATATCGGCGGTTAGTGGACACTTGCAAGCACGACCGCAAATCGTACATGATATTCGCATCGACTAAAGAATTGTTAGCTTGCCGAACCCGTTGGCTTCCTTGATAAGCCTGTCTACAAGTCGATAAAAATCGTAAACAAAAATTTCCCACCGAAATTAAAATTTTTGGCTTCTTTTTTTATGTAGACGGATTTCAACTGAAATTTAGACAGGTATTCAAGATAACACGAGTTTTTATTGTTAACGAATATTTGTTAAAAACAATCAGCAAATGACTATATTATTTTTTTCCAAACGAACTCGTTTAAATTTGACATTTCAAGACGATAAACAGCCGTCAGCTGTTGATAAAATTATCGATGTAGTAAGAGTGGGTCGGGGCGGGCTGCTTTGTTGTCGATATGTTCGGGAAGGGCTATGTCCAAGAAGCGTTATCTCGCTTGTTGAATATGTCTTTGATCGTAATGCCAGTGATTCCAATGGGAGTGTTTGTCATTATGATTTTAAGGATGGATTCCAATATGCAATGATAAACATGTATCCGCCTCTTGATTCTACAGCTGCTAATTATTTAAATTATTGTGAGCTTCATTTAGACAAATTAAGGAATAAACATCACCAACATATTTTAGTTATGTAGAGAATAGTTGTCACGTAGCATTATTATCTGCTTAACGATGTTTGTTTTGTACAAGGAGCACGTGAAGATAAACACATGTCCTCGCACGGGTCCCTAATGGCGCTCTTTCTCATAATTACATTTGTTAAAATAATAATATAACAACACTAAAAGGGCGTAGTGTGTAGTGAATAGTCAAGTTTCTTATTAATAAATTACGAATATGTTTAGTGCCGTGTGTGTTAAAATGACCTCATAGACCTGTTTAAATAATTTTAAATATAAAACATTAAAAGTCTGTCTTATTTGATTTTCGAAGGTTTCACCACTTTTTATTTTTTATACCCGCAGTGTGGACAAACACCAAGTAAAATTAATTCACAGAGGGTGTTTGACTCGTGCACATTTTACAACAGGGAATAAAATATTTTCTACTATTATTATTATGGTACATGTCTTGGTAGGACGTTTTCTCTATTGAAGCACGCAAAATAATACCGTGTTTCTATTATTTTTTATGTGATAGGTACCGTTCCAACTGAACTATACCAATGGAATTATATTTTTCACGATTCGGGCAACCCTACGAGGCTGAAGGCAGATGTAGAGGGTTGAGGAGAAGGGCAAAGGAAGGTTGGGACTTGGATGGTGGTCTTTCACCCAGATGTTGAGAGCATCTTCACTCGCTTGCCGAATGACGACAAAGCGGCCTGGCTCGTGCTGCACTCTCAGCCAGCAGATAGAAATCTCAACTAATTGACATTAATGTACGGAAAAATCCCGATGTGATAGATACTTTTCATAATCGAAATGTTGCTTGAAATTACTTTAGCCGCGTTTGGTGACCAAATTTAAACAGCCGGATACTTCCTAAACTTCCTCTTCTTCACCTCCTTATCCTCCCCACCAACTTCAGCCTCACAACATACCCCAATTGGTGATGCCATAGTCCCACTGACTCCAGACGATTAGGTGATTTTCTCCCCCTAAAATAGCGCCATAAAAATCAACCAATTATTATTGTTATTATTAATATATGAGATCGTAAGTTCAGAGTCAACTCACTAACCCCTATGACATGGCGACGACTGAACTAGTAGGTACCGATTGATATTATTAATTCAATATTCATTTCCAAAGCATCAGGTTTCTGATCGCTGTTATATGCATGCCTCAAATAAATATTTTTACGTAGCTCCAAACTATGATGTTAACTCTGATATATGTTATAATATATTGCCATTCGTCGTTTTATGGTAGCAATCGTAAAGCAGAAAGTTTGTTGCTTCAACATGAGCCTTAGCAGTGAGCGGTATACTTCGAGTCATTAGGCTGGGGCTGCATGCAAATAAATAAACAGATGAAATAAAGCAGTGGCTGTTTTGCTTACCAATTAATTTAATGCGCCCATACTTCATCATATTTACAAAGTAGCTCGAGTAAGATCGTTTTTTTATGAGTTCAATATAGTTACAATTGCTCTTGGGTTTTTGCTCAAAACTCAAGAGCGTAGCGTAGGTACATGTCGTACCCTTTGGTTTAAAAACAAATCATTCAGTTTGATTGGATAATTTTAGTCGTAAATCCAAAACAAAATTTTGTATGTAACTGGCACGTAAAAAAATTATGTATTTTGGTGTCTGTAGATTTTCAGGAGTAATCACCAAATCAAATTTCACGGTATGATCATGAAACACAGTACAGGTCCATATTCAACGTCAAACTAAAATCATGGTTAATAATAGTAAAAACGATTAAAATATTAGCAAAAAATTAATAAACAGTAATAATATCAGTTTTAACCATTTCGGGGAAGAAAATCGTATTCATATAAGTAATATTATTTGTGTTGTGATTTTAGACTCTTTTTGAAATTGAATTTTCCAACAAAATGTTTGCACGCGTCACTAAATCGATTATTATAAGCAGTGCACCAACACGGAAATTACTATACATATTTAATACTACACCAACTTTTTACGGGAAAAAATTAAAGATCTTTGAAATGTCATCAATTGTGCTCATCCTTGATCAACTTATCTTAACTTTATATGTATATTTGTAAAAAAAATAATTGAACAATACATATTTAAAATAAATCATAAAACCCAACAAAATTTATTACTGTTTATGTACAATTTTTTTGTCTTTATTGTTCATCAAAGCTTCATATTTTGACTAGCAATGGTCTAGTATTATTTATGAGTATTTAGCTCACTAAAAAATATTTGCGAAAATGTATGTTAGTTTTTCTCAGAAAATATTGTGTTTGACAAACTGGCTTTTGTCTTCTGGTCTTCGTGTTCACCGTAGCCAGCCAATAGCCACGTCGTAGGAACGTAGCCGTCGTAGACTCCCCCACGTAGAGAATTAACGTATCATGTTTTTGTGTTTAACAAAATAAAAACAGCACACTACTTGATGAAGTAACGAAGACCAAACAAAGGAATTCCCCCTTCCCGAGAACGTGCGAGGGTTGTTACTTGTTCCCCGCCATAGTCATGTTTGAAGGACGCGAGCTTTTGACCCACTACTGTACCGCACACTTCACCGTACTCCAAACCCCGCTCCCACACCGCTTCTATCCCGCGAGTAACAACGGAGGCACTTCATCTGCTGAAACTATTCTTTTCAAGGAAATAATGATGCACGGAAAATGGCGCCACGTTGTAAAGTTTCTGGAAAGCCATGCTGTCATCTTTTTATGACACAAAGCGTATGATAAAGGTAATAAGTCGTGGCGTAAGATAAAAGCTTTGGCATCGGGCACGTGGTTTCGAGCTTAATTTAGAAGAAAAAAAACATGTATATTCTACACACAGGAGGCCCCGGGGGGAATTGTTTCCATGTCATTTTTAAGGATGCTGTGTGGAGGGTCTTTTTGAGGAAAGGAAGGAATTAACCTGTGGTTGACAAGACCCATTTTATAGGAGGAAGAAAACACATATGCGGTCAAATCGTAACAGACAAGCTTTTTAATCACAAAAACGAGTTGTAGAAACAACCCGTTCTCATGTTTTATTTATTTAAAGTGATTATAAGAAGATGGTTGGAACGTACCTAGTTAGATCAAGTCACCGAACACGGCTATTTCAAGCAAAGTTTCGATTCTGGCTGGTGGTTTTTTACCAGGGCGATACTTAGAGCATCTATCAGTATGTGCCATATGTCAAACATGTACAATGTTGGGCGCCCGTTTGATATGTTTCCCGGCTGTGGACCGGTGCCGAAAGGATCAATGACGCTAGTTGCTCGGAGCATCTTCCATCGAAATACCGGTAAAACTAGGACAGCATTCCGATCCGTCCGTTAAGATGGGAGAATCTATCAAACTGACCGTTCGTTTCTGCTCAAATACAGCGGTCTATTTCAGAAAGCCAAAAACAAATAACACTTTTGTATTGCTTTTTTCTGTGTAAACCAATTTACTAGCAAAAGCACTTTACCAATATTGAGATCGTCACACACTTCAGCGTATTTGATGAGTGTGGCGCGGTCTTTCCAAATAACCCATCTTGTCGCGAGTTGAGTGTTGCTTATTAAAATACTTATAGGTAGGCAAATAATATTATACAATAGATCGACTGAAAATACGTAAAATTAAATCAGATCCAATCAAAATGCGACAATCGTGTATTTTTAATTTGATTGAAATCATTGTGGCAGTGTTGGGTTCATAAGTGTGATTCACAGTGTGTATGTAAATGTATCAGAGCACTACCCTTTGAAGCGTATGGCTGTCTCGTTGTATATTATGCGAGTATATGCATGTCGAGACCATCCCTTTCTCAGTTCCCTGCCAGCCCCCGCAGCTAAACATAAATTGAGTATTATCTCACGAAAATCCGAGTATTCTCGAGATCCGCTGAAATACCGAATCCCAAACAATAATAATTATACATCAACCCTTATTCAATCCACTCTGGTTCCCTCAGCTCCTTGCGTAATCTCCGCAGAGCTGAAGAGTCTCCCTCTCTGTCTCTCTGTCTCTCCGTCTCTCTTGTCTCCCAGCCCGAGTGTGTCTGCAGTCGCACAATGAGAGCGCAATTTAAGAGTTCATCCCGGTCATCTTCGGTTGCGATGGCACTCCACGTCTCAATCGAACCTCTCTTCTCGGCTCTTCTCGGCTCCCCTCGGGATCTCCGCTTCTCGGGATTACATCTCATTGTTCCCTGAATGAGGGTTCCATTATTTCCATTTTACGAGGGAAACCATTTTCTCTTATAATATCTGCGGTAAGAAGGTTTTTCCGTTGTCATAATATTATCTTGGGGTTGCAAAAATAAGTGATATTTCTTTTTTAAAGTCATCTTCTTTTTTAACTCACAACTCTTTTTCTGGCAGGTAAGCCGTGAACTTTCAACTAAAGTTAATCACTTTGAAATACAAGAGCAAAACCGGGGTTTTATTTGGGTGAATCTAACACTAACATTCGTCGAATGCTTTACTTATTGTATGTAAATATTTGCGTTGACTTTCATATTGAGGAATTCTAGGCGGAGTTCAAAATTTCACAATGCCAGAGTTCATCATTTGCGTTTTCTATTTTATAGTTAAGATTATCATGATATATGCTGTTTGAAATGATTTAACATTATCAAAAACGACTGTATACTTCCTGGATGAACACGTCCCATTTGGCATATTGGGGTTTTAATGCGAAATTACAATTCAGTGCGCATTGCTCTGTCCTCCGTCTAACCTTTAGATGACTTGGAACCTTGGAAACCAAATGATTGAAAGAGATATTGTTTTCTTCTATTCATTGGCGTGTAGTTTCTGATTTTATGAACTATTCTAAGAATTTTATTGTTTTTTTTTGCATTGACTTTATTGCAAGTAAATAGGTTATTAAAGAGTTGCCCGGCGGGTAGAACTCTCGACCAGTGGACGGTTCGAGAACTAATCTCACAGCGGCTACCGACTAATTTTACAGATCATATTCTATTGTTACGTAATAAGATCTGACCAGCCCCTTCTTCGAACATAACTCTGTGATTTATCTTCTGAAATTCACCAATGTTGGAGGTTGGACTGAGATTTTTCTCCCTTTGCGATGAAGTGTAATAAATAACACCCGAAGCCACGCGTCTATTCATCTAATTCTATTAGATAAATTACAAACAGCGTATTATGTGGGAAAAGTGAAAAAAAACAAGCACCCTCTACGTAGTTTCTGCGCCTTTTTGTCGAACCGTCGTTTACAGAACCGTATAAATAACGTATGTGGTACAATATGGGGATAGAAATAATGTTCGAAAAGACTTTTCTTTCATATGAAGAAAGCAAACATCCTCTTCACAAACAATAAGTCGTCGGATGACGTACAAAGAGTAAAAAGAACCCTCTGCGTGTCTGACGCCTCCCACAAAAACAAGAAACACAGTCAGGGTGCGATGTACGATGTACGTACGGCTAATTCGTGAGCGACCGTTTATTTAGATTCGCTGCAAGAAAATACAAGGAAATCCGAGTAGTTGTGAGTATAATTCGGATGATAGGAAAATCTATTTCAAAGTGATCGATTATTTTAGACGTTTCAATCAAACAACGCTGCAATCGAGATATTGTGTTGACGACTTCAACAAATTTTAAGCCCCACGTTTTTTTATATTAGGAGAAAAAAAAATTTTTAATTCGAAAAAATAATAAATCGTTTTTATAAAGAGATAAAAATTGCATCCGTTTTTTTTTACAAAGGAGTAAAAAAAAAATGGCGAAATGACAAAAGGGTTAATCTGCGTAGATATATAATAAAAATCGGCCTCGTCTTTTAGACCTAAAATGGCGCTTTAATTTCAAACATTCATCCTCACTTTCGGTTTTTACAATACCCAAATCGTCATAGACCGTGTGTGGGTGATTAATTCGATATTTATTCAATTCTTTTATTATTAATACGTCTTGGATTCCTATATTTCGATTATGTCCATTTCTAAATCCGTGGCTAGCCAGTATAGGGAGGTTTGTCGTTTGAGATAATATCTGGATTATTTTACTTACATTGCAACACCACTATTTCCTTAATTATTTCCTAGAACTGCGAATAATATGTTGTCTTAAAAATAATAATTGAGTGCATTGTAAGAAAGAAGGTTTTCAGAGAAGGATTTCGACATTGTTTAGTTGTTATTTAAAAACACTGAAATACTTTGCTGAAACGAGTGAAAACAAAATCTTGGTAAACTTGGAAATCAAATGGGTTAATCAAAATCTAGAAAGTTTATAACGTTAATATTTTGACCATACCGCTTTATTGGAATTTGTATATTCGTAACATCTCGCCCCACTCCGGGGTTTACCACAACAATTGAACGTTTTCTACCAGATCACGGGCGATATCACCATCAGCTTTGTTTACATAATAATATTAGATTTAACTTGTATATTTAATTTGGTTAAAAGCCCGGACAAACTTCAATAAGCCAGAGTTGTTTGCTAAAACAAACTGATACTTCAAACAGAAACGGTCTCAATGGTTAACTCGAGAAACTGTTGAATATTTATGATTTCGGGAGAAAATTATTTTAAAAGGTTTACAAAATGCATCACATTGAAGTAATTTGACTTTTTTGTTTGTTTCCAAATTAGTAGATATGTAAGTATAATACATGATGCGATAGTATAAGTAAAAAAAATTAAAATACCAAGATATTTACCATTATCTTTGACACGGGTACACGTTTTTAAATCTGAAAAGGATACAATGTTAAAACATTTATTATTTCAGATGTGAGAACGTTATTTGAAGTCCGAAAAATGAATCATTTTCAATTTATTTAGCCACTCTTTTATGAAACGTAAGTAAGCAGCTATGTTTTTGCAATCTACTTTTTCACTTTTGTGAGTACATAAGACAATATCCGGAAATTAAACAATTTTAAACATTTTAGGTCCTCTTGTTTTAAACGAGTAGCTTATTGAAATGCTAAAAATCTATCACATTTCAGGAAACTGTATTTTTTGTGTGATGATCTAAGCCATTTTAAATAGAAAATCGTGATTTAAAATTCAAGCTGTTTTAAGTTCAATGGAGGTCTAACCGCGGGTAGCAACGACCGTAGATTAAAGATTAATCGATTAGTAATATCTTCGGTAGCCGACCATAACACCGCTTTATTAGACAAAGATTTTTATCAAATAACTACCTGCTCCCGAGCACTCGACTATTGCTATCGACTAAGCCGGCAAAATATTGCGTGTTTTGAAGAGATAACCGTATATTTACGCGGAATTTATTACTGAAAACCGTACACTGAACGGCAGGTGACTGCGACGTAAGTCTACGTGTCTACGCGTCTAATTGTCTACGTGTCTACATGTCTAGGTGTCTACGCGTTACGCGTCTACGTCTCTACACGTCTACGATGAACGGTGTTAATGTCGTAAATGAGCCCTTGATCTCCGAAAAAATAATAAATTTAGAATTTTTGTTGATTTTCTGTTTTGTTGTTAATCAAATCAATCACCGCTAGAAGAAACTTTTTAATGTAATTTATTGTGTGTATTTTTATTGTGAAAACAATACAGATTTATGATTTTGAATCTTGTTAATTAACAAGAATTTTAGTAAACTCTAATAATTTATTAAAATACCATTTTTTTTATTGCGAACTGCTCAAATCAACAAAAACTTGTAGTTTTAGTATGATAAAGTATTTTCTTTCAAAATGAACGTTGAAGGCTTTCACGTATAATAATTCTCGATGATAAAAATGTCGTTATGATAAGGAGTCCTTTTTTGAAAAATTATTTATTTTTATTATATTTTTGTACGTCGCCAATATAAACCGTTTTTTCTAACTTTCTAACTTCTACTTACTAAGTAGAAGTTACCGTGAACACTTTCCACCAATAAAATAATAAAAACATTGGTATGTTTTTTTTAATCTCTTACCCAAATCATACTCGAAGGAGGTAAATATGTTTTTTTCTTTTTAAAAACACACTTTACACATTACCGAGTGTTTTCGTGTTGCCACTACAAAAGTATCGATTGATTCTACACTTGACTCACCGGGAATGTGTGGAAAGGTGCGTATTTACGGAGCCACGTGTCAGATGTGGTCGTGGAATCGACGTAACGCTTTTACCACGTGGTCGAAGGTCGATGTGACCTACATCAGTTTTTCAGGTGTGGTCGCACGCCACTTTCATTCGTAATGAGCGGGGTTCGTCTGAGGAGTCGTTCATATTAAATAAGTAATCAATATCTATACCTTTGTTCCCGTTGTGGGGTGAAATTGTTGTAGATTTTGGCCTTTAATAATGTACTTGCATCTCGTGCTCACATCGTGTACTTACATCTTATACTCACATCCTGCACTTGCGTCATATACTGCACCTTGTGTTAACATATTATGCTGTTCATAATATTATTTTGATCAATGTGTTGATCAATTGTTTTTAGCCCATACTACTGTAATACTCTATGACACTTCCGATATTGGAAAATTATGTTGAACGAAGGAGATAGACTAGCCCTCGGAGAATCGACGAAAAATTCACATGTGCATTACGTGCTCACGTTTATACGACTGTGCACATGTAGTATATTAGATGACGCGCCCATCAGTAAAACAGTTGATGTTCGCGTTTATTCGTAGTGCTCATATCTGTAAGATGTGCTCTTCTATAAAATAGTGTGTGAATGTACTACAGATTATATTATACAAGACGTGTTGTATGAAGTTGTCAGGTTTTCGCTCGCTCAGAACTGTATGTTTCTGGCTGTAGGCGTCTGTGTGTGCGGATCACGCCACGTGGTGTAGGTCACGGTCCATGTTTAAATAAAGATTGCTTTGACCGTTCTATCCTGTTAGTTTATTCGGTTCAGTACTGCCCAAGTGGGCTGGCCGTCTGCAAAGCCAATCAACTATTGATTGGCCTAATGTGTGTCATTCGCGCTACGGGCGTATCGACCCGCCACGGCCAGCAGGCAGCTACAGCTAAAGCTACAGCTACAGCTACCCCGACATGGATAACCCTGCTTCAAGGACAAACGCTTCTATTATGACCGAAACAATAGAGCCATTCTTGCCATTGACAGCCTTCACCTTTCAATTAATAATAATTGAAATATGTTTTATATATATTTCTCACAATGGCGTTATAATATGATTGCATCCCTTTGGGGTAGTGATGGGCCCAATATGTAATATTTTGATAATTTCCAACATATTTAGAAAATGAATTATGTTTTAATCGTATCTGTTGACTATCGTGTCAGCGACGAAAATCTGTTTTTTTTAATTTCACTACCTGATTTGAATGAGACTATACCATATCGATTCATGGAATAACCGATCATTTCGAAATAGATATCTCCAATGAATATTGGTAATCTACGACATTTTAAAGGCACGTGTGGGGCACATTGTGCGGGTTAGAAATGTACGTCGCGGGTTAAATTAAGAAAACTTTTTTCAACGTTATGGTGATACGGCCGTTTCTTCAGAAACGTTAACTTTGCTAGCTTATGGGTTGAACTCAGCCCTCTGTTGGCGGGTTGGAATAAATAGTACAAAATACCGAAGTGTCGGTTGTAGTTAATCTTGGATACTGCAAAATGTGACGAGAAATTTTAACAACTGCGACCGAAAATTACTGTTATTTTCAATTAGGCAATGGGGTGTGTTGAGGCTAACGGGCGGAATGGGCGGAATCCACAAGGTCTAGACAGGTACATTACGGCGCATTATTCGATGCTTTGGCTCCGCAAGGACGTGGGCCTAGATATGGGATCACATTAAATAATAGACTGAATTTTATATCTTTTTACATTATAAATCCCGGTGATTTTGTTTTTAATTTACTTTATGCGACACAACAGAACAGTCCACTGCCTGGAGCTAGAGGGACTTTCGCAATCCTAATTAGTAATGTTTTAAGGTGAAAAAAGGTGGACTGGGAGAAAATGAAAAGATGGATCGCGAGAAATCGGGAAGTACCACTAGAGTCTGGAACTGTACCAGCCTCTTCAGATCTCGTTTCAAATCAGATTGGAAGAGAAAGATTGCTGGAAGCAAACAGCAAGTAATATTTGGTTATTTTATCATACTTAAAAAAGTTTTGTTACGTAAAAAATTATGTATTTTAATTGGCCGACCGCTCTACGTAAGAGAACTTATCCGTTGATAAGAAGGTGGTTTTGTTAATTTACGTCATTATTAAATCATCTTTACTGAAGCATCGCAGCATTGCGTAAAAATATTATATTCATTACGGGTCAAGCGCCTGTAAAAGGAAAATATTCAAGGACATTTTTGTAATTTTAATGGCACCCTCGGGAGACATCCAAACAAACAAACATTTGCTGGAAATAATTAGTGAAATATAGGCGTGCCGTTTATAATACGCGCTTATTTAAGAACAATAATTGAAAAATACGATTAAAAAATAATTATCAATATTAATAAATTATTAAAGCACAATCATAATGAAAATGACAAATATCGCACGACGAAATCCGAAAAACGATGTGTGTAATCGTAATTTAAAAAAATAACAAAAGTGTGCTTACATAGTTAAAACCAATACAGAAGGTGGATGAAAACAGGAGTACCACTGCGAAAACACTTTACTATTGTTTGTTAGTTATGAATTATGACGGGGTAAACAAATCGTGTACTTCATGTCCTATAGGTATCTTAAGATTAGCTTTCTTCGCTTGCGTTTTTATGTTCAAATCTTCTTGAAATAAATAAGAATATTCACCCAAGATAATAAAAATATTGCGAATTTATTCACAAGTGAAATAAAGTTGCCCCCTTTGTAAAACGATAACATTTTACGGTTTTCTCCAAGCAATAAAGCGAACCTATTTTGGTTCATTAAACGCAGAGATATAACGACAAAATTACTCACGTAATAAATTTTATTTTTAACAAAATACAATTTATGAGAAAAAAACCTCGAAGATTCCACTCTTAACCTTATTAAAGCTCCGGGTTTTAACGAGCAATCCACAAAGTTTTAAATTTCATTCTCGTCTCGATTGAAGTTTCCTAACTGTCACCAAGCAAGTATTGAGTCGGAGGTTTGCGATCTCAGATACCTTTGAAATCAGAAGTGGGAGAAAATAAATCAATACAGAATATATTATTTGAAAAAGATGAACCGAAGATGTAATTGAGAGCTTCGCTTTATAAAATGTTTCAGTTTTCTAAAACATCTCCGGACTTTGAAAAAACATTCATTTGCCAACAGATTCAGGGTGAAATTTCATGTATTTTTATATTTTGATGTTTTTTACCGTGGGGTTGGTATGTGCAGGTACGTATAGGATAATAAAGATATTCAATTGATATAACTGATATGATGACAGAAAGGTGTGAAGCTCGCGGACGCGTTGAAAAAAGTGAATATCGTGGCTATTAATAGTAAAACCAATTGCGAAAGTGCGTTGGGTAATGTTGCAAACGTTGAACATTATATAACGGTATTTAAATGGGTTATTTTGACGTTTCCCCAAAAAAAAATTAAGACCTATTGTCATTTTAATGATTTTTTTTTCATGCTATGCCATATTGATTACTTTTGGGTTAAGTATTTTTTCTGACACCCTTAGATTGCGATCCAACAATATACAAGTTATTCAAAATAGAACCATAAGGAATATATACCACCAACCATGGGATACCCATGTCAAAGATATACTCATTTACTCACAGACACAAACTCTTCCTTTTACGACTCTGCCATTACAACTGCCATATTACAAATAATTCAACACTCGTCACACCAACATTAAACCAGCCTTTCATTCCGACATACGCCAGCACAACACACGATCACATAATCAAATACACTTACCGTCATCTACTCGCAACTAAATTTGGAAAGAACCCCTTACAATACATCGCGTACCCAAAACAACACATTACCCAATGAATTAAAACTCCCAGTTGCAAACAAAAAATTCTGGTAAAAGCACTTAAAGGATATTTTCTCCACGACTTTATAAATAAGTAATATTATATCCTTTTTGTGAAACCTTTATGTGGGTGAATATCTCTACTCCTAGGAGTCTCTTTTTAATGTATTTACACGTGTGTTCTCTTTTCTTTCTAACTCCTTTAATTTGTACGTCTTTGTAAAAATATTATTCCCTTTTGTCTTATAGTTCTTTTCCTTCCCAAAATGAGTTTTTTTAGCACCTTAGAAGTAATATATCATTATTTTTTTTTACTGCCATTATTATCATTTAAATAAATAATTTGAATAACTTGCACCACTTCACCAAAAGAAAAAAATAATTAAAAAATTAACTTACTTTTTATTCCTAAAGAAAAACTTATATGTTTTAGTTGAGATTTATGCAGTTTAGTATTTAATTCAAACTCCTGGAAGATGGTCTGTATTAGTTGAAATAATAATAATAGCACTAACGTGTGTTTGGTGACTGAATTGGCGCGTATTATAAAACTTTTCATAAACAACGTCTACAACGGTTGTACTGGCCGTAGGGATCGTGGGGTAGTGGGTTGGGTAGGTGGGTAGGTGGGCTCTCCCACGTACCCCAATATCACTGACTTAACAGTTTGACCATCTTAAGCTCAGGGCTTTCAAAGCGAAGCCGGGATTAAACTGTTAGCATCAACTAACTTGAGGGTAGTTCGCTGAGCTTTGCTGAACAAGTGTATAGTATACATGGTGTAATATTCAAAACATTCGATTGACATAGGTCTCAGGCAAACTTCCTTGTACAACGTACATTATTTAATTGCCATATATAACCCTTCAGCAATAGGAAACCAACGTTTCGTGGTTTCATGAATGATTTTTACCTAATTTTAAAGATTTATTCACGGCAGCAAGTTGTTGAAAAACTGCCTGAAACATCGATCGACTGAAAGTGTCAGTTTGATGTTTCGATTTGAGCTGACCCTTGTATTGTATGAAGTGTAGGGTCAATTTCACTTCGAGTAAAAGTGTTTCGAGAAGTACAAGAAGGTGGTTGGTACCTGTTTAGATAACGAGCATGAATCATTTGCTCTGTATCAGGACCGTGGGATCGGATGGCAGAGGACTCAGTTCGATTCGCGAAAGATTTCTTCTGGCGAGATGCACACCGAGTTAAAATAGACTAGACCTCCCCACTCCCCCGCCTCCCCTCTCGTGTCTCTCGCAGCATCACAGAGGAGATCTCTCGCCGCTGATATTTACGTACAACCTTTCTATTTTAAAATGCGAATATATTGAGGAGCGCAGATACATTCCGCTTTCTCATTATGTAAAATGCAGCGACCAGCTGCTGATGTAGCGGCGGATAAATCACCAGGAAGCGTGAGTTTGTATATTCTATTCACAGCTACTTGCAAATAACGTATAGTTGATATTTTTCTGCCAACGTCGTAACATGGAACATTGCACGTTAATAAAATACTTTTTTCTCTTTTGTAAATAAATGAAGTGAGAAAAACACATTTAAAAGATTTGTGTTTGCAGTTTTAAATGCTTTCAAGGTCTTTAACTGATGCCCTGGGCCTTGCTGAATCTTCAGAAGCTTTTTTACCAATATTTGAGGCCTCGTTCGGAATAATATACACCCAACAATGAGCGCCTTACGATTAAATATTCATTTGCTCTTACGTAATTGACAAATACGATTTTTAATACTAAATATTTAACAGTATTTTTTATTAAGACCGGACCGGTGTCACCCTATAACGGGCATCTTCAGACTGGTACAATTTAAAGTGAATCTACGGTATATTTTTTCAATTAATGTTCAGAATGGACGCTTATTGAGTCTATATCATATTAAAGATCCGTGTCTTAGTATTTTGTTTTATTGCTGACAGGGGTGGCTTTACAATTACACTTAAATATACCTTTGGGTGGTTTTATTACCTTCTGGGAGACGGGTTACATAGTGATGAGTTAGATACATCTGTGGTTTTCTTTCTAAATTTATATAATAACTTTTGTTGTCAGCTTTATTTTTTACAGCGTGGTGAATTAAACTAACGAACTTAGTGGTATAGTTATAAACATGTCTCAAATATGTTAAGATTTCGGTCCGGGTGTTGTGTTTGTCACACGCATTTACCTGCCTGAACAGCTTGGTCTATATTACCTTACACACCAGTTCACCATGTCAAGGAAGTTGGAAGAAGCTTGGAGATACATGGCCTGTTCAAAAGAAAAGGTGAATTCAGAATTTCGCAGGCTGTGTACATTCGATTATCGTTTTTTTATGTTGGTACACATATATTTATCATATGTTAGCATTATCAGCCATTTTAGGATTAGTGGTTTGTTTTTGACAACTGGAAAGGTTAGTCACGTTTTTGTGTGTTCTTCGATTTTTTACTTTTGAAAAAAATGGATCAAAGAATAAAATCCATGATTTGTTTTTCCACAACTCCAGGACGCTCATCGTCATTAACATCTTCTCGGCCTTCTGTAAAGCGCTTGTACCACTTATAAACACTTTTTTGAGACAAAGTAGACTCGCCGAATGCCACAGTCAACATTTTAAGTGCGTTGGAGCACTTTAATCCATTTTTAACGCAAAATTTAATACAAATTCTTTGATCCATTTTTTTCAAAAGTAAAAAATCGAAGAACACACAAAAACGTGACTAACCTTTCCAGTTGTCAAAAACAAACCACTAATCCAAAATGGCTGATAATTCTAACATATGATAAACATATGTGTACCAACATAACAAAAAAAATTGATAATCGAATGTACACAGCCCGCGAAAATTCAAAATCCACCTTTTCTTTTTGAACAGGCCTCGTATCTTCTTTCTTGTTCTTCTTTAGGGTGGCTTTTTATGAACTTGCGTCTCTTGAATGTGCACAAATAAGACGTTCTCTGTAATATAACAGATAATCGTAGATTAAGGAGAATATTCCTCAACACGAGGGGCAAATGTTTAACGACATTCCGGTCTCTGTGAAGCTTCTGGAAATGTGTGATTTCAAAATCTGCAAAATGATAATCCGTTGCGATGAAATGTACTTTGAAAATATTTTATATAGCAAAATTTACAATTGCCAGGTCTTGACGGCCTCCGTGGTCGAGTGGTTAAGACGCTCGACTACGAATCCAGAGATTGCGGGTTCTTATCCCGGCGTGCGCAAATATATTTTATCGAATCAATATGCGTTATTTCACATTTAATTAATATAAAATATATGGAATGGTAGATACTTTAAGTATCGCCCTGGTGAAAGACCACCATTCGGAATCGAAACGTTGCTTTAAATGGCTTTAGCTGTGTATGGTAACCAAATTTGAATGGTTGGGTATTTCTCAACCTTCCTCTTCACCATCGCTTTCCCCTCCCCATTACCTTCAGTCTCACAAAATACCCTGATTAGGGATGCCATAGTCTCACTGGCTCCACACAGTTAGGACTCTTGTGCATTATTCAGTATATGTTTTTTTGTAAATCTACAAATGTCATATGTGAATAAATTCTGGTGGCTGAAACATTTTTTTCTTCTAGACTCCCGAAAACGGAAAAAGGGGTGAGGGGAGGGGAAACACACGGAGCACACATTGCTATTTAGATGAAGCCATCTACGTTGAATCTATTTGATTAAACTCAAGCCAGCGGCAGCAAAAGTGATGCCTAATATGTTGGTATGTATAATATAACGTAACTCGTAGTGAAGCCGTGACAGATTAAATTTGAAATACGCGTCGCGAAAACATTTGTAGATTTTAAGCGTAAATTGGGAACGCCGAGTCGATTAAATTGCTTTACCAGAGATTTATTTTAGATGTTTGAAAAATGCTATCCAATTTCTATTTGGATTAACTATGTTTAACAACTCAAGTCGACATTCAAATATTTATTTATTTACGTCCGTTATAGGCTTTTATACAAATGTTTACATCTTTTTTTTAACAATAACCTCATTAGTGCAAAAAAATATAGTAAAATAAAAATAAAAAAGAGTATCGAATAGCAGATACAAAATATTGTAGATGAAAATAACTAATAATATTTGATAAATAACAGGTTCCAAAAATATTGTAAAATGTAAGAAAATAAATAAATTAAATAACAGGTCCAACTATTAGTTTAGCTCTGCCAGATGACAACAACTGTACTAAATTAAACTTATAGTTTGATATTGACGTGTTAAATATATCAGCGACATCGGAGTATGTGTTTCTCAGATGTTGCATTCGTCGCATAGGCGTGTTGAATTGCGAGGTTGAAGCAAACTCGTATTTGCTACAATAGTACGGTAGGTACTGCCTTGTAACCGTTTTGCTAGGAAGATGAAATGAAATCAAGTTTAAAATTTTATAAAGATTTGAAATTGACTTTTTATACCCAAATAAACTTTGCAAAATTAAAAAAAAAATTCTAGAAATTAAAAATATTTGTTTTAGATTATAATGAAATACCAAACATCACAAATTAGTATATTTACACTCATTTGAATACTTCTCTGCCTGTTCTCTTACAGCCTGCACATAGCGATCTGAACCAATTTATCACAGTTACTTTTTAAGACCCTTTGAACCATGAACCCTTTCTTCCTCTGGTCACTGAAACTCTCTTTGCTATTAAACTGTATTATGTACTCTCGGTTGCCTTCAAGAAATGTCTCTCATCTATGCTTACAATTGCGAGGATAGCCTTCTGACCGTCGGTTTTAACAAGGCCTTCGATAAGTCAACTTTTTTAGACAAATTTTAGTAACACTACTTCGTCCTGCTCTTAGAGTAAGAATATAATATATATGGAGAGAGAGCTAAATATTTTTAACTAACCTATACCTACTTGCGATAAATCACTATATTTGCTATATTTGTGTTGATTAAAAAACTTGCAATGGTTATAATAATAAATTAAACATGATGGTGATATGTCCTATGCGTGAATGTTCAAACTAGATTAAACAAAGACTATAAAACACTTTTCAGAGATATTTCAACAGTATTAAATATTTTTGACCGAACTTTAGAATTCTTACATTTCAATGATATAAAGACATAAAATCAACAAAAAGCTTCCATCAGTATTTAGACCAACCTTCTGTTATTAGTGTTTGTGTGATATTTTGTTTTTATAAATCATTCTTATGGTGTATTGATATTGTTTTGTTTAATTTGTTCAAATGTGTTTATCAAAATGGTCCGAATTCCACGTGGGCGGTAACTTATAGGCTATCCAACATCTTTTAATATATCTTTGTCTCTTTTTATCGAGTCAGTATAAAGTCAACAATACTGACTACACTGTTTCGCAAAGGTGCCTCTCCACATATATTCCGACTTCCAGGTCCTGCTCAATATAAAGAAGCCTCATCCGTGGTCGGATATCTTCCGTCCTTGCAACATTCCCCGCTCACCACGTCACAACCAATTCCCAGCCAACCCAGTTTTATAAGCTCTCTCCTACGAACTCTGAACAGTAGATCAGCACCGGTTTCAAGAGTGTTTGAGTGTTTCTTCTCGAGGGGAGTCCAGATGATGATGACAATAACGTGTATATTCATATTTGAATGATTCGTGACACAGCCAAGTGCGCTAACCATTTCACCTTTTTACCCGCACATCTGCAGGTATTTTTAAGAAATATTTTTTCTTGCTTTTGCTTACTTAAGCCCGTGTGCTGGCACTTGCCATGTTGTAACAGCGTTGACGGGCGAGGGCTTCGGAATGCTAATATAATGTAAAAGCTGATTTGCCTTTTTATTTGCTACTCTCAAGAACTTAACTGAGTCACTCGCTATAATCATGCCGCGGGAATGTTTCCCAGAAGGTAAACTTTAGCTCATCCATCGTGATGTCAGAAGTGTACAAGTTGTTCTTTTGGAAAGACACGAGAAATGTGTTGCTTTCACTTACGGTATCATATTTATCTTGTGGCCAGTTAGAATTACAATCGAAGTAAGAATTAAGGGTTAATAATCAAAACTACGTCTTTACGTCTACCTATTTGTATTAGTTTGTTTGAGATCTTTCGTTTTTATAATGATTTATAATATATTCTCTGACTGTTTCAACGAATACAATTACCTCTTGATGAACTGTTCATATTATTTATTTATGGTTTTAAAGTTTATTTTGTAGAACTCCAATTTAATTTTTAGGTTTTTTAATTTTATTTAAACAATAATTATTATTATTTAAAATTTTTTAAAACAATTTTTAGTTAAAAGCTCTGCGATGTAATTATTTTTACGCGTTACAGCTGTTTCGCCTTCTGAGGGCATTATCAAACAGTTTGATAATGCCCTCAGAAGGCGAAACAGCTGTCACGCGTAAAAATAATTACATCGCAGAGCTTTTAACTAAAAATTGTTTTAAAAAAATTTAAAAATAATAATAATTATTGTTTAAATAAAATTAAAAAACCTAAAAAAATGTTCATATTATTATTGGTAATATAATAAACAATGTCATTTCGGATGTGATGTGAGTACGTAACATTCTAAAATTTGAAAACACATCATTCTTATTTTCAGTACATATTGTAATGAATTCAAAAATACCCTATTCTTATTTTTAGTATATAAATATTATATATTTATGGCGCCGTTCTTAGAATAAATTGTTGGTGCAGCTTCACGAGTCCTGCAACTATAATATCCCGTGATTGTTCACGGGTCTGCGCTAGTTGTATACTATATATAATTGGTAGAATTATTTCAGTATTGAAATCTAGGAAACATCTGAAACTTTGTCAGTGACAGAAATTATTTAAAAATATTTTATTATTGACGTGATAACTTACAGATACCCAGCGCAGGTACCTGCAGACAAACATCGTTGTGTAGTTTTAACGTTTCCGCCATTTCTCTGCAGGGTTATGCAGAGAGGATAGACCGCCACACGAATATGCATTTCCACAAGGAGTGCCTTACTTAATTTATATTATTGCATCCAATTTGGTATTTGACTTCATATTCCATCCACTCGCGCGTCATTCATTCTCCTAACATTATTTTCTCTGTCCATCAGTTCTACATGTTCCAACCATTAAATTGCCGGATTCTTAAATATTTTATTATTGTGTACCCCCAAGGGGCTTTTACATTTAACTGTAATACAAGTGAACATTATTTGCTCATACGAAAAGTAAGAATGAATAGTTAACATAAGTATTCCATACGTCATATTTGTTTGATGACATTAAATTAATATTGATTGAATATAATATGATACTTGAAAAGTATGAATACCAAGTTAACATAAGTATTCCTGAAAGACTCAGTCATGTTTTGTTTGATGAATTATTCATTTATTTATTTATTCTTTTGAATCTAATAGATCGCGGGTTCAAACCCGGCGTGCTTTTTTTAATCTACATTCACATTTAATTCATATGAAAATACAGCAGCCGCCTCGTTCGCGTGCGTATTACCAACCACATTCAGAATCGCAATCTAGGTACAAGCGAGTATCTGAAAGACTCAGTCCTGATGTTATTGTTACAACCCAATGGAATGTAGGAATTATTCATTTATTTATTTATTCTTTCAAAAATATAAAAAAAATACATGGGTTTGGTCCATGTCTGTCTCATTAGGATATTCATGTGTCGATACAGATGTAGTGTACATAAATTACATAATATTAAATGTAAATATTAATAAAGATAAAATAAAAATTAATAAAAAAGGAGAAAGAAGAAAAGAAATGAAAATTAAAACAAAGTTAATACATGGAGCTTGCATTTTATAGATATTTTTTAGGTTGTACACAATAATAAAAAGTAATTAAAAGGATAAAGAAATGAAAAGGAAAAGAAGAGAAATATGATATTAAATAAATATTAGAATAAGGTTATTACGTGAAGGTAACATTTTATAGATATTGTTTGGGAGTATAGAGGTTGTGCATAAGGTACATTTATAATGTTTTTGGGTGTTTTATAATCTAGGTAAAGGTTAATACAGAAAATAAAAAATAGGATTGTATAAGCCTAGAGATAAAGATAGATTGAAAATTGAAGTATGCACGTCTAATGAGGTGTTTTACAGTAGTTAGCAACATAAGAGCGACCTATTTTATAAATTATATTCATTATACTTACATCGACCTCGCACTACTTTAAGGATCTCCTCATTTAGATATAGTGTCGTACATTGTTTTTCCACATTTTCGGGATCTCATTGCTACTGTATTCAAGAATCTAGCTAGAGTTATGCTTTTTGAATACATTCGTAACCAAGTTGAGGGAATTTTTAGAGATAGCCCAATTCGAAAACAATATAGGCGCCGAAACGCAGCCTCCAATCAGGTTACGCAGATCCCCGTTCACATCCGGGTCAGTCTACGTGGCGTCGCGGCTCCCGGCGACAGAGGATGGCGGCGGTGGGGGGGAGAGACGCACCACCCCCAACCACGTAGCCGAGATGCCCGAACCACACCACTCTCCGTAAGACAGGGGATGGACAGGTCTCAAGAATGTGGCTTGCTAGACGCGCCTGTGGTCAGAATGAACTGCTATTCAGTTGAGTCCAAATTACTTACACCCTGTGCTTACATCCCTTACATCCCGCGCTGCCGTTGACATTGATGTAGGTGTGTCGCTATTGTTTTTCGTCGCTCAATTAAGAATGTTTGACCAGTTTTTGTTTTTTAAATGAATACCACGCAAGAGTCGTAACTGCTCCCAGCCGCCTGGAACCAGTTAGACTATGGCATCCCCGATCGGGGCATGTTGTGTGGCTGCAGGTGGTTGGGAGCGGAAGGAGACGAGAAAGGTTGAAAAGTACCTGGCTATTCAGATCTGGTCACCAAATACGGCTAAAGCCATTTCAAACAACCTTTCTATTCTGAATGGTGGTAATTCACCAGGGCGATACTGAGAGTATCTACCGCTTTGTAATGTGTCGCAAATATACTATAATATTAATTTATAAAAAAAAAATTTGAAATGACACATATTTATTGAATAAAATGTATTTGCGCACGTCGGAATTTAAACCCGCGACCTCTGGATAGTCGAGCGTCTTAACTACTCGACAACGAAGGCCGTCACGGAGTTTGAGCGATTTGTTTTTTTTTGTATCAATATTACCTACTTATTGAAATTGTTGCCATTTTTGTGATTAATTTTAATTCTTGTACGTGTATTTTGACGGGTACATCTGGTCGAATCTTGACTTATTTTTGACATGTAAGTTATCTTTGGTCTGCTTGTCTATGATTCTTGTTGTTTACTTTTTGACGTCTGAACTGTGAAAAACGTTTTTCATACACTGTTTGTATATAACACTTCAATTGCTTCGTCCAGCCTACGCGCAGCTAGCATTCAGTCAAAAGGGCAAAATAAATAAGAAATTGTGGTTGAGTGTAATCAAATATACGGCCCTTTCCATCAAAGTTCAACTATTTCTTGTTCGCACTTGTCTCATGCGACAATTGCGAACAGAGTACGAGTGTACGAAATAATTTCACACTGTGTTGAAATGAAATCAATAATTCCAAAAAGCGTTGTTATTATAAAACTCCTCAACACAGTGTCAGAAGTCTTAAATTCATCAAATCAGACCACAGAAGGAGCCTCTCGACAGGACCGTCTCCAGCCTCCACCACAATTCCAGGAATACGACTCGACAGTAAGTTCTTCCTGAAATTTCACTCGATTCAATTAAATTCGTGACTCTCATTCGACTGCGCTCATTTCATGCATTCTTGCATAATTATTTAAATTAATTTATTCGTATTGAAGTATCAAAGATCGTACCACTCTTGCGAAGACGAATTTACTGAACTTAAAACCTTAGATGAATGAAATAATGTAGATACGTTACTGAGACAACGCTCCTGGTTGCACTAAACCAAGTCAACGAGACATACCTTTGAAACACGCTTCATATATCTATCTCTTCCGCACACACATATTCTTTGAATGGCTATCCTTTTCATGCGCGGGTGAAACATTTAGTGGTGCAACATTAGTGGTGCAACATGTGGTGCTACATTTTTCGTAAGATTTGTATGAATATGACGTGTCTTGTATTTTATGTCTATGTTTAAAACCACGTTTATCTGTCAATTGATTTTATTTTCATTTCCAAGTCTCTTTAGATTATTTAACTCCTCGTGTAGAGTTCTTTGGGAAAATTTGAGCAAAATTGGAATTGTGAAAATCCTAGTACGAAATAAAATTATAACCTACATTTCTCAGAAATTCGTAAAACCGTTATTTTGGACTCCATTTCACTATTTGAATTAAGACTTGGTTAGTCATTGGCATTACTCACGTTATTATTATACTCGAGAATATGAATCACCTCTCGTTGAACTCGTATCACCATTATTATTATTTTGCAATTGCACTCTTAAGCATTTGCACGTGATATTATGCATTTTAACTGCACTAGTTTGCCTACTTTTAGTGCATCGAGTTAGATTATTATCATTTAATTAAATCCATTAATCACAACGTGTATTATATTGGATTCAATAAATTATATCGCTCTTAGGACAGTAAAAACTAAGTAAGATATAGAAACAAGTTTATAAGTTTAAACTGTAACTAAACTAAGCTTAACACTCTTATGTTTTTTTCAACCCTTTAATAATTCATATCTTAAATTGTCTTGAAAAGCCAAGTGCTTTTTTTCGGCTTTTATTTGGCACAATAAACATTATGGAAAAAAACAACATGACCCAAAAGCCATTCATTGCGTACGATTTTTTCAAATACATTTAACGCACGTTTTATTTTCTACGATAATTGTTTCTTAGAGAATTTATCGACTGTTGAGTTATTTTTACTCTTTTTTGATTAAGCGATGAGACAGGTATCTAGCCCGCAACCTCTGACACAAACCAATTATTTATCCGAACCACTACGCTTCGGAGACCCCTTTAAAAATATTGTATTTTTAAATCGATTTAGTTCATATTTTTTCCAATAAAAGTACTTATTTTCCAGCCACTCGTATCTCTGTTTATTTTAAAATGGTTAAAGATTGCCAAGTAAGCAAATTTGATACAATCCGTGGATGTATGTATTTACAGGAAATTAAGGCTAACGACGTTTCCCGGAAACGTGTTTTTCCTTCTCGGATACAATCGGAAATTGCAATCGGTATCGAATTATATGCTATCACATCCGGTTGTACAGTTCCTAATTCAAATACCTGTTATGGGTTTATTGATTTCTGCATTTGCTCCTTGGCGCTGTTTTTTCTGTAAGCTTTTGAAAAATAATATTTGTATTCAATTGGATACATTAATGTTTTATCTCCATTTACAGAAAACTTCCACTTTACGCATTTCAAAACTTTTTAGTTTTGTTTTCATTTGAATTTATAATTAAAAAAAACCTTTGTAGTTTATTTCCACTTATTTTAAAATAAGCATGCATTAGTTACAAAGATTTTAAAATTTTAAATTCATATTAAAGTGGAATCCGACCACGAATTATTGGGTTCAAAAGTAGAGTTATGTTTTCATTTTAATGTACATACTACTTTGTGAGAAAAGGAAAAAGTAATTAGTTTTGAGTTAAGTGTGCAAAATCACTGCTTAGTAACAACAATACAAATTTTCTGAAATAAAATCTTAATTTTAAAACAAAAATCTAATTTTTGAAACTGCATAGCGAAATTACTGATTTTATGATTGGAATTCCTAGGTAAACACAACTACTTAATACATAATGTACGAGAAAGAAAGAATAATTCAGTGAGGGAGCATTAAAAAAAAAGTAATTATAGACAGCCCCGATTTACTTAGCTTAATTACCTTCCATGTACCTAACGGAATTACTCGATCCAAAAATATTTTTTAAATGTAACAATAAAGGACTGTGTCATTTAGACACTCACTTGTACCTAGATTGCATACAGTGAGTAATTCAAAATAGCAGATATATTCAACAGCACTGAGTCTAGTTACACGAAGGCTATAATAACATACCTCTTCCAAAAATACTAATGTCAATTATTTTATTCCAGTGTAATATCCCTAGTAATTTAGTTATGTTTTTATGTGCCAATCATTTACTCCGTGTTATTTCTGTGTCGTCATTATTTTATATTATCTACTGCACAGTTATGTAAAAGTTCGTAAGGTCGTATATAATAAAATAAATAAATAAAATTTGCTAATTTAGTGTGTAGAAATGTCGGTAAGTAACATTTAATTATATTCATATGATGAAATTGAACAATTATTGAAAATGTCTTCATTAGAAAAGCGCAGGAAAGGCTTTGATTTAATTTTCATATTCAAAATTATTAATTGTTTTATTGACTCACCTTCTCTGTTGCTACTTATCCAGTTCAACATTCCTTGCTGTAGAGTCAGAAACAATGAATAGCTATTTCTCAGTCATCACAATACTAATTATGGGTATAATTCTCCAATGTCCAGAATGTCAAGACTTGTTAACTCAAGCCGTGATCTTGAAAATTTTGTTAGCAGTCTAAATGATTTTTGTCATTCTTTACGACTGTACCAAAACTTTGACTAGACTATGGCTTGAATGTTCTCTCTTATTTTTATTTTGCCCTATTTTTGTCATCGCTTCATTTATTATTATGTATATGCTATTCCTTCTCTGTTGCTCTTTTTTCCATTTCGTGTTTTATATGTCGTTTTTGTAATTGGACTTTAGTCCGTTAATTTATAAATAAATAAATAAATGTCTTGCAATGATTAAATTAGTAAAACTATTTTTAAATGTTATTTTAGTGTGAGTTGTGATGCTGCTGTAACTAAAGCTTATTTTGATTAATCGACTTCTTCCCTTTGCAAGCAGATTATTTTGTAGACATACTATAAATGTAACCAATAAAAGAGGCAATACCAGAAAATGTGAAAATTTTACATACAACAAAAATGTCGGTACTTATATAAGACAATACATAACATTTCGATTTCATTCGATTGCGAAATAATGTACAATATTATGCAACATTGCAAGAAATATTACATGACGCAAATGCATTTCAGCTGTCAGATATTTCAAAAATAGCCTTATTTAACGTCTGGTAATGTGGGTGCCGTTGATCAGAAAGGGGGAGGGGGGGGGGGTTGAATAATATTATGTTTCACATAGATTAAAGAGAACTTTAGAAGAGCCCACAATGGCCGCATTCTTCAACAATACTAATAGTTGATTCATATTTATAGCACAATTTTCGTGAAGTGCCCATCTACTGTATGATTATTATTTTGAACTCAACTTTTTTCAATATAAAACTAATTACAAAATAAATCTGCGGAAAAATAGAGAAATTTTAAATCCGCCTAATTTCGTCCTGTGTTCCTGACACCCTTTTTGGTACCTGTTACCCCTGGGTTTTAAGTCAAGGCGGTCACTGACTTTGTCGGCGAGTGGATCCTAGGTCTTCAAATTTTCTCCCTATGATCATTTGAAGCACACACAATAATCAATTATCATTTCCATAGTGGAACTCCTTTTGACTCAAAGTCAATTTGGAACGCATTATCATATTCAACAACCAATTATTTTGTCCCTAGTGGAAGTCCCTGCACGCAATTTGGAACACATTCCTTCTATTATTTTCATGACGGTATTAGTCTCCTTTACTCTATAACCATTTGGAACCCACACACTGTTTGTTTTATCCACAGGGAATATCCATTTGTTCAATGACCGTTTGGCAGTAACACATTCCCGCTAGACTCTCTTCAGTGGTCATTTGGAAGACATTCTACAGCTGTTTGTTTTGTCCTCAGCGGAAGCTCGTTCGAAGGGCAGTGGCAGAACGGGAAGCGCCACGGGCTGGGCGTGGAGGCGCGCGGGCGCTGGCTGTACCGCGGCGAGTGGACGCAGGGCTTCAAGGGGCGCTACGGGGTCCGCCAGAGCGCCACCAGCAACGCCAAGTACGAGGGCACGTGGGCCAACGGGCTGCAGGACGGCTACGGCTCGGAGACCTACGCCGACGGCGGTAAGCACCCTTTACTTTCATTATTCACGCGCAATCGGATATTGCCGACGGGCCGATTCGTGTCAAGTGTTAGAAAAACATAATAGTACCATGGTATGTGACGATGTACGAGAGCGGACGAAGAGGGATTGTGTGCATGCTGTCCTTGTCCTACCGGTAGTTCAATGGATGCTCCGAGGAACTTGCGTCATTGATCCCTTCGGCACCGGTGCATAGTCGGGAAACTCTTCGAACGCGCGCCCAGCACTTGTACACGGTTGACATTCGATACATGAAAACGGGTCGTTTTTACGACTTGTTCTTGTGTTCAACGATTTGCCGGCCTCTGTGTTTCCTCCCTCCTTCGACATGGGCCTTTCTCAAAGATGACATAGGTCCCGAGGAAAATTATTTCCTTCAAGGCCTCCCGTGTGGAGTTAACGTTAAAAAATATATAAATATTTCACTTTTCTCCGCATAGTTTTGTGAAAAAATATCAAGCGATTAGCACGCAACATATTCGATAATATCTCGTTGGGTTTCTAAAATATTCATTTGCATATTTTTTAGTGAATTGTTTCTAACGGTATTTATTAATATTCAATAACACTGTTATTTACGAAGAGAATATTATATTCATCCTATTCTTTGGATATTCAGCTTCCACATATAAAGTGGGTATGGATGCAATTGATAACTGCTCGCCCTCGATTGACTTCGATCTGGGAGCGAAGTTTGAAAGCGGTGAAAATCCACTTTATGTTGCATTTCCACAGGGCGATGCCACATTGCGGAGATGGTACGTCCCGCTTGTATCGATCGCAGCTTCCCCGTGGGCCAGGGCCGTTCCCGCGAGATGAAACCCCCCCGAGCAAAAATACCCTAACAAACCCACCGATCAAACCATTTAAACTTACGAACGAACCGCACCTTTTTGGTAAAGATGGTCACTTTGCTTGCAGCATGCATTTCATTTCGTTGGGAATAGTTGTAGATTAAATTCTGCGTCTCTTTTAAACTCACTGCGGGTGCATGTTGCCTTCTTGCTCTCTTTCTATGGACCACAAGATGGTTGGGTCCGTTTTCTTTTTCGTTATTTTTTTTTGTATTGTGTCGAAAGTTTTTACAGTTGCAGTTAGTTTCACGTGGGTGGCGTCAGATCCCACTTCTAACTGGAAATAATTTGAAATTAAGGAGTGTCTTTCAAATAGGTTTTTTATAATATAGTTCTTCCTGACAGTATGGAAGATATACAGTTTCTCGTGTCTAGGATAAACCAAGTGTGTATGCAGAATGAGTTGATGATGAATGGTCACGGTGTTTAAAAGAGAGAGTACGAGAACAACGTGCAATATAGTAGTTGTTTTGGGGGGCTGGGGGGCTGGGGGGCTAGGGGGGGCTGGACAATGTGAATCACACACGTTGTTTGCTTTTTAAGCCTGAAATAGCGCTTGAAACACAATACTTGCCACACCGCGGTAGGCAGAAGCGTATCATTCGCCATAATACGGAATGTACGAGTAATTGAACGTAACAGCAGCTTTCGGATTTCGGCCCTTCATTGTCCACTTAATGGAGATTTACTTTAAATCTACGATTCTGTTTTTCGGTTGCTATTTCGGTGTTAACAATGAAGTCATTCTAATCGTTTTCTTAGATTCAGTTTGAGTTCAAGTAGGCACAAAGAATGCAATTTAATCAACATAGCAATTGATACAGCATTTACCCGTCCAAGTGAGGGTAATGAATCTGATTTTTTTACCCTCTCGAGATATAATTTATAATAACTATTTATTGTTTTTTTATTATTTTATATGAATACCGTACAAGAGTTTCAACTGCACCCAACCGTCTAGAGCCAGTGAGACTATGGCATCCCGAAATATGGTATGTTGTGAGGCTGAAAATAGTGGAGAGGGGAAGGAGATAGGGAAAAAGAAGGTTGGGAAGTACCTGGCTATTCAGATCTGGTCACCAAATACGGCTAAAGCCATTTCAAGCAACGTTTCGATTCTGAATGGTGGTATTTCACCAGGGCGATACTTAGAGTATCTACCACTCTGAACCGTGACGCAAATATACTTTTTTATTATTTTTGTACGAATTAAATGTGTTATGACACATACTTATTAAATAAAAGTTATTGGCGCACGCCGTTTGAACCCGCGACCTTTGGATTCGTAGTCGAGCGTCTTACCACTTGACAACATCGGTGAAGACATATTTTCTTTCTTTCAATGCTGACAAAATCGGTGATGACACATTTTTTTTCTTTCAATGCTGACAAAATCGGTGAAAACATATTTTCTTTCTTTCAATGCTGATAAAATCAGTGATGACATATTTTCTTTCTCTCAATGCTGACAAAATCGGCTATGATTTATTTTCTTTCCTTCAATACTGACAAAATCAATATTGCGAACAAACCTTTAATTTTTTGTAATTATTTAAAAGTCAGTTTAAAATCTTAAACCGTTTTTAGTTTCTGGCACGAAATGGGTTAGGTTGACTAATACATAATGAGATAATGTATGTATTAGAACGGCTGGCGCATTGTACAAGATTTTTATCCTGCTCCCGAAATACATCTCGACCCACACCGTCCCAAACGAGCCGGAAAATGCGGATTGGACGCGGCCAACTTCCTAGTGAAGGATACTGTTCTGAAGCGACCTAGTAAAAAAAACAAACTATTTGTTCAGACTAATTAGATAAACACGCGAAATGATCTGCTCTTTCACCCGTGTAAAACGAACAAATTTAAAGGTAGATTAAAAATGGCACTGTACCTAATCTTTTCTTCTGGTTCTAGAGGGGAAGACGAGTGCTTTTCTAAAGCGACCCAGTAGACATTTCTCTCGATTTTAGTCTAGTAGCCGAGTGGTCCAAATAATCATGTTCCCACCTAGCGTCATTAGTTCTATCCTCACACCTAAAAAAATATAAATACGATTAAAAATCATCCCTGGGAAATTATTGTTTCATAGCATACAGAAACATAATTGTTTTTTGTATACCTATGACAGGAATTGTTTGTAACTGAAATTATGTAATGCGCGATAACAAAATACGATTTGGGATTGTGTCACATTCCCACGAAATTAGTAAAACTCTTATTGTTACCGCGTGTTCTTTTGTGAGACAAGGTCACATCGTATTATATATATATATCTTTGACCTCCTTTTTATGATTAATTAAGGATCTTCGCGGCAGAGCAAAAAGAACCGGAGGCGCTGAACCCAGATGTCTCGGATTCGATAGCCGGTGTTATGTATAAATTTTATATAAAATAAATAAAAAATAAAAACATATTACGGTTTTTTAAGGTACGTAATTTAAATAAAACGATTTATTGTACATTACATTTGCACTTTATTTCAAAGTGATACTCTCAGTATCTACGCGGTGAGAGGTCACCATTCAGAATTGAATAACTCGGTACTTCCTAACTTTCACATTCCCCCTCTCCTTCCCCCACTTCGTTCTGCCTCACAACATTCCTCAGATGGGAATGATACGCTGTAACATTTTCATTGGAACGTGTGCATACTTGGATGTTATTGTGAACTTTTTCAGAACTCAATTATCGTTCGTTATAGGTTAGTTCTAAGACTAACTACTATTCGTTTTTTGCTGAATAGTTCTATTGTCCTTCAGTTGGTCGTTGCGGAAGTTCTCCACCCTTATCCCGGCTCTGCCCGTGTCTACACTTTCTTACCTCCGCCTCGGTGCGCAGTTATGAAATGATAAAATTTAAATGAAGGTATTCTCAGATAATAATTCACGACAATGGCGAATGGTAAACAGAGTTTTCAATGGCGTCCGTTCCCCAAAGGAACATTCGGAGTTGGGACTGCTTTATGGTTGGTTTTGTGCGCTAGTCGCCACACGGCGAAGTGCTTCACACTCGAATAATGCTTCGGGGCAAACATTTGCCCAGCCATTCTGCTTCTGGGAAGTTAGTATAGTTTTGGGGTACAATAGTTATTCTGATACTGCGATACTGGTTCTGACCACTGGCAGTGTACAATATAGGTACGTACGACACGAGGCTTAACAAGGACCGAATTTATCTTTGGCGAAAGCTTTAAATAATTATAAGGGTTGATTGAAGAAAACAGTAATACCTACGACGAGTTTAAACAACTTACAGTCATATTCTTTGTGTAGTTTTGAAGGTAGAAATAAAGTTCAACAGATATGCGTGCAATTTAAATAAAGTGCGTATTATTATACACCCTTATACATCACTATTAATATTATGTTTGCACATCGTTTTAGATGAGGAGGCCTGCAGTAGTTATCGCTCTGGGAAGATATCACCGTTTGAAATCAAAACGTTGCGAGCCAGGTGTTTCTCAACCTTCCTCTCCCTCCGCCCCCTTTACTTCACGCAGGACTTCAATTTCTGGGAGGTAGTCGATAACTAAAATAAAGAAATGTTCAATTAATGAGTGAGTGTAAGAATCAGAAGCGAGTCTGTCCCAACGATGATTTCATCACTCATCGCGAAGGCTGAGATCAGATCTATTTTAACACAATTACACTCTCGGTTCGTTCGGAAAATCATTATGTAAATAATGATTATTTCCCGCCGCTGTATTGGCGTCTCGATAACTATATATTTAGTCCATCTCAGTCGGAATAATTCCGGAAAGGTAAATAAGTAGAAAAGTTCCGAAATAAAATGTCTCAAGATTGGCGCGTCAAAACTTCCGCCATTAACCCGAGGTTCAGGCAACTGCCACAAATAAAAATGAAAATATAACAACAGATACAAACGGGTTGATTCAAAAGGGTAAAGTGACATGCATTAAAATAATTTTTGCATTTTGCTTGTTAAAGTTGATCATGATGTCCGAGTGATGACTTTTGTTAAAACTCTCACAGTGATGCTAGTTATTATTTGTTCATATATACACGTGGTTGAACCCAATTATTCCGCCCTGGGGGAAGACAATATATCAATAGATATGACACATCCCTTCGTATCAAACATAATTTCATGTACGTATAAATATAATGTAAAGAGATATTTCTTTAAAACGTCCTTAATGTGTTTAGTTTCGGTTTTCTCCTTACTTGTATCCTTGTACCATAACTCGATGTCCTTACCGTCTATTGGAAACCCTATTGGTACTTATTGTCATAACTGAATACTGAATAACATATTTTGTTGTAATTTTGTTATTTGTTATATTCACTCTGTTTGCATGTTTAGAATTGTTACCGTATTATTTCCCTTTCTTTCATTTTATTCATGCTTTTCATGTAGATTTTTACACCATTAACTTAGAAGTTTTATTATTTTTTCAATCTGTCGATATACACATGCACTGTTGTACCCGTATGTGTTTTTTTCATGATTTTAGATTTAATTTGTGTCCATATTATTTTCTCCTCGTTATATTGGGTTGGGTACTTTAGTATGAAGCGCACTTGCGGTGAACTATCACAAAACTGCGCTGTATAAATTCACTGTTATTATTATTATATTAGTTCAGCCCGGTCATATAAACAAAATAAAAGTTAGATAACATCTCTCCGGGCGCCTTCCTCGAAACACGAGCCGTTAGTCGAACATGTGTTACAAACGTTTATTGGGCTTTATAAGAAATAAAGTCAATTTCCTCGCCTTCCTAAGCGAAAATGTATTAAAAGGAAACTTATGGTGTATATAAGAATCTAAAAAACACCCACTTTCAGAGCTTTACGACCGCTCCTTTATGACAGAGTGAATTCAACGCGCAGTACATTTTATGACTTGGATTTTTGGTTCAACCGGCGACAACGCAATTTAGCGTATTGAGATTTTTATGTATTTTTTTCAACATAGACGTTTTTAAATAGAATCATTTACATACATTTTTAACAAGGTTGAGTTTTACATATTATTATTAGTGAAGATGAAAACAAGCAGCAAGCAGAATTGCTTAAGTGGGTAAATATAATACAAACTTGTTTTTATACTTTCTCCCCGAGGTGACGGCTCGCCAATATTTCTTGTTGTGATTTTGTTTTTGGTTGTATTAAAGTATCGTCCATTTCATTCATGGCCAAGTCTATGAAATCTGTTTATCAATGACTCAATTTGCATATTAGCTAGATTACCACAAGGAAACTGCCCCGATATATGTTTGAAAACAAAGATTTCAGAACTGTAACAGTAGTTATGTCGCAAACAAATATTACATCGGAATGTTTTAATTGAGAGTTTTCATTAAACTTAGTGATTTTTCAGAATGCTTACTAACTCTTTTTGTAAACATATATACGGCACAACATGCGCCATTGGCATATAAGTTAGTAATGAAGAAGCGCAATACAATTAGTTAGTAAGATGTACAAAAAAGAGAATACAAAATTCAAGGTACTGCTGAGTGTGAGCAAAGAAGAATAATATAATGTTAAACGACTAGTCACATTGTAAAATGACACATGTGGAATTAATGACAGTGAAATGAATTATATGTGTTCCAAAAGATTAATTCAGACGTGTTCCTATCAAGTATTAACATAAAGTAGTAATAAATTGGTTACAATATGCGAAAACAGACGGAAGTATATATTCGGAATGGCATTGATTATAAATTTAAGTGTTAACGTAAAACAAGAATGAAAGATAATTAATAAATAAAAATGTTAAAATAAAAGACGTGGTAAACTATCCGATATTTAACATAGTCAAAGGCTTGGGGTAACGATGTATGAAGAGAGAACTAATTATTTTTACCCAACCTATACAAACTTGCGATAAATCACTTTTTCCGGATTTTCAGGTTGTACACCATGAGAGAGAAAGAGACAACAAATGTAATACACCGCTTCTATGTACTATCACGATGATCTTGGGCTCCTGGGTCACCGCGGGACTCCGCCCACATTTTGTATTATGCCACTAAACTTGACACAACTAAATGGTTTTTTTAGGTTATATGCTATATTTTTGTTGATAACAATACTGTGAAAAAGTGGTTTTACGAATAAACAAAAACATTATGTCGATATGTGCTATGAATGGATGTATAAATACCCTAACCTTAGTCTTAGCCACGGCCAGGTCCGCTGAGTCTCGTAAAAATCATCAAAAACTGACTACACTGCCTTGGATAGATACCACTCTATATACTCTAAGGTTATAGGGTATAGATTTGTCTATTGATATTTAGCTTAATTGTACTTTTGTATGCTAATAAACTACCGCAGACCGTAGTTTCATCGAAATGAGAATATCCATTCCCCAATCGGTGCAGGCGATGAATTATTGAATTTTGCTGTATTTTTAAAAGGCTACTTAATCTACTAGATGTGTGGTAGTTTATTAACAAAACTTATTCAGGGGAATCAAACCACTCGTTAATTATTTTAAATAAAAAAGTTTAGTCAGTGAATATTCTAAGTCCTATTGATTGCATTAGTGTGATTAGAGAATCATAATTAATATCATCAGCGGGAATTCCAGATTTGAAATGATTTGTTCTGAGAAATTTAATTTCTCTTGTATCGAAATATAATAAAAACTGGCGTCTAACTTCGCGGAACAAATACTGCCAACTTTACGCAGTTTTATTAGTATGGCTGAGTGAATTGGAACTGTATGCATTGACTAAGGATGGCACAAAACGTACACTGGTTTTCATTGCCAGCCGACCTGGCAGGCTGTGGTACCAATGATACTTTAAATCGTTAGTTTTTTCAATGGTTCAGGCTGTTTAATATTTATTGTTGGCTTCCAGTCTGTTGAAGTTGAAACTATAATCAGCTGGTTGAAGTTTAAAGATGGAAGAAAAGAAAATACATTGAAACATTTAGTTTTGACTTATTACTTTAATAAATCTTCCAATCAGCTAAATAAGCGATGATTACGGACATAAATAGAAAAACTCTTTACAAAAATATTTTTTGAAGTATTTTTATTTTATTTTGTTGATGCACATAAGCAAAAAAACTTTCTACCCCCATAAAAAAAAACACAAAATTTCGGTGGGGTTTTTTTTTATTAACCTCGTTGATAAAAACCGCGTTCGGACGGTGAAATAATAAATAATGAGGCCGCGCTGAAAGCGGGTTAATTCGTTCGTGGGGTGTGCCGCGCCCGCGCTGCGGCAGCCCGGCGGCTCCAACTAACGCTCCACCCCCGGAGGTCTTTTTCATCTGAATTCTTATTTACCGTCATAATAATATTATGGCGAATAGCCTTGAACGTAAACCTTTTATGCACGCATAATTCAATATTCTTATATGGCGGATCGTCTTGCAAAAGCTCGTCGTTTCACAGGATATGAAACAATATCGTATTTTTTTCTTTATAAAAACCGCTATACTTGAGTTTTAACATAGACCTACTAGTTACGGATACAACGGTGTCTCTTTTAATGCAGTATAACAACAAAATAAAATAAAAATACAGATGGTAAATTACGTTTGAAGAATAACCAAATATTTTTTTTGATTTCATTTGATATCTTTATATTTTGAGCAATATATATGTCACCTCGTACGTATACAATGGTGAAATAAAGTGAAGCCACAGTAGAGGACGATATAGGTAAGGGAAGGAAAAAGGGAACACGATAGTTTGCCAGAAACATGTGAGGTGTGTAACAATACGTTAAGTTGAAAAGTTTTAACTACTTTGTTATTTATTATTTTTGAAGAATTTATCAATTTGGGCTGCTCCCATATTATACAGTATTTTAAATTATTATTAATAAAAAAGTGTCATAACACATTTAATTCATATAAAATAATACAAATTATATTTGCGGCATGTTCCAGAGTGGTAGATACTCTATGTATCGCTTTGGTGAAAGACCGCCATTCAGAATCGAAACGTTTCTTGAAATGGCTTTGGCCGTGTTTGGTGACCAGATCTGAATATCCAGGTACTTCCCAACCTTCATCTCCTTCCCCTCCCCACTACCTTCAGCCACAACATACCCCAATTGGGGATGCCATAGTCTCATTGGCTCTAGACGGTTGGGAGCAGATGGGACTCTTGTGCGGTATTCACTATAAATATATATAAATAAATACAAAATTTATTTGATAAAATTAAAATATATTTGAATGATCTCCCGTGGATTCGATCCATGACCAGTCCAGCCCGGTGACGCACGCCGTGTTAGTCCCATGCGATTTTCAAACGAAAATTTCCCGTGAGTAATGTTAATTCGTCGGAGTAATTTAATTTCACCAGAGCTCTTAAAGTTAAGCAAGTTATTCGTTTCATCGTGATTTTAAATATCATGTTTTTACCGTCATTTTAGTTTTACAGTTTTCGCAGTTTGTTGTGATACCATGATACTTAATAACATTAACTATTAAGTATCTTAATAATATTAACTATTAAGTATCATGTTTTAAGAAATAAAACATTTATCTCCCATGTTTTCAGTTTGTTGGTTATGCCTTTTTAGCACGGTTCGTCAAATTTATATTTCAACCTTAGATGAATTAAATAATGTAGATAAGTTACTGAGACAACGCCCCTGGTTGCACTAAACCAAGTCAACGAGACATACTTTCAATATAGATGTTAATACACGCTTCATATAGCTATCTCTTCCGCACACGCATATTCTTTGAATGGCTATCCTTTTCATTCGCGGGTGAAACATTTAGTGGTCCTTCATTTTTCGTAAGATTTGTATGAATATGACGTATCTTGTATTTTATATCTATGATTTCAACTGTGTATCGCAAAATTGATATAAATAGATATTTGAAAAACTGCTACTGCCATCATAAGAAGCGGAAGATGTTGCTTGTGCAATGATGGAGGACTTAGCCAGCAGAGGAATTGAACGCACGACGCTCGGATGGGAATCCGACGCGTTTGTCCACAACTACCGACCGGTCATATCTTTTATCGTATTGAACGTATTGCCAAAGTGGGATATAATTAACGATGTATCGTATGTTCTCTACGAACTTTTAACGAGTGCCTCGAATTGAATTATAGTTTATAACTTTCTTAAAGAGATAAGCCAGCCAAAGAACTTGATTCCTGGAATAGAAGATGACATTTTGTTGTACCCTTTACCTTTTCAAGAAAAGTTTAGATGCATTTAGAGTGCATTTAACTAATTAGATACGTTTGACAGGACGATTTCAACAAATTTTTACTTAGGCGAAATTAGTGTCACAATATGATATACTCAAAAGCTGTAATAAATAAATATTGAATTTTAGCAAAATATTTCAACATTTAATTAATTTGATTGCCGGCAAACCGGGCATTTATTACCATTGTTTTTTTCCATTAACGCGTACCTTACCCGCCTCACTAGTCGTGTCATTTGGGGGTATCTGCCGTATTATTTAAAGTCGTTTGCAGACCTCTGTGTGTATGGGATATATCAATTCCTTCTCAAGTCTCTTAAGAAGATACTAATATGTTCATACATAATGGGGTAGATATACATAATACCTTTCTATACCGTTCATATTCTTCATATTGAATCCGTACAACATTGCTTCTTACGCGGTATTGCATAGAGATTAGGGCGAGAAAGAGGTAATTATTCATATGATGAAATTGAACAATAAATTATTGAAAATGTCTTCATTAGAAAAGCGCAGGAAAGACTTTATTTTAATTTTCATTTACAAAATTATTAATTGTTTTATTGACTCACCTTCTCTGTTGCAACTTATCTAGTTTAACATTCCTTGCCGTAGACTCAGAAACAATGAATTGCTGTTCCTCAATCATCACAATACTAATTATGGATATAATTCTCCAATGTCTAGAATTTCAAGACTTGTTAACTCAAGCCATGGTCTTGAAATTTTTGGTAGCAGTCTAAATGATTTTTGTGATTCTTTACGACTCTACCAAAATCTTTGACTAGACTATGGCTTGAATGTTCTCTCTTATGTTTATTTTGTCCTATTTTTGTCATCGCTTTATTTAATATTATGTATGGGCTATTCTTTCTCTGTTGCTCTTTTTTCCTTTTCGTTTTTTATGTCTTTTTTTGTAATTGGACTTTAGTCCGTGAATTTATAAATAAATAAATACTGCATCACTATATTTCTTTCATACCATCATTAGAAGCCCCCTTTAGCCTTTGTGGGTGGGTGGATCAGTGCTGCCCCGTATTTTACCGCGATCTCGTGTTACTAAGTGGTAATTTAAATGCAAATAACAATTTTAATAAATGGACGCTTATTTCCTCGCGTTTTTCACGAGGGGGGCGTTCGAATAAACTATGAAATGCAGTTCTACAAACGACGCACCTCATCGCGATAATGCTAAGTTACTCGAAGTAAATGTTTGCATATTAAATCACTATGCACCGCTGAACTCGTCAAAACTCCCCGTGACTACAACACCACTTTCCGCAACAAATAAGTTGCCAGAAAAATTATGGAAAAGAAAAATCTTAAGGAATGAAACACGGACACTGTTGGATTTCATATAGACAACTTGTTAGGTTCTCACTTTTTGTTTATCATCCAGTCCTTACCTATCCCGCCAATTTGCCATTCGGCTTATTATTGAACAACCTTGCGAAAAGAAGAAGAAGAAGATGTTGTTGGTGTTCGTCGTGTCGCGGGTTGCTGCTTTCTTCTGGCTTCTTCGTCGGTCGTGGGAGGTTGTGTTGTTGATTGCAACATAGTGTTCAAGAAGAGTTCAAGATTTCAATCAGTCGAAAACATCTAATTCATCGGTGAGTAAATTGGCTTAAATCCTCATTTTATCCACAATATACAATCGAACCTTTCAGCAAATAGTCTTCGTTTTACAGTCCATTATAATTTCAAAGGTCATCCGAACCTGAAACGCATTCCGTATTTATCGCAGTTTTTGGATGTAACAGACTCGCTTTAACTATGCAGACGGCCAAAAGAGGAACTAACAAACGAACTGTTTTTTGTTGTTGTTTTTTATAAAATCCACACTAGCGACGCCACCGGCTACAAAGGTAATCGCGTCATGTGGCTTGTTCAAATAATTTGTTTTATTCAAACACATGAACCCCGCGTCTTCGTCCAAGTAGATATTTAAGTTGGTATCTCAGAGCAATAATATACAGGAGAGAACGCTTCTGCAGTCAGTATTGATACCTTTTGCCGGACTCAGGTCGGTCGAGCAGGTCCCCGTTAAATGCCAATTCTAGGTTCGTTTCAGCTTTTTATCATAGTTTGATAAAAAAAAAACAAGTCAAGCATAACAGTCACAATTGGTTTAAAAGCGGAAACCATAGAGTACATAGAGTGGTATCAATCCAAGGCAGTGTAGTCAGTTTTTGGTGATTTTTACCTGACTCGGCAGACCTGGGCGTGGTTAAGACCAAGGCTAGGGTATTTATACATTCATTCATATCACATATCGACATAATGTTTTTGTTTATTCGTATAGCCACTTTTTCACAGTATTGATATCAACAAAAATATAGCATATAATCTAAAAAACCGTTTATTTGTGTCAAGTTTAATGGCATAATAAAAAATGTGGGCGGAGTCCCGCGGTGACCCAGGAGCCCAAGATCATTGTAACAGTACGTAGAAGCGGAGAATTATATTTGTTGTCTCTTTCTCTCTCATGGTGTACGACGTAAAAACCCGGAGAAAGTAATTTGTCGCAAGTTTGTATCGGTTGGGTAAAAATAATTAGCTCTCTCTCTCCATACATTGTTTCTCCAAGGCTGAAACACACCGAACTTGTAAACCTTTCCGTACCTAAAAGTAAAAATCAAACGTACGATCCAAAGGGGGGTGACCTAGTTACCCCGTTTGACCTTGTTTACTAAATCATTTTCATGAAATCATCTTAGAAAGAAGTATATGTTTAATATTTCAGTAATCTTTATCTAAGATATCGCACTAAACTCTTGTCAGGGGTGACATTACAACCCCCCTTTGGAACAGTAGTGTTAAACTGCATAATTTTGCCGAAACCGGTTGGCGTGTTTACAAACATAATGTTTTTAAAATAATATCCCATCACAGAGTTACCAATTTAAAATAAAACAATTTTCGTTTCCTACCGAATAAAATAATATCGTTAATATTATGTAGAATAAAAATAAGAAAATATTTAACAAAAACACGAACTATGAGGTATTTAACATTTGTCAGATGGTTTGATCACGTGGACGCTGCCGAGCGAGAGAGGACGCCTACGAACTAAGTACTTCGCGGTACTAAACTCCAAGGCACATACTATGGAGTACTAAAAACACAAGTGGATGGAAGGATGAGTTTGGGCTGTTGAGCTGCCACATACTACCGGGTTCAGTAGGAAAGATAAATTTAAGAAACGTCTTATGGAAGAAATATTAATGTACAATTAGAAGTAAAACAGTACACTACACAAGGTGCAAATAGCGTCAAATCTCTAAACAATCTAGAAACATTTTATGTTATGATTTCAGTTCCAACTTCTTGGTGCAAACCTTTAATGGTTTTTTTCATATGTTTTTATTTCTATAATCAGTAAAATTATACCAGGCTTTACGCACTAAGCTATATATTATTTTTAATAATATCTTATCAATGACGAAGTATCTATTGTTTATTACAGACGATTTTTCATACACAATAAATATCCCTGAGGCGCATGTGCGATAAAACTATGTATGAACGTGTTGAAAATGTGGATATCCGAAAATAAGCTGAAAGGCTGGTTGGTGTAAGCGTAATGAATAGGATTAAGAAAGAGACACTTAGATGGTTTGGACATGTATAACGAATGAACGAAGAAAGGACTGTGAAAATAATATATGACGCGAAAGTGAATGGAAGAAGAAATCGTAGACGCTCGAAGAAGACATGGCAGGATTAAGTAAATCAAACACTTGAGTCGGGCCATGTCAAGAGTCAGAATAACTGAAGAGAATGCATGAGAAGATGTTTGAATGTGAATGGAGCAAGGAGTGTGTGGCAGTCCGTCCTCTCTGCCTACCCCTGCGGAGAAACGGCGTAATGGCTAGTTTTAGTTTTTTAATTTTTTTTTTAAAGAAAGACAAACATTCCCGGGTTACGAATAACCTGACAACATTTGAAAAACCCCTACTGCCATCGTAATTAGCGGAAGATGTTGCTTGTACAATGATGGAGGACTTAGCCAGCAGAGGAATTGAACGCACCACGCCCGGGTGGGGGAATCCGACGCGTTTGTCCACTCAGCTACCGACCAGTCGTTATATCGCAATAATGAAACTGAAATGTTGCGATGCGGTAAAAAATCAATTAAATTTGCGAAGGGTAACGAAAAGACGCGTAAATTATTTTATTTAAAAGAAAATACAAAAGATTTTTCAGCAATCCTGTACCGCAGGTACTTTGTGTCAGGTTTCCCTGGAAATTATTCCGCCCGACAGCCCGCTTTGCCATAAATTCAAACGATTAAAACATGAAAATAATATTATGATGAAATTTATTATATTATAAAATAACACCATTTGTTACCTTCACAATTTTCACGAACTTATTAACATACGAGTACTTTCAACCGATTCGAGCTTCTTTTACTACCAACATTTTTTCCGCACGTTGCTTCTTATATTTTGTTTTGTTTTTGTATCAGCATTTTGGTATATCGTGCGAAAGATACGTAAATTATCAGGATGGTGCATTGCATGTAAAGTTTTGTTCTTCGGATAAATTAATCGAATTTTCCTTTGATGGTATTTGAGTTTTTTTTTAATATTCTGCTTGTTCGAGTTTGTTGAAAACATGAAATATTCGTTCAGTCGAAATTTACTATTTTTCATTTATTAAAATGTTATTCTCAAGGAGTTTCAAATAACTCATTCTGGGAAAGACAAAATAAAATAATATTTTTACGAAAACATACAAATTTTAAAAGGAAGTACAAAAGAAAGGGGAACTCATACGAGTAGAGATTAATTATACATTAAAAAAGATTTTTACACACATAAAGGTTTTACAGAAAGAATATATTACTTATTCACAAAGTAATGCTGTTGAGGAAATATCATTTAAGTGCTTTTGCCAATATTTTTTGTTCGCAACTGAGAGTTTTAATTCATTAGGTAATGCGTTGTATTCTGTATACGCGATGTATTGTAAGGAGTTAATTCCAAATTTAGTTGCGTGAGTAGATGACGATAAGTGTATTTAATTTTGTGATTGTGTTGTAAGTTGTAGCTTTAAAGACTGTTGGTACGTACCTAATACTCATAATAATCACACTTTTAATTTCACAATATTAAGAAATGAGTTTTAACACTAATTCACAAATCAAGATTTTTTGTTTTAGTGAAAACGTTAGGCTCTTTTTTGGTCCTCTTGAACGATGAAGAACGGCCAGGATGCTAGGCAGAACACCTCCCTGGCGATGGCCATGCCGTAGAGCAGCTTGTCGGGCTCGTTGTCGTGGGATATGTCATGCTGCATATGCCGGAGAATGGCCCTGGTCGTTCCTGGCTGCATTGCCGGGCAGTTCGAGCACCTTGGCGTAGTTGCGACTTCTCAGCTGTATGTTCTTCCGAGACAACACCTCTCTTTCTTCAAACTTCCTCCGGGGAATTTCGGGTTTCTGATCTAGTGGATCGAACCCGTTAATATCGTTACTCGCTCCTTACTCAGATCCTTAACACACTTCTCGACAATCAGTTGTCAATACAGCAATAGATTGTAAAGACGTGAAATTACATTATTAAGTGTTGAATACTTTTGTTTATAAAAATTGTTTTTCTTACAATAGTTTAGTTAAGCCTTCGCTAGTTTTCAATTTTAACAAAAACTTTTATTGCCAGGAATATAGAAATTAGCACGTTATTTCTCTTTGAAGAGCATTTTATGTTTTCCTTTTATTTTCCATCCTAAAGCGTGGTTTTATAGTAAAAAGCTTATTATTTGTTGGATCGTTCTGGAAAATATCAGAAATTGTCGAGACGTACGAATTATAAAATCCCTTGACGACAGCTCCATTGACGCCGCATTACAGATTCGATTTAAAATCACCCGGGAGCTTTTTTCTAGGCAGAAACAGCCTCTAAATAGGGTCGCCCAGGGCACAACAGAGGCGACGCTCTTAGCGGTTAGTCATTCGAATTAGGCTTTCATATATTTTTTTATAGTTAATACCGCGCAAGAGTCCTAACTGCTTCCAACCGTCTGGAGGCAGTTGGACTATAGCATCCCCGATTAAGATATGTTTTGAGGTAGTGGGGATGGGAAGATAAGGGTTGAAAAGTACCTGGATATTCAGGTCTGGTCACCAAGCACCGCTAAAGCCATTTTAAGTAACGTTTAGATTCTAAATGGTGGTATTTCATCAGGGCGATACTTCTCTAGAGTATCTACTACTCTTGAAACATGCCGCAAACATACTATATATCAGTTTATTTTAATGAAATATAAAATAACACATATTAATAAAATAAAATATAATATATATATGAACTCGCGACCTCTGAATTCGTAGTGGAGCCTCTAAAGTGGTCGAATCCCTTAAAAAAACTTGAAAAATACTTCACACGGTTTTTCACTCCCAATCTGAATAAGGCGTGCCAATATTGGTTCAATAAATTGAACAGTGGGTCTTTTCCTGATCATCGTATTTTATTTATTTATTTGTGGTTCTGCCGTGGTCTCCGCGACCTCCGAGCCCAAAGCCAAGGAGCTTACCGCTCTGCCGCGGAGGTCGTCGAGTGACTCGCCGTTGGCCGCTGGCCGCTGGCCGCTGGGTGCTGGGCGCTGGCCACCTGTGCGCTGGGGTCGGAAGTATCGGTGCGTCAGGTGCCTGGCAACGTTCCCGGGCTGTTCCGGGTAATGACGCCGCCGGCACGCGGTGCCCGGCACGCTGCGGGGCGGGCGCGCGTCGTGCCGTCACTGGTGACGCGACGTGCGAACCACTGAAGACATAATCCTTAGAAGTGTGGCCTCTTCAAGGCCAGGTTCGCTCCTTCCTTTCCTCAAAAGGGACCTCCTGACGGCATCTCTGAAGACGACATAGGCACTGAGGGATGCCATTTTCCTCAGGACCTCCCGTTGAAGTGTGAGATAGTGTTCCAGACAGGTCAGAAAAAATAATAGTATGTTCAAGATAGAGTCCCGATATTTGTAAATGTTTGAACAATTCCAGGCTTACAGAAGCGAGGGAAAAAGTAGCTCTTTTCCGGCACAAGGACACGCCTACAACACTCTGCTATTGGCTCGTCTCTTCGGCGGTGCTAATCTGCAAATAACCCGAAAGCGGAACCCGCGAGCATTTAGATCACTCCGCCCGCCACGCCGCCGGCTTCTGTCATCTCAACAAAGAATAGTTATATCACTAGCCAGTATATTGTAACGGTCACATGTCATTAGTTTTAACGCAAAGATTACAGCATCCTTGTCCCAGTGGAGAGAACTCAACATTCTTAGACCTTGTGTCACATTGAGAGATATCTGTTGAATAAGATAATAGCTTCCTGTGTTTTATACATTATCGGGTCACAGGCAGTAAGTAATCTCTTGTTTTTTCACAGAAATTTGTTTCTATGAATGTTGAATAAGGGTCACAAACACGTACAATTAATTACAAGTTGCGCATACAACCTAGAGCATTAGATTGTAAACCTTTCAGAAAATTTCGTCTTCGAATTATTGAACTGAACATCCATCGTGACGAATTGTTGTTTCAGATAGATCTGTCGGCCGCTTAGCTGACATCTTCACGCAATACTTTTTCCTTGTAACGTTATTATTTTAGTGCATGTGCGCAGTATAGTACATAGTGCGTGAGTATTTTAGTGCATCAAGCGTTTTTTTCTTCATCGGCGATAATTTAAATTAGGGACATAAAATATAATGTTTTTATGGGAGACTTTCTTATATCCTGTTCAGAAATTACATTTAACTGTGTTAAAAAGGCAAGCTAGCTTCGAATAGTGGGATTTTCATTTAAATGTACCCTTGTGTAATATAGGTTTACAATATAAAAACACTAATTTAATTTGATAATGTGCATTAAATAATTAAGACAAAACTATTTGGTAGAACTTGTAGAAAAGCCACTATTTGGTAGTTTTGCAAGATTATCTGTTTTGTCTCTGTAAACTAAAGGCACTAAACAAACTTTAAAAAATAAAAAGAAAACTTGAGAAATGCAACATTTCAGAGTGGTATCACAAGTATCGCCCTGTTAAAAGACCACCGTTCAGAATAGAAACGTTACTTGAAATGGCTTTAGCCATGTTTATCCACCAGATCTGAACAGCCAGGTACTTTCAAAACTTCTTCTTCCCCATCTTCTCCCCATTACCTTCAGCCTCACAAAATACCCAATTACGGATCCCTTAGACCCACTGGCTTCAGATCGTTGAGAGTTTTTTTATTAATTTTTGATTCGTAATTAAATAAGGAATGCAAAGAATGTATCCAATAAACCTTTAAAAACCAAAATAGATCGAAAACAGAATGTGTAGCATAATAAATAGAATAATTGAAAAACACATCACACCAAAACATTAATTTATCAACTAATTTATTTAAAACGACGTTTCGTTTTAATTTAACTCTAAGCAGTTGATTGAATATGAACGGATCCCCGGGGCGCAGAAGCAAAATCAAAAGCTCGTCTCGTCCACCGCGTATGAATATTTCACTGGAGTACTCTCGACTGGGAACGCAGGAAGCCTGAAGCCTGAAGCCTGAGGCCACCACACATCCATAATGCAATATCACCGCAGAGGGACTTCTCTGTGCGGCTTCAGGTCGTAGCTGCCCCACGTTGGGCCTGTGGCGTTTTCTTTGGAAACTTTTCATGATTTAACAAATTTTCACACGGCTATTTAAAACAATCAGAGTTATGTTTTTACTGGTCCAGTCATCTAGAATAAGCTTCCCCCAAAACTTGCCAACATACAGAGCCTAGCAGAGTTCAAACGGGTCTTAAAAATCAAATTGTTTAAAAATCCTACATACAAAACCTAACTTGTTAAAATTTAATTTCTTTAAAAACGTCCCTAATTTGCTTTGTTTCGGTTTTTTCCTTACTTCTATCATCATAACTCAATGTCCTTACTATCTACTGAAAACTATATACTCATTTTCATAAAATATTTACTGTTCTTTTGTTACTTGTTACATTTAAACTGTTTGCATTTTTAGAATCGTTTACTTATAATATTTGAATATTAATGTTTTAAGTACCAACATATTAACAGTCCTCAATCTAATTTTCTTTTCTTTGATTTGATAAATATGTTAATATGAATTCATTCGTTTTATCTGAATTTTTATACCCTGAGCTTCTGATAAATTGTTTTTTTTAATCTGTTGATGTACACATATGATTTTAGATAGTTGCAATTTGTTAGTTAGTCTTATTAGCATAATTAATTTAGTATGAAGCGCACTTGAGGTGAAACATCACAAAACTGCGCTGTATAAGTTCACTGTTATTATTATTATTATTATTAGCAGGTTTTGTCCTCTGATATAGTGTATGATTTCAAAAGTTTAATTTGTTCAGGATTGATTTGTACATTTTTCTTTTAAAAATTACATAGCACCTTTTAGTTATCAATCCTGCTCCTCAACCGTCTAGAGTCAGTGGGATTGTGGCATAACTAACATAACTATAAGCAAGGAGTGTGTGCCAGAACAGAGTTATATGGCGGTCCGTCTTCTGTGTCTACCCCTGCAAGGGAACGGCGTCATGGTTAGGTAGTAACAGATTAATTATAAAGTTCGTATAATCAAAGTGTCAGTGTTATTTTTAGTAGAATGCCGGTGAAAGGCAGGTGTGTACTTTTGACCAGTCTCGATCCATTTGCCTTCCCCTCCCCGTTTCCTATCGCCTATACGCGTTAAAATTTTTATTTTTATTTTTATAATGAATACCGCACAAGAGTCCCAAATGCTTCCAACCTCCTGAAACCAGTGGGACTATGACATCTGGTATCGTCATTTGGGGTATGTTGTTAGGCTGAAGTTAGTGAGGAGGGAAAGGAGAAGGTTGTAAAGTACCTGGCTATTCAGTTCTGGTCACCAAACATGACTTGCCTTGATTTGAAAAGGTTCTCTTTATAATTTTTACCACTAAACAAAATTTTTATAACTGTAACATGCCCCCAGTTTACACTTATACGTGCTTTCTTACAAGGAAATGATGTGGTTTAATTTTATTTTCCCCGAGGAAACTTGAACGTTGAAAATTGACACTTTCGTCTAAATTCAACGTGGTATGGAAAACTGATAGAAGCGATGAATGAAGTGATTCCGGAAGGATGTCGTGTTTCGAAAAGACGCAGCCGGCTGATACGACCATCGACTACTCAATCGTATCGCTATCGCCACAAGTGAAGAGTGCCAAAACGCTACGAATACCTGCTCTATTTGAGTCCCGTTGTAAGAAAAGGTTGCATACCTCGGAGACGCCACTTCTCCCGCGGTCCTCATTTAGCGGCGGTTAGTATTGTGTGTGCAAAGTATGCACATATGTCTTATTTCTAAACAGTGCTTACTACCCGGTTTCGCCACTGTTTGAGTTTCATGTCCTCTGAGTGCAAAACTGTATCTTTCTCCAAACTAGAATAAAATACAATGAAGTATGTTTACGAGAGACGGAAAGGTTGATAAGGATATTGAAAGAAGGGTGAATTCAGGAAACTCCATTAATGGAGGACTGAACTCTGTTGGCGCAAATAAGAAATTGTCCAAAGAAGCGAAGCTAGCAGTCCACAATGGAGTGCTTATACCAACCCCGATGTATGGGAGGGAGGCATGGAACTGGCCGAGGAAGGATGAAAGTAGACTGAATGCTGTGGAAATGAGATCCCTGAGACGTATGTGCGATAAAACCATGTATGACCGTATTAAAAATGTGGATATCCGGAAAGAGTGCAAGGCTGACGTGAGCGTAATGAATAGGATCAAGAAAGGGACGCTCAAATGGTTTGGGCATGTAAAGCGAATGAACGAAGAAAATAGTTTGAAAAGAATATATAATGCGAAAGTGAACGGAAAAAGAAGTCGAGGACGCCCGAGGAAGGCATGGGACGATCAAGTAAATCAAATACTTGAGTCGGGTCATGTGAAGAGTCAAAATAACAGAAAAGTATGTATGAAACGATGTGTGAATGTGAATGAAGGGCGTGATGGTTAGTTAGTTAGTTAGTTAGTTAGAGTTTATCAGAAGTGACCTACCAAGAAAGTATGTTCTGTACATAATATAAACAAATTTTAATATGTCACAGATTATACGTAATTATAAGATAGAGCCTAGGGAATAAGATTTGGGGCAGCGCCCTTGAGGTAATTTCTCACGAAAGCGGCGCCATACGAATCATACAACTTATCCAAATATCAATATTATAATTATTCAATTGTGTATCTGTAATTATCTGTTATCGAAGTCATTCAATTGTAGAAAATCTGTTTTTATGAATAAAGTTTTGACTTGAGTGAACTTTCACAAGGAGCTTTAAAAAAAATCTATTAACTTCATTTGACTAAGTCATTTTTGAAATAGCTGCCACAATCTGCACAAACTTATGGGTTTCCATAATTCACATGGCCTCGTTTTGATCTTTCCCACGCGTAACCTACATGCAAAAAAAGGTTTTTACGTTAAGTCAATACGAAATTTACTGAATAAAATGTGTTCAATTGTAAGGCTATGAAAGCTAAAAAAAACAACTAACCACCACGCCGTTTTTCCGCAGGGGCAGGCAGAAAGGACAGACTGCCATACAACTCTGTCTCTGTCACACACTCCTTGCTTAATTTACATTCATATATCGTCTCATACATACTCTTCTGTTATTCTTACTCTTCACATGGCCCAATTTGATTTCAAGTTTATCAAAAAAAAAACGTTAGACACAATTTTTTAACTTTGATAATGTTATTACAATACACAATCATAATAAAATCTGTAATTCCAGAATAATGGAAGAAAAATCCATGGAATTTTCTTGGAATTTTTTTGTTGTTGTTTGTAAGAGTAGGATACGAAATTAATTTATGGTTTCCTCAGCAATCCTATTTCGCGAGACTTGAAATTCAATCCAAGCAGCATATTTTTTGTTTGTTTGTTAAATAATACGACTACATCCAGGAAGGATCTTTGATTAAAATGATTTTTTGTACGTAACATACATACGGGGTAGTGAAACATTATATTTGAATGATATTTCAATTTCCTCGAATCAAATTCAAACTCTTATGAGTCTCTTTTTGTTGTATTTACTAGCTTATTCCCTCTTCTTTTGTACTCTTTTTTCAAATTTGTATGTCTTTGTATAAATATTATTTATTTTTATCTTCACGGAATGAGTTTTTTTAAACTCCTTGGGAATAATATATCAAAAAACATATTTTTTGACAAAATCGTCGCCGGAGAGGCAAAAGGACTGGATCGCCATTTTGGGAAGTTAACACCAGAGCATTTTGTTTTTTGTGTTTTTTACAATATACTTAATAAGTCTTCAGTACCTTGTTGGATTTAAAACAAAAAAAGTTAACTCAGTTAGTTTACTTCAACGCTCTCACTGAGTTGCCTGAAGCGAAAAAAGCTAAAAAAAACAAGTAAAACAGTCCAAACTTGTGTCACTTGAGTCGAGGCTTTTCTTAAACGGTAAATTTATTTTAGATGACCACAAAAGGAGGGCCACAAAAGTCTTCAGAGTCGAAAGAGAGTTGAAGTTAAATTCTATGCAAAAAAAACTGATCAAAATTGCATATTTAACTCATTTTTGACCAAGGTGTCGCTTAAGCCTCTTTGCCTTTCCAACGACGATATAATTATTACAGATAAATTAAAAAAATATGTAATATACCTTCAGTAAAAGTAACGCCTTAGGGCGGTTCAATCCCATATTTTCAATCACATTTTTTGTAAAATACAATATAGACTTGACTTCTGTTTAAGCTCTGACAAGATTTGAATTCGTTATCTCAATTGACCTTCTCTACTACTCGGTATTTTCTTTATTTCACGTAAAGTTTTAGATTTTCTTGACTTATCGTATTACCTTCTCGGTATTATATTATCTCAAAGTGACATCCCTTAGAAAGAAGATGAGTGTAGTATTACTGAAGCAAAGTGTTTGATCCGATAGAAGTTGAAAAGCAACGTTCACGTTAAGTTCCCTCAGAGATACAACTAAAGAGAAAACTTTGATCGATATCAACATAAAGTATCTACTTTAGGATGCTCGCTTTACTTTGAGATATGTCGTTTGTACATCTAGTGGGTACTAGACTAGTACAAGCATCTTGTAATAAAATGTGAACGAAGAATTACCTGTCTTATATGACTAATCTGAGATCGAAATTATGAGTTAAATCTGCCAACCCACTATCATGGTCGGTCAACTACACCTGGGGAAGTAATTCATGAAAAAGATAGAGGGGTGAGGCATTTACCAGCAGGTCAAAGCTCACCTTTCGAGTTCTCTCTATTGTTCCTGTAGGTGTTGGTGGTTTGACCGTTTGTTTGATGAACCCTACAATAATGAATGAATTGCCGAAACTCGCAATTTCATGTTCAACAATGAATAACTCCAACTAATAATTATCGATGAGTAATTCTGAAAGGAATCTGTCAAGATTACATGTCAATTTATTGTTCTAATAGTTTGTCGTCTGAATCGATTAAATTTTATTTTACTAAGAAGTATTTAATTATTCACCTTTTTACAGTTTTTTTTCTTACGATATATATAGTTGTATGTTTCATATAATTTGTAGTGTCAATAAATAAATGAAACTGAGTTTTCATCATATTAATTACTTTGGACGGATGCCAAAATTCCCTTCTCCAAATGACAATGCGCGACTAACCGAAGTAAAACAGAAAAAAAGACTCGTATTAAAATGATTCATTGTGAGCCGCAGTCAAATCAAAAGATATATGTTTTGTGGGCGATGGTAAGGATGGTTTGTTTCTAACGTTGGTTTATTCAAAGCGTACCAACAGGATACGGCGTACGACATGCGGCAGATGCGACTGTATTAAGAAAATAAATTACGTTTTCAATTTTTTTTGTTCCTACGCGTATTCTTTATACCTACCGTTTACTATCGAATTATGTATTTGTTTAAAATGTTGAATTCAGTACCCAATAAAAGTGTACAAATAATTCAATTTTATTGTTTTATACGTCTGGAGAATAGGTTTTTATTTTCTTAGCTCGGTTCTCGTTTATTGTATTTCCTGAAAAGCAACTCTGAAAATAATCATACGTTACATAAAAATGTTTCTGGAGGACAATGTTTTACGAGTTTCGAGTCGCATACATTTTTAACTGTTAACGTCCCCCGTAAAAATTGACTCCGGTGTTTTTTGCTTTATTTCGCGTAATAGAGCCCACTAAAAATTAAACGCGCCGAAGTAAAACTGAAATTGTTGAAATGTGCTAAAACGACTGAACACGTGGAAACTAAACGGTCTACAATATATCAATATACATTATTTCGAATACAACAATGCGCTTTATCGTGTCGTAAGAATGGACGATGTCACTCCTCCAAATAGAATATGTTTTTTCAATATTTGTAACTATTCACGCGAGCCAGGAAATAAATGAATGGTAGACGGATGGGCTGATTAGGACATTAGCAAAATTCTTAAACGTTGTTCAAAGAATTTCACCAAAGAAATCAACGTTAGCGGGCCCGAAATTGAATTCTTATACAACTGCCAGAACGTGTATGATTACCAGATAATTACAGAATACCTTTTAAATGAGACCCCTCGGGCGTTTTCGTGAGAAAACCGCGTTTAACCAAAAGGGGAGATAAGACAGATGAAAACGTGATGCACTCCACTCACCCAGCGGATGGACGAAGAAAGGAGAAAGCATAACGCGTTTGTGAACGGAATAAGTTGTCGGGGATGTCTCAGATCATGGCGCGGTTGAATGAATCAAATTAATGGGTCAGCTCATTAGAGTCCGGATCGCAAAAATGTTTTTCCGGTATATTTGACATCCATCTTTATAACCGTGAGCAAAGTTCTATTCGAACACAATTGCAAATTGATGGCGTAATGAATAGAATTATTCATTTCTATTTTACGGAAGATCTTCGACTTTTTGCAAAGTCTAGAATTCATTTTCAAATTGAAATAAACTTATTAACGGTTTGTTGTAAAATTAATTATTGAAAGAACATAATATACGAGTATGCCGACTGTATAAAAATACAACTCGTCAAGCCACAACTTTTGGGAATTTTACTTTAAATAGTTTCGCACATAAAATCGACTTTAATGGACAATATGGTTAAATTATTTTAGCTGATTAAAAAAAAAATATCCTGAAAACTAAATTTTCTGTACCATTTTTTTTTTGGTTTTTTCATAAAAAACTATATATGAAATGATTCAACCCTCAAATCTCTTATAATTATTACGCCATTTGTATTTTTTTACGTAATTTCAGGAAAAAAACAAATGTTTGCTATCGCGAAAGCTTCCACATACTCGTATTTTATATACAGTTATAAGAATTGTTAAATATTTGTTTATGTGGTCTCCTTTAATTTTTAGATTTTGTCACTTAAAGGGTTTTACCGGTCGATATATAAGAAGTTGATATTCTTTATCTCTTTTATTGTTTGTCTTCTCGAATTCCAGACGTATCTTTATATCAAAGTATCCTATTGGTTTCTCCAGCAAGTCACCAGGAAAACATGACTTTTTGTGGATATTTATTTTCTGCCCAAATCACGAGCTGTCTATGGTGAAATGTGGGGCTTTAATGCAATGATTTTTGTATTAAATCCTTTCTTTTTTGTGTAAACTTTTTTTGTTGTTGTTGCCTGTGTCTGGTTGTAGTTTTTCTTTAAACATTTTTTTTACTATAGCCCGCGCATCAAGGGGATGAAGAATGGGTATAATATGGGTAGGCGGTGACAGGACTTGAATGCCCGAGACGTCAGATGCTTGGGTTTGGATTTGACGCAAGTTTGGAGAAAAAAGATTTGGCTAGATCGTGGTTTTCAAGTGTAGGGATTTTGATGGCTGTACTAATAACGCTATTTTGGAAAAGCCAAGGAGTTTTAGTTGAATCATCTGAGTATGAAATTTCGGAGGGTTTTAAGTGTCTAAATGTTGCTTGAGGCTCGAATTGGCGCGGCCTAGGTCATGATTGGTCGTAATTTTGATGTTTTAATAATAATTATTAGGATATGGGGCTGCTATAGTGTTTTTTAACATTTGTCAGTCCGAATTTTTAAAATCGTTAACTTACAATACTTGAATATTAATGTTTTTAAGTGCCAACACGTTAACTGTCTTCGATATTATATTTTAACAAATTTGTTCATATTTACACAAACTTTTCATCTGAATTTTTTTACACCCTTGGCTTCTAGTAAATTGTTTTTTTTATTCTGTTGATCTGTCTTAACATTTTTTTAATGATTTACAATAACGATCGTGATTTTAGATAGTTTTGATTTGCACACATATCTGTTTTATATTATTTTCTCGGTGTTATATCTGTGGCATTTAGGTGTAGAGGTACATGTCACGAAATATCCGAAAATAAGTTAACTATGCAGCTCTACTTTAAAGGGTCTAAGGAAGGTCGGGCGAAGAGATACAACACGGGCATTGCATTTTGTGTATTTATAATTTATACACACAAAGTGAGGCAAAGTCTTTTTTTATTAAGACAAAAATGTGGTGAGAAATCAATTTTGCCTCTCTTGAACATATACCTCTTCACCTTAATGCCACAGACATAAGGTTGGGTAATTTGGTGTAAAGCGCTTGAGGTAGACTATCACAAAACTGCGCTATATAAATTCACTGTTATTATTATTAGGTGAGTTTCTAGTGTGATTCGAAGATATTCAACATTGACTTGTCAGGATACAAAAAATGATCGTTTATATATTTTAGTTCAAATTTCCTCGTCCTTAATTTTTGAGTACTCTTAATGTAACAAATCCTCGCGATATTCTTGAGAATATTATATAAGGCTTTCTGGTTTCGCTGTTTTATTGTTTTCATTTCCTATATTGAAACACGTCAACTGCTGAAATATTTCGGAGTTCGCTGCTTTGTTGCTTGTAATAGTTGGATTACATATCTGGCTATGGCTTTGCGAATAGATTAGATAATTTATCATTATGTGCTGTGTGATCTATTCGGATTGACGCGATGCTAATTGGCTACACGATGCTGCCGAGCCCAGGGGATAGATCGGTAATTGAGTAATTAGTTTGAGAGTACAAACACCGACATGATATGTTTATCGTCGCGTTCAAAGTCTGATGAGCCGTCGAGTTGGTGACTCGGATTCTCGCTCGAGAAACCTTTGCCAAGGGAATCTACTAATTACTATTTAATTTAATGCCGATTTTTGTTATTTATTTGACGATCACGCCAGAAATTTTTGCTACTCAATTCAATTATTTATAATTTTTTAAAACACATTACAAAATTACAATTATGGAGCGTTTTTAAAGATGTATGAAAATGTATGTAGGATGTACAACAGAGTAAAAAGCATATATTTAGACAAGAAAGAGAAAAATAAGTCATCAAAAAAAGATGGACATAGTTCTTAAATTTTATAAATAAGCATGATGGATAAATAATATTCAGTAATTAAGCCTCAAGGCTTGCTGTTTAAAGGCTTTTCACAGACGCAAAATATGTCGATATCCGAAGCGATTCGATTCGATTCGATTCGATTCGATTCGATTCGATTCAATATCCCCACCGGCATGATCATTGGCAAGTGAGTCCTGCTGAGTCCTGCAGGCCGGGAAATTCAAACAATTTATGCTGTCGATGACGGCGATAACCTTCGGGAACGTAAAAAATAATATTTTCAAGTTTGACATATTTATAATAAAGAAAAAAAAATTGTATAAGACCGCGGATATTATTTTAATTTTTATGACCGGTTGGTTTCGCTTAGCTCAAGCATCATCAGGGTCAAAAATTAAACTGAACAAAAAAAAATTCTTTATAAAAGTTAATACTCTCCACGATAGCCAAGTTTTCGAAACATTCACGAATCAAATTGAAGAAATGTGTAACAATGTACACATCCCTTCTGACCCGTAGATGGCTCGTTCCGAGCATGCCAGAGAGGAAGTCGTAAGAGTGGGATTGAGCCACTGGTAGTAACCATACCCCCTCTGGTAGAGAAATCTCAGAAATTTCTTCTGATCCCTCTCCAAGAGAGTGCTTTTGCCCGTGTGGACTCCAAATCACCGATCCACTCTCAAGCCTGCTCCTTACCAGGGAATTGAATAATGTTATGAGAACCCGGGTGTCTTTTAAATTACTCGCAATGCTATGTGTAATGTTGTGTGGTGAAAATGATGTAAAAAGAACCTGCATATTCACATCTGGCCACCAGGCATGGTAAAAGCCATGATCCATATTTCAAACGCGTGAAGATTGTTGTTCGCAGATGATCATTTTCAACTCGAAACACTCGTATATAAAGGATTTCCCATCATAAGAAGTTATATTTCTAGGTGCAATACCAGATTTAGCGATAAACTGAAGAAGTCTGGTCCTAGTCTAGGCCGCCTCTAGAGACTTATATTCTAAATAGCCTCTAGAAATACGACGCTGCTATTATTTACAGCTCCATTTCATTACTTCGCCTCTCAGTCCTGAGATTTTATGAGATATTCTAGTCGCTTGGAAATTGCCATGGTATTGGCTTATCTGTTGATAAACAATAAATCAGTACAGTGGTACGACAGATAGATAAATGTTAAATTTTATTAATCTATATCAGTCTAAAATCTTTCTTTCATAAATCAAAATTAAGACCATCTCTTTTCCTATACGAGGGAAAATCTGACACCGCGTCCTTCCGATCGTTCATTTTGTGAAACAGAAATGTAACAGTAAACGCCATTGCTGTGATATACCACAAAAATGGCGCTATAAATTATGCAACTATTCTAAGCAAGTATGATAGTGAGGCATGAAACTGGCAGAGGAAGGAGAAAGTAGACTAAGTGCTGTAGAAAGAGATCCCCGAGGCGTACATAGCCTGTTCAAAAGAAAAGGTGAATTTAGAATCTTCGCGGGCTGTGTACATTCGATTGTCGTATTTTTTTTGTTATGTTGGTACACATATGTTTATCATATGTAAACATTATCAGCAATTTTGGATTAGTGGTTTGTTTTTGACAACTGGAAAGGTTGGTCACGTTCTTGTGTGTTCTTCGATTTTTTACTTTTAAAAAAAATGGATCAAAGAATATGTATTAAATTTTGCGTTAAATCAAGTGAATCAAATACTCAAGGGCCATGTCAAGAGTCAGAATAACAGAAGAGTATGTATGAGACGATGTATGAATGTGAAGGAAGCAAGCAGTGTGTGCCAAGACAGAGTGGTATGGCGGTCCGTCCTCTCGGCCCACCCCTGCGGAGAAACGGCGTAGTGGCTATTTAGTTAGTTAACTAGTATTAGAGTAAAAAGTAAATCGTCGTGGAAGTATGAAATAAAAGTAACTAAATCGACGGTTAACTTCGCGACAAAGTGACGCAACGTGTCAAACCAATCAAGACGACGTTTTCTTTCAACACAACATTAATGATATAATCCTCATTTCCAGCCGATAATTTGTTTATCTTCCCTTATGCGTAGTAAATACGGAATAATATTGCTGGGGAAGGCGTGACCTTGCTCCAGATTCTACCCACCCCATTCTGTCTACCCGACTGCCCCACATTCCCCACACCTCTCCAACCCCCCCTCCTAGCCTCCCAGACCACCCCTCTCAATACCCCACCTACCCCCACTGCTGTAGGCCTCAAGAATACAGCCTGAGATTAATTCGCAAATTTGAAACATACAAAAAGTGTTTGCTTCGCGCCCTCCTATTGAATTCGAAATATCAACACGAATCAGTTATTTTAATTTAATTCATATTTACTGCGAATCTGTGGTAAAATATCACAAAGTTCCGAGGGATCTACGTTAATTACACGCGTGTTTGTTATGGTTTTATTAGTTTTATTTGTAATTGGTCGGGCTTTGAACTCCGCTCCACACTGGAGCACGTCAGGGTGCAAAGAATGAAACCTCAATAACCACTCGCAGTATGTTCAATTAAAATATTATGCCTGTGGATGAAACCCGCTAAGAGATGTTATGTTGCGGTCTTCATTGTTTGGCCTTGGCTACATTTTTTCTAGTATTTATTATACACCCGTGTTATTTGTAGATATTGTTAAATGCGCTTTGAAGCAGATTTTTACGTTCCAATGCATAAAATAAACACACATCATCTCTGTTAAACTTACAGAAACAACAATATTTTTCGGTGTCTTTATTCTTATTGTCTTTTTACAGTCTTGTTTCATACAGTTGTCCAAAACAAGATTAATTATTGTTTTAAGACATTAATGTTTGTTGATAGAATTCTTGCTAAAGCTGCTTCTTTCGCGCTAAAATCAAAATTCATGTTTGATGACTTTACAAACTTATAGACACGTTGTAAAGCTCTCAAAGTGGCAAGTCAAAGATACGCTAGTTGCCGTACTTTCTATTTAGCGGATTTAGTATTTAACTTTCACGTTTAGCTTGAGGTCGTATATTATAATATATCACACAAATTGCATAAATAAGTGCCAAAATGCCCTCGTGTGTGATGAGAATGTTTTTCCATTATACTACAAACACTAGTAAAAGCCGAGGAATAACATTTCATTCGCAAGTACACGCAAATGATTTATTATTCTAAATAAAACGATTATTTCTACTATGTCACGAAGATTTTAAGCGTTGTTAGACATTAGTATGATAAGGACAACCTACTAGCAGTAGGTCGGTTTATAGGATGTTCCATGTTATTGGTCGATGCAGCGCCGCTCTGTCCTGTCCATTTCGTCTCTATTCTAATCTCAATTTGAATGTATATCTTAGTCATACATGACCAATGTTTGAATCTTAGAGTATATAGGTATACAAGGCAGTGTAGTCAGTTTTCGATGTTTTTTACCGGACTCGGCGGACCTGGGCGTGGCTAAGACTAAGGCTAGGGTATTTATACATCCATTCATATCACATATCGACATAATGTTTTTGTTTATTCGTATAACCACTTTTTCACAGTATTGTTATCAACAAAAATATAGCATATAATCTAAAAAACCGTTTAGTTGTGTCAAGTTTAGTGGCGTAGTAAAAAATGTGGGCGGGGTCCCGCGGTGACCTAAGAGCCCAAGATAATCGCGACAGTACATAGAAGCGGTGTATTATATTTGTTGTCTCTTTCTCTTTCATGGTGTACGACGTAAAAACCCGGAGAAAGTGATTTATCGCAAGTTTGTATAGGTTGGGTAAAAAGAATTAGCTCTCTCTCCATACATTGTTACTCCAAGGTTTGAATGAACTGGGAACGTACCTGTGTTTGTTACTTGCCATGTTTCGTGTAAATATTCTATGTCATTGGTTTCAACACTGTTTTTCGATATCGTTTTCTTCTTATCTTTGATCAATCTGTTCTTGCGATCGTGTATTCCAAGCTTTAAGGCCTGGTACTTCAGCCGCGCAATTTTCGAACTTCGCATCTGAGGAGCCCTCTGGTTCCTCCAACCTTTCAATAGGCTGATGACATAGCCGATCTTTTATTTAAAGTTGTTTATTACAAAGTGAAAATCAATCGATTCACCACCACTCGCAAACTGTAGAAGATTTATTATTTTATATTCTATATTCGTAAAAAGCATTAACTTTGTGGCTTGCCATATTTATAAATAGAAAATATATACTTTGTTTTTAACCACTTTTTTATTTAATATTTTGTCTACCGGTTTCGGAAGTACCCTTCCATCATCAGGACAATATTAAATTAATCTGAAATACAAAATACTGAGATAAATATACATATTTAGGAGTTGGAAGGATAAAGATAGAGATAATAAATTAAGTCATTCTGGCATTTATAAAATTTCTTGTAATAATTGTGCTTCATATTATATGGGTAAGACATCTCGCAGTGTAAACATTAGAATAAGTGAACATTTAAGATGTTTAAAAAACAATAATTTTTCAGAGTTCGCCAATCACCTCATTACTACTAATCATGATTTTAATAGAGATACAGGGGTTAAAATTCTTCACCGTTGCAATAAAGGAATAAAATTAGATAACTTAGAAGCACTAGAAATTAGAAAATCATTAAACAGTAAATGCAATATTTTAAACAATCAAATTAATTTATCTTATAGTCCTATCCTAAATATTTTTCCAATAAACCGCTCTGTTATTCCCATAATTTCATCAATTACTCCTTCTCCTTCCAACTCCTAAATATGTATATTTATCTCAGTATTTTGTATTTCAGATTAATTTAATATTGTCCTGATGATGGAAGGGTACTTCCGAAACCGGTAGACAAAATATTAAATAAAAAAGTGGTTAAAAACAAAGTATATATTTTCTATTTATAGATTTATTATTTGTTCGCTATATAGATTCATAACCGCACAAACTCCTTACGAGTAAAGTGCGCAGACCATTACTCTACGGAGGCCGTGGTAACGAATCTTCCTAAAACTTTCGTGAAAAAAACACAATGGAGTAAAATTGCCTCCCTGCGATAAAAAAGGTTTTCATTAGCGGTAATACAATGTGCGCACAAAATTTTGGGGTCTTTTAATACGCGGACCACATTTTCCCAGCGATACTTAAACTAACTCTTTATAGGACAACATTTTCTTTTGTTGATGTATGCGTTGTTTTAATTTTTATGTATTCTGTATTCATTTTCAAAGAGAATATACGTATTTTTTAATGTGTAGCTTCTTCAGCATTTTCCTTCAATTATGTATGAAAACAAAAACTGTCATTTCTAGAACACTTTTTAAGTCAATTTTATTACTAGAGGGCGACACCTTTCATTCGATTACTCGATAGAGGTAAATTTCCTACCAAATAATCTGAAAGTACAAGGCTCATCCAGAAAGTAAGTGCTCTCGAGTCCGGGGATTTTTTTCGTTTCGAAGTTGGCGCACTTGGCGTGTAGGAGAAATCTGAACGGTCAGTTTGTTTGTTTCCGGGTTTTTTTCGACCATTTTTTTGTCACAGTAAATTCTTCCGATGAAGAGGTGGTCGCGCGCTCCCGCCACCTCCCGTCCGTGCGAGATCCGCGTGGAATTTTTGGCGCGTTTCGCACCCTGATAGAGAAGCTTTTATGGACTCTATCGTGACGGGAGATGAGACGTGAGTGTGTCACTACACCCCAGAATCCAAAATACAATCACTTCAGTGGCATCATTCATCTTCCCCAGCCATCAAAAAGTTCAAGACAACCCATTCAGCCGGAAAAGTAATGGAACCTGTTTTTGAGACCGTAAAAGGGTCTTTTTGATGGGTTTTATGCTTAAAGAGACTACTATCAATGCAGAAGCCTACTGAAAAATCCAAAAAAAAAACTCAAAACCGCAGAAGGGGAATGCTGACCCGAGGAGCCAACCTCCTGCATGACAACACCAGGCTCCGCGCGAGGTTCGCAGGAGCTACTGACATCATTTGAATGGGATATTGCCACTCGGCCCTCTTATTCCCTCGACTTAGCGCCTTCGGATAATCACCTTTTCACTAAACTTAAGGATTTTTGGATGGGAAGCGTTTTTCCAACGATTAGGAGGTCGGGGAAGTGGCCGAAAGAGCTGGCATACAAAAGCTGGTGCCCCAACTACATAAATATTTCGATCTTGACGGCGATTACGCTGAAAAATATTTTAATATATTTGTGAAGTATCCTGTGAATTTGAATGAAATACAAGCATTTTTCGATCCTACATAGATGTTGTAACCTTGCTTTCTCGATGACCCTCGTACATTGCACTTTTAAATGAAAATAAGTGTATAGTGGCAAAGAAATCAAAAAGAGCCCAAACGATCGAATTTAAGGTTTTGTTATTTACAGGTATGTTGAATTTTTCATTTACGGAGGATCTTTTGACTTTTGATTTGGATACACTATTCGTTTTTATTTACGGAATCTAGGTATATAGTATACAACTGTGCTCGGGTAGGGCTTTGCATATAATTTCAAAGATGGCTGACTATATTGGAAGAAATCGAGGAAAAATATTAAAAAGTTATAATTAAAATATGAAATTGATAAAAATGCCGGTTTCTAAAAAGGTTTCGGTAGCTCAATTAACTGAGAGAGTAAAGTTTCCGACTTTGAGTCTTGTTAATGACCTATTTTTTATTATTTTCTTGTTGATTGGTTAGTTTCAATACCTCTGTGTGTTATCTGAGAAGGATCACAACGCATAAGGTTGTTTATTGCTTGTAAAATAATCAAAATATAGACATTAACTTTAGCGATCATCAACCGTTCTTGGCTTATTACCCAAAGAGGGTTGGAAGGTTTGTGGGAACCAGCCCACATGTCCAGGTTATTTTAATTAGAAATTATACAAGCGGCATTAATTAATGGATCAATTATGAATGTAAAATGAGTCCACTGATAATAAATAATTCGTGTTTGAGTTATTGATTGTGAGACATATCTATTTGTATTTGAGATTTAAAAATACATCATTCAAAATCATCATTTCTGCAAGGGTGGATTTGAGAGAAAATTTCAGTATTTTTTAATTTACTTACTCAACGTTCTACTTTAGGTGTCAGTTTACTTTTGAATTTCTTCAATTAATACAAATAGGTATAATTTACAATGATACCAATAAAACGTCATCTTTGAAATAATGTTTAACAACAAACTAACTCTGTCTGGAAGCAAGGTCTGTTTTGAAACAGTCAATCTCTCAGATTATTTTTGTTGCTTAGTTAAAGAGTCGGCGTAATAATGAAGTATCTATGCCCTGAACCGATTTTGTTTCTTTTCAATACGTTGATCTTCGGTTTGAATGGTCCAAAACCTTATAACAGAGGTATTCAATAAATGCAATATCTATTGATCAACAAATTATTATTTTTTAAATGTATAAATATCTGACAACGGTGTCGGTATATTTCCAAAATATCTAACTTTTAATTTAATTATTCTTTAAACAGGCTCCAAGCCTAGTTAGAGTGTCAACATAGCGTACACTATATTGTGTGTAAAACTCTTTCAGTTTGTTTTCATAAAGTTAATCTTTTCTGTTCGTCTTTCTTTAAAGGTTCCAATATATTCCTGTCTTAGTTTTTCAAAGGAGTCCTGAACAAAATTCACATAAGCATCTCATAATGACTTAATATTTGCGGTTCACTGTTCTTCGAATTTGTACCAAGCAAGTGAAGGTGTTACTAAAGTGAATACAATATATCTAATAGATACATCATAAAAAAGTCTGTATGTAATGACTTAGGCGGTTTGGTAACTGAAATAATCAATAAACTAAAATTGTAGGTATAATTTGATAATAAATTGGGCATAATTTTCCACTAAATTCTTCCTCGGCCACGAATCGTTATTTTACACCTTATATCACGATATTTTACAGTTAATCAATGCCAATAATATATTTTAAATTTACAGTACGTTCCAGAGTGGTAGATGCCGTCAGTATCGCTCTGGTGAAAGACCACCAGTCAAAATCGAAACGTCGCTTGAAATGGCTTTAGCCGTGTTTGGCGGCCAGATCTTTATAGTCAGGTACTTCCCAACCTTGCTCTTCCATATCCCCTTTTCCTCCACACTACCTTCAGCCTCACAACATACCTTAATTGGTGATGCCATAATCCCACTGGCTCCGGACAGTTGGAATCAGTTAGGATTCTTGTGCAGTATTCGCGTGAAAACAAAAAAAAAATCTTGAAAAAAATAAGTGGTAACTTCCATAATATTGATTTGAAACTAACCTTTACTCTAGCGAAGGTTACCACGTGGTCGCTCACTATTTAAATGTCGCCTTGACGAGTCCAACAATAGAAATACTTTAACGTAGCGAAGAATGTTTACGTATTGTACGAGTATTAAAAAAAAAAACAAAATTATTCTATTGATTTTTTTCATATGAGGGACTTATTAATTGGTTGGTAATCAGATGTTGTTTACTAAACATAGCTTTTTCCAAAATAAGGTACCTTTCCGTCGGGAGTGGTAGTCACTCCCTAGGGAAATTTTATGTCTATTTATTTTTATTCTCAATTCACAATTCTTAATTTATTTAAATCATTTGTGATAATAAACATACATTTTTCTTAGCGTCAAATGCATTCTTTCACCATGTTTAAGGCAGGATTTTTTTACACTTGGTGGACTTATAATAATAATAATTTGTTCCAGAAGAAGAAGTGCAATTCGATTAATTTCAAAATCGGCAATAATACAAAAAAATAACGATACATAAAATAAATTAAAAGTATGCAAAATAACAAAGAAAAACATAAATTCATTGAAAATAGAAAATAAATCGTTAATCGAGGATATGAGACGGTCTCCTGTCTACAGAGGGCCACCAAGAAGGTATTCTTGGATTAGCCTAGTCCGCACCATAGGCCTCCCATGTAGTGGCGGAAGAGTGCCGCTGTAGTTCTGTCGCATGTAAGATTGATGGGGCCAATATCTTGCACCAATGAACTTCGATGCGGGAATTTGAACTTTGACGGGATTCCATAATGACGACATTAAATACCTTTGTTTTTAGATATGTTTTCTTTCTTCTACGCGTTTCAGATCACTTCTACTCGCACCCCTTGATTTTCTTTTCCTCCCCCTCTCCCCTGATGGGGTAGAAATGACCCAGTTGTATTCCGTGCTCTTTTTAGGTCTGTTATTTTGTTTGAAAGATAGTCCCTCGTAATGGATAAATGTTGCGGAAGAAAGCTGATTTACGCGTTTGTATCGGAGGCTTTCGGTAGATTTTCCTTTTGGGAATTGGCTGTTTTCATCGCACATTGAATTTGTTTACCTGCGGATAACAGCGGCTGGGATAAAATCTCTTTATAAAATCGGCAGGTTTATGGGGTGGTTTATATTTGTCTCGTTCAAAACAAATTTTAAGATATCTTAGTTCATTTTTCACTTGAAACAAACGCAATATTAATACAATTGCTTTGTATTACACAACTTTAAGTTGTATTAGTGTCGACCAGGTTTTGCTACCGCCGCAGCTTCTTCAAATATCTTGTTTCAACTAAGGAAACTTCCTATAATTCTTAAAGGACAACATAAGCTTCGAGTTTAATTGGTCAAGTTAATATTTTTTTCTTGACAGTTGTGAAAGCTCAATAATACCGATGTATTTTTCTAACCTATTCACTATTGACTCAAAAAAATTGTGTTTGCATAATGTACCTAATACTGGATTAGAAAGGTAACACGAACAAATATACATTTTAGTTAATAATATTTATGAAAAGTATTTACTTCACGAACATCCTGTTCCTGGCTTCTGTTTCGGTCGTTCATTTAATGGTGTGGTTATAGAAAAATAGCTTAGGTTTACATACAAGGAGTTCGTAAAAGTATTCGTCTGGAAGAAAGCACTTGTGCCTGAAGGAGATAAGTTTTCTACTTATTGTCGAATGTAAATTTTTCTTCGAGTATAATAATTCCAACCGTCCAAAATCAACACATCCTAGCTTTTCTTACAGTTACAGAGAACAGATTTTCATTCAGCTTTAAAACTTAATCTGAAATAGAGAAATATTTTCAAAACCAAGTAGTAAATCATGTAAAAAAAGTCACGTGCATCCTAACCTTACCCTTTCACTATCCCATTTCCTTCAGCCTTATGAGGCTGATCTTAATCGTCCTTGTGTAGGTGAGGTACATAATTTTCTTTACTGCATACGATGTACGGTTCTTCGTTCGAAATTCGTTTCGAGTCTATATTTGGATTTAACAATCGGGGTCAAGTTAATTATAATTCGGTAATTGAACCACTATTCTACGCTTCAGTGGAATTCCGACGGGCAAACATGGAAAAATACCATAGGATAAGAAATGGCTATGCGATCTAGTAGTATATCAACATATGACTAGCCGTTGGAAATAACAGTTAGATGCCGTCAACGTCCAACGCTATTGACGAAAATTTTCGCCAACAGTTAGATATCAATAGTTACATACGAATATTATTCAACGCAACGCAGTCTCAACACTCAATGAGTATGTACCTATTATTTTAGCTTTAGCGCCAAATAAATAAAAAAGGTGTAAGAGTGTATACTTCGTGAACGATATTATGCGTAATTTGGGATGATATTTTGGTTGTATACCTTCTAACTAGACGTCTCTGTAGATTTTCATATCAAAAACTGCTGATACGTAGCGCCTAGCGTTAAGTAAATCTACCAATGGCAAGTTATATATATAGCAAGTTATTATAGAGTTCTTTTCGATCGGTGATAATATAATCATTTATAAGTTGGTGTATTTATGAGTGAAAGTTTAATAAGTTTCTTTACTTTTCAACCGACACCAAGAAAATATTTCCAAGTATACGCTCTTACAACCAGAAACGTAACTGTTCACTTCACCGGATGTAACTAAATTCCATATTGATATGTATATGTCACTGAATGATCGACGACCTTGTTCACTTCGAGTTGTCGTCATTTTGATAGATAGCACTGATACAGTGGTGGTACGTTTTACTATAAGCTTTCTTCCAAACCTTATGTTGAATTTATTTAATGTTAAAGGTTACCATTAGTATATACAGTCGCAGGCAGTACTTGCATTAGATGACACGATTTTTCAAAATTCTAATTTATATAAATGGATTTGTTGATTTAAAAAAAATATATTGTTTTTAAGCTTCGCAGAAGGCAACTGATTCTTGTGAACTTTTCAAGGGTTTCTATGCAACTGTGGTCAATGCACTACATCCAACACATACCTCGCGGTAGCAATGGCTTAGATTGGACCCCACATCGCTGAACTGCTGACGCCACAAAATTCAAGAGCAATGGCCTAGCTGCTGACAAAACAAAATCACGATGTTGTAAGAGCATCAGTTAGTAAACATACTCTTTACCGAACAGACGTGGTTTCATTTCTCTGCTCATTGGAAACACTGTCCCCGAATCAACAAATTCCACAGGCCAATATAATGTATACTTCAACCAAGTAGTGATTCACGGCACACAGTATAACTCTTACACGACCAACCGTTGTTTACGTAGACATCCCATAGAAAAATCTGTATTGTTTTTGTAGACAATGCATTGATAACGTGCCATCGGTGGAAAACTGACCGGTATTTCCATAACGGAGCATAACTCGCATATGTAAAAAAATGCTGGCGTTAGCACCCCACACGGCGATCGATCGAACCATGTACGACAGACGTTTTGCGGTATTAATCGAATAGAATAGTATGCGCTCTCAATTTTTTTACTAGAGAAAAACAAAAAGTGGTGTGAAAATCAGTTCGAAATTATTTTTGTTTCACTTTTCGTGATTACCAAACTTTGAAAGAACATAGAAATCACATGTTTGTATGACTGGCGTTTTATTTGTATATTTATCTCTCATTACAAAGCTATGCGTTTTATTGCTATGACCTCGTGGGGATTTTGCTTGTTTTCTGTACTTCACTATGATTCTTATGAAATAACCCGCATCGTTAATATTCTCGCAAGACTAAGGGCAATCGAAACATTACTTTCCGAAACATTTGAACTATCAAAAGATTCGATATTGAATGCTAAAGCAAAATCTAATTGTTCACTGCGGACGAGTATTAATAAAGTATCTTGATCGCATAGTTTACTAGCATTAAATTCGAACATAAGTCGATAATTATCAACATATTTTGTTAATTTTGACTTATCACTTAATTCATTTAAATAGATTTTGAAGGTTTTAATCGAAATGTTTCGAAACATTACTTTTTATTATTTATTTTCCAAATTGTTACTTTATTCATTTTAAAGGGTAGTAGGTTTAAATAACCCGAAATCTTGGTTAGTCGGAAGAAATTCGCCAGGCTATTCAGCATTCAACATACATAGAGACAATAGGTGATGAATAATCGATTGTTCAATTAATCCAAATCGTTTCTCTATTATATGCAGAAATTATGGCATTTCTACAACCAATTCCTCTTTCATCGCACCATACGTGCGAGACTTCCCTTTGATAGTGATAACGTAAAATAGGAAATTTGAGGAGTGGAAAATGATTGAAGAAAGAAATGATTCAAGATTTTCACTGTGATAATTTCCTCCTGTCAACGGCCTTAATGGTTGTCCATGAAAAGGGTTTTGTTATTTTCTTTTGTCGTATAGAAACCTCAGTCTCTATTGAAAACAGAAACTCACTATTTCCGTGACCAGTAAATCGTTCACTGGATTATTATTGAGAAAGTCCCGTTCTCTCGTTTGCCGAAGGGATCGTATTGTACCCTTCTAAATGCGGTTTTATCAAAATATTATATTCGTTTTCACTAACTGACTAACTTACCATCGCGCCGTTTTTCCGCAGGGGTGGGCAGAGAGGATGGACCGCCATACAACTCTGTCTTGGCACACACTCCTTGTTTCATTCACATTCATTCATCGTCTCATACATGCGCTTCTGTTATTCTAACTTTTGACATGACCCGACTCAAGTATTTGATTCACTCGATCGTGTCATGTCTTCCTCAGGCGTCCTCGACTTCACAGACTTTTAACAGTCCTTTCTTCAAAACCATCATACATATTTTTAATACGGTCATACGCGGTCTTATCGCACACACGTCTCGGGAATCTCATTTGTACAGCATTCAGTCTACTTTCATCCTTACTCTGCCAATTCCATAGCTTACTTCCATACATCAGGGTTGGTATAAGCACTTTATTGTGGACTGCTAGCTTCGCTTCTCAGGATAATTTTTCAGTAACGTTCAGTCCTCCATTAATGGAGTTTCCTGCATCCACCCTTCTTTCAATATTCTCATTACCATTTCCATCTCTATAGAACATACTTCCTAAAAACACAAACTCATCCACTTCCTACAAGTATTCATCATTAATTATTTTGTAAAACGCTAATGTTTTTGAGCCGCAAATATATGTAAGGGGAAATTTAAAACCAGTAAGGTATGTTAGTGTAATGTAATGACCAAATAAATGGTTAAATATGTTGTGTCAAAAATAATAAATTCTTCAGAATATTTATTCCGCAGTTTGGGAAATAATGATTTAATATTATTTAACTGTTTTATTACTTTGTATGGAGAATTTTCTTCAGGGTCGAATGGTAATAAAACACGTCTGGGCCTTTTTTAAATGCCGGGTCATCAATTTTTCCAGTGAACGAAGAAAGCACGAAATAACGTTTTCATGGGAAGACGTCGTTCGTTTATTTGTCTGGATTGAAACTGTTCAATTGTCTCGAATTCATTATATAAAACACATTTCTCACATAACAAATTATACTATCGAAGAATATGGGATTAAACTTTCTTCCGAAATATCCTTGGCTACATGTATACACGTACACACACAGGGCCGGCCCTAGATTATTTCATGGTTCTACTTCTAATGTTAGTAACCTCATTTTTTTTAAAACTTTTTCTCAAAGTATTTTTACGTATTGCGAATGAATTTATAAACCAGAGGCCGTTTGATTTTCGCAGCAGACAAAGCGTTACTATTTTTTTAGTTTTCTCTTTGACAACTGATTCGGTTTTATGTATTTTGCAGAATCTTTATTAATAAAGTAATATGTTAGGTATATGTCCTTCTATTTATTTTTTATTATTTGTGATTCTTCTTTTGATAAAAGTTGAAGTCCTCAAAAAAAAATGATTTGATTACTTTGGAAAGAAGGATAAACGTAGACTGAATGCTGGAGAAATGAGATCCCTGAGGCGTATGTGCGGTAAAACCATGTATAAACCAAATGCCTGAGTTGGGCCATGTCAGAGGAGCGGTCGCTCTAGGCGCCAAGTGGCAAGGGGCGCCAAATTGCCAAATGCGAAAAATCAATTTCTAGCGAAAAATAAAATTCAAGACCGGAAGTGCTGGTCAGCCAGGTTGTGTGCCATTGCTCGAAACAAGTGATAGTCAGAAGGAGCAACTCTGGATATACGGCGGGCGGGGTAGGACTTGCCATTACAATTCATGTGATGCTAAAGCGTCGGCCAAAGGACGCCGAAAACAATCTCGCTCTACCCTGACCAAGGGCTAGGGCCGGCGCTGAACAGAAGAGTATGTATGAGACAATGTATCAATGTGAATGAAGCAAGAAGTGTGTGCCAAGACAGAGTTGTCCTCTCTGCCAACCTCTGGGGGGAGGAACGTCGTGATGGATAGTTACTTACTAAGTTGGATTACTACTCAAATGTATATCAGCTCTTTACTAACACGCCCATAATTTAAATGTGTTAAAATGTTGTTCTAAAAATCGTCCCAATTAAAAGCATCCCATTCTTTTCATTGTGCATGCTCAAACAAGCAAACATAAATAATACAAACCATTGGAGTGGAAGTAAATTTTACTTATTTTCAGGTCTCCTTCCTAGATCCAGTACGATTTACGTAGATGTTTTTTTTTCTCAAACAAATGAAATATTGCATTTTTTTTAATGCGCCCCCTAAATATTAACGCCCGTGTACTCGTATTTGCTCGAGTCGCCCTACCCGCGGGCCGGCCCTGTGTTCACCCGGATTGCCACAAAGGGTTGCAAACTAATTTAAAATAAAGTTCAGCTTTGTCTTCGCGCGGAATGGCGCTAAGTTTACATTCACAGATAACCTAGACATCGCAGCGCTACTTTGTTGGGAACTCTGGAACGGCATCGCGCCTGAACTACTGTTTCTAATTTCACTTAACACTGGGCTAATTGAATCGAACTTAAATTTCGCCAATATTACCAAAAGATTCAATTTGGTTAACTCGGATAAATTATCAACAATTATAAATACTAATTTTGCTTGTGGTTTGGTGAAAATCTCTCCTAAAGTTTTGGTTTCAGTGTCTCCAAAAAGTTTTTTTTTTGAAAAACCCGCAATAACCTCAGAATAACTAATAGCAGCTTGATAGCCTCCGTGGTCGAGTGTTAAGACGCAACTACGTATCCAGAGATCGGGGTTCAAATCCCGGCGTGCACAAAGTAATTTTATTTATTCAATTTGTGTTATTTCGCCATTCATATCGAAAATTAATATAAAATACAACATACATGCCATACATTCAGAAGACTGGGACCAGTTGCGACTCTTGCGCGGTATTTACTATTAAAAAGTTTTTATTATTATTATTTAAGATTGATTCGTGGATGGCCTGAAAACTCTACCATAGAGAATCGAAACAGATCCTGACGGAATAGCCATCGGCAGCTTTCCAATTGTTTTATCCCCCTCCCAACTGCCAATGGTCCTGTTGTTGAATCGAATCGCTTCGGATGTCGATATATTTTGAATAAATGAAGCCTCGTTCAAACGACAAGCATTCCTGCTAATTGTGTAATTATTCCTTGGTTTTATTTTTATTTTATTTTTTTTATACATCATTTTGATGAAATATTATGTTTAAATTGTTTTATTTTTTACTGTTTATACTTTGCATTCATTGAAATTTATATTTCTTAGAATTAATTGCTTTATATTTATGAATATTGTGGACTAATGCACTTACTCGCTTTATTTGAAAACGCCTTGAAATAAAATTAGTGTAATGTTTTTAAAATAATAAATAACTGAATACTGAATTATTAGCAGACGATAGTTTCACAGTCGGAAAGCACGTCAAACGCGTACCCAACATTCGCACACGATTGAATTTTTTTTAATGATAACGGTTTTTTTTACAACTTTCTAATGTTCGACAATTCAGCCTTGGAATGGCCAGATTTTGTGTTTCCTACCTCCCCATTCACGGTTGACTCTTCTTTAACAACATCTTCACCCAGATAGCAATTCCTGAAATGCTCATCATCCAATATACCTCTTAGACTTTGTATGAAATAAATATCAAATACCTGCGTAGTGAACACATCCACCCACAACGGGTTTACTAAACTTTGAATAGTAAACCAACAGTTTCTTTCACACAGTTATTCTTGAAACCAATACTACCATAATTCAATTTACCTATTACTGAAAGTAATGGCCTTCCCTGGTCAAAATATGTTCATCGATTCGACATGAACCAAACAAATTTCACCATAAGCTAGAAAATTCAAAGAAAAGTCTGCAAAAATCTTTATCGTTAGACAGGACCATAACCCACAAATCGCCAACGCTGCAATAATTGCTTTTCAGCTTTTGAATTGAACCAAAACAATACGTTTAAGCAGGTACACTTTACGGCCTTTATCTTTGCCTTATTTCTTCAACAAAAGGAATAATACTCAAAGTTAGAAAGGTAAGCAAGTTGGGTCTCACCGTTGATATAAGTTTCGCAGGAGAGGTTGACCCACAAAAATACAAAATAATAAATACTGATATGTCTGAACTTTTGCACCCGTTTAACATAATAGAAATACGTGAAAGGAACACCGATATGACCACACTTTTTTTACAACCCATTAAAAATAAATTTAGAAATGGAATAATTTTCCTGTGCGAGTATTTTATGTTTCGGATTTTTACGCAAGATTTGTGTTATTTAAAAAAAATTTTTTTTTTATTTATTTACAAAATAAGAAAAAAAAAGTTTGCATATATATAGAAATTATATCAATGTTACACAATATGGATAGTTACTTAAATATATAAAAAATAACATTGAAGAAAAGTAATTCGATTAAATAAATAAAAAAGCATATATATTAATCGAATATATATTAAACATAATACATATTGTAATTTAGCGATATAAAGGTTGATAGTACATTTGATATGTTTATAACTTCTTTTTTTTTGTATTACTACGCCAAAGAAGAGAACTAGCTCTTGAGCTTGGCGTAGGAGTTTTAAAAAAATAGGATATTTTTAGAAAAATGTGTCTTTAATAGTCGTTGGAGGTTACATTGTCAATAATTCAACTTGGTAATTAGTTTCCAATAGAAACAAGTTATTGCTTTCTAGTTTAATAAGTTATGTTAACATTATTTATTTATACTGGATTTTCGCAGATGTTCTCGCAAACGATCTAGTTATAAAAACTCAGTTAGTGAACAATAATAAAAAAAAAATGAAAAATATCAAGGATACATCAAATATAAAAATTACAAAAACGCAATCAATGATAAATAATACAAACAAAAGCAAGATACACAAAGAGAGATAAAAAACGATACGCAATGTAATTATATAATTATCCCAAATAATGTTTCAAATTTGTAAGCAATAGCTGGTTTTTTTTTTAAACTGTACAAATCATCGACAAAAATGTCGGCACATTTGAGACAGAGGGCTAAAGTAGGCAATATTATTTAGAAGAAAAAAACTTCCCGCACCCATTTTCTCCCACTCTGAGGTCATTATGGTTTATAACATATGTTTTTACAATAAAACTTGAAACACGGGCATCTATTCACGCGAACAACGATATTATATAAATACCATATTTCACTGTGATTAAGATAATGAGAAAGAAATGAGGTTTTACATTTTTTGGTAAAATATGTTTTTCAAGTCTAAATAAATTAATAAAAAAATAATACCCAATTTGTAAGTTTTTTTTACCACAATTACATGAATTAATAAAATGTTTCAAAATATTCAGGAAAATTTTAACACACTTCGGTCGGAAAAGTACAATAAATGATATCGCATCAACTGAAAAACATATATCACCTTATTCAGGTAATTTATAACAAGTTTTACTAACCGACGCCCGAGTTTCAACAGTTAATACATATGGATCAAACATCATGGCTTCGTATCTTATTTTTTTAGACTAAATTAGATTTTTTAAAGCTTCATAGCTCATGACATTTAAAATATTCGCCAGAACATACTACCAAATATGTTCTCTACCACTAATAGATTCCTAGTTCAAGGCAAAGAGTACTGCAAAATCGTTGACTACTTCAATATGTCACTGGGTCAAGTACAAACTGATATATTGAAGAATATTATGTTAATTATGTGAAAAACTTTAATTTTAATGTTTTTTCCTAACTTTGTCTTGTAGTTCTTTGCTTTGCTGGATAATCACTGTGTTTAATGTGTTCCTAGAATAATGGTTTGTGTATATTGATATACACTTCAATTAATAATATTTGAAAATGGTAATTGATCGTAAATAAATAATGGAAATGACGTTGTGAGCCAATGTGAAAATTTCGTGACGCTATTTCTCATATTTTGTTCCTTCAGCACACTTATTTTTGGCTGTTTACTAAAGATTGTGATCGATGAATGTACCAATTCGCATAAACGCCTGAAAAACACAGTCAGCAAGTCAATGGTACACTATCAGCATTGCATTATAACACCTCCCATACGTTTGATTATAACCAGACAGATCGGTATGAAGTCGTCTCTAGTTCCACAATGGCCATTTGTACCATCTGTTTCAACGGGCCTTACAGATCGAACGGGAGAGGACTGTTCCATTTTCCTTCGGGTTACAGATTTTCCAGCCTCCCGCCTCGATGGACCAGCCCAGGCCACGTGGAACGACAGGGTTGCCAACGCGTTTGGAAAATTTAAATTTCACATTTACTGTTATACGAGATATTGTTTTTTTTTTCTGAATCTATAATGTGCCCTTAAAAAAACTTATAATTTTTTTTTTTCACTTCATAGGAATAAAAAACATTTTTTCAAAATATGTTTTAATGAATTTTCCTAAACTTTTTTTCAAAATATGTTTTAATGTTTCATCTTACTTAACAGTCACCGTCGCAAACTCCAGACCCTTATATTTTGCTTTCAGCAAAATGAAAATTCAAATAAAATGTACTTATCGACCAATATTTAAAAAATCAAATTATGATTATTTTATTTTGAAGCAACTTTACAACATAAAAGACTTTCTAGTCTGTCAACCATTTTTTCACATGGTATGTTTAATCATTTAGAATTAAAATACTTATGTAAATAGCATAAAAAATAAGTACATACATAATTACACAAATATACATATTTTCGTATTTTGTGCCTTCAACACAAAACATATTTAACCGGTTAGTAGCTGAGTGGACAAACGCATCGGATTCCCGCCGGTCGTCGTGGATTCAATTTCTCTGCTAGTTAAGTCCTCCACCACTGCACAAGCAACATTTTCCGCTTACTACGATGGTAGAAGTTTTACAAATATTGACAGGTTATTCGCAACCCGGAAATGTTTATCTTTCTTCTTAATTTGTTGGGTTGATGATAAAAGAGCCCATGTCAAATATGTGTTGTGTTAAAGAAAGGCTATTATTAATATATGTGCGTAGGTACAATAAGCCGAAACATTATTTTTACGAAAATTAGATAGGCAACAATTTTATTAATCTAGAGCGGCTTACGAAGGTATTTAAAATCTAATTAGGGGCACTTTAGAGATCTTTCTTATAACAAACGTAAATTACAAAAACCTGACATAGGTACTTATAGCATTAACCCCCAGATATAAACGGTATTTTGAAGTTATGTTTAGTTGTGTCCTGTTCTCCGCAGATAGATTAATTTAAAGATCACATTTTTCAGTGTACTTTGACGGTTTCGGTGTATGAGTGGTAAGACGCTCGACTACAAATCCAGAGATCGTGGGTTTAAGCCCGGCGTGCAAGAATTAATTTAATTCAATAAATATGTGTCGTAACACGTTTTATTAATTTACGATAAAATGTATCATAGTATATTTGCGGCACGTTCCAGAGTATCTACTCTAATTATCGTCCCGGTGAAAGAGTTCATTCGGAATCGAAGCGTTGCTTGAAATGGCTTTAGCCGTTATTGGTGACCAGATTAATAGCCAGGTACTTCTTAACCTCCCTTCTCTTCATCTCCTTCCCCTCTCTACTACCTTCAGTGTTACAACATACCCCATTTGGGGATGCTTTAATCACACTGGCTCTAGACGGTTGGGATCAGTTGGGAATGTTGTGCAGTATTCACTATAAAAATAAATACAAAAAATACGGGAGCGATCCCTTGTTATTTAATATATAAAATAAGTTTTGGCACAGCCTTGGTCGTTATCGCCCGGTCAAGGGGACAGGAAATCTCATTACCGGCGGGCGGCGCGTGGCGGCGGAATCTTTTAAATTTATGAAACATGGCGGGAAAACATTACCGGGAACATTACTTCATTTTTATTTTACGACGACTGATTTTAATGGACGTGATTTGACCGCGATCCGAACGCCTCGGCGCTTGGAATTATTCAAAAGTTAAGCGTTTTTTTTTCAACGTAAAGTCGTGGATAGATGTTAGACCGTTTAGTTTTGATGCAGTTGCTTTTCAGATAGACTATAATATAATTCGTATTATATTTAAGCTTGATATTAGGAATGTGTAATAAGTAGGTTTTACGCTGGTTCCTGGCTGGGACACACCTTTCGAGTGGTGGAGGAGAGATGATGGAGGTCAAAGTTGGATACTAGGAATTTTCAGCAAGTCGACATCGTCGGGACTCACTCAGACGTGCCCCCGAAAACTGGTGAAGGGACATTTTTCTACAATATGTTCTGTTATTTGTTTATAAGAGTCCTTAACCTTTCCTCAATTATGATGTTTAACTACTACACATTGCTTCTAATAACTTAAAGATCTCTATAACAATCATATATACCGATTTTAGGTATTCCTCCATAATACATTAACGCATTGAATGAATAGTCTTTATATTAATTAGCACTTATCGGGCAGATACGAAATATTTTGTGAAAATCAAGAATAAATTCACCAAAACAATCAAACGTATGCTAGTGTGTGACGTAGGTATATTCATTCTAAAAATCCACTATGGGATGCGAAGATTCGAAAAGAGTGTGCGGGGAGATATGACGCTATTAACACCTCACTCTTACTTGACTTCGCTATATGGGAACCCGAGAAATGAAATCTCAGTTCGCAGTTGGGCTTTTTTCTTCTAGATACACAGCGCCTACGAGCTCGAGCTTGAGCTACTGGCGGTAGCTTTTGGGCATCCCTTGAAGGTGGTCTTCTTGCCCGTTTTGGCAGCATCAGCCGATGGTTTTTTCATGTTTTCAGCTTTTAAATTTCAATTATTTTCGCTGTTGACTTCAAATATGATTAATTTAAGCAATTGGCTATGAATATTCTTATTTAAAATCGCATATTTTACCTGTGTAATAGTTATACATCACCGAAACCGCGAAGAATAATTTAGCACAGTAAGGGGAAGGTTAAGGTTGCATTTAAGCATTGTATACCCACAACGACCCACGTCTAAAAGGAATATGAACGCCAGATCTCTGTTCTCTCAAAACTCCTTCCCTCCATTTTTACAGTCACATTGTTAGTTGTATTTTTTGGAAAACCGAAATATCCCTGTTCCTTTCAGACCACCTCGCCTCAACACATATCTATTCCACTGCGACAATCCCAGCACAAACCTTTTCATCCTGCATCAAATATTAAAAAAAAATAGATTGGTTAGATGGTCAAGCAGTTCAAGCGCCGGGTTCCATCCATGACTAGCTAAGTTCTCCACCATTGCTCAAGCAACATTTCCCCTATAATAATTATGTAGGAGGAGTAGTAAAAATATTGACAGATTATTCGTAACCTGGGAATGTTTACAACAATAAAACATATTTTTTCTACATCCTAAGTGCTTTCCTGATTTAATAAATGAACCATTAAAAATATTCAAATGATATTATTTTTGCCCAAGTCGGTACTGCTTTAAGTAGAGCGATAACGCTTATTTTTTGAGCTTCCTCCGTAATGTAAATTAGTTTAAGCATTATAAGGGTTCCCTTTATTGTTTAATTCTCTTAGGTTCGAAGGGTAAATCATATTTTCCCTCCCTTTCTTTCAACCTTTTTAAGACGGTTAATGTGATATTTTACAGATAACCTAATTCGGTTTGATGTACGTTTTATAACTTCTGGCATTTTGTATCAAAGTCACTTAATTAAATAAAAAAATAAACGAAACTTCAGTGTAGAAGTTTCCTAATAAATTGAGAAATCTAAAGCTAATAAAATTAAATAACCTGTTGCAGATGTTAACTAGGTTTCAGAGAAATAATGGTTTGGGGTATTTTTTCTCTATTCTCTTAAATGGTTTAGAAACTGAGTGATCAATTCAACCACTACCGCAGAAGAGATAAGCTTTTGCGATATGGATTCATAGGCCACATTTTCAAAATGCTTTTGACAGACAGGGAAACCAATTTTAGAATATTCTTTAAAATACCAAAGTCACGTATTTTCACTAGTTTTTAACGAAATGCAATATCTTGGTCAAATCACAAGGGACGAAAATACAAGTTTACTCAAATGATAATCAAAGGAAGACGTGGTAGAATACGCCGCATATCATTGCTTTGAACTTACGCAACTGTTACGAGTGTAGTTCCTGAGTTGTTCCAGCTGCAGTCTTTTGAATGAAAATCGCCATGATGGTTAACCTCCAATTATCACTGTTTGAGTGTGGAAGATGAACATTTTACTTACTTTATTATTTTCCTATCCCTTACGTTATGAACATCTATTTCGACCGACAGTGTTATTAATTATCGACCAATATTTGAACTGTCTTATGTTTTGAACGAATAGTCGTGAATCAAATAACACAGTACCTGAACAACTGTAAGCTGTCTTCCAAGTGTTAATCGACTTTTTGGGATGTTTCGCTTTTTGTACTATTGGGGAGTGATTAACGCGGTAAAAGGAGAAACAGATGCCCTAGTTGCAATACTGGACACGAGTACTGCTTTCAACACAGTGAATCATTAAATATTCATTAAGAAACTGAAAAATTAATACGGAATTGAAATCTCTGTACTACAGTGGATAACTGGAAGACTGGAAAATTTCGCACACTAGCTTTTGGGGGTAAGAGATCTTCAGATTTTTTAAAGTAGCGGTATGCCGCAGGGGTCTGCACTGGGTCCTCTTCTGTTTATACTGTACCCTAGTGATCTGGAATCACTCAACTCTTCATTTAGACTAAATTGTCACAGCTATGCTGATGATCACTTTATTTTTAAAACTTGTGATCTTTGCGAAGTGGATGTTCGTTGGTTATTGAAAAATTGAATTTAAGGGGATTAGTCCAATAACTGTCTCTGGAACGGATATTATTCCCTTCAAAGAGTCATTTTTTTATTGTAATTATTTGGATCAAAATATTGCTTCAATGAGTAAGCGAAGACGGGTAGGAGTGAAGCGCGAGGAGGAGTGAACTTGACCACCTGTAACTGTTAAATACCAACCAAAACGTATCCAAATTCGACCAACGTATCGCCTACAAATGCTTTTTCAACACATCCTATTACCGGCCAGAATTACCGCGGGTGTGTGTGTTGATAGTGTTGATAGTGTTGATAGTGTAAAATACTACCACATCTCCCCTCTCCTACGTGATTGCCAACTCCGGGCTTCGAGTCACAGAAATATTGAAGTTTAAAAATTGTCATATGGTGTATTAGGCACTGAACGGGCTGGCGCCATCATGCTTGACTGATCTCTGCGTGAGGGACAATCTTACTCGGATACAATTCAGCCAGTCCAATGACAAATAGACTGGCTGAACCTTCTCGTATTATTGTTGCGAAGTTTGGTGGACAGAGCTTTCAATTCGCTGGGTCCACATTCTTGGGACGTCTACCATTTAGCTATAGGTCAGAAACTAGTTTTGAAAACTTAAAAAGTACACCTATGATAAATGAAAAATGTCCTTGTGGCGATTGAATCAGTAAACTGTAAAGTTCACCATTTATTATGGAAAAAAATCCTCATCACTTTACGTAACTCTTTACGTTTTATTCCCATATTATGGCAACACTGATTTCACGGTAGGTACCCACGGAATTTTATTCCAAATTTCAGGCGCGTTGCTACGCACCAGCTCCTCATTTGTCACCAAAGGCAACCCTATCAGGTTTCGCATCACCGACTACTCCGGGAGCTGTAAATTAAAAACAACCCCCCCCCCCTCCTCTCTAGGCGACTTTCACACGAGCGAAATACAAATATAATTGAATGTAATTTAATGTCTATTTCGTATTAAATTCCACCCCCTTTGAGCAATGTAATCCAAACTATGCTTCGGTACACACTTTTCTCTTTGCCCTTGGTCATTTTCCTTTGAAATAGATCTGAATTATATCGAATCCGATCCGGTCTAAATATTACCCAGATGCGGTTTGTGTGGGGTTTTGAGTAAAATGTGTTTACTCTTGGAGAAACAGTGTATGGAGAAAGAGCTAATTATTTTTACCCCAACCTATACAAACTTGCGATAAATCACTTTCTCCGGGTTTTTACGTCGTACACCATGAGAGAGAAAGAGACAACAAAATACATACACCGCTTTTATGTACTGTAAGGACGATCTTGGTCTCTCGCGTCTCCGCCCACATGTTTTCATATGCGACTAAACTCGACACAACTAAACGGTTTTTTAGGTTATATGCTATATTTTTGTCGATATCAATACTGTGAAAAAGTTGTTATACGAATAAACAAAAACATGTCGATATGTGCTATGAATGGATGTATAAATACCCTAGCCTTAGTCTTAGCCACGCCCAGGTCTGCCGAGTCCGGTAAAAATTATCAAAAACTGATTACACTGCCTTGGATAGGTACCACTCTGTCTACTCCAAGTGTTTACTCCACCCTCTCACAATTTTAACCCTCCCTGATGAAATTGACTAAAATAGTTAGTATGTGAAATCGTTTCGAAAACATTTGCATATTTTCCCACACTAAGAAAAACTCTTTTCAAAAAATCAACATAATTTATGTGAAGCGTTGTTTTTTTACAGGAGATTCATCGAAGGTAGTTTAATGGAGGTCGGAGAAGATGAAAGGCTATATAATACGTTTCTATGTAAGGTAGTGTTGCCTTGGAAATCGAAAATGCTACGAATTTCTACACTGGCTCATTATTTTTTCGTTCTCCTAATCCTTTGCTTCAATAAAATATTATTATTTGCCTTTACTCCGATGTCAAACGAGCTGCTAATAAAATGTCGATTGCTCTCTCCTACTTCCCGCGCCTCGTGTTTTACAGTGAACAAATGCGATTGGATTCTGGGAAATGGTCTTTGACAAGGAAAACATACAACCTTCGTATCGTAGATAATTGTGTGACATTAATCTGAATGCCAGTAGATGGAACATCTCGTCTAAAAGTTAGAAGTAGTATTTATGTACTCGAGACAAAAAATAATGCTTCAAGTTAATATGGACAGTGGACTTTCACCAAAGGATGGAATGTCTTGTACATTTGATTACCTCGCTATTATGTCGTACCGAGTACTGTCATTCTGCTGGCTTCCAACGGTGAACGGAAACCTTTTGTTCAAAGCTTTATTTTCCAGGAAGGTGTTTATAATTATATATTAATTTAGTAAAATTTTATTCTCCAAAATTGTTTTGATTTGTCGGTTATATTTTTGAGAAAATATAAATACCATTTAACTATTCTTGCGTATAACTGGGCCTCAACGGGGTGCACTTGTGTCTCAGATGTTCATTTGTTCATTTATTGCCCACTAAACAAGTTTCGTTTTAATTATTTGACGGCCTCCATGGTCGAGTGGTAAGACGCTCGACTACGAATCCAAAGGAAGCGGGTTCAAGCCGGCGTGCGCCAATAACTTTTATTTAATTAATGTGTGTCATAACACATTTAATTCATATAAAATAACGACATGTTTCTTTGCGGCACGATTCAGAGTGGTAGATACTTCAAGTATCGCCCTGGTGAAAGACCACCATTCAGAATCGAAACTTTGCTTGAAATGGCTTTAGGCGTGTTTGGTGACCAGATCTTAATAGCCAGGTACTTCTCAACCTTCCTTTCCCCATCTTTTACTCACTACCTTCAGCCTCAGAACATACCCCAACTGGAGATGCCGTAGTCTCACTGGCTCTAGACGACTGGGGGCAGTTGGGACTCTTGTGCAGTATTCACTATAAAAAAATATAAAAAAGCCATTTAAATGCAACCTTAATTACCATGGATACAATTTTGACAAATTTCATCCTATAAGAAGAACACGACCATACTAATTAAAAAATCAGTTTGCTAGGCATTTATGATAAAATTATCATAGTATAATATCTAATAAATTTGATAATGGATTAAATATTAGAAAAAAAAATAATATATATTTTTGTACAAAAACATAAGTCGATCTAAATTATGTCTACGCACAAAATAAATATAATACGTCCTACCATAAACTTGAAACCACTATACTCTAAAAATATCCTATTGCACCAATTTACTAATGTCCATATGTTAAAAAAAAGGAAAATTTCCAGAACCTTAAGGCAGTCGCACATAAAACTCTTTAATATCCCAGCCTATAAAACCGCTTACGGACAAAAAGGTTTTAAGTACAACGCCATTACGCAATTCAATTCTCTGCCCAGCACCATCAGAAACATCCAAACCAAAAGCTACTTCAAAAGCAATATCATTACTCACCTTAAAAACCAAGTTTAATTTAGTTTTTATTATGTAGATTCTTTATCTTCAAATTTGTCATTTACTTATATTATTTTTATTTTTATTATGTATGTACTATATTTTCGATATTAACATGTTAGTATGTAGCTAAAAAAACACTTTTGCAAATTGCCATCCCAACACAGGCCTAGTGAGATGGGCAATTATACCAACCAACAAAAAAATGTATTGTTAATTAAAATAATAAATAAATATCTTCCAAATGTGATTGGATTGCACGAATCGAGCTCGTTAAAATATATCTCGTACACAGTACCGGGAGAACAGAAAGCGGTGCGGGTTAATACATTTGCCGAGCTGGCCTTATTCGCCGAGTTCGTCCAGCGGCAGAGCACACTCTAGTTTGGACCGGCGCCAAGCGATTGGTGCTGATGATAGACAAACTCGTCCGAGCCTTGAAACTTAAAACGTTTTACACGAAAACGTTTTTCATTCGAATGCCAAATTGATAACTCTTTCCGCTTTTATGGTTTTTAAATGGGATTTAGAATATTTGAATCGATTCTGTCTTCTGTTTTGTCTGTGTAAACAAAAGGGTTATTTGACTGTAAATCTTCGTCACAATTATTCGGAGAGGATCGTTAAACGGTTCTTGTTTTATAAAATTCTATTTTTACCACCCGAGTTTCAACACTTCACCCTGAGAACTTTTTATTTAAATTGAAATTAATTTATTTGAACATATTTATTAATTGAATGCCGGACAGAAACAGTGATTCAAATTTCATGACACCAGTGTTCACCGTCCGCGTTTTGGCTGCGTCTGCTCACGGATTGTCTCCAATATAGGAGACACTACCCGGATCCCGAGTTTCAAAACTATACAAAAAAATAATAATACGGCATCTTGTTTTATTTTTTCACTGAAAACGAACAGAATGATTAGAGCTTCAAATAGTTTATCAGACCTCAAAATTACACACAGAAAATCCGTACAAATTTCATGACGCCACAACTCATCTTTAGATTCTGAATTATAGTTGAGACACTGAAATAGAATTTGTCTAGAAAGAAAAAGAAAACTGCAAATGGGAAATGAATAGATTGATGGACCGTGATAAAAGTTTACGCCACTAATTATTTTTACATCCGCTATTTTAATTTACCTTGTTGACCTCCGACCGTCGGGTCTGGAAGAATTTCGTATCTTGGAGATCAAGTTACGCGTGACGCTGGGCGGCAGACGGTAGGCGGGAATATGGCCGGAGGAAATGACAATGACTACAGACTGGAAGACCTAGAGGTGGCAGATGAAGCGTCAGGGCGGAAATACGGGCTGGACGAATGGCGGGGGTTGAATGAGCCATCTATCAAGGCGGTGTGTTATGCTACCTTCGTGTGTATTGTGTAGCCTATATACGTGATAGTGCAACCTTATAACGTAACGCTGCCATCTTAGAATCAGTGTAATGGTAGATTAGTTAGCCTATGCAATAGACACAACACATCCTCGGTGTTATAATTTCATGTAAAGGCTATGGAAGAAGGAACGAATGCCCTTTCTTCTGATTCATGGAAGTTTTATAATAAAAAAGGACAATTCTTCGCATCTACGAACTGAAAATATTTGCACATTAATGCACCATTACAGTTGGTTCTAAATAATGTATTGTTCAATCTCGAGGATAAACTAATATTTTATCCCTTTCCGATTGTATCTTTGAAAGATTGGGTATAATTCACCATCAGTCTACAAGAAAACAGAAAATCTATATGCCTGATGCAGAAAATTCTCCAATAGTTACTTTGGAATCATGGTATGGCACAGTTTTTGTCCGGGAATTTCTCGACAAGATCTTTTCTATTATATCTTGCATTTTTTCAATACAAACAACGTTTCGAAAATAGAGTGGTGTTGCGAAACCAGTTTGTAAAACTAGTTCTTAGTTATATTCGCAGGGGGTCCTGTGCTAAGTTTTATTTTTCACGTTGCTTCCAAAATTTTTTATCTCAAAAGTTTTTAGTGTCCTTTTTAATTCATACCGTGGGTTCTTAAGCCAGAATTTTGTGTGTTCCTTGAATCCCGTCTCCCTTTCTATTTTCTTGAAGCGGTGGAAAGGATGTTGAAAGCTTTGTGTAAAAAACGTGATTTCATTGCCAAAAGTTGTATTAAATTCACGGATGTTCAGAATCTCTCCTCGCTTAGCGGTTGTGTCGTGTTTGAGGGGTTTATTAGGGTGTGTCATGTTTTTAAATTGGTTTACGAAAATATGTTTTTCGTTTTTTTTTCATTTCGTTGACAAATTTTAAGAGTGCTTGTTTCATCACATTTATTGTGCCTTTGGGTTTATGCTATTTTCTTGAGGAATATGAAAACAATATTAAATCAAATTACCTGGCTTCAATGTCCCGGATTCCTGGAACAATTTAATTACTGAGCTATGTGACACACTCTACTTCATTCATTTTATTTATGTCTTATTTCACGTATGATTTAAATAAAATAATGTATTAATATTATATTATAATATGAATATGCGGCACGTTCCAAAGTGGTAGATAATCTAAATATCGCCCTGGTGAAAGATCAGCATTCAGGATCGAAACGTTGCTTGAAATGGCTTTAGCCGTGTTTGGTGACCAGATTTAAAAATTCAGGTATAAATCCATTCTTAGGCAGATTTTCCTCTTTCGATGAAAATCGCTTTTATCGCATCTACTTGATTCCTGACTTTTTTTCCTCAAGCAGGATAAAATTAAGAAAAATACAATCAAGTCGTTTTCAGAAATGTAAATGTGAACCAGAATCGCTTGGAACTGCTCAACATGGAAGACACGCCTCACGGTGTACTCGCATATCTGAACGACAAGAAAATGGTTTTGCGGAACTGAGAAGATGCGATCGAAACACTTGTGAATGTTTATTCTAGTAACGTGTTACTTGGATACACCTACCCCGACCAACCAGATAAGGCAAACTTAAAAATATTCCGGTGGGAAGCTTTTGTCAGATTCTTTTGCATTGCTAATAACACGTTAATCGTTGTCTGACCGTTTGAATGTGTGTCCGATGTTTAATTAAATCCTCCATACGAAAGCTTTCTGCAGGCACAATTGTAGTAAATTTCAAAAATCCGTTAAAAACTACACTTGCTTAAAATATTTTACCCGATTTTCATATTGAAGACATCGGCGTAGAAAAATATAATACCTGCAAGATGATTGATATTTTCAGATGTATGCGTTGAAAGTAACAGCCATTAAAGTTTTGGCGTTTAAAAGATGAATTTAAAGATAAAATTTGGACGGCAATCAAAACATATTGAAGGCCGTGAGGTGAGTTACTTATCTTCGACAAACTTTCTTCGTGAGCGCTGGCCTAGAACTGTTTTCGCAATTGCATTATTATTATTGATTAGTTCTATTTATTCCAATTATAATAGTTTTTCAATTAGTTCCTGATGCCCTATAAAATAACATTCTTTTGGCTTTTACCAAAGCACCTTGAAGTTCGTGAAATCTTTCAATTTCATTTATTTAGTTCTTTTTATTAATTTTCTATGTTCTTAACGCATACTATGCGTGTGAAACCCCTCATCAGTTATTATTTTCTTTAATTCTTTAAGTAATTGATTTTCACATAAAGTATAGAAACAAACCCGTAATGATCAATATCACCCTTAAGATGATTATCTTGTGCGGCTAACTAAGTATTTGACTGTTTATCTGAGAAAGCGGAGAAATAGTTCCTCGAAACAGCTTCTCGGGAAATCCTAACACAATCCCATGTTGAATATTTGATGATTTTCCGTTGATTGTAAGTTTCAAAGCACTCGCCTGCCTCAAAACTATTGATGTATTGCCTGAACTTCTAATGTGGTTAAGACCCGAGTTATGCAAACAATTAAATAAAGGCCAGCAAATTCCGTGAAAGCTTCACAATACAAGAATATCCCAAGTTAATTAAATATGAATTTGTCCGCTGGAGGTTGCCAAATTTTATCCTTCGAACAGTTAATTTTAACCAAGTTTAATGGAAATCAGCTTAAAAATTACAAATATTTATAATAATGTATATATTTATGCGTAAATATGTATAATATGATTGATATTGAAACAAAATGGCACTTGAATATTTTCTCTATCAAATTATATCATTCACGCCTTTTATAGTTAAATTGTAGTATTCTTTAAAAATAGAATTGTTACACGTAGTTTAAAACAGTTTCTGTGATCCTAATGAAGAAGTACATTTAAGAAAAACAAAATGAAAAAAGATTATCAACAATGAGACAAGCTCAAATTAAGTGCAATTTTTTTGGTTGCATTAAATGACTTAATAATATGAGTTATGTTGGTGTGTCATCAAACTATGAAGCCATCTGTGTAAGGTTCATCAAATTTTACAATCGAAATCTTAAATGAATACGAAATATTCCTCTCGGCTCAAAGTATTTTTCGGACATGTCAACACGTTTTGGTAGTCAATATTTACACTGCGACTAGAATTGCACTAGAAGCAAAATAAGAGTTGTAATAACATGACCTATCAACGTGTATCAATGAACCGCTGTGAAATATAAGTTTTCTAACGCCTGGAGTAATTGTCTTACAGAAATAACTCAGCAAACGTAAAGTTTCGCAGCGGGTAATTTAAAGCTCCATTCTGGCTCCGCTCAGCTCTTTATTTGGAGTGCTAACCGCTTATTAAGCTCAGTACGAAGGTTAAATTCACTAACTTTACGTGTTGGAGTTACGATAGCTTGTTTCACTGCGACCTACTTCAAGAGTTTTCTTATCTTTTGAACTTTTTCTTTATGTTTCACCTTTATCACCTAAAATAGGAATAATATAAAAGCACAGTGGAATTTTTTAAACAAGCTCCACTCTGGGTGATTCGTTTGGTGTAAAAAGAAAAAAAAACACTTGTGTAGGGACTTCTGCAAGTTTTATCCCAGTCACGTATTAAATCGCTTATGAAACTAAGCTGCGATAGTGAAAACATATGAAACATTTTGTTTATTTGGTTATATCACTTTGTCTGGGGACCCTCATGTTGATTTAAAGCAGCTGCATTGTTTGGAAAAAAACGTTATTGAATCTCTCGTATGCTGTTATAGCTGTAGTTATTATTTTATTTCAAAGAAAGACAAACATCCCGGGTTACGAATAACCTGACAATATTTGAAAACTCCTACCATCACAATAAGCGGAAATTTTTGCTTCTGTGCAATGATGGAGGACTAAGCTAGCAAAGAAATTGAACCCACGACGCCCGGTGGGAATCCTATATTTGTCCAATCAGCTACTAACCGCTCTTATCGTCATATTATTACAATCTCTCTCTCAGAGTTTTTAGGTTATAGTTTTTTTACTGCATTAGAAAATTAGAAACGATTAGTAATTCTATTTAAGTCGTATTTTATAAAATATACTAAAATTTGGTTACTTTTACAGGGTGGACATTAACTAAAGTTTAAATTGGATTATATTTATTGATGAATCGTAAATCAGTTATACCCATAGTCAAGCGCTTTGTGATGTCCCTAGAAAGTCAAAATAATTCCCCATTACGAATATATATTTAATTTAACGCACATTGATTACATTATTATACTTCAGTGGAATCGCAAACAAAGTTTCGCAGCGAAATTCGTTCACTTCAGAAGTTATTTTAGTATTTTCAACCAGTATTTTTTTAAATTGCTGTTTTCTTCTTTACCAAAAAAAATTATGTTGAGGCCTATATTTGATCGTTGATAACACAATTCCGATTTTAAAATGAGCATTGAATTTTTTTTATAATTTAATTTTAATCTAATTTAGCTAGTCTGTTAATTCTGCTAGTTTTAATTTAAATGTTTAATAATAATAATATTAAATTAGATTAAAATTAAATTTTTAAAAAAACCAACTGGAGGTCTACAAATTTAACACAAAACCTATACTTAAAGAGAACAATCATATAAAATATATTTGTTTATCTCAATACGTACAAGCGTTACATCAGAGCCAAACTCAAAACCCTTTTTTTTCAGAAAATCATATCCGTAATAAAGATGTGTAACAAGCCCAATAGAATTTCTGTTCAAACCAAAGAAAAATTTTTCAGACTCTCATTCCTTAAATTCATTAGAAGATTTTCATCATTATCTGTTCCTCACTACAAAAAAATTTAAAAAGACTTTGATGTGCTATATTTTAAATTTGCTCTCATGCCCTAAAAATAAAAATATATATAAAAATAAACTCGTATGTAAAAATCAGCTAAGTTATTATGATATAGTGATTGTGTCCTGCCCGAAGTGACCTGCCAGGTAAGTATGTTGCTGTATGTTTATATAAACTGGGAATCAATATTAAGTGGAAATTAAGATTTGTACAGCGCCCTTGAGGTGATTTTTCACAAAAACGGCGCTATAGAAATTATCCAAATATTATTATTATAATCAAACAAAAGAAAATAATAAAAAATAAATGGTTTAAATAGTTAAAGACAGCATAAGAAAACAATATTAAGATAAGTTTGAATATGAGAAACTTTCTAAAAAATGTATTTTAACGAATTTTTAAGGTAAAAGTTTTTCTTCACTAAGTAGTTATAAAGCTTAGAATGTTGAGGACTAACTCAAAGATAACTTCAAATAGTAATTAGGTAAATTTAAATAAGAAAAATATTAGTTATACGAAGATTCACGATGAACGAAAACTAGTTGACTGTACAAAGAAGTAGTTTTAAAGAATATTTTTATTTAAATTTTCATATCCGATCACAACGCGTTGGTTTTCTGTGGAAAAAAAATGTCAAATGTAAAAAAAATAACTAGTAAATTCGTAAAGGAATTTTATGAACGAAAAGACTCACAGGGGATGCAACTTTACACCCAATAAAAACGAGGTATTTTATTGCCGGGTACTCTTATAATTTTAATTATACTATTATAACTATTTACTTTTGTAAGGAAAAATAACAGGATAGATAATTTTGTTAATTAAATAATTTTTGCGAAAAACAACGTAAAATAAAATTCTAGGTCTCCACAATATCATCATAACACCTTTGTCTAGTAGTTCCTTATTTCTAAGGCAGTAACTACCAAAACATGGTTGGCGCAACATGTTTAAATGTGTGAATATAATTCATCAAGTTTTTTCTCAACACATTCGAGATCTGATGAATTTCTGTGACATAAATTCCCCATCTTTTATTACAATTCAAGTGGATATAGTGATGCGTGATCGATTCGTATTCTAGTACAAATATAAAGCATGGTTCATGATAATGTTTTATTAGAACAGGCTGGTTAACAGGGTTGTCATTTTTCAGTATTATTTTATCCATCTTAAGACGACAGATTTTCACAATCTTTTGATATCGAACCTAGAATCATTCTCTGTTGAACCAATCGTCGCTTCAGCTTTGTTGCCATCACCTTACTAGAAGCAAAGCACCAACATACGTAGCTGCTCTATATTCTAAACGTACAAAGTGCAAACTACTTTCCAGTCAACTTAAGTAAAAATAAATACATCATACAGCAGAAAGATAATATGCCCAAATTTTTACCGATTGAGGTAGGTTTTCCAATTTTCCCATCCAATCACTGTTAAGATTTTATCAGAATTTCTACAACGTATCAAACTTTAAACAGTGGCTCCCAAAGTGGGTGTTCCCGGAGGGCGGGTCAATTGTGTATTTTTCGGCAAATAAAGTAGTAAAGTTTTTACTTTTTGATTAAAGAGTAACGCACAATAAAGTCACTGTCTTATATTTCTACGAAATGGCAAACTAATCACGATCTTTCTGCGTAAATTACAAATGGTCAGTGCTACAATATCTCACAATTTTTTAAATCTTTTTTCTGCATGATATTAAACGAAAAGTTTTAATTGAAAAAAGAAGATACTTTAATAAATTTCTGGTAGCTTTTACCAATTGAAACAGAGCCAATGGGATGTTAGGAAAAAATCTTTTAGCCGAAGGACTAAAAGACTTAGCTAAGGATTTCAAAATTTCACAAAACAAAATATTTAATCGAAGGAAAACATACATAAACAGCCGTACATTTTCTCAGTTATGATTTTGACTCCATTGTCAATGCGATCGTCTGCAGTTTACCGCTGAGTGAAAATTATACTTAGCCGGTCACCAAGACCGAAATTGGGCGTTTTAACCAAATTTAAACTTAACGGCCGCTCTGTTTGGTGGCCGCTGGCATTGTTTATTTTACGACCAGCTTATTTTTCAACATTTCGAGCAACACACTTTCCGATTCAGGTGTTGAAAGTAGATAAAATATACCAAACAGTTTAGTTCGTTTTTGAAGCATGGGGGAGCCATGTACAGGTTTGGGCATCACTGTTCTAAAGCAACAAGTCAACCTATAGCTGGGGCGATGGCTCTCTCACAAGCTCCAGGGAAATAAATACTAAAATCATTTTCCTCTTCGGGATTAATATCGCCGTTAATTCTGTTCTGCGCCGTTGTTATTCGTCAAGTCGCCATGAATATTTAAGCAACGGCTCGTCGTAAGAGAGATTAAAGCGCATTTGATATTAAAGCCGCCAAGCCAATTCCTGTTTTAATGGCATTTTTAATCTCTCGCTGTGTGTTTATCTGAACCCGTGCATTATGTAAACACTGTTAAATGGGCGTGAAGAGTTGGCTCAAGAGTCTATATAACAAGGGCGTCTAATCCTAGTACAGATTACCCTTATATTATCTTGAGTTTACTCTTCGCAAATTTGCTAGAACATCTCAATGATTTCAGGAATTCCGTAAATTAACCGAAAATTAAATATTTCAGAAGCTTGTATGTCACACAATTGTTTTGTATGGTATACAATGTTCACACTCAATCAAAAGCATCGCTTTTACAATTATATTATTCTGTTGATTGATAACTACCATCGTGATAAGCGTAAAATGTTGCTTTTCGGCAATGATGGGGGACTTAGCTAGCAGAGGAATTGAACCCACGATGCCCGGGTGGGAATCTGACGCGCATGTACACTCAGCTACTAACCGGTCAATTAAATCACATGCTAGTTTTAGATAAATATTGCAGGTTCCTAGAGATGCATCTTTTTGTATTACTTGTAAAGCGCCCTCAAACTGATATTTACTAAAACGGCGAGAAATGGTCCAATTTCATTTTAATTGTAACACAGTTTCGCTGTCTAAGGGCAGTGGACCTATGCCACCCTCAGTTGGGATATTTTATGTGGCGGAAGGAAATGGGTAGGGGACAGATAAGGAGACAGAAAGGATGGCGAGGACCTGGAGAATTAGAACTGATCACAGATCCCCGATCACTCACGCTTTCTGCACTCAGAGACAAAGCTCTGAGTGCAGAAACGAACTATTCTTATCGGAAGTTTACATTTCATCATTCTCAACAATCACATATAATTTTCCAATTAGATCGAGCAGTAAAAGCTGTAAATGGGTTCGCTGTTTCAAACTGGTATTTGTTTTATTCGATTTGATTCTACAACAGATATGAAGTTGGCCCATTACAAGATGTTGTCAGAACCAAAAGGTAACAGAGACATGTCAATTAAAACATTTCAAAGGAAATTGACACTCCACTCAAATGGTATGTATCAGTTTCCCTTCTCAAATTTGATTACATAGAAAGGGCGACACGCGAAGCTATGTCGGCTGTTCGATATCAATGTTATCTAAATACAATAATGGCACGATTATTTAAAGCCAATATCTTTCGACATGAAATTGTGTACACGTGACGCAATTGAGTAACAGCGGGAAGCTAAACTAATTAGGTACATAATGTAAAGAAACTCGATGAGATGCAGTCGATTGGACAGCCCATCTTTTCTGTAACTCCTTTTTGAATATTTGTCTATCTCACCAAATACAGCACTAAAGCAATGAGAAAGTTTTACAGAATATTCTACCACGGTTTTATAAATCAACGTCATTATGTTTAACTCCTTGCTGTCTTGATATCTATGATCCTTTGAATTGCCTGGTAATAAAAACAACTGAACGTTTATGTAGTTAAAATCACAAATTTTGAAGTCAGGAACTAAGTTTTTTTTTATTAATTACAATATAACATTTTGAAAAACAGATATGTTGAAAAACAATATTATTATATTCACAGTCCTCCTCTCTAGGGATTCCTGTTCCGAGGGGGACTGTAGGTTGCTGCGTTGGTGTCACTGGTTCTACGATTACTTCATAATCTTTATAATTTCCTCGTCTTCATGGTTATTGATCCACATTTTTATGTTGCTCTTGAACATTTGCATCTCGGTGGCATCTTTAATATGTTTTGGGAGAGCATTATATAATTTGGCAGCATGAAACTTGTGGTTTGTCTGTCCAAAAGATGTGTTCAATCTTGGGTTGATTTTATTTAAGGTTTATGTTGAGATTGTTGATTTTTGTTGAGATTGTGGTTGAGTTTTTTAAGGTTAAGTTATTGGAATCACTAGAACGCTGCCCGAATTTCAAATAAATTGCTTCCCTCCAGGTCAATGTTATGTAGTAATTTCACAGTGATACATCCAAAGAGGCTATATGTACCGACAGATGAAAATGATTCATCAAAAACATTGTCTATGAACCATGAGCAGATTCCGTGTGTTCAGCGATCGATGTCATGCATCTGGGAAAACGCGGAAGCGTGGGGTTAAAAAGCTAACTCTCCGGCCAGGATACGTGGCCGCAGTGTAGTGAAGTTGCTAACACGTGGAGGTGAAGTCAGACGGTTCACTCGGGACAACGTTAATATTTGTTTCATTCCGTGTTCACAAGGCACAGACAGAATTATACACTCGTAAAAATGAACGTCCATTCGTTCTTTTCCTCGACGATGTCGTTGAACGAAGTTGTGCGCCTTGGAATTCGTTTGATTTGTGATCATTTGATTGAAAAATTGATAAAAAGAAGCCAAGAAAACGTCGATGGTGTTGTATTTTATGTTTAAATCTTGAATTAGCGATTTCATAGAATTTTCACACAGTAATCTGTATTTATGTACATTTTAGGTGGCTGAAGTATACTGTCTCTGCGCAAGTCTAGTTTTGCAGAAATTTCCTAAAACTTTATTATTTATTCTGTTGCTGTAACGATTTTCACTGTGTAAACAAAAATTTTTCTTGAACGTCCATTGCCCACCCAACCGTTCACATAAGATTGATCCTATAATTATTTTTATGTCAACTATGTTATTTAATCGTTTAAAATGTAAGTTAAATATCTTAGTTGTTACAAGCTTTTCTGATTCGTCGTTGAACGCATAAAATAGGGTTGTTATTGTTATGGGTGCTTATATTTGTGCTTTTTTGGTATTATAGAATGGAATATAAATAGTTTTTTTCACAGTTCAGAGTTAAAGGTTTTGGTTGAGGCAATGGAGGTGCATTTATTAGCATTTTCAGTGACTTCGTTTCAGGATGTCGTTTATCGTCAGCATATGAGAATAGTTTTCCGAAATGTTAATATTACAGAGATCATTTTATATAAATTAGGAACAAGTAACGGGCCGATCTAACACACTTTGGTTTACTAATATGAGATTGATGAAAAAGTTATTTTTGATAAGTTTTTCAAATATGTGTTATGATTGACGGAATGCCTTTTTCAAGTCTAAGAAAAATTCATATTGAGTCGATTACTGGTTAAATAAAAGCATCATCTGTATTTTATGAAACTTTAAATCTTCATAATTTTTTGAATTAGTTGGGCAGCGATATGGGAGGTTAAAAATCGATCAGATTTTGGTTAACAACTATTTAGAATTTTCATGTGTTTTTTCATCGGGTCCATTGGCTGTGTTGCAGGAAGTAAGAATATATGTTGTCAAATCTGTATTTATGTGTGTTCAGTTTATGATTCCAGAGAAATTGGTAATTTTTGGGGTTCCCTAAAAGAGCAGCGTGCTTTGATCGTGGCCCCATTTGGAATACCATTTTAGGCCGATTCAGTCATCAGGTCCATTGGCTGTGTTTGTGTTGAGATTATCAATGTGTTTATGATTTCGATTCGAGGCAACGTTTGAGATAAAATAGGGTATTCCGTAATAACTATTTTATAGGTCTGGACTTGTTTCTAAATGAAGGATTAATTTTATTAAATCGGCAACGTTTAAAAAATCGTTAATTTTGCAATTTGTACATATCCGTAATAACTATTTTATCGTCTGTTACAATTTTCAAAAGGCAAAGTTGTGCTTGTTGCTTTTTCTATTTGCGATTGGGTTGTGATTTGCCACGTTTTTTAGAATATTTATCATGTTTTTTAATTTTTGTAAAGTATTCTTGTTTCCTGTTTAAAGTGATATATTCAAAATTTCTATACGTAATCCATGTTGTAAATTTGCATTAGGTGGTATGTTGTTAGTCGTACAGTATTTCTGTTGTTTTTATTATTTTTTAATACTGAATAAAATTGCAAACTTTCAATGACTGATTCGGGTCATCGCGTAGATCCATGTGTTCCCAAGTTCTTTTTTTTCATGTAGGTTTTGGTTAGTTAAACTATTCTTTTCGTCTTTGGTCTTTAGTTTTATTAATGTTTTCGTACTGTTCAGGCGACGTTTCAATTTTTTAGATAATCACCCATGTTGGTCTTTAGTTTTATTATGATGTTTTTAAACGAAGTTCGTTAATATTTGATCTGGGAATAAAACTTTGTTGGAATGAACAAGGCACGAGACAGAATGCTAAAATTACCTTCAATTAAAAATGTTCTCGTGACAAAAAAATAAACGTCCATGGTTAGAGGAAGTGAAAATGTCTTTATCAGGAATAGAATATGAATTGTTTCACGCATTTGCGTTTCAGTGAGAATGATTATATTAAGTTCGAATTCTAAAGGAATTGAGGAAAATACATAAAAATGTTTACGGATACTTCGTATGTTTAAATTTATCATATTGAAGTCAGTATTTCCTTCACTTATGTAATTATTTAATTCCATTATGTCTTCACATACCTGTGTATGTATGAGCGAATCTTCATTTGTGGTATCCATTTTCACAGCGAGATTATACAATCGATCTTAGAGTTACAATTTAATGTAATGGGATGTCGTTGGCGTCTTTGATGTATATTATTGGAGAGTCTTGAGTTTTTCTCAGCAACACGACCGTTCTTTGTCACAAATTTGTACCCATCGATTTCGTCGATCTGTAGCCAAAGTAGCTGGTTGTTGGCCGGTGTTAGCTTTCGTTGATGAAAATAGTTTTTCTGAGGATGAATACTTTAGATCTTTTGCCGTGAAGTTTCCGTTTTTTTTTTCTGGGTTAAAATTCTATCTTTCGCTGCTTTTTTGAATTCAACTTTAGTGTGATCGATTTTTTCGTTGAATAGCAGTTCACGATGCTGTTAGTACGAATTATATCTTCACAGTCTAGTTTTTTTTAAATGTATTCCACCGGAATGATAGGGTTCTCATCATTTTTTATTTCTAGTCCTTGGATTTCCCAAGGAGGTTTCCAAAGAAGTTTGTTCGATTTGGTTGACCATTTGTTTTAAAGATTTGTTTTCATTTTGTACTTCTTTGAGTTTTTGGTAACATTCTTTCTTTTCTTCCTCATAATCATCGATTTTTTTTGAAAAGAAATCAATTGCCCCCTTATGTCTGTTAATTCGCACTTAAGAAATTTTTTTTTAATTCGGCGCTCAGCTTCTCTATACTTTTTCATCACCTGATTTTGTCGTGTAGCAACTGTCGCACATGTACGAAAGTGAGTGTGGAGATTTTACAGCAAGCGATTGTAGATCCGTTCTACTTAAACCACTGCATGCATTGTGAAATAAAAGATTGCACTTTGCACAACGAACATCTTTTTCACCATTTGTTGCCTTTTTGCAATGAGCACAGTGTGATTTATCAAAGAGTGGCATTTTAAATGATTGTTTGGGTTTAAACTTCACAGTAATATTATTGTTGTCACAAATATGAATGCTCGCGGCTGTCAAATTTCGTCACTATTTGTTATTGATTTTTTTCAGTTAACAAACTAGTATAATGGCGTAAAAATAATAGCACTCGACACAAGTATTTATGCTGTGTATTCACTTTGTAATTTTAGTAAATATTGGACTATTTAATGTAATTTAAATGACTGTTATTGCTGGAGCGATCAAAAGTGAACTTTCCAATTAAACCATAGAGAATAGATTATATAACCATAGAGAATAGACATATAGTTTATGATTCCAGAGATATTGGTAATTTTTGAAATTCCCTAAAAAGAGCAGCGTGCTTTGATCGCCCCATTTGAATACCATTTTGTTGCGTGCGACGCGACGTCCTCCCGCTACGAAGCGAAACTGAATGAACGAACCCGAGTGAATGCTCATTCTATGTTTAAACGTTTCATTTTTCTTTCATTCCGAGTGCGAGTGAATAGTGCCGAATGCCAAAACCCAACATTGTTTGATCGGTTTACTAACAAATTCATTTGGCACTTTTGTTTAGACGTTTCACTTGTGAAAGAGGCAAAATGAAAGACAGAAATGAACCAAAAATGAACCCTCTGATTTTGCCTTTACGCTCAGCCTTTCTGGGATTTACTCTGCGGCGCGGTGGCATCACTTGAAACAATTTATGACCCGAATTCGATGAAGTATTTCTGTTTCAAGCGCCGAATGTTTCGTCCAGTCTTCTGGTGTTCCGCTTCTGCCTTGTGTTGTTATTATGGTGTGAAATCGGACAGTAAAATGCGGAATTTGTTCACTCAAACTCTAGAAACTAGAATGTTCAGTCATATTTTTAAATTGTGGGTACTTGGCGACGCGACATTCATTCATCTCTTTTCCCGGATGAGAAAGAAGTCTTGAAACATTTCGACTATTACTGTCAGATATATTTTAAGGAACTTGTTTGAAGTTGTCTTTATAATAAGGAACCAGTAATTACTAATCAGAATCCGAGAAACTTGCGTCATTGATCCCTTCGGCACCGGTGCATAGCCGGGAAACTCGTCAAACGCGCGCCACGTTTGATATTCAATACATAGGAACGGGTCGCTTATACGACTCGTTCTTGTATTCAACAGCTCGGCTGTGGAATGATCTGCCTTCAAGACCTAGTTTTACTCCTTCCTTTCCTTACAAAATACCCCTATAGTGATGATTTAACGATCGAGGGAAACAAATACTTAAATACAGTTTATTATATTTTACACATATATTTAGCGTTTCATCCTTTCTGCTTATCTCTGTGGGGAAAGGGCGTGATGATAAGTTGACTTCAAATTCAAAACCGCTGCTAGAAAAAAGGTTTAGTTGATCATCTGGGATGAGCGAATGTGATGGTTTATCATGTAGACCAATTTCCTTTTCCTTTGAAAAATAATTCTTATTGAACTAAGCATTAGAAAAGATTGAAGATATAAAGGGGCATACATTCCTTTGTTTGCATATTTGTAAAATTTCTTTAAGGCTTAGGATTTCCTTTGTCTATGCTAGAGCCAGACAATCTTGGAAATCGTGATCCAAACCCTTTGTGTTCAGAATTAATTTTGGTACCTTCGGAGAGTTGTTGCTGAGGGCAGAATGTGGTTCCTGAAGGGCATGAACAGCTTACATAATTGAGCATTTCTTTAGATATGTCTCCCAACTGATTTGATCAAATATTTATAGCGATTTAAGCTCCGGGATTCGAGATTCTACATTCCACATAATATTACAGTTTCTCCTTTTAAAAGGCCAACGTTTTGCAAAATGCTTAAATAATGCCAGTAGCGTAGCGACCGTTTAACCACAGCTCGCACTTAAGAATCTTTATGTATAGGCGCAGGACCGGCCCTGTGCAGGCGCAATTGGAGCTGTACATTATCACAGTGCTTTATATATACGATAAAAAATTACAAAAACCATACCATTCATGGGCAGCAATTGAACCCGTAAGTTCCCGGCCCGACGCCGCGGAAAAAAAACCGCGTCTCTCGTCTTTTACTTGATACAAGTTGGTACCAATCTTCTGTTTAAACGTTTTTTTTTACTTGCGCCAGGCGCCGTTTGACTCAGTGCAGGGCCTGAGGCGGCATTTAAACTATTTGGAGCTACAGCAATTTTAAAAAGGATTTTGTTGATCCCGTCATATCTTTTTCCTAACTTTATGTATTCAAAGCTTAGTCTCCGGGGTTCATTGGTACGTCACTGAATATTCATTGTGTTTGTCCTGAAACAGCGCTTTTCTTGGAGGTATAAATATAAATATGCAAAGTTCTTTCTAGAAATCGATGTTCATCGGTGCTTCTCCTTATCTAACGTTCAACTGTTCCGACGCGTCCTACACAAATCCTACAGATTTCCACGGCTGTTATACTTTACTCGAGCAATCTTTGAAGTGTTTTTTCCATAGTTTTATCGTTTATGCAGAAAATTTTAAATTATGTCGAGTTTTATATCTCCCTATATCGTGATTTTCAACATTTCAGGAATATTTATTGTTAGATCTAATAAAAAAATAGCCTTTTAAGTTTTTTCTCATAAAGTAAGAGATTTTTACTTTATTCTGGATCAGTACTTCACGCGGATACAAACATTTGGTTTGCCTGAATTATCAATAGGATCATAGACATAAAGCCGAATTCAAGTAGAAATGTCTAGTGGCACCTCCATACCTACAGATGGAAATGTAGAGCGCTCTTTTCACGCGTTCAGGTTGTATAGCAGAGATATTAATCTCCACTTTGTCTGCAGATGGTCAGATGCTACGCCACCTCAATACCCTGTTTGGGGTCTGAACCTCGACTCTTTAGTTGCTTTCAACAGAAATAAATAACCTTTGCATTTGATATATCCTCGCACGCAGAGAATTTACTGGACAAGACAGAATAGCTATTTTTTAGTCATTTCTCTACAGAACTTTTTTTAAAGCGACAATTCTAGTTTTTTGGTACATACTGGGATACGATAAGTATGAAACACTTCAGCTCATGCAGAAAAAAATACACGAAAAAATATTGAACGTTATGGTTAAGGAATCTGTGAGAACGATTTGGTGGAAGCAGATATTTATGTATTTACCTACATTCCGGGATCTAGTGCTAAGTGTTTAAATGAATTCGTCTAACCACTAGCTTTACGAGAGCAACTTATGGTATGTATGGCACGCCGATTTGGACGTTCTCTTTCAATGCGTGCATTGGACTTATTATGCTATTTTAGATCTTTGTAATTTTGATTTCATGGTCCCTATACATATTCATAAAACATTAACTTCACACAAAGGCTCAGAGCTTATGTGTGGCAGGAATCACAGAAGCCGATTCATTCCACAGCTGGAGTTGACTACAAGAAAAAATCGGAGAAACGACCCGTGTTCACGTGGGAAATGTCAACTGTCCACAAATATTAGAGCCAAAGTGATCATTTACATTCCACGTTTGACGCTGGCTAGTTACACACAGCCTGTGTTGTTAGTGTTGCACTGTAGGAGCGAGCGTTGTTTTATATTCCACGTTGTTGTTCCAGGAACCTACCAAGGACAATGGCTGCGGGGCATGCGCCACGGCTACGGCGTGCGCGCCTCCGCGCCCTTCGGGCTCGCCTCGCACTACCGCCCCAACGGCAAGAACGTGCGCGCCTCGCTCACGTCCCTGCGGTCGGCCGGCGACGCGGGCGGGGGCGCCGGGCGCGAGGCCCCCACGCCGAACCCCGCCGAGAGGCGCAACCACCGCATGGACGACGCCAGGGGCGGCTTCGTGCTGAAGGCCAGGTCGGATGAGCCCCCCGCGAGGAGGAACAGCCTGGTCGAGAAAACGAAGAAGGGACTTCTTTCTGTAAGCTGATCCCAACATTTTATTTCCTCCCGAAAGCTCTTCCAGCTGTTTGAAAAAACCCGGAGTACAACTTTTACAGCCACGCGATTGGGTATGGTTGTAAGGCGAGCTAATGGAGAAAACTAGAACTCCAAGTTTTCACAATTGACACCTCACCAAGCCTAGTCTGAGGACTAAAGCCTGAACCTTGCTTGAAAATCTTACACCTTGGGATAGCGCTGTGTGCTGTAGCACAGTGACCACCCGATTGGGTAGTGGGGTGGATTGGGTAATATGGGGGAAGCAAGGGATTGGTTAACGTCTGTCTTGAAAGGATCAAGAAACTATGAAGGAGGAAAGACTAACGCCAAATGTGATGTTATTGTATTTTCCAAAAGAAGATTTTCCACCCTTTTTAACATAGTTTTCTTACATTCGTCTCGTCTCCTACATTTTAATGGTTGCTATTTCTTAGATATCACTTCTATTTAAACAAATTCTAGTCCATTTTAGATGGTTCATAAAGATATATGTATAACTCGTGATATTCTCTTCTAGTCTCCAGTATTTCCCACACTGGAAACCATAACTGGTGATCTCAAAGATATCTTGAATTCCAGGGTTTGAAGATGAGGAAACAGCGCAGCACGGGGGACCTGGAGAAGCGAGGCACCTCGGGCTCCATCCGGTCCACGGGATCCTCAGCATCCTGGGTCTCCACAGAGTCCTCTCGGTCCGGAGTCACCAACGCGTCCTTGCACACCGACTCTAATGCCAGCTTCGTTGTTGAAGTGAGCATAATCTGTTTTTAATTTTACCATCTATGAAAATAAGCATAGGTTGTTCCAAAAGTGTTTGTCCTAAATGTTTACGCCGGAACCAAATAAAGCACGGGAGGTTCACTCTTTTGGAGAGTTGGGGTAAAATTCTATTTAAATAAGCATGACAAATCCACCCTTATTTTGTAAGTATCGCGCTAACAATAAAACATATAGAATAATATAGTAAAGTAAGTCAAACTAGTCTATTATTTATAGAAAGTCGTCACTTAAGGTGTTCAAAGTGAAAATGCAAATTAATATTATAAGCGTGTTCTGTTTAAAAAAGTATTTTAATGAAATACAACCGCGATCTGAAAATTATTTTGTTGACCTTAAAATTACACACAGAAAAAGCTGTTTAATTTCATGTCGTCATAATTGACCAGTTTTGCTGCTTAAGTACACTGATTTTCTGCTTTTCAATTAAGATTCTTGGTAGAATGTTGCAGATAATTCTTCGAAAACCTGAAAATGCATTTAATGAATGCCCACATGTGTTTTGTTGGTTTATGTTAATCATTGTTGTAGATATATTTGGTCAGTGGTAATATACATGTAACCAAATTCGCAGTTATGTTGTAATGAAATATTCTAATAGTTATTCCAATTTGATACGAAACAACGAGTGCTACCACTAAAATCCATGCTTTTCTGTGCAAGCTTTTGTAACGAAAGATCTTTATTATACTGAAGCCATTTTTATTACAAGATTTTCAATTAAATCACAGAAACGGGTGAAGCCAACCGAGCAAACGCTAATTTGTATTTAACAAGCAGAAATCATTTATATACATTCTTACTAAATATTCACATAATGAGAATGAATGGATAGTGCGTACAGAGATTTCCATTAGTTTACTTGCCGTAAACAGACCACGGGACTTACTGAAGAGTGTTTCTTTGGGGAATAGATTTAACCTTCTTTCGAGATAATATGTGAACTCACGCGCTCATGTTAAATGAGCAAGGCTTTGTTACTGTCAAGATTCATAATTCAATACATATTTATATTTCATAACATATTTCGCTAAAACCCTTGGCTGTTAATAATTTACTATACATCCTCGTGCGGCGGACGAAGTTTTCACAGGACACTTGAAATTAAATAAATTCATGTGCGGGTTGTCCTTGAGCTTATCCTTAAATCCTTCTCCAAACTGGTGAAGGTTCAACTGTCAATGTCATTCGCAAACTGGAAACTCCGTGACTTCTTTTCTGATTTTCAAGAAAAAGTTCTCGGCTTTTTAAAGCCAAAGATATTTTATTTTTCAAAATTGTTAAACTGCAAGTGTTTGCGAAAATTGAATAAAAGTAAGCTCTCTCCATTATCCCTAGACCATCTTCTTTTTTACCTACAAAACAAGTTTTGTTCTAGGTAATCTATAAAGAAATCTTGGCACATCACTGTTCGTGATCTGTTTCTTGAATTCAAAATCAGTTTACAAGCTGCTGATATTCCATAAACTGGAGCTTTTCTTTATTTCCTACTTTGTATTTTTCTCACTCGTACCGTTTCAACGTGTTCTTTTCTAATTGGCATTTTGCTAAGTACAGCTTTTATAAATTATTGTTTAGTGGTATTTTAGTTATGATAAAATGAAAGCTGAGATTTATCCCTAATTAAAAGGAAGTATTTTGTTACACAAATGTAATGAAACAAGCGGGGTGAAGACAAAAGATGCCAACCGAATTAAACGTGAAACACGAGAGCAATGCTTCGCAGCAGGGCCGGTCCCGTGCAGGCGCAAGTGGAGCAGTCCGCTCCAGGCGGGGAATCGCCAAGTAGCTGATAATTCCTAATCACAGTACTTAATATAACTAACCAACTAAATAACTAACCATCACACCGTTTTCTCGCAGGGGAAAGCAGAGAGGGACGGCTATACAACTCCGTATTGGCACACATTCCTCGATTCATTCACATTCATACATACCCTGCTGTTATTCTGACTATTGATATGGTCCGAATCAAGTGTTTGATTCACTTGATCGAGCCATGCCTTCCTCGGGCGTCCCCGACTTCTCCCATTCACTTTCGTGTCATATATATATACACTCGTATATTCTTTTCCCACTCCTTCTTCGTTCTTTCGCTATACATACCCAAACCATCTAAGCGTCCCTTTCTCGATCCTATTCATTACGCTTACATCAGCCTTGCCTTTCCGAAAATCCACATTTAACACGGTCATACATGGTTTTACCGTACATACGCATGAGGGATCTCATTTCTACAATGTGCCATGTATATGTGATACAAAATGAAACCAAAGAGAGTTGGTACCAATCTTCGCCGTTCGACTCGCCCAGTGGCCAGACCGTCTAGCGTTGTCGATGGCGCTACTGCGGCGTGCCGGCACTTTTCTAACGGGTATTTTTTCGTTATTCCAGGACGAGCACCTGGACAGCGGAGTGACGGAGACCTACATGGGCGAGTGGAAGAACGACAAGCGCACCGGGTTCGGCATCAGCGAGCGCAGCGACGGGCTGCGCTACGAGGGCGAGTGGTTCGCCAACAAGAAGTACGGCTACGGCGTGACCACCTTCCGCGACGGCACCAAGGAGGAGGGCAAGTACAAGAACAACGTGCTCATCACCAGCCAGAAGAAGCGCCACCTGTTCCTCATCCGCAGCGCCAAGTTCCGGGAGCGGATCGACGCGGCCGTTAACGCCGCGCAGAGGGCCTCCAAGATCGCCCTGCAGAAGGCGGACATTGCTATTTCAAGGTAATTATATGTTACTAGTTTAGTCTTGACACACACGTCAAAAGGAAAATAGTGAGTAAATCGTGAAGCAGGGTAATCGGAATAAATTTTCAGACTTTTTTACGTATGAGCGAAAATTACCATTTGCAATTTTCCCCGTGTATTGTATCAAGATACATGTTTTTTGCAGATATTAAACGCCCCACGCGGCGATCGTACGAATCATGTACAGAAGACGGCTTAGCATATTAATAATATAAGATGGTTTTTCAATGCGATAAAGATACATGGCACATAGATCAACTGTAGTGTCACTCCATTCATGGAATTGGCTGAAATGAGGAGTACAACTGGCTTCTTAGTGGTAGTCCCATATTTGATATTATACTTGTGTATAATACGTCGGTAGCATAAATGGTAGGGTAAACGCTTTTAAATTTTTTTTATAGTGAATACCGTAGAAGAGTCCTAACTGCTCCCAACCGTCTAGAGCCAGTGGAACTATGGCATCCCCAATGAGGGTATGTTGTGAGGCTGAAGGTAGTGTGGAGGGGATGGATATAAGGAAGAGGAAGGTTGGGTAGAATCTGGCTATTCAGATCTGATGCCAAACACAGTTAAAGCCATTCCAAGCAACGTTCCGATTCTGAATGGTGGTCTTTTCTGGTGGTCACCAGGGTGATACTTAGAGTATCTACTGCTCTTCAGCGTGCCACAAAATAAACTTTACATTACTTTATTTGAATTAAATGTGTTGTGACACATATCGATTAAATGAAAAATATTGGCGCACGCCGGGTTTGAACCCGCGACCTTTAGATTCGTAGTCGAGCATCTTACCACTTGACCATGGAGGCCGTTCATTGTTTTTCTTTATTTTATTAAAAGAAAGACAAACATTCCAGGGTTACGAATAACCTGACAATATTTGAAAAACTCCTACTGCCATCATAATAAGCAGATGTTGCTTGTGCAATGATGGAGGACTTAGGCTAGCAGAGGGATTGAACCTACAACGCCCGGATGGGAATCCGACGTATTAGTCCACTCAGCTACTCAACCGGTCAAAACGGTATTTTGTTTGTTGATATGGCAAAAGTATATAACTACAGCTGTTACATCTACAAGATGCGTAAAGATCTGCAAGTGTGTATGCATGGGAACATATTTTGTAAAAGTTGAAAATGGTGCAAAGATTTTACGTTAGATTTTATGTGTGACCATTAAAAACTGAGGATCATGTCGGATCGTCAAGTTTCTCAACCTTATATTGTATATTTTATTATTCGGAATTACCTTTGATAATGTCAAGCTAAATCGATCTCGAACTGTGATTTTGCTCTTTTGTGAAATTGTGTCAAACGCAGATATTGCTGTTGTACTAATTGAACAAATAAATATAAATGAAAGCTCTTAAAAATAAACGTTATTTTCCAGAACCGCAACCGCCCGCGGAAAGGCGGAGCAAGCTGATTCAGCCGCCGACCACGCTAAAGAAGACTCGGACCTGGCCCAAGTCACGGCCAAGCAGTTCGCGCCTGACTTCAAACAACCGGGAATAGATAGGTTGCGGATCAGGGACAAATTCAAGCCTCCGCCCGACGACGCCGTTCCTTCCAAATCTATTCTACATCCGCCGACGAAAAACTTCGATCAGCCCTCCGTATCCAGCCCCGTCACGAGTCCTCCCCCGATTCCCTCAAAAACCACATTCGCTTCGTCAATAAGGCGAACTTCCGAACAGTACCCGAAAGCTGTGCAACCAAATGATTCCAGTTATCCCCAACCAGCTTCTGCGTACGCCACTCAAAACTTACCCCCGCAGTCTAGTCAAGTTCCCAATAATTTACCACAAAACAGTTCACAGTCTAGTTACCTTAAACAACCAACCAGCTACCAACAAACCCAGCCGAGCTATGGAGCCACGCAACAAAACTTCCCGCAGCAAACATCGAGTTATCAGCAAGGGCAGAATAACTTCCAGCAGTCCGCGACGCAGCAGAACTCCGTGGGGTCGCAAAACAACTATCAACAGTCGCTCAACCAAACCCAGTCCCAAAATAATTACCCCCAGCAAAATACGTACGCCCAGCAATCTACATATCCGCAGTTTAACAATTCTACGCAGCAAAATAATTTTAATCAACCTCAAAATCAAAACTACAATTCATTTAGCCAACAACAACAATCTTCCTTCCAAAATAACCTGCCCAACTCCAACCAATATAATAACTTCAACCAGAATCAAATGTCACCAAATATGGATCCATACATGATGGAACAGAACAGGGTTCCCGACTTACCAAACTCCATTCCTCCCGGCTCGTCTCCGATGATGAACGACATGTCCATGCAGCAGTCGCAGCCCATGATGAACAACGCCTCGTCGTACGGGCAGCCCATCAGGCGGAACTCGCGCCAGGTCGGGGAGAGGCCGCCGCTCGTCAACCAGTCGTCGATAGATCACTTTGACCACTACAAACGGCCGCCCAGTAGAGACTCCAGCGTGGACAGGTACGCGAGAGCGACCGGCCGCCCGAGTCTGACTAGCAATTCCAGGCAGCCCTCGGTAGATAAAACAGGAATGGAGCCAATGGATAGAATGGCGAGAGGGAATTCGCAGATGCGATCTGGAACTCCGATCCAATCGACAGGGAACGGATCTGTGATGACGGGACAAGGACAGGGCTCCAGAGCAGCGACGCCTGTGTACACTGTGATGAACCAGTCGTCCATGGGGCAGACTCCTCCCTTCGAGGATGTGTTACTGAGGAAGAGGAACCTCGGGCAGGACATCATCCCTTCGCTGGCGCAACCCAAGCGGACGGAGAGCCTGTACATCGGGTCTAAGGTGGCGCCCCCTGCGGCCGGCGGGGGCGGCGGCGGCAGCGGAGTCGGCGGCGGAGGCGGGGGGCGGGGTTCAGAAAAGGGTGAGCATATACTTTAATTTATTCCGAGGCAACGTCACTCACACGGTCATCATATTGATTCATTTGTTAATATTATTTAGAAAGTTATTTCCTGAAGTAAAGAAGCTTTCGGTTATAATCATCTCGCTTTTGTACCCAAGCAAAATAACCGGCGTTGACGTACTTAACTGTATTTAGAAAAGTAGTTGCAAGAATTCACGAGTTCCACGAACGGTTTTCCGTTAAGTACAGTCTGTTCGTTTATAAATCCTATCTGAACACATGCTCCGTTATCAGAAAATGTCCCAAACATCTCTTACATCTGAAAAAATACGACTTATATCAATCGGAAGAAGATAAAACAAATGAAAAGGAGAGTTAATTATTTATTAAATTGCTTAATTTATTTTACGACCTACTATTACTTTGAACACACAATTACGACATCTGAAAACAAACACCACTGGTACAATAAATACTAAAAAAGACACAATTACCAAAATCAATCATTTACCGACTTCCCGGAATACTTTAGTGAAGAAGTCGTCTCCGGGTAAATAAATAAAATGTCCAGATTGAATTCTAATTACGCCGATACAGTCTGCGCCCGAGACAAGACACTCGAGAACTTTGTGAAGGAAGACTCGAAACTCAATAAAGTCGTCTTGATAGATGTCTTGGCAGGGAAACGTTGGCCCGCCGTTGCGGGTGACTCACCACCGCGGATTGTCAGCTAAAACTTCACGAGGTGGCAGCTACTTGCTCACTTATAATCCTGAGCCGTTTAGCTCCGGCTAAGTTTTTAATTTGAGATCATGTAACGGCGATTCTTTCGTTTGGTTGTTGCGTAAGCCACATATTTTAGAAATTTCCGATTACATCTAAGCACGTTTTTAATGCGACTGGAAGGTTATATCATTTCAATATGTTCAATAAAAAATCAATTATGGATGTAATTTTGTTAATAGTTCATGAGATATTCTAATGGTACCATAGCCGCGATATGACGGAGAGAATAAAACAATTCGTTGGTGCTAGTTTTGAGTATTGAACGGCGGAATTCTGAAAATACTAGCTGTAAGCAAAGTGCCATTTTGTAAAATACCTTAAGGTGTTTCAATGTAATTTAAGTGTCGCTCATGATTAAACAATACCTTGTATCCTACATAAAACAAATTTTACAGGCGACACAAAAATCAGATTTTTATCACATTAAAAAATTTACATGCCACATAATTTAAGAGTTATACAAAAATGTGCTTCTGAAATTCTAATGTACCCTTATCTTAGCTTCTAAACATGGGAAAGACTATCACAGAAATGGTGACAATCGGGTGGAATAACTGGTTTTAAGGCTTTACAAGGAATTATTTTAAAGAATTCAAGACGTGGCCAGATTGTGACTAACTAACTAACCATCACGCCGTTTCCCCGCAGGGGTAGGCAGAGAGGACGGACCGCCATACAACTCTGTCTTGGCACACACTTCTTGCTTCATTTACATTCATACATCGTCTCATACATATTCTTCTGTTATTCTGACTCTTCACATGACCCGATTCAAGTATTTGATTTACTTGATCGTGCCATGTCTTTCTCAGGCGTCCTCGACTTCTTCTTCCATTCACTTTCGCATCATATATTCTTTTCACACTCCTTTCTTCGTTCATTCGCTCTACATGCCCAAACCATCTAAGCGTCCCTTTCTTAATCCTATCCATTACGCTCATATCAGCCTTGCATTCTTTCCGGATATCCACATTTGTAATACGGTCATACATGGTTTTACCGCACATCCGTCTCAAAGATCTCCTTTCCACAGCATTCAGTCTACTTTCATCCTTCTTCTGCCAGTTCCATGCCTCACTACCATACATCAGGGTTGGTATAAGCACTCCATTGTGGACTGCTAGCTTCGCTTCTTTTGGACAATTTCTTATTTGCCCCAACAGCGTTCAGTCCTCCATTAATGGAGTTTCCTGCATTCACCCTTCTTTCAATATCCTTATCAGCCTTTCCGTCTCTTGTAAACATACTTCCTAGACACGAGACACTGTAGATCTTCCATATTGTCAGCAATCAGCACCGCATCGTCCGCATACAATAGGCAACATACTTTCACATTGTTCATTTTCGCGCCCAAGCCCACGCCTTTCAATTCTTGCATACAATTATCCATGTACAAATTGAACAACCACGGTGACATTACACAGCCTTGTTTTACACCTTTTGTGATGTTAAACCACTTCGTAAAATCACCGTTCACTCTAACACATGCAACGCTTCCCTCGTACAAGGACGCGATTGCTTGTATAAGATTTGTGTTAACTCCATACATGGATAATACCTTCCACAATTTGTTCCTATCAACTCGATCATACGCCTTTTGCAAATCGACAAAAGCACAGAAAAGTTTCTGGTTTTTTGCCAAAAACTTCTCTGTAAGCATCCGCAATGAGAAAATTTGATCCATGCACCCCCTTCCACTCATGAAAGCACCTTGGATGTCCCATATTTTGTCTTTTGTTTTCATTCTTACCCTTTCAATCAATATTCTACCATACAGCTTGCCAACTGAACTTAGTAAGCTTATAGCCCTATGGTTCCCACATTCCATGCGTGACCCTTTACCTTTGTACAGAGGCATGATCACAGCCCTTCTCCAATCTAATGGCGTGTAACCCTCCTCTAAACACTGGTTAAAAAGTTTGCACAGCCATGTGAGAACTACACGGCTATCTCCTTTAAAGTATTCAGCAGCGAGATTGTCGAATCCAACAGCTTTACCATTCTTCATGCATTTAATCGATCTTTTTATTTCATCCATGCTGATTTCGACAACATTCACTTCATCATCATTCATACCTGATTCGACACTGGGAAAACTGTCACTTGGGGTGCTTTCAAAAACCTCTTCGAAATATTTCATCCATCTTTCTTTTATTTCTTCCTCATTTATTAACATTTTTCCATCTTTCGATTTTACAACTTTCACGCATCCGCTTTCTGGGCCGTTTCGGGACCTCTTGACCTCCTTCCAAAACAATTTAATGTTTTCTTGGAAGTGATTTGTTTGTTTTGTTTGTTTGATTTGTTTGTTTGTTTGATTTGTTTGTTTGTTTGTTTGATTTGTTTGTTTGATTTGTGAAGGCCAGATTGTGATTTTTTATTATTTAGTACCAGAATACACTGAAAATTCACTTTTGACAAATGGGTGGGATAGAAGGTTTTGATTTTAATATGAGCGATATGTATTCATTAATCTAATTCAAAATCTGTTATCGTGAAACATTTAACTTGGATCTGATTTTTAATATTCCACGAATTTCTTCAGTCGTTTTTCGAAAACATTTGTAGTTGTGTTATTCTTTATATTCAAAAGCTCCATAGATCTTGATAGAAATCACATTTTGAGCAGAAATGAATTGCATTAACTTACTGTACCTCGAAAAAAAATCGAACGTACCATCTTCATTATTAATTTGGAAAGTATATTCATAAAATTTCAGTAATCTTTATCTAAAATACCGCACAAAACTCTCGTCCGGGGTGACATTACTACCCCGCTTCGGAACGGGAGTATTAAGTTTTTTTTTACTATATATAAAGCAAGCTGTACCATACACATTTAATAACACCAGATCTCACCCTTTGAGAGCTTTCACTACTTTCGAATATTGATTTTTCGCTTCAAAGTGAAGGCATTAAACTTTCCGCCTGCAAAATGCAGTAGAAGATATAAAAATCAAAGCCTTTTCATTGATAAAATATGTAATGACATCATTTTTCCTCTAAGTTCTTACGTCAGCCGTCGTTGTTTTCGAGCTAATGTTTACTAGCGGACAGTACAACATTGCGCCGCTTAAAGCTTTTGGAGATTTTCACTTCAGCCGAATAAACAAACCGCGTTGTAGTTTCTGCCCACAGCTCTTCGTGATAATTAAATCAGATCCGAATTCCTGAAATATTTAAATCTAAAAATAAGGTTACTGCATCCGAACCAACGATTTCAAATTAAACGGCCATTCATAGAAATTATTGACTACCTACGCGGTCAGAGTTGGTTTCTGACTCCGAAACCAGAAATCGCGGGTTCGAAACTCGGTGTGCGCAAATAAATTTAATTTGTTTTACAATATGTGCCATTTCACATATAATATTACTAAAATAATTGATAGTACATTTGCACCTCGTTCCTGAGTGTTAGATACTCTCAGTATCGCCCTGGTGAAAGACAACAATTCAGAATCAAAACGGTGTGTTTCAATGGCTTAGCCTTATTTACTGACCAGATCTGAATAGCTGGGTACTTCTCAACCTTTCTTCCTCGAATTAAAAAAAAAAGTTATGTGACTACCGCATAAGAGTCCCAACTGTCTGGAGCCTGTGGGACTACTGCATTCCAGGGTATGTTTTGAGGTCAAATGTAGTGGGAAGGGAAAGGAGATGGGGAAGAGGAAGGTTGGGAGGTACCTGGTTATTCAGATCTGGTCACCAAACACGGATAAAGCCATTTCCAGCAACGTTTCGATTTTGAATGGTGATCTTTCACCAGGTCGATACTTAAAGTATCTACCACTCATTAAAACGACAATTAATCACTTATTGGCAGTGACTTACTCAATTTACTCGTAAATGCAAGTTCGTGGAATTTATTTGATTTCAGTTATTTTTAATCTCGTTCAAATCTGATCAGAATCATATTTTGTTGTTAATCTTTGTAGTGAAAAAAAAACAAGAAATATCTTCGTAGAAATAAATGTGACCACAATAGTAGTATATTATTAATAGTACAATAGGACACTGAAAAAATGAGGGACACAAAATATTAAGACACCAAAATTATATTTGAACTGAAAATATTATGTTTCTTTTTTAAATTGAAATATTCTGCGGGTGAAACGATTTGCTTTGGGAAATGTCTGTCGTCGCTTTTCACAAAAAATAGCTTTGGCGTTTTCCACCAGACAATAAATGAACGGGAATAACAACTCCCACATATATTTTATGAGATGGTAGTTGAAGAATAACATTTTTTTAGCTTTTAGATAAATAGTTTCTAAATAATTTTGAAAGAAACAAGTTATATAAATTTTAAGCACCATTCTATTAATTGTATTATAAGAGCAGACTTGCCAAAGCTTCGTGATCGGAGGTGGGTTATCATTGATAGCTTCATGATCAGAGCAGGCTCGTCAAAGGTAGCTTCATGATCAGATTAGACTCATCAAAAATAGCTTCATGATCAGAGCATGATCTTGAAAGATAGCTTTGTGATCACAGCAGGCTCGACAAAGGTAGCTTCATGATCAGAGCATGATTGTCAAAAATTGCTTCGTAATCAGAGTAGACTTTTTTAATATGACTGCGGCTGCCACTGATAGCCCTATGATCGGGGAAGCTTTTTAATATATGGATTCATGATCAGATTAGGCTCATCAAAGATGATTTCATGGTCAGAGCAGGCTTGTTAACAATGCTACGTGATTAAAACAGGCTCGTGAAAGATAGCTTCATGATCACAGACGGGTTATCATTGACAGCTTCACGATCAGAGCAGGCTCGTCAAAAGTAACGCTCATCAAAAATAGCTTCATGGTCGTGAAAGAAAGCTTCGTGATCAGAGCAGGCTTATCAAATATGCTTCACGTTTAACAGGCTCGTCAAAAATAGCTTCATAATTACAGACGGGTTGTCATCGATAGCTCTATGGTCGGCGTGCTTTTTAATATATAGCTTCATGATCAGAGTAGGCTTATCAAATATATCCTCGTAATCAGAAAAGACTCGCCGGATAGTTCTGTGAAAATGGATTTATACGTAATCGTTTCGGTAATTAAAAGTATCTTCGACCTTCAAAAAATATTTCAGTTTAGCGATGGAAACTTTGTATTGCGTTTATATTCATTGGAAAATATTTTTTTGGTACTCTATCCTGTAAAATTCGTTGGTATTCAGAAGATTTTAAATAATGTCAATTGGACAAGATGAACCGAATGAAAGATACGGGGCAATATAATTTACTGATCTTTGACACATTTAAAAATGAGTGTCATCCACTTGACCGACTTTCCCGCCGTTCTCCTGGAATATTTTGAGGGGATTCCAAGGAAAGAATGTGCGAAACCTCGAAATGCACAAGACATGAGACCACAGCTGTTTGGAAAATGGAACCGTCTAAATTTACCTCCTGCAACGCAGCGCCATGCCGCATCGGCGCTACGGGAAATCCGGGAAGCTGGAGCCATTCATTTGTACAACACTCCGCTACCAACATATTATTTAGATGATTATGATGAAATTTTCTGTAACCCGGTATGACGAGGACGCTGGAACAATGAGAGATTCGACCAATAGTGAGAATTGCCACCGTTTCTTATTTTTATCTAGAGATTAATCTGTTTCTATGTCACTGAGCCGTGCAAGACTAGACTTTATTTGAGCACCCCCTCCTAAAGCTTTTCGAAGTGCCCCCTCTCTTTCGCTCTTCCGTCCTGCACCTATATTCATCGCAGCTCGCCAGTACACCAATGGCCGCTACCGAAGCTTCTATTTGAACAATTTCGAGATTTGAATAAATTACGCGTGGTTTTAGGCGCGCTTTCCGCATCCGGGGGAGATTTCTACCTGACCGGCGCGGTAAAGTGACATGTTAACTAATTAGTACAACAAAAAGTGCATCGATTGTTGGATAGTTGAGTCAGCGATTGTGAGAAAAAGAGTCGGTCGTATCGTCGGTGTTAAAAATACACCGGCCGGCCTTTAGGGCTCCGGGATCTCGGGTATATTTGTTTTGCTGGTGAGCACTTACGACCGGCCAGTCCGCGCACCATGTCACCCGCCTGAATGAAGATTCGCTATTATTGTGTGGCTGGAGATGCGATTTTCGCGGATTGATTAATTGGTCGCCCGTCCGGCTTTATGGACTGAAATAAATTAACAGTGAAGAAAATTCTTACATAATTATAGAATGATTCCGTTGTGGGGCCTTCAGTAATTGGATTATTCAGTGCGACAGCGAGACTGCATTGCAGTGTGGGGGACTTGAACCTTTGGCAAAATGTGGTATCAGAACGAAGACGAAGGAAGATGAGGACCTCATGTTCTCCCCGGCCTTGCTGGCCAGGAGGGCGTCCGAGAGTTGGATCAATGCGCCAGCCGTAGAGGTAGACTTTCATGAAAATTGAGTGGTTGTTTTGGTTTTTTTTTCTTCCACCTACCTTATTTTTTTCGATTATAAAATCTTAGAATGGTAGTTTACCTCTGTATTACCTACTTGCTTACTTGTTACCGTTTGTTTTTTTTAAGTAACCCTTTCGACTCGGAATTGAAAAGATTAACATATAGGTACCTACTTACATTCGAAACTGAAATTATGTTGTAGAATCAGTAAATACAAACAAACACCATTGCTATCGTATATAATATTAATTTATTGAGTTAAATCCTTTTTTTATTACTAAGAGTCTCAACTGCTCCTAACCGTCCAGAGCCAGTGAGACTATGGCATCCTCAATCGGGGTATGTTGTAAGGCAGAAGGTAGTGAGGAAGGGATGGTGAGGGGGAAGAGGAAGGTTGGAAAGTGCCCGGCTATTCAGACCTGGTCACCAAATACGGCTAAAGTATTTTCAAGCAACCTTTTCGATTCTGAACGTTGGTCTTTCACCAGGGCGACACGTAGAGTATCTATCACTCTGGTTTTCTCAAAATAAATCATTAAAAAAAACAATCAAAATATTTCATTCCACTATAGTTCGCCGAGTGGAAAGGAACTGTCTGCCAACCCACTGATTTTATTTTCCGAACAAGGTACCTACCTACTAGGTGGGAACCTTGTTCGGAAAATATTATGAATCTTTTGAAACTGAATGTGAGTAGTAAACTGTTTGTGTCTGTATACGACAAGAAAAGGCATTTGTGTGTCGTAAATTTCTTAGAAATTGTTATTTTCATTTTCACATCATTCTAGATTCGAGATTCCCTGATGCGTATGTGCGGAAAAACCTTGAAGTAAGAATATATATGGAGAGCTACCTTTGCTAAACAGTATAGTCAGTATTGTTGACTTCATACTGACTCGATAGAAAGAGACAAAGATATATTACAGGATGTTGGATAGCTTATTACGTAGAGATACGTGATTATCGCGTTTTGCGATAAATGCGAAATAAAAGCGATAAACGTGATATATGCGAAATTGTTGCGAAATTGTTGAAATATGCGAATAGACGTGAAAAAATTAAAATCGCTAAATAATTATTCCAAATATCGATTCTCAATGTCTATGGTCAGTCTGCCGAACTCTATAATTATAATAATAATATTTTGATAATTTGTATAGCGCCGTTTTTGTGAAAAATCACCTCAAGGGCGCTGTACAAATCTTAATTTCTACATATTAATTCTTAGTTTATATAAATATACAGCAACATACTTACCTGGCAGGTCACTTCTGGCAGGACACAATCACCATATCATAATAACTTAAAATTTTATTTTTTGAAGCTTCCGGTAAAGCTCTATCAAAACTCGAGTCTCATTTATCTATAAATGAGACTAATCTTTTTTATGAATCATTAAACCAACTGTTCAATCCATCTGTAGCTGGAAGTAAATGCAATTTCCAAAGCGACGAAGTACTATTATTATTTAGGAATTTACCTCTATTTTTGATATTAACAACGATCCAATGTTTAGAGGGTTATTCACATTTTTTAATAATTTAGTATCTAGTATTAAAAGTGGAATAAAAACAGACACACTTCAACTCTTACTTGCCACAAAAATAAAACATGTGGAATTTGGTAATGCGGCCATACAATCAATTTGGTGTCCTGCAAACAGTGTAGATGCAGAACGCTACTTTAGCACTTATAATTTAATTGTCACTGATCGTCGTACTAGACTTAAGGAATCATCCATTGAGACATGTTCTATGCTATATTTTAATAAATTTTAATATCTTTTTTATCAATAAAGAAATTCTCATCTATTTACTTATTTTTTAATGTTTTCTACTACTGAATTGCATATTTCATATAAAATTATGTTTAAAATAAATATTTTAATTAAAATAATAAACGCTAAATAGATGCTAAAATTTGTTACTTTATTTGCTCCAAAACGCTAAATTGTAACATCAAAATGCTATTTTTTTCGAAAATAGATGCTAAAAACACGTATCTCTACTTATTAGTTACCGCCCACGTGGAATTCGGACCATTTTGATAAAATATTTGAACACAATAAACAAAACAATATCAATACACCATTTAAATGATTTTTAAAAACAAAATATCACACAAACACTAATAACAGAAGGTTTGCCTAAATAATGAGATGGAAGCTTTTTGTTGATTTCATGTCCTTATATCATTAAAAATGTGAGAATTTTAAAGTTCGGTCAAAAATATTTAAAACTGTTGAAATACCTCTGAAAAGTGACATTTTATAATTTTTGTTTGGTCTTATTTGAACATTCACGCATAGCAGAACTCACCATCATGTTTGATTTATTTGTATAACCACTGCAAGTTTTTTAATCAACACAAATATAGAAAATAACCTAAAAATCCGTTGGCGTAATTTATGTCATTCGATAATGTGAAGTTAGTGCGGACTGAGAACATTCTTACATACTTAGAAGTGCTGCAATATTATGTGAAGACTTTTCTTGTCTCTTTCTCTCTCATGGTATACGACGTAAAAACTCGGATAAAGTGATTTATCGCAAGTTTGGTATAAGTTGGGTAAAAATATAAATATTTTATATATTCTTACTCCAAGGGTAAAACCATGTATGACCGTGTTAAAAATGTGAATATCCGGAAAGAATGCAAGGATAATGTAAGCGTAATGAACAGAATTAAGAAAGGGACGCTTAGATGGTTTGGGCATGTAGAGCGAACGAACTAAGAAAGGAATGTGAAAAGAATATATGACGTGATAGCGAATGGAAGCAAAAGTCGGGGACGCCCGAGGAAGACATGGTATGATCAAGCGAATCAAATACTTGAATCGGGCCATGTCGAAAAGAGTATGTATGATCGTTAACAAAGCAAGGAGTGTGTTTCAAAACAGAGTTCTATGGCCGTCCGTCCTCTCTGCTTACTCATTGAGTAAAAAGGGCGTGATGGTAAGTTAGTTAGCATCCTCCTAAAATCTGTCAAAAAAGACGACCAAATCGGTTTTATTTCAACGGTTCGACAATAGATGGCGCTAGTTGTACTATTTTTACTTCGATAAGTCGAGGGGACATGCGCCTGGCCTAGACAGCACGCAGCCTGTTAGTGTCACTGGCGACGATAATTGTCGATTCATCCGGCAAAACACGTGGATATCTCATTCAATCACCAACATGTTTACATACACGTTCACACGTTGGTGTATTGTCAATTTCATGCCACACGTGTAGTCAAATTACCAATAATACGTCTCACGAAGTGCCTTGAAATATACCGTACGCGGGAAACTGTATTTGTTTTTCATCTTTGAATGAATCTTTCTTCGTATTTGCGTTTATTTATTTATGACAAGCGCACTAAAGCACGCGTTAAAGTTTAATCGGTGTTTGAATCGGAAACGGTGTTGTCAAACGTATTGTCCACAAGCAAAATCCAAGGTCATTATACAAATTGTTCTTATTAACAGTTTACGTTAGGTTGTTATTGAATAGAAGAAGGCGGCATTTAGAGTTTATAGTAAACAGTGTTAGTAGATATGTTTTACGTTATTTTCTTCGATATTTTATGTTCTATGTATTTGTTTTCTGGTTGAAATTATTGTAAACACCTTAGAGTACATAGAGTGGTATCTATCCAAGGCAGTGTAGTCAGTTTTTGATGATTTTTACCGGACTCGGCAGACCTGGGCATGGCTAAGACTAAGGCTACGATATTTATATATCCATTCGCAGCACATATCGAAATAATGTTTTTGTTTATTCGTATAACCACTTTTTCACTGAATTGTTATCAACAAAAATATATCATATAACCTAAAAAACCGTTAAGTTGTGTCGAGTTTAGTCGCATATGAAAACCTGTGGGCAGAGTCCCCGGAGACGCAAGTGACTAAGATCATCCTTACAGTACATAAAAGCGGTGTGTTATTTTTGCTGTCTCTTTCTCTCTCATGGTGAACGACCTACAAACCCGTAGAAAGATTTGATTTGTCGCAAGTTTGTATAGTTTGGGTAAAAATAATTAGCTCTCTCTCCATACATTGTTTCTCCAAGGTTTTACTTTATTTTCTTCGATATTATTTATGTTCTATGTACTTGTTTTCTGGTTGAAATTATTGTAAACACGTTTAAAAATGACGTATTTGGCAAGCCGTTTTAATTATTATATTGTGGACGAGATTTTGAGCTAATAAGGTCACTCGCCAGTATAATTATTCATTCTTGGCTGGCTGCCTCCGTAGTTGGTAAACCAAGTTGCCAGTTGTATGTGCGTACATCTATAAGCGGGCTAATTAGAGGAATCTTCTCACGATTCCATGTTGTGATTTCGGGTAATGTGCAATCTGCGATAGGTTAATAATATGATTATTATTCTTACACGTGCAATTGCAATATGTGTGGAAATTTAAAAAGTATTATAATATATAAATAGAATTAGTTTTGATATTTTTGCTGCCTCGTGGCTTATTTTTTGTATCCGGCGGTTGCGATTTCAATATTCAAATAAAAACTAGAATATCATGTTATTTAATGATTTTAATAATACCAATTTTTTAACTTTATACCACTATTTTTTATTATGATCTGACCGGTTTCACCTTATGACGGGCATCTTCAGACTGGTACAATTTTAAGTAAATCTATGGCCTATATACTATAGTGTCCTGAATGGACGCTTATTGAGTCTCACAGTGAACACTGCGACTTTGGGTTTTGTTTTATTGCTGACAGAGGCGGCTTTCCAATAACATTAAAAATACGTCATAAGGTGAAACCGGTCAGGTCTTAAATAAAAAATACATATTTGTTAAACCCTGAAGAAGGTTCAGGTAGAGCCGAAACCGGTTTGTATATGTATCTAATAAAGTGGTGTCAAAACAAAGTTACTTTTACTTAAAATTTAATTATATCTTACCACAAAGTGAGTCCTTCATGTCAAAGAAATAATTAAGTTATTTATTTTAGTTGTAGCTATAAATTAAGGTTTCTGTACCTGAAAGTAAAAATTAAACGTGCGATTCGAAGCAGGGTGGCGTACTTGTCCCATTTTACCTTGGTTATTAAAGTGTGTTCATGACATAATCTTAAGTAATATTTAGATAGTATTATACTCAAAATATTTCAGTAATCTTTATCCAAGATATCGCACAAAACTCTCGCTTGGGGTGACAATCGAACCCCCTTCGGAACGGGAGTGTTAACGAATGCCATTTTCGCATGTTCGTCAAACTTCATTGCTTAAAAAAAATGTTTTGGTGTGAGATAAAATAAACGTTACAATTCACTCATCGCACTTATTTCAGAATATTTTCTTTTACCCTTTTAGTGTGAAATATTTTCTTTGAATATATGATATAATTGCAAATAAAATTCTGCTGTTTTACGTCTAATTTCTGTTAGAAAGAAAAAATTTTCTCTAAAAATTAACCGATTTTCAAAATTCTTTCAACGTTGTATTCACCAAGCTTCGAATTCCGATAATACAAGTAGGAGCGCCTTTACTTTGGCCACATTTTCATCAATCCTTCAAGTTGGCGGGCGACCAGCGCGCCGGTCGTCTTCAACGAGCTCCCGCCCCTCCCGGAACAGCTTATGCCACTCGAACACTGTTGAGCGGCTCGTGGCAGCATCTCCGTAGGCGGCCTTAATCATTCCGAAGGTCTCCGTCGCGGTTTTCCCGAGTTTGACGCAGAATTTGATGGCGTAGGCAACGACACTTCTTAACAGAGGTTCACGGAAATCAATGTGCCTACTCTCCGCTTGCCCGCAGGTGACTGGAAAAAATATCGGTCTCTTTGGAAGGCTCCCCGCTATCACGCCCAGGTAGTCCGACCCCCCTCCACCGCTAGGTTCGCGCTACATAAATTCAGTCCTACTACTTCGTGATCCTACCCTGTATAACACTATAGTTCATTTAAAACGAAAAAAAATCTGACTTAAGGCTAAAACGTGAGTTCTTAGCAATCAATGAATTTATTTTAATATATTCAAATATAATAAAACTAGAATCAAAGAAAAACTCATGAGCTTTTACGCACACAACTGTCACCATCGCGAGTCAAACGCACACTGAAGTGTAAAGCGCTGTCGCGTCGCTGGCACTTTTGCCACTAGCATGTAGCAGCGCTATGGCGCTTTCAGGCACTAAAACAGTTAATATCTCTTGACATATACGAGGGTAAACGTTGCTCAGTTTTGATCGATGGAAACCGCCCGAGAGCTTTTTAAATAAACTCATTTATCGATGGAGGTAAGTTTGATATTCCCACGAAGGGTTGGTGGCGTGATCGACATGACATCCCTTAGCGAACTCGCCCGGTTCGGACCCTCATCAAACAAAGTTGACGTAAATGCCTTTAGTTGAGTGATTTTAGAATTATGTGTGAATATATATTCAGGTACATTTTGGTAAAAGCTTAATTTAAAGTTCTAGGATAATATCGATTCTAACTAGGTGTACTATCGGGCAAGTTGGGTTAATGTGTGATGAGGATGAATTTCATTCTCGTCGATTGGAAGGGAAAATATTAGAGCTGGATCAAGGTATCGTTTACCATGGGAGAGAAAGAGACAAGAAAAGTCTTCATATAATATTGCAGCACTTCTAAGTAGGTAAGAATGTTCTCCGTCCGCGCTAACTTCACATCATCGAGTCGTATAACTTACGTCAACGGATTTTGAGGTTATTTCCTTTATATGGATTAAAAACTTGCAGTGGTTATACAAATAAATCAAACATGATGGTGAAATGTGTTATGCTTGAATGTTCAAATAAGGCCAGACAAAGATTATAAACATCACTTTTCAGAGGTATTTCAAAAGTTTTAAGTTCTTTTGACCGAACTTTAGAATTTTCATAATTTTAGTAATATAAAGACATAAAATCAACAAAAATCTTTCATCGTTATTTAGGCAAACATTCTGTTATTAGTGTTTGTGTGATATTTTGGCTTTATAAATTATTTGAATGGGGTATTGATATTGTTTTGTTCAATGTGTTCAAATATGTTTATAAAAATGTCCGAATTCCATGTGGGCGGTAACTAATAAGCCATCCAACTTTCTGTAACATATCTTTGCCTCTTTCTATCGAGTCAGTTTAAAGTGAACAATACTGACTACACTGTTCTCAAAGGTAGCTCTCCATGTATATTCTTGCTTCAAGGTTTTAATGAAATGCATCCTGATTGTGTACACCGTAGCTCTAGCTTAGCGATATTTCCGAACGAGTTTCGTACACTATCAAGAATGTAAAAAGCCAAGGGCCGAGTGTGCAAAATATCTATCGTCATTTCTGTTTCGTCTTGTTTTCATTAGTATTTGCGTCTGAAATTTAATTCCTTTGGAATCTCATAATCTTTGAATTCTCTCAACTCTTTGTCTGCTTTAAAAAGTAAACGTCAAATTGACAGCCCGCTTGAAGAAAAAATCTCTTATTATCATACAGCAAAAGATACGGTAATTGCCGTACTTTCGCTGTCACGCGTCGCTTGAGGTCGTATACCATATCTAAACAAATTCAGTAAATAAGTGCCAAAATGCCCTCGGTGTGTTATGAATAAGTGTTCACATTACCCTGCAAACACTAGTAAAAGCCACTAAATAACACACAAATAACTTATTATTTAAAAAAAAAAGATTATTTCCACTGGAAGATTTTAAGCGCCATTAGAGATAGTGAGGTGGTGAAAGTAGCAACACATCAACACATAAGTATGAGAAAGACAACCTACTCGCAGTAGGTCGGCTTGCGTTCGCTACGCGTTATTCGCTGTGTGTCAAAAAGGACCAATGTTTGATTTTACTGGGAACGTGCGTGTGTTTGTTACTTGCCACGTTTTATTAATTTAAATGTTCTAAGACAATAACGTGTCTGTATGTTTTTAGCGTCATTGCATCCTTCGGTGTTTGTAGACTGTCTGTAACATCCGCTGTAGAAACTCATACTAATTTTCGACGATATCAAATAATAGAGAGCTACGCGTTGGTAACACGGAGCCATTAAATATCGTTGTAATGAAAGTTACCGGCGACTCACAATGGATTCTGCTGATCGTGTGGTGAACGACGTACGTTCACTTTCCCGTCTATTATTTGCACGAGCTTAGAATCACCGGAGATCGCCAGCAGAGCCCGCATTCGAAGATTAACGTATGCCCTTAGAGTAACAATGTATGGAGAGAGAGAGAGCTAATTCTTTTTACCCAGCCTATACAAACTTGCGATAAATCACTTTCCCCGGGTTTTACCTCGTACTCCATGAGAGAGAAAGAGACAACAAAAATAACACACCGCTCTTATGTACTGTAAGGGTGATCTTGGTGTCCTGCGTCTCCGGGGATTGTAATGCGACCAAACTGGACACAACTACGTGTGAGCGGAGTCCCCGGAGACGCGGTAGACGGAGAACATCCTTATAATACATAAAAACGGTGTGATAATCATAGACATAAAATACAAGACGCGTCATATTCATACAAATCTTACGAAAAATGAAACACCACTAATGTTGCACCACTAAATGTTTCACCCGCGTATGAAAAGGATAGCCATTCAAAGAATATGTATGTGCGGAAGAGATAGCTATATGAAGCGTGTTTCGAAGGTATGTCTCGTTGAGATGGTGTAGTGCAACCAGGCGCGTTGTCTTAGTAACGTATCTACATTATTTAATCCATCTAGGTGATAATGTGTGAAAACCCAGAGAAAGTGATTTATCCCAAATTTGTATAGGTTGGGTAAAAAGAATTAGCTTTCTCTCCATATATTTTTACTCCAAGGTAGTGTTAATGATATAATTGAACATTACTAAGAACAATGACGTTACATATATAGACACGTTATAGCCTTAGAATATTAACACAAAATGTGGCAAGCAAAACACACACGTTACCAGTAAATTCATCATTCAAATATCGGTCATGTATGACAAAGATAGACATTCATAGAATATATGTGTATGAACGAAACAGATCCGAAGTTCGGACCGCGTTCCATACTTGCTTGAAACGACCTCAAGCGACGCGTGACCGTTAAGTACTTAATCGGCTTAAACACCGATCACACCAACTAGCGTGATTATTGCTTGTCACTTTGAGAGCACTACAACGTGTCTATATATATATATATGTAACGTCATTGACTAAGAATCGTTTCTTTTCAAAGTAAGCATCCCGGTAAGGAATTGACCATCAATGACCAAGACAGTAGTTTTGTTTCTTGGCCCTTTACGGTTTTTAAACCGGCGTCCTTCAGACATATTCGCCTGGCAAATCTGGACAATCCCGGTCCAGACAAATTTGGCATAAGATTCGCACCGTCCATTTTACCATTGGTCCTCGATATTTACGCGAAATCTAGTTTTTGCTTCGTAGACAGAAATTAACCTTGAGGTCCGATTACCCAAACTAAATATTCTCGACGTTCGACTTCAAGAGAACTGCAATTTTTGGCTGGTTTCAGATATTTGTAAAGCCCGTGTATAATTGCGCTTTCAAGGCTTCTATAAACCAAGCAATTATAATAAAATATTTTATAGAAATAAAAATAAAATTAACGTAAATCATGAAAATCATTAATAGATCGAAGATCTTGTGTTCTGCAAAGACCTGCTATATTTTGTATGTTACCTTGGAAAATAACGCATTTTGAAACATATCTACATGATGATTTATATGAATGGCTCTTTCGACAGTGCAAGACGACGAAACCGGACGGCATATCTGTAAAGTTAAGTGGAAAATGTTAACATATTAGCTCGTTTCTTTTATTTTTTAAAGAAAGACAAACATTCACAACATCTGAAAATGTTGCTTGTGCAATGATGTAGGACTTAGCAAGCAGAGGAATTGAACCCACGACGCCCGGGTGGGAATCCGACGCGTTTGTCCACTCAGCTATGGACCGGTCAAAATATAAATAACCACCGGTTAGCCGACCACAACTTTTAAACGCTTTCATATTATCCTCGCCGCCCCCTTACTGCCCACGATTATATATTGTTTAAAGTGAATACCGTACAAAAGTCCTAAGTGCTCCCAACTGTCTGCAGCCGGTAGGATTACGGCATCCCCGATTGGGGTATGTTGTGAGGCTGAAGGTAGTGGGGAGGAGAAATAGACGAGGAAGATGAAGATTAGGAAGTACCTGGCTGTTCAGATCTGGTCACCAAACACGACTTAAGCCGTTTTAAGCAACGTTTCTATTCTGTATGGTGGCATTTCACCAGGACGATACTTTGAGTACCTACCAATCTAGGCACAATGCCCCCTGCTGCCCCTTGAGGACATCACCGCCCCCTGGATCTCTACAGCGTATCCGGGGGGGGGGTAAAAACACCCGCTCTGAGACTCATTGAAACAAATAATGGTCAATTTTAAATGGTGTTGAAAACATTCATCATTCCGATCATGGTCATCATAAAAAAGCGAGTCTCATTTTTAAACATAGTTGTATATTTTAAATGCAGAATGAGTTAATGATGAATGTAAGTAAGTCCAAAGTCATGGTGTTTGAAAGAGAGAGTACGAGAACAGCGTGCAATATAGTTGTCAATGATGAATACTTAAGCAAGTGGATGAGTTTGTGTTTTTGGGAAGTATGTTCTAGAGAAATGGAAAGGCTGATAAGGATATTGAACGAAAGGTGAATGGAGAAAACTCCATTAATTGAGGAATGAACGCTGTTGGGGCAAATAAAAAATTGACTAAAGAAGCGAAGCTAGCAGTCCACAGTGCAGTGCTTATACCAACTCTGATGTATGGCAGTGAGGCATGGAACTGGCAGACGAAGGATCTTATTAGAGTGAATGCTGTAGAAACGAGATTCCGGAGGCGTATATGAGGTAAAACCATGTATGAGTATGACCATTTAAAAAATGTGGATATCCTTTACGAATGTAATGAATAGGATTCAGAAAAGGACGCTTAAATGGATTGATCGTGAAAGTTTGTTTTTTATGCACATTAGAGTGGATGAACAAAGAAAGGAGTGTGGGAAGAATATATAACGCGCAAGTAAATGGTAGACGAAGTCAGGAACGCCCGAGGAAGATATGGCGCGATCGAGTGAATGTAATACTTGAGCTGGAATCGAGGTGAGTTTGAATACTGAAATATACATATTTACGATCTATATGCCAACCTGCACAACAGATCATTTCGAAGAGTATTCCAACTGTCTCTTTTTACCTTGCAACTATTATTGACGACAAGATTATAGCAACACAATTGTTATCGGTGACTTTAACGCTAATCCCGATTCACTCTTTGGACTAGAGCTGAAATCTTTTTTGTCAAGAATATGAATACATATGTGCCGACATCGAAATTTTACCCAACGATTCCTACACATACATAAGTGACGCGCATAGCACCACCAGCTGGTTAGATCATTGCCTAGTTACGAAAAATATCTTTAAGCAAATCCTCGATATGAAAATTTATTATGACATGGACTGGACAGATCATCGGGCTCTCGAGTTGACTTTAATGACAAAAGGAATCCCTAAAAACAGAAGTATATGCTCCTATGATAAGGGGATTCAGCTACATGGAATCCGAAAATATACGCGATATCGAAAATACAATGTATGCTCGCAAAAAAATCTACGTAAGGTCATGGAAAAAAATATTATTTTCATTGATAGTGGCAACCCTACAGACGCCCAAATAGAAGACCTATACGAGAATATAGTAGACGCGCTACGAAACACTGCTATTTCAGCATTCGGAGAAAGAGTCACCCAAAAATATAAGCAAGTCTGTGGATGGAATGACTATGTAGCGGGTAAATACGAAGAATCCAGACAAGCGATGAATATTTGGATCAACAATGGGAGACCACACGAAGGTCCTATCGCGGAGGATAGAAAAGCAAAGCGTGCTGCCTTTAAAACAGCATTGAAAAAATGCCGAAATAATTCCATACAACTCCAGATGGATAAAATCGCTGGGGACTTCGATAAACGGGACTTTAAAAATTTTGGAATAAGTCAAACAAAGTGTTAAATGTACGGTGTAAAGTTCCGAATAACATCAATGGAGAAACGAATCGGAAAACATCGCCAACATTTTTTAAATTGCACTTCGCCACTAAAACCCCTTCCGCTACCGTCTCTTCAAACGAAACCCCACTGACAGAATACGATGATATTGAACTCCAGGTCACAGTGAACATGGTGAACACAGCCATCAGAAACATGAAAGCTGGGACATCAGCAGGGCACGATGGATTGAGCATCGAACACGTCAAACACGCAGGAGGAGCGATTTCGCAACTACTGCAACGTTGTTTACTGTCATCCTTTAAGAGTGGATACCTTCCTAAAGATATGACCAAAACAATAATCATACCGATTATCAAATCGAAATTGTCCGACATAACTCTACAGGAAAATTACAGACCGATTTCCATCGCTACCTCTATCGCCAGAATATTTGAACGTGTTCTGTTGGACCAGGTTGGACCCCACATGAAAACGAGCGATAATCAGATGGGCTTTAAAAAGGAGTGCTCCACGGACACAGCGATATTTTGCGTAAAACGAACGTTGGAATATTATCGAAAAAAAGAAAACAACTACTACGCGTGCTTTTCGATCTCAGCAAGGCGTTCGACAGAGTCCATCACCCCCTTACTATGGACTAAACTCGTTGAAAGGGGTATACCATCGAAGGTCGTCCACATTCTCAACACTTGGCACCGGCAACAAGAAACACCTGGTAAAGTGGAAAGATGGATTTTCCGAACCTTTTCATCTGAAAAGCGGAGTTAGACAAGGAGGATGCATGTCCCCATTATTGTTTAACATTTATATGGAAGAACTGACCCATAGATTAAATAATGCTAAGGTGGGCTGCCATATCGGAGGACAGTGTTTTAATAATGTGAGCTATGCAGACGATATGGTACTCATGACGCCGTCTATAAAGAGGGCTACGTATCCTCCTGAATATCTGCGAAGAGTTTGCTCAGGAAACAAACATGATTTACAATCCGCTAAAAACGGCATTGATGGTTATCAGATACGGGCAGGGTCCGAAAAACATTCCTCCAGCTTTCTTGAACGGTGAGGTTCTAAAGGTAGTAGAAGAAATCAAATATCTAGGGCACATCATCACCAGCAAGCTAATGGATGACGACGACATCGACAGGCAAAGGCGAGCACTCAGTGTGAAATCAAACATGCTCAGTAGAAGATTTCGGCTCTGTAGTCCACCAGTGAAAAGGACACTCTTCCTGGCGTTCTGCACTACCCTATACACGTGCGAGCTCTGGACCAATTTTAAGAAGAGTAGCATGGAAAGGCTTCGGGTCCAGTACAACAACGCCTACCGCATGATGTTCAGTCTTCCCAGGCACTGCAGTGCTTCCGGTATGTTCACCGAGGGGCGAGTTCAGGATTTGCAGCCCTTATGAGAACCAGGGTAGCAAGGGAATGCGGGCAGAAAAGGATTTACATCTCCAGAAATAACCTCATCATGGAATCCCGTCAGATCCCGAACTCAAGCATAGAAGCGCATTGAGTAAATTATTGGCCCCATCAATCTTAACGCTGCCAGGATGGACTCCCTCTTGATGGCGTTTTGTAGAAATGAGGCCTAATATACTCCATTAATATTTTTCTTACTTACATTCTTTATTTATTTTTACTTTTTTATCTTCATTATTATTATTTTATTTTCATATATTTTTTATTTTTTATTTACTTATTTATTTATTTCTTATGAATTTCTGTTCATTATTATTTTGTTACTATTATTATTACAATGTATTGATATCAATTATGGAAGGTATTGCATTGCACTACTCCCTGCATACCCTTCCGGAATAAAACTTTTATTATTATTATTATTATTATTATGGCGGTCCACCCTCTGCCTACCCCAATGGAGAAACGGCGGGATGGTTAGTAAGTTATGTATAAATAAACAGTCGTTCATATCTTGGACTAAATATTACGTAACGATAGCAATGATAAAATAGATCAGTAATTATAATTTACTACTTTCATTGTATTGGTGAATTTGGCGAAAAGTATCATTACAAAATGTACAAGAATGCTCGTGCCCCAAATTCCCACCGTCAGTGATCGCTACGACCTTGATAGATAACGATTCGATACATTATTTAGTTTATATCTGGGTGGGGTCATGGGTTCGACTAGTGCTCGAAAAAAAATAAACATTAATAATTGTTTTACGAGTAATTAATTAAATTTAATATTTTATCTTCTGAATTAATAGTTCTCTTCGAATATTAAAGATGGAAGCACTTTCGTTTGTAGCTAGCACGTGGATGCTTCTATAGCGAGTGTACGACAGACGTTTAACAGTATTCATACCATCATATCTTTTTTTAAACTTTTATTCTCTTCTACTTCTCTCTTTTATATGTCTTTATATTACTATTCTGTTTAGCATTTTCTTTGAATTATACATCTTTTAGCAGAGTTTAATAATTGGATTGTTCTCACTCTCGTGCGAGTAATAATAATGGATGATTTGTATAGCGCCGTTTTTGTGAAAAATCACCCCAATGGCTCTGTACAGATTATAGTTGATATTATTATTTATTTAAAGAGAAAATATACAGGAACATACCAATGTGGCAGGTCTCTTCAGATAGACACACTTATTAACATAAAAAATATTTTTTTATCACTTATTTTTATTTTTTTAATATTATTATTTAATTTTTTTACGATTTTAGGGCATGGGAACAAATGAAAAATGGACTCTCTGAATTTGTCATACAGTATAGCAATCTATAAAAACCCATTATGATAAATAATTAAACTTGTATAATATAATATTTGTAAATTAAATCGGTAGTAGCTTTTTATTATTATTTAAATAATCTTGTTTTTAATTTTATCTGATAAAATGGCAACAAAAAAACGATTTTTAAAAAGTTGCCCACAATAGCAATCATTTGAAGCGGCCTTGGGGTGATTTTATTCCAGACGAATACTGTTTTCATTCGTCCATTAATAATTTAATATCAACTGTAGAACAACTGTTAACAAAAATTGCTCTTGTGACATGAAACTCAGGCACCTTCCTCTACCCTATGTTATCCCCCTAACCACTCCCTCCAGCCTCACAACATACCCCAATTGGGGATGCCATAGGCACTGGGTCCGGACAGTAGGGACTTCTGTGCGGTATTTACATTTTTATTTTATCATTACGAGTGGTAGATACTCCAGAGTGGTAAAAGTATTGCCCTGGTGAAAGACCACCATTCAGAATCGAAACGTTGCTTGAAATGTATTATTGCATTAGCCGTGTTTGGTGACCAGATCTGAATGGCCAGGTACTTCCCAACCTTCCTCTTTCCCATCTCCTTCCCCTCCCCACTATATTTAGCCTCACAACATACCCCGATTGTGGATGCCATGCTCCCACCAGCTCTAGACGGTTGGGAGTAGTAGGGACTCTTGTACGGTATTCACTATAAAAAATAAAAATTTTAAAAGATGATTTTTTAAATTAATTAATTTCGAACTACGAATTTTTTGGACTGAAAATGTAACTTGTGAGGGGAAATAAGACAAAATATTATTTAACCTTTATGTGACTGAAAGGGTACCCGGGTACCCTTTTGGGTTTTCAAGATAGATTTTTTTGATGTTCCAGTAAGTCTAACTGGCTGAAACTTTCTGTAGCCGTTGGATATGTGGAGGGTGGTATGTTAGCGGAAAATGAATAAGTATAATTTACAACTTCTGAAAGAGTACCCTCATGTGTTTTATATGATTTTTTTAAGCTTGTCCGTCTTTATTAATCATTTTATCTTATTTTAAATGATAAATATGATGTACTGTTGTGTTCAAAGTACATCACATGTATCCTTAAACCATCCATTATTTGTTATTTGAAGTACCAAGTACCAAACGGCTAATAGGCATCTCTTCAGTACAGGTGCCAATAATCCATTCATTCTACCTTGTATGATATTATTCTTTTGACATTGTTTGTTATTCATTTACTTTTACATTTTTCATAAACTTTTACTTGATTACTTACTATTGTTAAAATATTCCAATTAAATAACAACTCATATTTTGGGCATCATGCCTGTTATATGTACTAAAATTTAAAAAAATAAATTAAAAACCCCAAGAAAAGATGGTACTTTGGGTGAAATTCCTATCAACTTTCCCAAGTATTGAACTGAGTCGAAATATATTATGTCATAAAAGTGGTCCAGCAAACTTCATCAAATGATATACTGTAAAAGAAACTTTCATATCAATTTTAAAAAGGTGTAATTTTCTTCATTCACACGAAGGTTAAGAAGTCGTTTCCTACCAATTTAAAAAAAATATATAGGTACTTAATGCATCCAAAAACATTTTAAATATATTATTTTATGAGGTAAAAGTAGCTCAAAGGCGAATGGGAGGACGTTCTCTTCGGGTTTTTATATGAAATTCTGACAATTAGTACTGTTAGCAAATACGATTTCCGCTATAAAACAATAATGCTAGTCTCTACATAAAACGTAATGTTTTTATGGCTATAATAAAGTAAAGCGGAAAAAATACAGGCAATTTATTGGGTACTTCAATTTTTTCTCTGGTGACTAATTAATAATAACTAACTCATTCTGATATGCGTAATCGAAATATCTTTTGAAAATTATCGATTACTTATGAACATAATAATATTGTACACCTACTAGTAATTATCACCCAAGTTTCAACACTTCTTATTTGAAAGCTTTTTTCTCTTCCCTTATACCAGGAGATGATTTTTTCCTTATTCGGGCGTAGCGAGGGCTAGGGCTAGGTTATTTATACATCCATTCATAGCACATGTCGACATTATGTTTTTGTTTATTTGTATAACCACTTTTTCACAGTATTGTTATAAATAAAAATATAGGATGTAACCTAGAAAACCGTTGCGCTACGCCCTGTTATGTCGCATAACAAAACGTAGTGGGTGGAGTCGCCGGAGACGGAAAACATGCTTACATACCGAAAAGTGGTGCTATATTATGTGAGAACTTGTCTAATCTCTTTCTCTCTCACAGTTTACGACGTAGAAACCCGGATAAAGTGATTTATCGTAAATTTGTAAAGGTTGGGTAAAACTATTTAGCTCTCTCTCCATATATATTCTTGCTCTGAGGGTAGATACTCTAAGTATCGCCCTGGTGAAAGCCACTATTCAGAATCTAAACGTTCCTTGAAACGGCTTAAGCCGTGTTTGGTGACTTTTCAACCTACATCTTCCCATCTCCTTCCCCTCCCCACTAGCTTCACCTAACAGCATACCCCGATTGGGGATGCCATAGTCTCACTCCTCACCGGTTGGGAGCAATTGGGACACTTGTGCGGTATTCACTAACTAACTAACCATCACGCCGTTTCTCCGTAGGGGTAGGCAGAAAGGACGGACTCTCTTGGCACACACTCCATGCTTCGTTCACATTCATACATCGTCTCATACATACTCTTCTGTTATTCTGTCTCCTCGCGTGACCCGATTCGAGTATTTTATTCACTTGATCGTGCCACGTCTTCGTCGGGCGTCCCCGACTTCTTCTTTCATTCACATAAAATAAATATACCCAAACAAACATACTCGTTATTCGCTGTATTATAGCGTCATGTCTTAATTTTGTGATAAAGGAATATTCAAAAGCTCCAAATATCATTATGGAAATGACTTTGTAAGCTGGAAATTGATTATACATCTCTAAAAGTGAGCATATTTCATTACCCCAGAGTTCAGTGATATGCCTACTCTTTTGTAGATATATACATTTGTACGATTTTTTTTTCTTCTTATTTTGATTTCCTGGCTGGAGTAGATAATCTTATAAGTAGGTAGAATGTAAACAAGCCTTGACAGTGTTGACCTTGGCGCAGATTCTAATGCGTACGGCAAAACGTATTGAGATAACACCGTAGCATGTATAAAGGTGGGATCTACTCGATCTACTTGCGATTTTCGGAACGTGCTTTGCAAAATAATTAACCGACTGTAATACATACATGAATATATTTACATTATTCATTTTATGAAAACAAAAATCATCTGGAAACGTTTCGTATCGCTTTTTTTGTCCGTTAGAGGTAATCGTACATTTGTATGTATTATTCCGTGTCTCTTACGATAGATGTGGAGCTGTTTTTCTCTGTTTATTGAACTAGAATAATTAAATCGTGCGTGAACGTCTTATAAATTGTAAACGAAACAGGCACGAGCCTCTTATGGTAGTCGATAGAGCTAAAGAAATATTTAACTTTATTATTATTTATATCTTGCTAACATATATAGCAATCTCTATGAATTATAAAAACTCACTCTGGGACAGTGGGAATTAAAGAAATACATGAGTTACAACAGAATACAGAGATCAAACTAACATATATCAAACAATATAATGCAATATAACATAATAAGACATACAGTGTAAAAAAAAAGGTACTTAGTATTTATAAGATACAAAATTATGAATAGAAACAAAGGAGAAAAAATAAAACCCTGAAGTACAGTAAATGAGGATGTTTTTACGCTACCGGGAAAAAAAAAAGATTTCGAAATTAGGTATTTTCATCAACGAATTAAAAAAATATTCTTTTAAAGCATTATTTTGGATTTTTTTATTAAGTTCACTATTTTTTATATTTATCTGGAAGCAAGTTATATAATGTATGGGCAATGTATTCCAAAGATTTTATCCCATACTTTGTGGTGTGTGTGTAAGTGGAATGTGAATTTTATTGTTACTTCGTGTGTTATGTTGGTGGATGTCTTGATTGTAAAGGGGTTTGATGTCTGTGTGCGTTGTTTGCTGAGTAATTTGTAGAATGGTGCTTGTTATTTCAAATTTGGGGAGGATCTTGATTGGAAGGATGCCGGTATTTGAATAAATGTCCCTGACATGAGTGTCCCGTGGCAGACCAAGGACATTTCTAAGAGCTCGGTTTTAGACCACCTGGAGGTCAGAGATCATTTTCTTGGAGGTTATAAAATATTTTTTTTTACTATAACTCCACACAAGAGGCCCTAAGGAAAAACAAAACTTCCCTCTTACTGTCATATTTGGGAATGCTTTGTGAAGGGTGAACCTAGGTCTTAAAGAGGACCATATTGTAGGACGGAGGAAACACAGAGGCCGGCAAACCGTTCCACAGCCGAGCTGTTAAACACAAGAACGAGTCGTAGAAGCGACCCATTCTTATGAATCGAATGTCAACCGTATACAAATGTTTTGAAATGCGTTTTACGAGTTTCCCGGCTATGCAACGGTGCCGAAGGGATTAATAACACAAGTTCCTGAGAGCATCTTCCATTGTAATACCGGTAGAACAAGGACAGCATTCCTACCTGACGTCTGTGCTCCAAACATTGCAATCCGCTTGTTAAGATAGGAGAATCTATCTTTCTAGAAATATAATGATTGAAGAAAAAAACCTAACGCCACTTGTTAAAATAATAATAATAACATTTGGATGATTTGTATAGCGCCGTTTTTGTGAAAAATCACCACAAGGGCGCTGTATTGTAATACACAATTAGTGTGACGAATGGACAAACATTTCACTCTATAATTCCATTGCACAGTTTTTCAGCAATAAAAACAAATTTCAACGGTTAAATTTATCTCGGTTTCACCACATTTAATAGTGATTCAAAAATTCTTGAATTATGGTGTGATTGCGTAAGGGTACGATTTAAATGAGTCAATTAAAAAATATTACGATTACAATAATTAATTACTATTAAAATATTCAATACAATGAGAATAAAGTACAAATCGGTTGCAGATTATTTTGGGTGGTGTTTTTTTCCGCCCTTTGAAACAATAGATTGGCAATATTTTTACCCGAGTACCTGCGTTGATTATTTCGGTTAATTTATGTTAAAGATTATTCTTACCTTTAGAGTATATAGAGTGGTATCTATCCAAGGCAGTGTAGTCAGTTTTTGATGATTTTTACCGGACTCGGCGGACCTGGGCGTGACTAAGACTAAGGTTAGGGTATTTATACATTAAGTTTAGTGGCATAATAAAAAATTTGGGCGGAGTCCCGCGGTGACCCAGGAGCCCAAGATCATCGCGACAGTACATAGAAGCGGTGTATTATATTTGTTGTCTCTTTCTCTCTCATGGTGTACGACGTAAAAACCGAAAGTAATTTATCGCAAGTTTGTATGGGTTGGGTAAAAATAATTAGCTCTCTCTCCATACATTGTTACTCCAAGTGCTTTCCCTTTGCCAACCACTTCATGCTTTTGAACGAGCAGTGTTTGCGGGCGGCGCATAGTCGTTTTGTCGCAAGTATTATAATTCCAAAATTGGTCTTTCACTATTATTGCTTTTGTTTTGTTTAAAACTAGACAACTTTTAAATTATGTAAACTCTTCAAATAAAAAAAATAAACTTTCTATTTTTGTGAAAAACAACCCGAGCATGAAGTTGTTATATACTATCAACATTTAAAAAGTAATCCTTCTGTTTGGTAGGATCAAGAGAAAGGGACGCTTAGATGGTTTGGCCATGTAGAGCGAATGAACGAAGAAAGGAGTGTGAAAAGAATATATGATGCGAAAGTGAATAGAAGAAGAATTCGAGGATGCCCGAGAAAGAAATGGTACGATCAAGTAAATCAAATACTGTAATCGGGTCATGTGAAGAGTCAGAATAACAGAAGAGTATGTATGAATGTAAATGAAGCAAGGAGTGTGTGCCAATACAGAGTTATATGGCGGTCTTTCCTCTCTGCCTACCCCTGCGGGGAAACGGCGTGGTGGTTAGTTAGTTAGTTAGTTAGTCCTTCTGTTTGAATAAATAAAAAACTAAATTTAATAAAGCTGTCTGAAAGAACAATGGGATCAGATTTATTTTTTCTTTATAAAATCATTATTTCCTTTATTGATAGCCTTGCTCTACTGCAACTAACCTCATTGCATTTACCTGATAGAACCACGCGAACTAAAACTTTTTTTCATTGTAACAATAATTTCAAAACTAATTCGTTCATCACTTATAGATATCACGCCAAGAACCAATACACAGACGTAGCGGATATTTTCAACAGCACTGAAATAGCTTACAAAAAAAACATTACGCATATTTTTTCAGAGAAGTTACTAAAAACCGTTTTTCTTTTAATTGTCACACTGTAAATTTGATTGATTAAGAATCATGTCGCCGCCGGAAAGGCAAAAGGGCTGAAGCGCCATTTTGGGAAGTTTACATGAGAGAACTTTAAGGTTTTTTTTGTTTTACAATAAAATTCACAAGTCTTCAGTACTTTGTTGGATTTAAAAAAAAAAGTTAACTTGGGTAACCTAATGCTCTCACTGAGTTACCTGAAGCGACAGAGTGGAGTGAAACGAGAGTGGTAGATACTCCAAGTATCGCTCTGGTGAAAGACCACCATTCAGAATTGAAACGTTGCTTGAAATGGCTTTAGCCGTGTCTGGTGACCAGATCTGAACAGCCAGGTACTTCCCAACCTTCTTCTTCCCCAGATCCCCCCCCCCCACCACCTTCAGCCTTACAACATACCCCAATTGGGGATGCCATAGTTTCACTAGCTCTTGAGGTTGGGAGCCTTGAGTCAAGTCTTCTCCCAAATGGTAAATATATTTAAAATGTCTGAAGGGCCACAAAAGCCTTCAGATCTTCAGAATCAAACGAGAGTCAGAGCATTCGATGCAGAAAAAAGAACTGATTAAAACTGCATGTTTGACTCAATTTTGACCAAAGTGTCGCTTAAGTCCTTTTGCCTATTTAGCGACGATATAAAAAATTCAATTTGTAATAATAAGAGAAGTAACTCTATAATATTTGATGACATCACAAAGAACTTGTTTCTTTTATCTTATTCACTGTCCCTATATAAAATTAATTCAATTGATTTTTGACCAAAGTGTCGCTGCCCTTTTGCCTTTCCAGCGACGATATATTGATAAATTGTTCTGTAATATTTAACCGATTTATTTTGTATATTTAAATGTAAGTCTTATACCGTAAACCAATTAATAAATTATCCACATCGTAAAATAGCAGTCGTTGGATCACTAATATTGTTTAACTGCTATTTAATATTGTGTCTCTAAACGCAATATTAAAATTAAGGAAGTGACACCCGAAATAAATTTAATTCACTGTTGGTGTTATTCATATTCAAATTATAATTTATTCAGGTTTCAGAAACACGTTCGCAAATATCAAAACTGGGTCACCGAAATCACAATCGGTTTTCGCACGCTATAAATTTGGATATAAAAAACGTGGTACAATCAAACACCTTGCATTTGATTCGCGTTTAAATCGATGCAGAAATACCAACATCCAGCGAATGCGCATTTTTGTGGCGAACTAGCACAGGCCGAGCCAAATAAGTTGTTAAAAAAATAATTATTAATTACTGAAATAATATCAACTAGCAGATAGCTCCCGATCCCGCGTGGTTTAATCACGACACACACATCAAAAGGAACATTGCGAGTAAATCGTGAAGGACCGTAATCGGAAGAAAATTTCAAACTTTTGAATGTATGAGTAATTTTTCCATCGAACGTGGCAGAAGACGGCTTACAGTATTTACTATCAGATAATTTTCAACGAAATATGAAACAGAAAAAGACACAGAAAATAAAAATGATTTAGGTCGCAACCGAGAGTCGAAATCGAAACCTCTCCCGGGAGTAATCTCTTTGCCAATCGCGTTTCCGAAACCTTTTTATGATGTCAAAAGATCTTCCGTAAATAAAAATGGATAGTTTAGCCAAGTGTAATGTGCCAACCAGTTTAGCACGTGTGCAGCTTACCCATATCACTAAGCATTCTTACAAATCTTTTATTGTATCCCATGTCTTTCTGTCCCATAAATTATATCCTAAAACCGCATAAATTAAAGATAGGTTTTTTAAAGCACAAAGTTAATTCCAATTTATAAAAATATTATTATTTAATATTTGTGTCATCAGCCAAGTGAAACAAAGCAATATATTGCTATCTTTCAATTATTCGTAAGTGTGTCATTTCTTATCGTAATTTGTTGATCATCTTGGTGATAATTTTTACGTCATTATTTATGTAGGACAGTGAGCCGGAGATCTATCCTGAGCTGCGTACTGGCTTATCGGAGAAACGTGAACAAGTGTTTTTAACCGATTAAATACGCTGATGATTTTATACGCTATAATAACTAACTGACCATCACACCGTTTTCCCCAGGGGTAAGCAGAGAGGACGGACCGCCATACAACTCTGTCTTGGCGCGCACACTCCTTGCTTCGTTCACATTCATACATCGTCTCATACATACTCTTATGTTATTCTGACTTTTGATATGGCCCGACTCAAGTATTTGATTCACTCGATTGTGCCATGTTTCTTCGGGCGTCTCCGACTTCTTCTTCCATTCACTTTCGCATAATATATTCTTTTCACACTCCTTTCTTCGTTCATCCGCACTTCATGCCCAAACCATCTACGAGTTCCTTTCTTGATCCTATTCATTACGCTTACATCAGCCTTGCATTCTTTCCGGATACCCACATTTTAAACACAGTCATACATGGTTTTACGCACATACGTCTCAGGGATCTCATTTCCACAACATTCCGTCTACTTTTATCCTTTCTCTGCCAGTTCTATGCCTCACTGCCATACGTCAGGGCGAATTATACATCATATATTATCAGCTAATGCCACGTTCATATTGAGAGTCGATAAGCTGCCGGGTTCTATGTATTTCTAGCTAACTCCTCGGCAAAAAAATCGGGCTGCAAGTTGCAACCCCTTCGGCCGATTTCACACTAAATCGGACTTGAGGGGTTGCAATATAATTCAGCCCTCGAAAAGGATCTCATTGGGACCGCAGTAAAGTAGTACTAAATCAATTTAAAGAACCTCTAAAAGCCTTGCAATTATTATTCGCCCTATTCTCTATATATTATTATTATTACTTAACCGCTTAGTAGCTGAGTGGACAAATGCGTCGGATTCCCACCAGGGCGTCGCGGGTTCGATTCCTCTGCTAGCTAAGTCCTCCATAATAATACTTGGCTAATTTATATAGCTTCATTTTGTGAAATATCACCTCAAGGGCGCTTAAATCATGCGCCATCATTACATCATCGTCTTTAACCATGCCCCATCTTTGCACAAGCAACATCTTCCGCTCATTATGATGGCAGTAGGAGTTTTTCAAATATTTACATGTTAATCGTAACCGGGAATGTCTTTAAAAAAAAAACACGAACTCACCATATATTATTTAAAGAAATGAAAAAATAACTTTGTACAAGACCACGAATATGATTTTAATTTTTACGACCGACCGGTTTCGCTTAGCCTAAGCATCATCAGGATACAAAATTAAACTAAACGAAAAATCCAAAGTGTGCGGTTGTATATGCATACATATAAATTTGGTCATATTGACGAATCAGATATAGAATCCTCCATTAGAAAAATGAAAAATACTCATTCACTTGGCCCAGACTTTCTCCCGGTGTTTTTCTTTAAAGGTTGTGTCGAGTTTTTAAAACTTCCACTGAGTTTCTTATTTAACCTTTCCATAGAAACTGGAGTATTTCCTGACTCCTGGAAAGTATCAAAAATTTGTCCGATTTATAAAAGCGGTGCAAAGACTTCAGTGGAAAATTTCAGACCAGTGGCAATACTTTCCGCACCGGCTAAATTGTTCGAATCGATTCTTCATAAATACATGCTACCACAAGTGGACCCGTTTCTAATTTCGGAACAGCATGGATTTAGAAAAGGTCGTTCAACAGAAACAAACCTATTGGTGTTTACCGATTATCTATCAAAATCTTTGGATAAAGGCCACCAGGTAGATTGTTCATATAATGACTTTTCTAAGGCCTTCGATACCGTAAATCACGACATCTTACTTGATAAACTGTCTACACTAGGTTTCTCTATACGACAGCTAAACTTTTTTTGCTAGTTACTTTGCGGACAGAAAACAATTCGTATCACATGGAGTATTCACATTCAATTTGTTTTTTGTACGATCAGGAGTACCCCAAGGTTCTAATTTAGGCCCGCTCCTCTTTTCCATAATAATAATAATAATAATATTTGGACGATTTGTATAGCGCCGTTTTTGTGAAAAATCACCTCAAGGGCGCTGTACAGATCTTAGTTTCTATCGTTACATACTAATTCCTAGCTTAAATAAGAAAATATACAGGAACATACTTACCTGGCAGGTCCCATCAGATAGACACAATTATGAACTTAAAATTATGATTATTATTTAATTATTATTATAATATATATATATATATATATATACATATATACACACATATATATATACACATACATATATATATACATATATATACACATATATACATATATATATATATACATATATATATATATATATATATATATATATATATATATATATATATATATATATATATATATATATATACATACATACATACATACATATACATACACACACATAAATATATATACATATACACACACATACATATATATATATATATATATATATATATATATATATTTATTTATTTTTTATTTTTTATTTTTTTTTTTTTTCCGATTTAGGGCATGGGAGCGAAACTAAAAGAATGGACTTTCTGAATTTGTCATACAGTACAGGATTTGGTTAAAATTTGCATATCTAAAGGTGATTCGTCGAGAGACAGATTATGTTGAGATTCTTTTAATGAATTTAAGGATATGAGAGTCTGAAAAGGTAAGTTTTCAGTTTGGACCGAAATTCTGTTGGGCTCGTTATACATCTTAGTTCCGGAGGGAGTTCATTCCAAGCCTTCGGCCCCGAAACTCCGAAAGCGCGATCTCCAAACTTAGTATTTGGATTGCGCTTAGGTTCTATAAGCCTTCCGATAGCCGATGACGTTGCCGATCTAAGAGTCGACTGCTTTAGAAGAATATTTTTTGGAACGCATAGTTCGGTGATGTACAGTGGAGCCATTTCGTTAAGGGATTTAAACACCATCCAGCACAACTTGTACTGGATTCTTTCAGTGCTTTTGAGCCAGTGAAGGTTCCGAAGGTGCTCTGAAATATGCGAATATTTAGATACCCCGGTGATATATTTATTAATGATATTTCAGAGGTAATTCTGCATTCTAGGTCTCTTCTATTTGCTGATGACCTAAAACTTTTCATTGAAATACAAACTTTAGAAGACTGCAATCGACTTCAGTCAGACATAGATAGAATTGTTGACTGTAGTAAAAAGAATAAGATTGAGTTCAATATATCTAAATGTTTAATTTTGTCATTCACTAGGGCGTGTCATACCTGGTACTACCGGTATACGATGGACAACCTATGTTTAAAACGTGTCTCCACTATGAAGGATCTCGGAATCATGTTTGATAGTAAGCTGACATTTCATGCTCACATTGAGATGGCTTGTGGCAATTCATTGAGAATGCTGGGTTTTGTCTTACGCACCGCAAGGAAGTTCAGAGACACCCGGGTTCTCAAAATTTTATATAACTCATTAGTAAGGAGTAGACTTGAGAGTGGGTCGATCGTTTGGAGTCCACACGAGGTCAAGTACTTCCTCATGTTGGAGAAGGTTCAGAAGAAATTTCACTGAGAAGGTGATTAAGAAATTATGATAAATTTTATGAGTTTACGGGAGATATACCTAATGTAAAAAAATATATAAAATTATCATTATTATGTTGTTTTGAAAAATTTCTAAGAATTCAGAGAAAGTAATATTATACAGACTTGAAAGTGTTTGTTTACCGCCTAAGTGAACACACAATTATTATGTAAACAGTGATACGCAACCTTTTTGACATAGAGGCCAATTCGTCCCCTTTGAAATCGTTCGCGGGCCGCAGAGCGCGGTTAGCGAGGAGGCAGTAAAAATTCTTGCCGGCAGTGTATCACTCTTGGAGTAACAATACATATATGGAGAGAGAGCTAATTCTTTTTACCCAATCTATTCAAATTTGGGAGAAATCACTTTCTCCGGGTTTTTACGTCGTACACCATGAGAAAGAAAGAGACAACAAATTTTCCCGAATTATCACACCGCTTTAAAGTATTGTTAGAATGTTCTTCGTGTCCCGCGTCTCCGTTGACTCCGCCCACACGTTATGATACGCGAAATAAATTTACATAACTCAACGTTTTATTAGGTTACGTGTAATATATATATATATTTTTTTTTTTGACTATACTGTGAAAAAGTGGTTATACGAATAAAAAAAAACATTATGTCGACATGCCCTATGAATGGATGTATAAATACCCTAGCCCTAGTCCTAGCCACACCCAGGTCTAGCCTAGTCCGGCAAAACTCATAAAAACTACAGCAGCGTTCCCTTTTGTATATTATTGCTCCGAGGTATCACTACTGTACGTGGCTTAATTTTAAAAAAATATATAAAAAACAAAACTACGCCTTTTCTGTCGGGTAACCTTTTTGTAATAACTGTAACGGTGTAATTGTGTGTTTTGACGGCCTCCATGGTCGAGTGGTAAGACGCTCGACTACGAATCCAAAGGTCGCGGGTTCAAACCCGGCGTGCGCCAATAACTTTTATTTAATTAATACGTGTCATAACACATTTAATTCATACAACAAATAATCAAAAGGATATTTGCGGCACGTTCCAGATTGGTAGATACTCTAAGTATCGCCCTGGTGAAAGACCACCATTCAGAATCGAAACGTTGCTTGAAATGGCTTAAGCCGTGTTTGGAGACCAGATCTGAATAGCCAGGTACTTTCCAACCTTCCTCTTCCCTATCTCCTTCCCCTCCCCACTACCTTCAGCCTCACAACATACCCTTATTTTCGGATGCCATAGTCTCACTGGCTCTATACGGTTGGGAGCAGTTGAGACTTTTGTGCGGTATTCATGAAAAAATAATAAAAAAAACCATTTACTGAACCAATCGTAGCTCGCACATAAATTGCGCTGAGGGCGTAATTTTTTCTAGACTCGTGGATGAATAGGGTCGATTTATTTATCAGTCGCGAAACCTTTTCGTTAATACTTTCCTGGCAACCAATTAAACATTTACTAAAGAACGCACAACAAGCACCGCAGGCGATTTTTTTTATGTTGATTGAAGATCCTAATTATCTGATAACTTATTATCATTATCAATCTGAAATATTGAAAAACATAAAAAAATGATTGTAATTTTGGACGACTTTGTCACAATTTTGGCCTCACATTGTTTTAAAAAAATGTTCGGTAGTGAAAATTTTGTTTAGTAAAGTGGACCGTACGATATGGGCCCGCGAGACGCGAATTGTGCATCACTGGTATAACAATATGGCGCGAGGTGTACGATCCAATAAAAATACCTGAAACATTTCGTAAACAATGCGATGCAAATAAACACCTTTTACGTCAAATCCCTGATAACATTATTTATGACATCATAAGAGATTTGTCATTTGTTTATTGGAAGGATCTTTCTACGACAGAGATTGAGCGTTACGGAAGCAATGTGCCAATAATAATAATAATAATAATTGGATGACTTTTATAGCGCCGTTTTTGTGAAAAATCACCTCAAGGGTACAGTTCTTATTTTCTATTATAAGATATTAATTCCTAGTTTAAAGAGAAAATATACAGGAACATACTTACCTGGCAGGTCCCATCAGATAGACACACTTATTAACTTAAAATTATAATTTGATTATTTTTTTCCGATTAGGGCATGGGAGCGAAATAAAAAAATGGACTTTCTGAATTTGTCGAATCCCCATAAACGCTTTTTACACTATAATAAGTACCGCCGTAATTATTTGTTTGTTTATTTAATACATGACATTCAATACATGAGAATGGGTCGCTTTTACGACTCGTTCTTATGTTCAGCAGCTCGGCTATGGAACGGTTTGCCGGCCTCTGTCCTTCAACATGAGCCTCTTCAAGACCCATGTTTACTCCTTCCTCTCCTCAAAAAGACCCTCTACACAGCATCCCCAAAGATGACATAGGCCCTGAGTGAAATTATTTCCCTCAAGGCCTCCTAAATTGTAAAAAAAAAACATGCATGACCGTATTAAAAATGTGGATATCCGGAAAAAATGCAAGGCTGATGAACACGGCTAAAACCATTTCAAGCAACGCTTAGATTCTGAATGGTGGTCTAAGACCAGGGCAATTAATTGAATAAAATTTATTTGCGCACGCCGGGTTCGAACCCCCGGACTCTGGATTCGTAGTCGAGCGCCTTACCACTTGACCACGGAGGCGGTCAGAGCAAACCAACCAGTTTTTTTTTTTAATTTGAGCTCGTATTTCCTTTGCTTTTCCTGAAAATGTCACACATGATGAAATTAGTAGGATTTTTTATTATTTTAAACGCATTTTCCCCTAATGGCCGACTTTGTAGAGGAGGGTTTTAACATCGTTTGCAGTCGGTGTATCTTGAAACAGTCAAGTAGGTTCCCGCTAAATCTCAAGGCCGGCCACGCAAAACGTATTTTCACCGGAAAAGCGGCCTTGATGCGTCGGGCTGCGATTTACATTTGTTACATGTTGGATGCCGCACCTAATCTTGAATCGTGAAAATAATATTTGGGAATAAACACCAAACACAAGATAACTGTTTATTCCTTCAATGAAGCAGATACACAATTGTATGAAACAAGAAAAACTGAAGTTTTTTTACCCAACCAATACAAATTTGCGATAAATCACTTTCTCCGGGTTTTTACGTCGTATACCATGAGAGAGAAAGTGACAAGAAAAGTCTTCACATAATATTGCAGCACTTCTAAGTATGTAAGAATGTTCTCCGTCTGCGCTAACTTCACATCATCGAGTCGTATAACTTACGTCAACCGATTTTGATGTTTTTTCTTATATTTGTGTTGGTTAAAAAACTTGCAGTGGTTATACAATTAATTCAAACATGATGGTGATATGTGCTATGCGCGAATGTTCAAATAAGACCAAACAAAGATTATAAAACATCACTTTTCAGAGGTTTTTCAACAGTTTTAAATATTTTTTACCGAACTTATGAATTTTCACATTTTTTCTGTTATTAGTGTTTGTGTGATATTTTGACTTTATAAATCATTTTAATGATGTGTTGATATTGTTTTGTTTAATGTGATCAAATATGTTTATAAAAAAATGTCCGAATTCCATGTGGGCGGTAACTAATAAGCTATCCAAATTTCTATAACATATATTTGACTCTTTCTATCGAGTCAGTATAAAGTCAACCGTCCTGACTACACTGTTTCGCAAAGGTACCTCTCCATATATATTCTTACTCCAAGATTATAAACATAAATACGTCGTATTGCTACTTTTGTACATTTCAACGATTCTTATATAGCAGATCTGAATAGAGTGCTTCCCAACCTTCCTCTTATCCATATTTTTTCCTTGCCAAATTCCTATAGCCTCTTAGCATTCCCCGAATCAGGGCTGCCATAGTTTCATTAACTTCACACAGAAGACATCGAGGGAAATTATTTCAAATATACTTTTTCATAAGAATTAAATGTGCTATAACCTTGAAGTAACAATATATGGAGGGAGAGCTAATTATTTTTACCCAACCTATAAAAACTTGCGATAAATCACTTTCTCCGGGTTTCCACGTCGTACACCATGCGAGAAAAAGAGACAACAAATATAATACACCGCTTCTATGTACCGTAACGATGATCTTGGTCTCCTGGGTCACCGCGGGACTCCGCCACATTTTTTATTATGCCACTAAACTTGACACAACTAAACGGTTTTTAATGTTATATGCCATATTTTTGTAGATAACAATACTGTGAAATAGTGGTTATACGAATAAATAAAAACATAATGTCGACATGTGCTATGAATGGATGTGTAAATACTCTAGCTCTAGTCCTAGCCACGCCCAGGTCTGGCGAGTCCCTCAAAAATCATCAAAAACTGACTACACTGCCTTGGATAGGTACCACTCTATGTGCTCTAAGGCTATAACACGTATTCATTGAATAAAAGTGATTGACGCACACCGGGTTTGAACCCGCGACCTTTGGATTCGTAGTCGATCGTCTTACCACTCGACTTTGGAGACCGCATATATTGTGTTTTTTTTATTATAATATCCCGTGATTATTTACAAGTATGTGTTAGTTAAGTAGCGAGGTGCGAACAATAACGAAAGTTCATTGACTCCGAGAAGTTAAGATGCCATTGTGTTACGTATTACTGGCAAGTACTAATGCGTTTCCCCATTGCCGATTCGTCTATCGCTCCAACAGGAGTAATATAAGACGCAGCCAACAATGAACCCACTTCCCACCAGCGGGCATTTGCATAATGGTGTGATGATTGCACAAGTGCAGTCCGGTGCAACGCAATTAAGTGCACTGGCCCGGTCGGTGCCAACAACAGCCGTTACTTGTTAGATGCAAGTTGGATGAACGGTGAAATTATAATTGAAAGTGCATGGCGACTGTTGAAAGATAACATTCAAGTGCGAGGGTGGAGTATTTTAAAGTGGTTGCATTAACCTTTATGTGACTGACTGGGTACCCGGGTACCCTTTTCGGTTTTCAACATAGATTTTTTGTTAATGTTCGAGTGGTAAGTCTAACCGGCTGAAACTTCTTGACTTCTCCAAAATATAGTGAAAATGAACAATCAAACATAACCGTTGGATATGTGGAGGGTGGTATGTAGGCAGAAAACACTTAAGTAAAACTTACACCTTCTGATGACTGAAAGGGTACCCGGGTACCCTCATGTGTTTTATATGGAATTTGGAACTTTTCCATATTTATTAATCATTTTATATTATTTTAAATGCTAAAAAGATGTACTGTTGTGTTCAAAGTACATCACCTGTATTCTTAATCATATTTTTAATCACCTACTGAATTAAAAACCTCAAGAAAACATGATACTGGGTAAAATTCCTATCCACTTCCCTAAGTCTTGAACTGAGTCGAAATGTATTACGTCATAAAAGCGGTCCAGCAAACTTCAGCAAATTATATACTGTAAAAGAAACCTTCATATCAATTTTAAAAAGGTGTAGTTTTCTTTAGTCACATGAGGGTTAACACTCCTGTTCCAAAGGGGGGTTTTAATGTAACCCCGAACTAGAGTTTTGAGCTCGGAGCAAGAATATATATGGAGAGAGAGAGCTAAATATTTTTACCCAACCTATACAAATTAACGATAAATCACTTTCTCCGGGTTTTTACGTCGTAAACCGTGAGAGAGAAAGGGACAAGACAAGTTATCACATAATATAGCACCACCATTCGGTATGTAAGCATGTTCTTCGTCTCCCGCGTCTCCGGTGACTCCGCCCACTACGTTTTTGTTATGCGACATAATTTAACATAACTCAACGGTTTTTTCAGGTTATATCCTACATTTTTCAGAAAACTTAAAACCTACCTTTTCAGACTCTCATATCCTTAAATTCATTAAAAGAATCTCAACATAATCTGTCTCTCGACGAATCACCTTTAGATATACAAATTGTAACCAAATCCTGAACTGTACGACAAATTCAGAAAGTCCATTTTTTAATTTCGCTCCCATGCCCTAAATCGGAAAAAAAATTTTTTTTAAGTTAATAAGTGTTTTTATCTGATGAGACCTGCCAGGTAAGTATGTTCCTGTATATTTTCTTATTTAAACTAGGAATTAATATGTAATAATAGAAAATAAGATCTGTGCAGCGCCCTTGAGGGAGATTTTTCACAAAAACGGCGCTACTCAAACCATTCAAATATTATTATTATTACTATTATGAGATTTCGAGCGAAAAAAAAAAAAGTAATCTAAAGATGACTGACATATTTAGATTACACTTCTCTCTAAGTATTACCGAAAACAAATCACCTAAGATTATATCTTCAAACGCTTTAATATGCAATATTAAAAGGGGTAATTACTCACCCCACCCACAACATAGAGCGTAGGTGGGGATCGGTCAAATGGGGCAATACACAAGTGTCCCACCTGTCTGGAGCAAGTGGTACTATGGCATCTCCAATTAGGGTATGTTGTAAGGCTGAAGATAGTGGGGAGGGGAAGGAGATGGGAAGGGAAAGGTTGAGAAGTACCTTGTTATTCAGATCTGGTAACCAAACACGGTTAAAGCCATTTCAAGCAACGTTTCGATTCTGAATGGTGGTCCTTCACCAGCGCGATACTGAAGAAATGTGCGGTAAAACTATGTATGACTGTATTAAAAATGTGGATATCCGAAAGAATGCAAGGCTGTTGTGAGCGTTATGAATAGGATCAAGAAAGGGAAGCTTAGATGGTTTGGGTATGTAGAGCGAATTAACGAAGAAAGGAGTGTGAAAAGAATATTTGTTGGGAAAGTGAATGGAAGAAGAAGTCGAGGACGCCCGAGAAAGACATGGCACGATCAAGTAAATCAAATACTTGAATCGGGTCATGTGAAGAGTCAGAATAACAGAAGAGTATGTATGAGACGATGTATGAATGTAAATGTAAATGAAGCAAGGAGTGTGTGCCAAGACAGAGTTTTATGGCGGTCCGTCCTCTCTGCCTACCCCTGCGGGGAAACAGCGTGATGGTTAGTTTAGTTAGTCAGTTCATTTGTATACTCCCAAGTAGGCTTTTACGTGTAAAGGTAAATTTAACAGTGATCCAAGTGAACGTTATTTGCTCATCTGAAAAGTAAGAATGAGTTGTAAACATATGTATTCCATACATTGTATTTGTTTAATAACATTAAAATAATATTGATTAAAGATATATGATATTATAGCCTTCTTGTATGTACATTCTGTGCAGTTAAATATATAAGCCACCTCTGCGTATGTATTACCTACTACTACTACATACACTCTAGGTACAATCGAGTATCTGGAAGACTCGGTCATGATTTTATTATTGCAGCTATTTTCGACTTAGAAGTATTTGCCCACCGGCGTCTCAATTGTTCCCGTTATTATTTATTTAACAAGATCTCACAAAAACAGTTGTTCACCATATACATTAAGAGATGAATGATATAAAAATATTATAGATACATGCATAGTGTAAAAAAATAAATTAAACATTTATACACATCTCACATATAGACAAGGTATTTTACCATATATCCAAAGGAGTTATATAAGTACAAACTAAAGTAGTGTGACGCACTATACTCGTACATGATATAATAACGCAAATAAGGTTAGCAATGAAAAACAAAAAAGAAAAATTATAAGAGAGGTTCACTCTTATACACATATTATGAGAGAATTGTTGAATTGGCAGGTGTAAAAAAAATAAAAAATATTTAAGATTATGTAGATCGTTATGTACCTAACGGTCACTCTTGTACGTATATCGAGAGATAATGACAGAACTCTATATATGTGCATCTAAATATAGCTAAGGTAGATGCAGCTTCATTGAATAGTTCCATCACTTTATTTATTGGCGTGTTTTTGTATGAGGAAGTTCTGATTTTCAGTGTGTAAAACGTCACATAATGCCTCGCACGAATATAATTACTTGGGGCAATAAATACCTCCATAAATCAACTTATAAGAATGTTCACCCAAAAACATCTTCCGGCGGGCTTGCAGGGTGTGGAAATCTAGCATTCCACATTAAAATCTCATGTTTAATCAAAACTCCCTCACGTATAACTAACGCATAAACCTCTTTTGCACTCTTTCTATTATTGACAATGTATTTTTTAAATATTTCTTTGTTCGAATATCAGACTAAAATTTCTGCTCTAATAATAATCTACATTATAAATGTAAATAATATGTAGGTATGCTATGTTGAAAGTATATTCGCCAATATATATATATGCCTGGTCTAAATTATTATTAATACTGTGCATTATAATTGCAACCTGGCCAACCGTTACCATTCATTGCAATTAAAATATAATCACAAGTAACATTTACCAACGAACAACTCTTCATAGTAAATTGTAGGTTCTAATTACTATTATATTGATTCGTGTTGCACTACACCGGTATTCCAATGGAATATGCTCTGAGGCACTTGCGTCATCGATGCTTTCGGCACCGGTGCATAGCCGGGAAACTCGCCAAACGCCCGCCCGACATGTGCGCACGGTTGACATTCGACACAAAAGAACGGGTCGCTTCTACGACTCGTTCTTGTGTTCAACAGCTCGGCTGTGGAATTATTTTCCGGCCTCTGTATTTTCTCGCGCCTAAAACATGGGCCACTTCAAGACCCAGGTTCACTCCTGCTTTTCCTCGAAAAGACCCTCCACACAGCATCCCCACAGATGACATAGGCATTTTGACGGCCTCCGCAGTCGAGTGGAAGACGCTCGACTACGATCCAAGGGTCGCGGGCTCAAAACCGACGTGCGCAACAACAACTTATATTTTATCAATATGTGGCATAACACATTAAATTCATGTAAAATAATATAAAGTATATTTGTGGCACGTTCTAGAGTGGTAGATACTTTGAGTATCGCCCTGATGAAATACCACCACTCAGAATCGAAACGTTGCTTGAAATGGCTTTAGCCGTGTTTGGTGATTAGATCTGAATAGTCAGGTACTCCCCAATCTCCTTCTTCCCTATCTCCTTCCTCTATTTACTACTTTCAGCCTCACAACATACCCTGATTGGGGACGCCATTGTCTCACAGACTCCAGACAGTTGAGAGCACTTAAGACTCTTGTACAGTATTAACTATAAAAAAATAAATTTAAAAAGACCCTGAGCGAAATTATTTCTCTCAGGGCTTCCATTGCGGAGTTGATGTAAAAAAATGATGCACAGTTAACGTTGATGTCAGAGAGTCAATACAACGTAAAGCTTGCTAGTAGTTCTATTTTATTATCATTGGTGCTCTGGATTTGTTTACAATAACAAGACTGTGAGTGCAAACGCATTAAGATATTGGCTAGAGAATCATTCAAATACATTTCAGCGGGTCGTAAAACCTCCATAGTGAGTTAAGCGCCTGAAAAACACTGTGTTTTTTACTACCTAACCTGCCTCGTAGGCTGGATCGTTGGTAAAGGTCCTACGAAGTCTGCCTTCGAATAATAGAATTAATTTATAGGACCTGATTAAAGATAAATAAAAAAATACCGCCCTATTTTTCGCCTCATTTGCTGCATATCTTGGAGTTTTCGATTTACGTACACTTTCACTAATCAAAACTGAGCGGAAAATTACCTTTAACACTTTCGTTCCAAAGCGGGGTTCTAATGTCACCCCGTACGAGAGTTTTGTGCGAAATTTTGGATAAAGATTACTGAAAAATCATGAATATATTATATTTCTCTGTAAATATTTCAAAAACTAAATTATCTAAGATTATGTCATAAAAACGCTTCAATAAGCAAATCAAATCGGGTAACTACGTCGCCCCCTTCGGATCGTACGTTTGATTTTCACTTTCAGGTTAACGGAAGTTTGAATTATTTTGAGAAAACATACTCGTTTGTTTTCGTACTGTTCACTTTTTATTTTATTTTATATTGTATTCTCCCTCTGTATGTACGAGTATATATAACCACACACTATGTATTTTTTTGTTTAGTTTAATTTTGTACCCTGATGATGCTTAGGCTAAGCGAAACCGGTTAGTCATAAAAAAATAATTAAATCTGAGTCTTATACAAAGTATACTGACGGCCTCCATGGTCGAGTGGTAAGACGCTCGACTACGAATCCAAAGGTCGCGGGTTCAAACCCGGCGTGCGCCAATTACTTTTATTTAATTAATATGTGTCATGTTTAATTCATGTAAAAATAATAAAAAGTATATTTGCGGCACGTTCCAGAGTGGTAGATACTCTAAGTATCGCCCTGGTGAAAGACCACCATTCAGAATCGAAACGTTGCTTGAAATGGCTTTAGCCGTGTTTGGTGACCAGATCTGAATAGCCAGGTACTTCCCTTCCCAATCTCCTTCCCTCCCCACTACCTTCAGCCTCACAACATATCCTATTTAGGAATGCCATAGTCTCACTGGCTCTAGACGGTTGCGTTGAGACTCTTGTGCGGTATTCACGTAAAAAAAAAAAAAAAGTAATTATTTCATTTTCATTTCCGTATGTTCTGTTTAACGTCCTTAAATAAACTTATAGTGTTTACATAATTATTATAATTTTTTTATTGCACTGTTGTACATAAAGTTAAGATTTTTTCTCCGTTTTCATTGTGGCTGATCTGCAAGAAAATAAAATGATGCCGTTATGTTGATATTACAATTTGCGGAATTTAATTGATGCAAATAGATGGCTAAATATTAAAGGTACTGAGCGAGATTCATTGGTGAAAGTGACCTCCAGCGACACGAGATTTCAAAAGATACTTAACAGATTTATCCATGGACTGTAAACCGCTCACTTTCCGTATCAATGCAAGCGAGGTATGTTAGAATATAAGTAACAATTATATAATTGTGGTAGACGTTTCGTCTGTTTATCCGATCTTATCTTCTAGTAGTCTTTGGACCGTGAACACATTCGCAGTATTTAATCAAACAGCATCGCAATCAATATTATTCCTGCCGAAATGTTATGTCAATCTACATTCAAACATGTATTATCTTTAAGCAATGTTTACGATAAATCAAGTACTTATGAACCAAGGAACAAAATCACAAACCACTGAATGATTTGTATTTGAACGAGTCAATCAACCAATTCGTTTTGTCTCTTCGAAATCGTTTTTTGTTTTTGAACAGTTGAAACCAATGACGTTACATACCATATATATATAAACACGTTGTAGCGCTCTCAAAGTGGCAAGCAATAATCACGCTAGTTGGTGTGATCGGTGTTTAAGCCGATTTAGTACTAAACGGTCACGCGTCGCTTGAGGTCGTTTCAAGCAAGTATGGAACGCGGTCCGAACTTCGGATCTGTTTCGTTCGTACACATACCGTATATTCTATGAATGTCTATCTTTGTCATACATGACCGATATTTAAATGATGAATTTACTGGTAGCGTGTGTGTTTTGCTTGCCACATTTTGTGTAAATATTCTAAGGCTATAACGTGTCTACATGGTATATGTAACGTCATTGGTTGAAACAGCATGGCGTCGTTTTTTCACAGCTAAAAGTTATTAGGGAGGATTCAGCAAAATCGTGAAAATTTTATGATGCCAGAGCTCACCTCACTAGACGATAAAATTATCTGAGGGTACCACCTACCAAAACTACAACCTCCCTGTTTTTAAATGCAGGGAAATTTTTCTTACACTTTTAACTGGTGCTACGTCAGACCTACTTTGAATATTTTATGGATGTAGACGTAGCCACATTATTTTATTTATTCTAAACACCGTATTTCCAAAGCTTTTTCATTACACCAAACAAAAACATTCTAATTTCTGAGTTGGCCAGAAAAAATCATTTTAATTTGCGTAGGGAGATATGTTTAATAACTATTTTCTCAGAACTAACTATTTCGAGTTGTGCATCAATATCTTCGCGCATAGCTAGCTACCTTTAAAAAAAAAAATTCCAGAGCTCGAGAGGTTCTTAAAATTTAATGAAAATAGAAATTATTTTTAAAAACAAGTATCCTCACCTGCATGTGTTTGTTAACCCTACCTTTGTGTGACCTATGATTATGACACCCCCACCTTCTCATTGGTTAATTATCTTCATGTATGGTTAGTAAATTTACAGACAGGTGCCCGACTATTAATTTTGACACGTGAATGCTCCTCTGCCTGTGTTGTGCACAATCTGTAGGCACGTGCAGTTTATAAATACGGTAAAACTGTGCCCTAAAAAGGGAGAGGGATAATACATTTTGCGTAGAAAAGATGATAACTTAATAGATGATAGAACGATGTATTTTTTCCATGTTTATCCTATTTTGGGACATGCATACAGGGCACAGGTTTACAGACCATGTACATTACAGCCTAGTAGAGCCAGTGAGGCTATGTTGAAGGTGATGGGAGGGAAGGAAATGGGGAAGAGGAAGATTGGGAAGTACCTGACTATTCAGATCTCCAAACACGGCTAAAGTCATCTATAGCAACGTTTCGGTTCTGAATGGTGGTCTTTCACCAGGGCGATACTTGGAGTATCTACCACTCCGAAACGTGCCGCAAACATACTATATATTATTTTGATGAATCAAATGTGTTATGACACATTTTAATTAAATAATATGTATTTGCGCACGCCGGGTTTGAACCCTGAATTCGTAGTCGAGCGTCTTACCCCTCGACCACCCAGTCCGTTAAGTGATGTTGGGAGAGTTCTTCCATGCTGCAGCCTTCAGGATAATAGTCAACCTTTGTTAGTAGCCTAAACCTGTCTGTAAAAGTGTGAACCACGAACCACCCCAAATCAGAGAGTTCCCCTCCCTCGCCAGAGGTTCCCCCCACGCACGCAATCGCCAGTCGGTTTGTCTCAAGGCCCCTTTCCCTTCCAGGCGCCCCCCGCGCCGCAGCCCCTGCAGCGCAAGAAGTCGCTGCCCGACGTGCAGGCCATCGCGCCCAAGCACCCGGACGCCATGTCGCGCGAGGAGGTGTCCATGCTGGGCTCCGCGCGCCGCGAGGAGCTGCGCCGGATGGCTGACGAGACCGAGAGGCTGAGGGCCAACCCGCTGCTCTACCTCGTCTCCCCGCAAGTCAAGGTTTGTGTCCTCCCGCTTCCCGCCTCTTGATGCCCTGTCTTCCTGATCACAATCATCTAGCGGTACACCCTCAGAGCAAGAACATATGAGAGAGAGCTAAATATTTTTACCCAACCTATACAAATTTACGATATATCACTTTCTCCGGGTTTTTACGTCGTAAACCGTGAGAGAGAAAGAGACAAGAAATGTTTTAACATAATATAGCACCACCATTCGGTATGCAAGCATGTTCTCCGTCTCCCGCGTCTCCGGCGACTCCGCCCACTACGTTTTGATAAGCGACATAACTGGACATAACTCAACGGTTTTTTAGGTAATATCCTATATTTTTGTTTGTTACAATCCTGCGAAAAAATGGTCCTACAAATAAACAAAAACATCATGTCGACATGTGCCATAACACAATGGATGTATAATCACTCTTGCCCGAGTCCTAGCCACGCCCAGGTCTAGCCGAGTCAGGCAAAAATCATCAATACTGACTACAGAAGCGCTCCCTCCTGTATATTATTGCTCTGAGGGTACACCCATGTGGTCCACTATTTTATATAACACTAGTTGTCTACTCCATTCATGGAGGACTGAACGCCGTTGGCGCAAATAAAAAATAGTCCAAATAAGCGAAGCTAGTAGTCCACAATGGAGTGCTTATACCAACCCTGATGTATGACAGTGAGGCATGGAACTAGCAGAGGAAGGATGAAAGTAGACTGAATGCTGAAGAAATGACATCCAACAGGCATACTCGTATGTGCGTTGTTTTATGTTTTATATTGAATACCGCACAAAAGTCCCAACTGCTCCCAACCATCTAAAGCCAGTGAGACTATGGCATCCCCAATTGCGGTATGTTATGAGGCTGAAGGTAATAGGGAGGGGAAGGAGATGGTGAAGAGGAAGGTTGGGAAGTATTATACCTGGCTATTCAGATCTGGTCACCAAACTCGATAGTTTCGATTCTGAATTGTGGTCTTTCACCAGAGCGATACTTTGAGTGTCTACCACTCTGGATCATATGTGCGTTAAAACCATCTATGGCCGTGTTAAAAATGTGGATATCCGGAAAGAACGCAAGGCTGATATAAGCGTAATGAATAGGATTAAGAAAGGGACGCTTAGATGGTTTGGGCGTGTAGAGCGAATGAACGAAGAAAGGAGTTTGAAAAGAATATATGACGCGTAAGTGAATGGAAGAAGTCCGGGACGCCCGGGGATGACATGGCACGATCAAGTGAATCAAATACTTGAGTCGGACCATGTCAAGAGCCGCAATATCCTTGCTTTTATTATTTACTTGTCTATGAGTTAACTTGTATAAACCTACTTCTTGTTCCTACTAAACTCTTCCGTATTCACGATTCTATATCGACATACTTAATACGTTTTCCTATAAACATAATCTTCTAGAAAATTGGGTGTTTAAAGATTTTAGAGAACTCTCCAGAAGACTTTCATTTCAAAGTCTAATAATAAATATTTCGATCACAGCTCGTGGTGTTTTTTGTGGAAATTAGTTGTTTGTATAATATTTTGCAACAACTTTTTATTATTTTCGAAAACACATCAACTTACGTTTTTATACACATAGTTCTTATGGCAAAGGACTCATAATCACCAAAAAATGTTTCTAGTTTTCTTTGCGTTTTACTCGCGAAAAACTCAGGCTTAAAAATAGCTAAGAATAAAACAATGTGTCGGACCTCGTTTAATTAATGTCTACGATTTAGTAACTTCGAAACTTACCTACATATAAAAAAAACACAGGCTCTGGTGATTTATAATCCATTGGTATAGTTTCGATACCTCAATATGAACTGATGTCTTACCCTCCGAAGATGAAATTCGATTCACGTCGGGTTTTATGAAGATTCATAAAAAAATATTTATTTTACCGTGGATTTATTTGAAATTGAATTCTTTATTTATGTATAGTGTTACGAATAACCGTAAAAATAACGAATCGTCAAACTCATTAGCTGGCACGAATACATTTTACAGGTTCAAACATGTCATTATTTTCCGATTACACTTGTTTCCAAGAAATAATTTACATTGATGTACAAAAAAGAAAACTACTTTTGACGTTAGATATTAAAGTGGGTAAATATTTATGAAACTCACACATGATTGAAAACCGATAATTTTAGAAAAAACTTTAGAGTCCTTCGTTTTTTTCCAACTTTCGGTACCTAATGTAATTTGTCTAGGCCTAACGAGACGGAACTATGTCGGAACAAAATTGTAAATGCGTTGTTGTTTCCAGGAATGGTTCTCCCGCCAGCAGCTGGTCATGCTGGTGCTCTTCATCAACATCTCCCTGGCCATCATGTTCTTCAAACTGCTGACGTAGCGCCCGCCCCCCGCGCCCAGCGCCCGCGTGCCGGCCCACCAGCGCCCGCAGCGACGCCCGGCCGGCCCTGGAACCGGCCCAACTACCGGCCCTAAAAACGGCCCTAAAAACTGGGCCTACTCACAGCCTGCTTCTCACACAATCGACTCCAAGGGTTGAACTGCATACTGCGGTATTTGGGACAAACTCTTTTTGAAGTATTTGGAGAATTCGTACGCGAATGTCCTGACAAAGATGTTGAACTACGACAAACAGATAAAAATCCAGTTACACGTTTGATACAAAGTAACAGAGATAAAGAATTTGCACTTTTGTCGCTCGATTTGTAACATTGTTTGACTGTGTTTTACACACAGTCAAAAGAAACAGATGGGATCTAGATTGAGTCTGTTTCTGGCAGGTGAGTTGGGGAGGAAGAGCCGAGTGAGGACCGCTTTTTATAAAACACTCTTTAGGGAAAGACGCCTTACATTTCCTATCGCTAAGAATGTATTGTATTTCAATCGGATTTGTAGTATTTTTTTAGAAAAATGATTGGCACAATGAAATCGAGGGATTTTTATTAATATGCTGTAAAAACAATGCATTGCATTCTATTATAAATTTTCGATTTTCATATTTGTATTCACGTACTATATTGTGTAGATAATTCTTGCTATTGATATCGAGGATGAAAGGAATTATATTATTATTATTACATTGAATTACTACGCAAGTAAAAAGCGTGCGGTCAAATATTATGTCAAACAATTGTCTCATATTAGTAACATTTGCTTAACAAGGTTACCTTTTTCGGAAACGGCACATATGACTACCTAATAGTTTACCAATGTAATATTGAATCCAGTGAGGTGATTATTGCAAATTGATAGTAATTGTTGATTTACATTTCAGAGATCAACTTATTAGCGTAAAACAATTGCTATTAACATTATTAAAGCGTCCTAGTTTAACGGTTGAAGACATATGATATGATCTATTTGTATTTGGGCACCTTGAAAGTCATTAACTCGAGGGACATGCGTCTAAGCGTGACATTTTCCATCTTTATTGTACTGAATATATATTTAAATAGTAAGAATTATTAAATATTGTTTGGCTTTTCACTTTTAAATCAATTTTACCCGCGCTCGACCGCGGGAAGGTAAATAATAATTCAATTAAACAAACTCGTAGCTAGTTAAACTAAATTTTCTATAGACATTACCGGAAGTGGATCGATACAAGATAATCGAAATATTTTTGGTCATTGTAGTTTTAAATATTTATATCATATCGAAGTAATCTCTTGTCAGAGTGAGGCGTGGGCTTAGTTCGGCAACTTGTGAAGCGTAGTGTGATATTTCGGAGATTCTTCGGACATTTTCCCTTTGAGAGTCAATCAAGTCCCCTCGCACGCGCGAGTACATCCGCCCCGACTTCGGAGGAGAGCGGCGCACCGAGGTGTTTTGATGCATTGATTATTTAGTTAATTATTTAATGTTGTGTTTAGTTTTAAGAAGAAAGACAAAGTCAGAGTCTCGCTTGATTTTAACTGAAAAAGCTTGTGTTTAACTGAAAAGCCAGCCACGTTGCATACTGTATTGAATTAGTAGGTTGTGTTTCGGGCGAGCTTGCCTACCCCAGTGCGCAGTGCGCAGTGCGCGGTCCTGTCTCCGGAATATCACATCTTTACAAACACATTATTAGTTAATATCTTATAATATTTGACATAGAAAATATTTTTACACCAATATATAACTTACCTTTATAATAAATGACTTTTTCAAAACTTTGAAGCTTTTATAATAAAATTATCTCATTAATATACTTAATAAAGATGTAGCGTACTTTTAATGAATATTGAATATAACGACATCTGTATTGCTATTAAGGTATTGATTGGGAAGGAGATGGAGCAGTGTGATTAGAAGGACGAAGGGAACGAGGAAGAGGAAGATGACGTGGAAACGAAGGCGGTGTTGGCATTTTTAAAACGAAAACTTTTCTCTACGTGGATGCGAGGGTTGTTTGTTCGACGTTGAATTAATTTAATTTCCCATTGCATCTAGGGGCGGCAGTGAATCCGGCTATGAAACGTGCCTGCGACGTGATATGGGAACAACACTACTTATCCGACATTTTGTAACTCATAGATTTACCTAAATATAGTTTCATCTTTTGGTCACCAATCAGTTAATTGTGTGAATTAACGCGTAACGTTTCCGAGACTTGTCTTTTCATAGCAAATCCAAGTATTTAAAGGTCGTTAGAGTTAAGTTTTGTCAATCTTTCAAAGTTTATAAAATATATGCATATCAATAAGCGATTCTTTCGAGCTGTTAAATCTATACAATGTTTCTCTTCCCCATTAAGTATATATATTATATTATATTATTGAGAGTGAACGTGCGTGCCTTCTGTCTGTATCTTTGTTTGATTTAAACAGATTTTACTACTGTTAGTTAAACTTCAAAACTCTTTGTGATTCTAGTTGCCAAATTTCTTCTTACTAAATGCATTTTCTTCTACAATTACAGTATCTTAGTCATACGAAGTAGGTATCGACGGTTACAGTTCATACGATATACATTACATAGACATTATTACATACCTGTTTCCTTTATTTGGCGCAAATCAAAACAAGTAGTATTCTGTTCATTGTTAAATTTACGTGTGATAGAACGAATTTATTGTATTTTAATTTCATTGATTTTATTCTATCGAAGCAAATCATTGTAGTCTTTTCTATAAGTGGTTCAATAGACCTTTTATTTTATACATTCACAGAGATTTGTTTAATGAATCTATAAATGGACAAATATAAACGTGTAGATAAAGTTCAAAAGATACCTGTGAACTTAAACTATGCAACAAATTAAAATCAAAAATAACCTCTTTGAAAGATTTAAAAAAATGTATTTCGAATATGAAAGTAAATATGGAAATATTCTGTTCCGTTATAATTTATAAAAGTAGGTTATTGTTACTTTCTTGCCTGTATTGCATACAAATTAAACGTCGTTCCAAAATAACAATTTTTCTTAAATTTTATCTTGTTTTAACATTTTTCGTGATGTTTGTAAATAGAAAAATTTCGATTGTACCAAGTGGCAAGGAAATTGTTTGAAACAATTTATAGAAATGACATGTTGAGGTGCTAAGATGTTCAAAATAAAGTGTATTATTAATCAACGTTTTTATTTTTGTTTTCCAACTCCCTCCTGGACCTCCCTGGAGTCAAAAAGACTGCCTGAGTCAAAAAAAGAAGAAAAAAAAATACTCAAAATGTTTTTCATCTCGATACGATTGTATCTCTTCAATGTCTCGACAAACACAAGAATAACTGAAGATCAATGGGGAAATGCAGCTGAGGAAGATGATGCTGCACCTCGTTGCTTATGACTTATGACCTTATGACTTATGACCTTATGACTTATGACCTTATGACTTATGACCTTATGACCTTATGACTTATGACTTATGACCTTATGACTTATGACCTTATGACTTATGACCTTATGACTTATGACCTTATGACTTATGACCTTATGACTTATGACCTTATGACTTATGACCTTATGACCTTATGACTTATGACCTTATGACTTATGACCTTATGACTTATGACCTTATGACTTATGACCTTATGACTTATGACCTTATGACTTATGACCTTATGACTTATGACCTTATGACTTATGACCTTATGACTTATGACCTTATGACTTATGACCTTATGACTTATGACCTTATGACTTATGACCTTATGACTTATGACCTTATGACTTATGACTTATGACCTTATGACTTATGACCTTATGACTTATGACCTTATGACTTATTACCTTATGACATTATTACTTATGACTTATTGTTATTCTTATTTTTTATGTCACTGTTATTTTATATCTTATGTTATGTAAAAAGCCCATGAGGGCGTATATAAATAAATAAATAAATAACCTAATGACTTATGACCTTATGCCCTTATGACTTATGAACTTATGACTTATGACTTATGACCTTATGAATTATGACCTTATGATTTACGACTGTGACCAGTGATCAGCGATCACCCATGTGCCTGGTACAAGAGCAGTTTCATCGAGTTGACCCAGGCTGTTGCCTGCAGGGAGAATAAATTAACTAACTAACTATCACGCCCTTTCTCCACAGGATAGGCAGAGAGCCAATAGCCTCTGTCTTAACACACCCTCCTGGCTTCATGCACGTTTAACATCTCACAGATTAAGCACTTATGAGCAGCAATACACGAAGCGAGGTAGGTGGCATAATACTTACACAAATAAATTTAATATAAAATAATGTCGTAATTCACGTTGTTTCAATACTATAATCAGTAAATATCATGTTATCATCACGTCCTTTACAGAGTTAAAGCTTCAGAGCAAGAATATATACTCGTATACGGAGAGAGAGCTAAATATTTTTACTCAACCTATACAAATTTACGATAACTCACTTTCTCCGGGTTTTTACGTCGTAAACCGTGAGAGAGAAAGAGATAAGACAGGTTATCACATAAAATCGCACCACTTTTCAGATGTAAGCATATTTTCTGGCTGCCGCGTCTCCGGTGACTTCGCCTACTACGTTTTGTTATGCGACATAACAGGACAGAACTCAATGGTTTTTTAGGTTATATCCTATATTTTTGTTGATAACCATACTTTGAAAAAGTGGTTATTCAAATAAACGCTACATTATGTAGACATCTGCTATGAATGGATGTAAAAAATCTGTGTCCATGACAACTCTAGCCACGCCCGAGTCAGGAAAAAATCAACAATCCTGACTACATAAGCTATCCCTCCTAGTATACTATTGCTCTGAGGTTAAAGTTTTCATTTTTCTACTGAAAATGAGGAATGAATCAACAAAGCTTAGAATAGCCCATATAAAAATAAATTTAAGGAAAAACTGTATTGATGCCGGAAGGGCAAAAGGGCTGAAGCGCCATTTTCAAAAGTTTACACTAGAGCACTATAACGTTTTTTGTTTGTTTTACAAAAAAAAATCTTCAGAACCTGGTTGAATTAAAAAAAAAAGTTATCTCAGATAACTCAACGCTTTCACTGAGTTACCTGAAGCGACAAAAAGATTTTTAAAAGTCCTAAACTTGTTTAGCTTGAGTCAAGTCTTTTCCCAAATGGTAAATATATTTTAGATGGCTGAAGGGTCACAAAAGTCTTCAGAATCAAACGAGAATCAGAGCATTCGATGCAGAAAAAAAACTGATCAAAACTGCACATTTGAATAATTTTTTACCAAAGTGTGGTTTAAGCCCCTTTGCCTTTCCAGCAACGTGGCTTGTAAAAAACTAACAGGTGTAGAAAGCAACAAGCAGGTAATCCGCAGTAGGTAAGATGACCTTCTGTACCGCTTTCACATCTTAAGTTTTCAGGTTTGTGCTTGTCTTTTCTATAAACTAGATACCTGGGGACTTTGGGGTTGATTTTACCCTGCAATTAACGCTTACCTGAATATGTATATTGTAAGTCAACTTCCCTGTTTAGCCAAATTATGCCCATCTACTCGTACACAGTTCGTATCCGGGCCAGAGTAGTTTCTGTTTGAGCGTAGTTTGATGTTTAGTCATTTGCACATTGCATGCATTCTTTAGTGTTGCATCTTGGCGAAATATAAAGTAATAAAAGAAGAGGAGTTCCTACCGATTGTCAAAGGTCGCGGATTCAAATCCCGGCGTCGCAATTATATGTATTTTTAAATGTTTCCGTTATATCACAGTTAATTCATATAAAACCATATATAGTATATTTGCGGCACGTTCCAGAGTGGTAGATACTAAGTATCGTCCTGGTGAAAGACCACCATTCAGAATCGAAACGTTCCTTGAAATGGCTCTAGCCGTGTTTGGTGACCAGATCTAAATAGCTAGGTACTTCCCAACCTTCCTCTTTCTCACTTCTCCCCCCACTGCTTTCAGCCTCACAATATATCTGTTTTGGGGATGCCATAATCTCACTGGCTCCAGACGGTTGGGAGCAGTTGGGACTCGTGTGCTGTATTCCACTACATCATATTTTTTTGTATTATTTCACAACCGACTGCAAAGTTAACTCTATCAAGCGTATATCACATTAGCGTTTCCTTCCTTGTCGAAAAGCCTTCCTCCAACCAGCTTTGGGCGAAATTGCTTCAAATGTCAAATTATTTGAGATTTTCTCCCATTCGAAGCCGGCAGCTCTTTTCATATCATCAGCCCATCTCATCTGTGACAGACCTCTGATTCTCTTTCGCAATCAACGACCACGCTCACTGCCCTGCGGAGAGATGGCTTGATGATTAGCTAGTCAGCTAGTCTTTACGTGTCTATATTTATATTCCCAGAGTGGTAGATACACAAGTATCGCCCTGGTGAAAGACCACCATTCAGAATCGAAACGTTGCTTGAAATGGCTTTAGCCGTGTTTGGTGACCAGATCTGAAGAGCTAGGTACTTATGAACATTCCCCTTCCCCGTGTCTTTCCTCTCCCTACTACCTTCAACCTCACAACATACCCCGATTGGGGATGCCATAGTCTCACTGGCTCTAAACGGTTGGGAGCAGTAAGGATACAAGTAGGGAGAAAACCGAAACAAAGCAAATTAAGGACGTTTTAACTAACTAACCATCACGTCGTTTCCCCGCAGGGGTGGGCAGATATGACGGACCGCCATATAACTCTGTATTGGCACAAACTCCTCGTTTCATTCACATTCATACATCGTCTCATACATATTCTTCTATTAATCTGACTCTTCATATGACCCGACTTAAGTATTTGATATACTTGATCGTGCCATGTCTTACTCGGGCGTCCTCGACTTATTCTTCCATTCACTTTCCCAACATGTATTCTTTTCACACTCCTTTCTTCGTTCATTCGCTCTACATACCCAAACCATCTAAGCTTCCCTTTCGTGATCCTATTCAGAACGCTCACATCAGCCTTGCATTCTTTCCGGATATCCACATTTTTAATACAGTCATACATGGTTTTACCGCACATACGTCTCAGGGATCTCATTTCCACAGCATTCAGTCTACTTTTATCCTTGCCAGTTTCATGCCTCACTGCCATACATCAGGGTTGGTATAAGTACTCCATTGTGGACTGTTAGCTTCGCTTCTTTGGACCATTTATTATTTGCGCCAACAGCGTTCAGTCCTCCATTAATAAAGTTTCCTGCATTCACCCATCTTTCAATATCCTTATCAGCCTTTCCGTCTCTCGTGAACATACTTCCTAAATACAATAACTCATCCAACTATATTGCACGCTGTTCTCGTACTCTCTCTTTCAAACACCATGACTTTGGACTTACTAACATTCATCATCAACTCATTCTGCATACATACTTGGTTCATCCTAGACACGAGAAACTGTAGATCTTCCATACTGTCAGCAATTAGCACCGCATCGTCCGCATGCAATAGGCAACATACTTTCAGATTGTTCATTTTCGCGCCCAAGCCCACACTTTTCAATTCTTGCATACAATTATCCATGTACAATTTTAAACAATTTGGTTTTTAAGACCCGTTTGAACTCTGCTAGGTTCTGTATGGTGGCAAGCTTAGGGAGAAATTTAACAACATGCTTCTGAGCAGTATGAGTAGAAATTTTTTTTTTTAATTACAATGTAAGAAATCAAAAATGTTCTGATAATTATCTGGACGCTTAGAACCCGAGACCAGGAGTTGCAGTTGGCAGGCGGCCAATATCCCCACCGCCAGCGGTCGGTGGCATTTCTATTCGCGTCTCGATTAAAATGTCCCTGAACGTGTTCAGAAATGCCATAAAACTTTTTTGTTTATCCCGAAGGAGTGTAGCTGTCAAATTTTTGTCGGTTCATTTGGCTGTCGCAAACCAACGTGTCACGAAACCGGGATACACGTAATGTCGCGAGTCATACTCTGAAAAGATGCACATACATAATAAAACATAAAAAATACGTTGTTTCCTACTGTTATAATACTCGTATGATCAAATCTCTTTTCTTTTTAAGCATACAAAATCTGTTTGTATATCCTGTAATGGAACAACCAGTTTAGCACGTGTGCAGCTTACCCATGTCACTAAACATTTTTACCAATCTCCTATTGTATCCTAATTGCATCCCTTAATGTCTTTCTGTCTAGTAAATTATATCCTGACATCGCTTTCTAAAATTCTTTTTAACATACATTATTCCATAGACCACATGTTTGGACTCTGACACTTTAAGTTTGACCATGCCTATGTCAGGTATAAAACCAGAGCTTTCCTGTAAAAGCACCCACTATTATTTCACTATCGTTTTCCTATTCTCATCGCATTCCCGTGCAGTAGTAAACCATGTTCAGTTAAAGGTTTAATTATAATATTATATAAATTCTTTTAGTAAAAAGTATTCAAGAGAAAGTGATGAACATTCGCAAACAAAAGCGCGCCTTACCCAAGGAGCATTCTGTAGGTCGCATCAGCGATCATTACAATCCCTCGAAAAACTTTTGAGGGGTGAGCTCTGGCGTCATAAAATTAGCAATGTTTTATGTAGATTTTCTAGGTCAACATAAATGTTTTCAGTTCGCAACGTCATTTCCATCATGAGACGGGAAGCTTTGAAATATTGTACGTATAAATTACCAAAAAATAACGCAAGATTCATTGTTGTTTGTAACATATTTCTAGATTGATTAATTAAAAGAGAAATAAGGGATACTGAATTACATTGATTGTTTGTTTTTGTGGGACACCACAAAAACAAACAATTAATCCTGAAGGCAGAAGGAAATTGTGGAAGGGAAGAAAAGGGAGAATGGTACAGTGAAGAAGTGCGTGGTTATTCAAATCTGGCTACTGAACAAAGTTTAAATAATTTCTATTAATTATTTGTGTAAATTAGTTTATTTTATGAATGTACCAAATTAAAACTCAATATCATTCAAAAACGAAACGATTCTGGTAATGGTTTTAGCTTTGTTCAGTAACCAGATCTAAATAAACATGCACTTCTTCACCGCACCATTCTGGCTCTTCTTCCCTTTCACAATTTCCTTCTGCCTCCAGGGTGCCACTATCCCATTGGCTCTGAGCACTGGAACTGTTGTGTTGTGTCACCTAAAAAAAAATAACAATTGTAAATCAGTGTCCTAACCATACATTTTACAACAAACCACCACGTCGAATATTTTTATCATAGTGTTTAGACCAGTGATTCCCAAAGTGGTCTATATCGACCCCCAGGGGTCGATTCCGACCTACAGGGGTCCACGTCAATGAAAAAAAAAATTGGGGGTGCATGAGACGTAAATGGGGGTCTACGGGAGTGGATTCCGTTTTTAGTAAATTTTGTTGATTTGCTAGCACTTTTTGGGGGAGGATTTTTTGTTGATTTGCTAATACTTTTCGATTTCAAATCTCTACCGACTAGTGCTTTTTTTCAGAGAGGAATATTTGTTGATTTGCTAGCACTTTTCGATTTGGGATCTCTGCCGACTAGTACTATTTTTTGACGAGTTCGACTACAATTGAAGTGTCCACCGCGAAAGGTTCATTTCAAAGAACCAGTTCCTGAAGCGTTCACAAAACAGGGGGTCTATACAAAACAGAAAAAGTCGACAAGTGGTCTACTGGATAAAAAAGTTTGGGAACCTCTGGTTTAGACCAATTTTATGGTTGAATCTAAATAAATTAACTCAAAGCGGAATAAAATGATTTTCTTGACAAGACTTTGGGAATTCGAATATCCGCACACGCGGAGATTACTAGGCCATCTACACGTTGTTCTGAGCCGTCAACTGACCATTATAAATTTCAACAGCAGGACACTCCCCCATCTTGAAACACATTTTACAAGGGCCTGCATAATGTCCAGAATCTTGTTCATCTTTACAAAATATCTGCCCAACGTGATAACAACACATGGCCGCCGAAAACTCCGTTGCAACAAATGATATTATGTTGTTTGTGAGAAAGTGGGAGACCTTACAACGGAGCAGCGATATGCCAATTCCGTATTTATATATTCAGTCCTCAATGATTCAGCCAGTGATTGCTTGAAAGCATATTTTTGCTTGAATATACTCCCGAAAGTTTTTTTTTAATGTAAGACAAACATTCCCGGGTTACGAATAACCTGACAATATTTGAAAAACTCCTACTGCCATCATAAAAAGCGGAAGATGTTGCTTGTGCAATGATGGAGGACTTAGCCAGCAGAGGAATTGAACGCACGACGCCCGGGTGGGCGTATATATTAATAATACATGAAAGTTGAAAAGTTTTTAAGTTGCCGGACTGAACAAGATGGCATACGAATTAACAAACGCTTATAAACAGTATATTAGCGTCACATTTTCTCTACTCTACTCTGTTATGTGGGCGAGTTAAAAAAAATGTGGCTTTATTTACCTACCTACTCAGTGTCTTTCAAACACAACATTGTGAAGGGTCGTTATTTCAGTACCTGAACGGAAGGGAGAAGGCTGAAAGGTTTTTCCACTCGTAGTTCTAATGGAATTAACACTCTCCATATTCTGGCACCAGCGGTAGGTACCCTCTTATTACCTGGGTTCGATGTATTACGATTTAGTCTAGTATTTATTTAGTTTATTTTGAGCTGTAGAAGAGAACACATCATATTACAGACGTTCCAAATAATATATCAAACAATATAATTTGTGAAATTCGTTATTTTTTTTATTATTGTGTTTACGTGTGCTCGTGTTTTTTCGTTATTGTATATTATATTGTGACTATCGGGATGAACGAGGTAAAGGACAAATGGATAAATATGCTACAAAAATGGTGGGTAAAGATCTTTTTGAACGAAAACGTACCTACCTTACACATTTTATCATTGCTAGGAAACATCGGCATGTGATAGGCACGATCGACAAGAAGAGATGGCTAGGCCAGAAAATATCTGATCAGTCAGTTATATGCGAGTAACAATATAATTTATCTATTGTATATTGTTACTCTAAGGTTATACCCCGACCATCTTGCGTTTAAACCCCTACCCACTGCCCATACAAATACAACACAGATGTTCGAGAAATTCTATTATCATTTGGGAGTACCATAAAACCCTTAAATAGATATTGTTACTTCAAGATAAAACCCTTGTCTAGTAACACACTTTTTACTCTATTCTGGACATGTAGGTAAAATTCTCCTGCTTTAGTTATAAGTTTATTAGTATAGTTATAACAAATCGTTTTCAATTGTGATTTTTTTACTTTCGCGTACTTTAATAATCGTTCCCTTATTCAATGATCTGATTTTTTTTTTTTATAACACAATTTTGTAAATCAATCATGGCAGTGAAAACATTAAGGGAAACAACTTGAATTTATCATTCAATTAGTAATCCGTATGGCATTTATCAGTCTACGACCATCGTGATAATAGCGAATTATTCAGAAAGAAGACAACATTAAATAAAATACACGTGTCGGATAATTCGACGTCATTGTTTATTTTCGCTTCACATTATCCGTTTTCAAACGTTTCAACGGTTGGTATCACTACCTACGTATTAGTGCTGAAATGTTGTAAACAAGTTGTTTCACCTATTTGAAATGCGTGTGGAATATAAGTGCCTAGTAAAAAATAGATTTTCCGAAGGTTTTTCATTTGAAAACCCCGGCCGCGTCAGGCAAACGTAAGTGACTTGAAAAAAATGTAAGAAAGATAATAATATTATCTTCTTTTTGTGAATCATATCCAGGTTGAGATATATATCTAGAACAACTGAACGTAGGTATGTCAACGATAAAAAATCAATACATTGAAACATAAACGTCAAAAGTATTATGTAAACAACATTTGTTGGTACTGAAATCTACCACTTTATGAAAATGGCAGCGTAATCATGGTAAACTTGTGCTTCGCGAACTATATCGTAATATCTCTCGGCAGTGACCAAGCCTATTGCAACAAATGTTAAATTATTAGAATACTGCCGTTTGCGACGCCGTGTAGTTTGTGCGTCGAGAAATGGCCGAAAATCTGCAAATTACTCGAAGAAAATGTGAGTTTATAGTGCTTTATTGTGTATTTCGTCTATCCTTTTGTTCGTCGGGAACCGTGTTTTCGGACACTTTGTATGACCATCAGTTTTATTCTCGCTGGTCAGTTGCACCTTTCGAGACAGATTTCTTTGTTTTTAATGGTTTTACCTTTGTTATGATGACCAGGTATCGGTCTACCTTTTATGTTTGTTCCTATTCTGTCATAGTCTGTAAATAAATACATCAATATATACGCGCTATATGCTGCAAATTACAAACTTGACGTTACTCTGCCCGCCGCCCAAAACTATAACAAAATAGAGGAAGTGATTAAATGCAGCTCCAGATAACTCTGTATGTATCGATTTAGTCAGAAAGCTTTATTTACTTTGTAGGTATCTCGAAATTAAAAAAGAAAAACTCTTCCCGTGTTTATATTTCTAAATTATGTAATGTCATAATATGGGTATTTCAAATGTTTTCTTGGCCGCAGTGACTTGTTAGTGCAAGATTGATTTTATCGTTTGATGTTTCACAACATTTATCTAAAAATATGAAATTTATTGTATATAATAATACCATTGATAATCAAATAGTGCAAAAGACATTTTTGTCAACATTAAAATATTCACAAGGCTGAATTTTCGAAAATTGAAGTTTATTAATATTTAATCAACTTTACAAATTTATTCACAAGTGTTCAAATATTGTCAATTTTAATATTATAAGGTTTCGTTTATAAATTCATTAAAAAAATATTGATTAATTTCATGAATCAAAAAGTTATGCCAAGTTTAAATATCATTTTTTATCATTTCAGTTTTCTGATACAAACTTATTTTTATTTCTTTGATCATTTAAAAATATCATTATGCCTCATAATATTTATGCACATGTCATAGCAAAAAAATCTGTTTACAAAATAATATAAAGGCTGTTGATAACAAAGTCTGCCTCACCTCTAGGTAAAATAAATAAACAAATAAGTACCTACCTACCTACCTACCTACCCACCCACCTAGTATTAACGAGGTAACTTGTGAATTATTGAATAGATACCTACCCATTCCAAATTATTTTTAATGTTTCTTCATAGCCCTTTTTCAGTATTGATCTAACAAAATTATTCAATCATCTTTTGTGGATGGATTTTTAGCACAATACTTTCAGGGCTCATTGCCCTGAGGTAGTTATTGTCTTATGAGTCACCCCAGCCTATCTCAGTGGGTAATAAACCTGACAAATCCCAGCTTTTGTACATTATTATCTCTTGTCTTACAAAGTTCAAATAGAGGGGGAATGTCAACCTTCACATTGGTTGTTGAAATTTTAGATAAGATTGAGGGATCCTTGTTTTGGAAGTGAATGCACCTCTATTACTTTTGTGTAAGGTTAACACACTGATAAGCCAATCAACAACTCATTGACAGTGTAAAATAAGAATTTATAAAAAGCAACACACTTTTTTTCATAGATATTTGCTTTGCACTCATTATTTGTTTTCATCCTTTTATCAATATAATTCTCTGTAAATAGTTGAAAGATTTCGGCTACTATCAACTAAATGATCTCACTGAGTTACCTGAAGCAACAAAAAGCTAAAAAAAAGTCCCAAATTTGTGTCGCTTGAGTCGAGCATTCTCCCAAATGGTTAATATATTTAAGCCGGCTGAAGGGCTGCACAAGTATTCAGAATCAAACGAGAGTCAAAACATTTGGCGCAGAAAAAAAAAACTGCATATTTAACTCATTTTTGACCAAAGTATAGCTTAAGCCCCTGTGTCTTTCCGGCTACAATATGTAAAATAGTTTTTTCCAACTTTTTTTTCAATTTATAATAATAAGAGAAGTAACTCTATAATATTTATAACATCACAAAAAACGTGTTTATTTTATCTTATTTACTGTCCCTGTATAAAATTAATAACCTTCTTATTTATCATTCAGATATATGTTTTTTCAAACATTTTACTAATATATGTATAAAGCAAAATGATTTGATGACTGGCATTATCAAATATTATTTGTCATTGTTGATTTATAGGTTATGCTATTCTATAAGTCATTCCCTCAATTATTTTGTTTATGTTCAAGGTAGACTTTATTTAGTAGGAATTTATGTTTTCATATTTTTTACACTAACTCCACACCTGAGGGAATTCTCCCTTAAAGCCTATGTCATCTTTGGAGATGCTGTATAAAGGGTTTTTTTGAGGAAAGGAAGGAGTGAACCTGGGTCTTGAAGAGGCCCATGTTGTAAGAGGGAGGAAATACAGAGGCCGGGAAATTATTTCACAGCCGAGCTATGAGTTGTAGAAGCGACTCATTCTCTTCAATATTATTTCCCTTTCTCTGCTTTAAAAACTTTGTTCATATTTAAACATACTTTTCATCTAGATTTTTTACACCCTTAGCTTCTAGTAAATTGTTTTTTTAGTCTGTTGATGTACACATGCACTATTATACCTATATACGATCATTTTTTCATGATTTATGATAAAAATCATGATTTTAGATAGTTTTAATTTCAATACAAATTGTAAATTCTATTATTTTATGAAGTTTGAGGTTAAAGGTGATGCTTAGGAGAAGGGGATAGATTAATTAGACACTGACGGAAAGAGGAGATAAACAAAATTCCCCCCATACAAATTCCCAAATCCGTGCTCACCGCATCCTGGGCATCATATAAGCTGCGCAAAAAACCAGAGGAAGGCAGATGCATTTATTTCTACCTACCTTAACTGTAGACTCCTGCCTTTTCTTCTGATAACTTTCTCCGGAAATCAGGCAAGATAGCTCCCTTACGACGACCATATGAGCACTTCTGCAGATGGGATATTATTACAGTTTTTGTGACACGGTACAATCATGATTTTAGATAGTTTTAATTTGCATACACATCTGTTATATATTATTTTATCGTTATTATATTAGGTTTGGTAATTTTTAGTGTAAAGCTCACTTGAGGTGAACTATTATCAAAGTCGACAGAACAGAAGTGTTGATTGCCAAATATGTGAAGTTTACCTCTTCTTATACCATCAGCTTAAAAACCCGCTACAACAGGTTTTTTGCTGCTAGACCCTGCTGACAGATTAAGGTTGAACAATGCCCATTTCAGGTGTTGGTGACCATTTATAGGGCTTCGCCCTTTTGTATGTCTAACAACTGTCAATGCATGGTATGGCTTATGTGATCTGACGTTCTCATGAATTTTCCTTCTGGTCAGGTGTTTTGACTAAGTGGAAAAATTGCTTAACATCCAAATTAATACACAAATGGCCACTTCATCCAAGTCTGCCGCATTTAATTTAATCTACACTTTCGTTTAATTCTTTTTACATCCATCATTGTTCAAGCTGTCTTTTCAGATCTGTATTGATGATTCATGATAGAGATGTTTCATATTTTTATATGTAGTCATGCCATGCTCTTTATTATAAAACCAAGCATGACATTACAAAGAATAAACGATTTGTCAAAGAAAGGGGAAATTGCATAATTCATAAATTAATTTCTCTCTTTTCCACGTGTCGTATTTTAATACATAATACATGATGTCAAAAAATGCATTACCCCCTCCTTTGAATATGTTAAGCCAGTAATTATTTCATCAACATTTGACAGTGATTATTTTCATAAAAATCAAAAATAAAACTTTATATTTATCTTTCAATGCTAATGGTTTTATGGCACAATCTTATTATTTATATAATATTTTTTAATTAGCTTCATTTTACATCCTTTTTGATATTTAAATGTCTCTCTCCCTGTTGACAGTTTTTAAAGACTAATTCTCATTTCTGTGAGCCAAATGAATAAGATACCTTTCTAGAGTGTAATCATCTGTTAATCATATATTTTTAGATAATAATTCATCTTTTTATCAAATCAGAAAACCTATGTGTTGATTTCGTTTTCCTGTCTCAATTTTTTTGTTTTGTTTTACTTATCACTTATGTTTCTCTGTTGACACATATACTGTGATGATGAAGTAAATGGGGGGATGGGAAGGAGAGAGAGGGGTTGAGAATAACCTTTTCAAATGTAGCTACTAAACATTATCTCAATTGAGTACCTTAATACATTTTTGGGAATTTAAATGAATTTTAAATATTGTTATGAATTTTGTCCCAGAGTGTAAGAAACTTATCAGTATCACCTCGGTAAGGACTACCATTTAGTATTGAGACCGCTTGAAATGACCTTAGGTTTAATAATCAGTCCTGATAATCTTCCCTTATTCCCACCTGCCTCACAAAGTTACCCGATTGTGCAATCATTTATGTATTTCATCCATAACCAACATAACGATAATCAAATTTTCAAGTCCCTTTTTCGACCGTTCTAGCGTGGTGACCCTCAAACTAAAGATAGAGAAGGTGTGCGACATCCCGGCCAGCTCGCAGGTGCTGCTGGTCAGCGGGGGCGAGGTGCTCCGCCACGAGGCCAAGGTGTGCTCCTACAGCGCCGGCACCGACACCAACCCCATCTACATGTTCAGCAAGAACATCATCGAGTCAAGCGAACCCCCCCGGTCCTCCTGCGACTATGGAACAGGTAACGGTTTATTGCAAATTATGTAGCCTTGAGTGAGTGACTTTCCGCGCATTCAGCAAGAACATCATTGAGTCTAGTTCTTTTTGTGATCCGTGTGCTATGGATCAGATAAATGTACATTTTAATTGGAAATTATGTTGACTTCATCGAGTCACCTATAATAATAATCCCCTGTTGGGATAGTTAAAACAGTTGGATCGTTGGTGCCGTTGAGGGTGTTATTTTATAACGCAACAGCTATATTTTACTTGCCACTGGTAGATTCGTTTGGTGCTACGTATCGGCCGTTTCGGATAAGAAAATCAACAAAGACGTATAGTAGGGATTTGTACAACCAGAGGATTATTCCAAATTACGCATAATATTGTTCACAAAGTATACACTTTTTTTTTTATTTGGCGCTAAAGCTAAAACATACCCAGGGAGTGTTGAGACTGCTTTGCGTTGAATAATATTCGTTTGTGGCTATTGATATCCAACTGTTGGCGAAAATTTTCGTCGACTGCATCTAGCTGTTATTTCCAACGGCTAGTTATATTTTGATACAGTACTAATCCAAATGGCATTTTAAGCTGAAAATATTTGTGTAAACCTGAAAGTTCGCAACAAGAACATATAGTAAATCTTTCGTATTGCACGAGTGTCCCATTGGTGAACTTTTCATGGGGGCAGATACAATATTTACAACTTAGAATGGTGGTATAGTTTGTGCATGCGCTGTCAGCATGGTTCAAGATTAGTGGCGTCCTATTTCCGATGTGCCAATGTGTCTGTCTCACATTGATTAATAGTTATTTACTAATTAATAATACTTAGTAATGTAGATATTTATTATAGTCAATAAACAACATGGCTTTATCTCAATTGATACATTTACTCTCTGCTTCAGTCGTTTACCTCTGATAGTAAATTAAAAGCAAGAAAATAGTGTTGACTAAGTTAACGTGATATTTTATTTCTAAATTATGCACTCATATCTAGGACATTTATAGTTGAAATTTTAGCTTTTTTCAAAAATTATTTTTCTTGTATTCCGGAAGCATTGGCATAGCAAAGCAATTTTTTTAATTACATATTGTATATTCACAAGCAACACAAAGGTTTAGTCGCGATAAATGCTTGTAAATAAGCCAACTGTGGATGGCTGAGGCACATTTGGATAATACCTTCAAGGGCCAAATGGCTGTCAAGCAACGTAGCAGATGTTATTGAAAATCAACATGAAGTTCTACAAACTTGCCACAAAAACCATAAGTAAATCAATATAACCGTTGAGAGCTAAATGTAAAACGTGTTTTTTATTAATTATTTCGTCAGAATCGATCATGTGGCGATCTATCTGCTGATCTTGGGGGCTAGGTACTAGAGTATGGCACCAGGCACTCGTCGGGAAGTTACCATTGTACGAGATTCACCCAACCCTGCATTTTAGACTGCAGTTAACAGGTCTTTTTCCTCTCCCCACCAAGTTAATGCAGCCGCGCTTCAAAGATCTGTGCTGTCACCGACGCACGCAGATGACAGAACCGTTCATGTGGGTTATCTTTTACCCTTCCACTTTTGATATTCAAACAGGATTCCTAAATTCTTCAAGAGTTACAAGCTGCTAACCTTATAGAAATTTCAAGTACGTCCAATAGTTGAATCTGGGAGCCACCAAACACCTGCTCAATTCTGTGCAAAGGGGGGCAGTTTGTCTGATTAAAGTATCTGTTGTTAACATGCCGATTGCCATCTCTAATGCACAGATGCAACATAGGTATGCTGAGTCTGTGCTACAGGTATCTCAATGTAGTCGACTTGAATTAGCTAGCAGCAGCGATCCCTTGCTCAGCACCCGTTCACAGTTGATGTCGGCTACATGAGAATGATTTGTTTCTCCAAATCCTTTTTGTGCCAGTTGGCTTGTATGTGGAACAAGCTGCCGGCATCTGTGTTTCCTCCTTCATTTAATTCAGGCCTCTTCATGGCTCGCATCAACAAATCTCTTCTTACATCCCCTTCCTTTATAATCTCTACCAAACATAAATGTGCGTGAGTAATGAACACACCATTGACAAATTTCGTAACACATGTTATCATCCTTATGCAAGTCTGCCTAAGAAAATAAGGAAACACACATGAGTTTACAGTATTTTAAGCATCCTGTTCTACATGGAACCATTTGATTACTCATATGTCTAAATGTAAACATATCTGACTTACAAAAAACACTTGGCATTCCGCCCAATTGCCATTTTCCTTGTAAGTTTAATACCAGTTTCAGGATTGCTTTTTATATTAATCATAAATAATTTTATTTGTGAGTATGTATTTACGTACGAGTATGAATTTTAAAAATTTGGAACTGATGTTAATTGAAATTATCAAATTTAAAAAAATATATTTTCAAATCCATACCTACCTGACAAAGTATCTACCTATAGCGTATTCAGCAGACATTATTCTTTATTTGAAATGGGTGGATTAAAGCAACTAATATTTTTTCTGGACAAGTGAAGTTACAAATCTTTAATTTCGAAATAAGTTATTTATATTTTTTTACTTCTTTAAGTCACCTCCCAAAGTTACGGCACTATCCCCAGGCACCTTGTATTTTAGATATTAAAATATTGTAACATAACTAAGGTATCTACCTTCTATTCAAATATTCCTTCACATTTAAATGTGTTTTATTTTTGAATTGCACTAACAAAGCAAATGAGTTTGTTTTGACAGGTGGTTTGTTAACAGGAAAACTCATTTTAAGGAGGCAAAGATTAATTGATTAACAGTTGGGTTATAGAAATGAGGTAATATTTAATATTAGTTGAATTTAATAAACGGGAGAAATAAAGAAAACGTGGTATTATTACCGTGATAAAAGAATTATTTACCACAAACACACAATTGTGGAATATTTATGATATGGCATTATTCCCTCTCTCTCTTCTGTGTTTACCTTTTAGTTTTGTAATTTTAAATTGTTTCTCTTCTTGATCTCGTAATTTTAAATTCATTGTATATTCATTGAAAAATGTCTTTTTATTGAAGGACTTACAGTCAGTTCCGACAACTCGGTCATAAAATTATTAAAAAATGCATTGCAGACTATGGAATTATTAATTTGTATTTTAGTCTGATCGACCTTTTAACCGCCAAATAAATATACCTAAACAGTCGCCCCTACGCCGCACATTTTTTGTTTACGCATTTTGTGGTCGAATGTTATTTTTAAAACGACCCTTTTAAGAAAACAAAATCATTAGATATATGAATTATGAACCATCCTAAAATCATCCTCCAACACCAAAGTATCAATAAATAATCACTTGAGATAAACCCAAATTAAGATAACGCCATAATTGTGTTAATGTAAACAATCGCGTTAAATTTCAACCCAGATAAAGCCATCTATATGGACGCTCTATAGAATTCCCATCAAACACATGCGCGAGATTCAAAACTCCGACTGAAGGCTTTCCCCTGGCTCTCAGTTTTATTATTTTATAAGATATACAATGAAGTAGTCGATAAAGATTTTCAGAAATGTCAATCCACCAATGAATATTATTATTTTTAAAACAAATTTCGCCCGAATACGGCATACATGTACTCGGAAAACAAAGTCGAAACTTGAAAATGACTTTAATCAGCCGCCGCGTGGGCGAATGATTTGTAGAAATGACTAAAGTCACTCGCCGCGGTGAAAGAGTTAAATGTGATATATTAGTGGGTGTTTTGGTCTGATAAATATTTTTCTCTTGATTAAATGATCTAATAATGATGAATTCATTCAACAACAATTTATAATAACGGGTTTGGATACATATTGCAATTATTGCGCAATTGGGGGTTCGTTCAATGAAGTCAGGGTAAATATGCCAATACCTGTTATATTGCTTGTTAATTTATGATGTTTTATTGTCTTTTGACATGAATATATTCAACATGGTAAAATATAGCATTTGGATAAAACACCTCCATTTCTCTAAATATGAAATGGAATCCAGATTTGCACATGTCAAACAATAAAATGTACCACAATGATTAAATTTTCTTTTATCATTGAGATTCTTGAGCCAATCAGGCCTCAGTTGTCACTTGTAGACTTCGTGGAATGCGTGCAGCAGGCATTTGTCGACTATATACCCGGAAGGGTTTTTGGGACATTAAATGACGGCAAGAGATTAACTTTGTCATTACCTTTCGCAGGCGTGGACCTCCGCAACCAGGTGGAGACCTGCATATCCATGGCGGCCAACAACTCCAACTATAGCACGGTGGCAACATGCTCCCAGCTGGCGCAGCAGTTCTGGGAACACGCCCGTGAGCACGCGCACGTATGCGAAAAGCTGGTGCACGACCAGCATCTGCAGCAACAGGTGGGCTTACATCTCAACACACAGTGGAACTCCCTTATAAGGTTAAATGTGGGATAAATTGGGAAAAGTTGCATCATACTGCGCTAAGCTTGTCCTTGGTGTGGTATGTTCATTGGTCAACTTTAGGTCTCTCATCTTTAAATGATAGATGTGGGCCTCTGTGAGAGTCTTCCATTCGACTTTCATGTCTTCTGATTTTTGAACACAAGAAATTAATTTGTTTCAGTTAATTCATATGCGAACATTGGGTAAGTTCCATGTTATTGTTTGAATGACACCTGCCTTGGCTTCTGTATTTTAATAAAAGTTTTTTATCTTTGATTTTCAGGGCTGGGCAGCTGTTGTTGCTAATATGGAAGATGTTACTAGTCTATTTCAACGCCGAGCCGAGGACTTTGAACAGAAATTCAGGGAGCATTTGAAGAAAAAAGATGAATATTCGGAATTCCTGTCAAAGTAAGCTTCTTTTTACTACTGCATATATTATAAACTTCAGACACTAAACAAGGCGCATACGTCCAAGCCCACAACATCGAAAAACCATTCATTAATCCTGGTTTTATTTAACCTTTAGTGTGCCTGAGGTGTTAATAGTCACCGGGCATTCGTCATTGTCTTTTCAGAAGTTTTTATCCATTAAAACCTGTAATTTGCATATTTAAATGAACCATAATTGCTTGTCAACAAAATAATCAATCCATAAAGATATTTTGCATTGCGTTAAATTCGGTACAAGTCGAGTAATAAATATTTGAAGTTATCTTATGTCAATTTGGCAGAAAAAAACGATTTTCATTACTGTTTGTATTTACAAGAAAACTTCATGCAATTTTATTTTTATTTGGAAGAAATTTTATTCAGCCATACGAAAATACAACAAAATGACGAAAAAATCTTCACATTTCTTAATCAAACGTTTTTTGGTGACAGGGATAAAAAAAACCAACTCCCCGAATATAAGTAGCTATTTCAGAAAAACCACATGCCATTGACATACAATTAGAAAAAATACTTAAATATATTATCCGAGAAGATAGCATAATTGACAAAAACATCATTATGTAAAACACAAGTAAATTATTACGAAATTACCGTAGCAAGGTACGAATCTGGCATTCCAGAGGTTAAACCAATTATCTTGTTTACTATCAGAACCATTGTCGTTTTCAATCCATGTTGAATATCTTATGTATCTTGTCTTTTTTACATCGATGAGCAGAAGTAATTGACGCAACATCTCTTCCAGGTTCAACGAAGACTTAGAGACCCTGTCCAGCATCCCCATCCTGCCGGCGCTGCGCCTGAACGCCGTGTCCAACCCCTTCCACGCCTTCGACGACCTGCACGCCGACTCGGAGTCCTACAGCGAGCGCCACGGCTCCGACGACGAGGACAGCGAGAGCAAGCTGCCAGACCTGGAGGATGGCCAGAAAGAGCCGGGAGCACCTATACAGACAGATATACAAGGTACCATTATAGCTATTTTAGTCAAATTCCAAATCTTTTTTTTTCCTCCACATTGGAAAAGCCAGATGCGCCTAGTTCATTTTGCTGTCAATCATTTTGCTGATTCAGAATAGGCCTCTTTTTAAATTTATGTTTCATGGAATACAATCCTATGAAATAAATCGATCACTTTGTATGAAACACTAATTTATGGATATTTGTCGCCCACCAGTATTGCTTATACCTCATCTTTCTCTAAATATTATGTGGCTTTTGTTTCTTGTGTTCCTTCCACGGTTTGAAAAGAGGCTCCTAAAACTTCGAGTTTATTTAATTACGGACCTTTCTTGATTTTTAAATTCTATCTTTTCTTACTTTATCACCACATTCCCGAACAGTCGTACAATTCCTTTTAATCCCCTAGAAGCCGGGTAATATTTCTATATTATTACACCTGTCAACTTTGGAAATACTACGTGAATGGTCTTTTTAGGAGGTAGAGAAAGGAGTAAACCTGGGTTTGAAAGAGATCCAGTTAATTATTTGATTTTTTTGATACTAATTCTTATAATATATTTATTTTCCAGGCACGACGGGCTCCAACGGTTCCTCCAAGACCTCCAGCCTGCAGGGCACGGCTTCCGAGGGAGACGAAGACATCGACACCTCGCACGAGGGCGCGGCCGGTGGAGACGGGCCCCAGTCATCCCTATCGCGCCGCCTCGCTCGAGGCCGGGGGCGACAGAGCACCCGGGAGGCCCTCACCCTGCTGCACTGGATCACCGCCAAGGAGAACCAGGAGAGCCTTAAAGACATCGCCAAGTATTGCAAGAATGCTCTGGAATTGGTGAGTTATAAAGATTATACATATCAACTGTGTTTAGGTGAAAGGCGTTATTCCAATTTTTTTTTGCAAAGAAATCTAGACCTTAGTGATAACATAATGGTCATGCTGTTATGCTTGACACCTGATCATAATTTGATCAAATGGTGAAACGGGCCAAAATCAGTGGTTAATAAGGGCGATTATTTAAAGTGGTAATGATAAAAAAATCATAATGGCGCTAATCATCGATTTGCGACACTGTAAAAGGTGACAGTGGTTCAAACCACTAGACCTAAGTTTGCTTCCAAAATAAAAGTGGAATAATGCCTTTGACCCAAACACGGTCAATATGTATTCTATTTTTAACTTACTTGGTTATTAACCTGTCAAAGGTGAAAACCATAATCTTATTAAAATAAACAGAATGGACATCGATAAATAAAAATGATGTAACCAGGCTTATATACGCAGATTAACATCATGTCATTGAATAGATTTCACATTGAGGGTGTGCATAGCTTTCGTAAACACTTAAGGCCATAGCCAATTCTGCTATTCCCCATGTTTCACCTTATTCTTTTGACAGTAACCCTGTTCCCTTGATAAAGTTCACCAGTGTCGTCATTAAGTATTTGGCAATGTATTTTGGTTCCACAGTGTCTTCTCGGGTATCTGAGACTTTTTCTGCGAAGGTACTCTACACTCACAACTGCATGTATCCCCTGAGGTGGCAGGGTCCTATTAATAGTCCTACTTGCTCCCTCAGTGTGTTTCCGTTGATGTTCAATCGTTTCTATTTTCCTTCCAGCTCTTGAAAATCACAAGATTCTATGTTATCTAAAACACAACTGAAATCTGCATCTTTCTTTCTTCAGCTGGACGACAGCGTAATGTTGAAGCTCCAGACCGACGTGGGAGAGGCGATGACCACTGCCGCCCAGGAGGGCATGAAGAAGATCAAGGGGCTGGAGGAGCGCCTTAGCGGACTGGAGCATCTCATGATCGAGGCCCGGCGCATCGAGCAAGAGCAGAAAGACCTGGCCTTCTCCTTTGTGCAGGTAAGATCGCTTCGGTTTTAATTGAGGTGGTCGATAGGCGAGCCATTAGGTAATTAAGCCATTCGCCGATAACTGCCCAGTATTATTATGACAGATAATTTGTGTTATGTGTTTATTGCGGAGTTGCAGTCAATAATGGTAAGTTCAAATTTTAAATAAATGTAGTGTTCAGTGAATATCTTTAACTATGAAAAGGTAAAAGAGTGAATCACTGTTATAAGGTTTCCCAAAGGAGCTGATGAAAAAACTTCTTGTGTGGGAACTCCTTATTTATATGTGAGATAATTGGACCATTTTGTAATTTCAGTCTTCAAGGGACTGTAAAAACAAAACTTCTGTACCCGACGTAATCAAGGCACACAAGTAAACTCTAATAGGTGGCGGTCCCAATCTGCAAAGTGCTCCAAGTAGTCGGTCTCGTTGTAAGCGAGACGACGGGGTTGACTTGTAGGGTTCTGCTTCCAAGTGAAGATGCTGCGGGTCTGGTCCAGAGAGAAGTGTAGTCAGGCGGTCCAGGGGAGCAGGCGATGGTCAAATAAAAGTCAGGAGTCAAGATGAAGGCGATGTCGAGAAGCGGAGAGTAGTCAAGGTGAGTGATGCTGGCGGAGGATGCTGGTGATCTGCCTTTTCTCCCGTTTTTGCGCAATATATAATTGGCACGGAAGCGCACAGCCGGGGTGAGGGAACTTTGTATGGAAGAATTTTCGCTCCCTCTCTCCCCGGCCGGCTGGCAATTTTGTGGGATATATTTGATTAATGTATCCCCTTCTCCTTTTCACCAGCTTTCACCTCAACTTTACTCCGCCCCTCTATCATTTTTATTAAATTCACAAAAAGGGTTTAAAAATACAAATTACAGAATAGTGCCCGGTTTTGGGGGCTTGTTGCTTAATAACTATCTTATCCTAATATTTACATACATGATATTATAATAATTGTGTAGCCGAGAGTTGAGTCATCACGATGATATAATTTATTTGGTCGTGTGATTGACCCGGCTCTCGCGATGAAGTCAGAAAGGTTGCTTCTTCCCGCGTGGGTCGGCTCGAGACTCGCTAGGCGCTGCCGTGATTGGTCAGCGCTAAGCTCTCACCATCGCGCTAGTTTCCAGCTTAGTCGGACGGGACCCAAGCCCGAAGGACTAATCTCTTGCGTCATTATGACTCAACAAGCCGCGGGAGAAATATGCATACATAATAATTTCCTTATGAATAATACAAAACAATCTTAAATCTAGCTTATCAACTACACATTATCGTGGACACTGTATGTCCGACACTCCGGGTTTCACTGTAATATAATTCAACAAAATTTTAACAACTCTGAAATTGCAAGGCAACAACCACTTTATATATTTAATGAATCCATTTTTAAACAACATGTCTCCGACTTTAGAAAAAGGAGTTTTCTCTTGGATTGTTTGTGTTTGAAGGATGGTTGATGGTTATTTAAGAATTCTTTAAAGGTTATTTAGGTTAGCTCTTTCCATTTCTTCATGTATCCATATGATTTATATTCACTTAACCCTGTAAGTAATTTTGTGCCTAATATATTAATTTGTCATTGGAAAAGTTTTCTTCTCAGTGCACAAAGTTACAATATTACCAATTGTGTTTCGCATTGTTGCTCGAAAAGCAAAAGAGCACTTTGGTAAAAGGATATAAGATTACAATCTTGTCCTGAGTGCTCATTCAGTTGATTATTAATTTTCCAGAACCAACAAAAAGCTGCCAACCTCGGGGACGTGTCGGTTCTGCGAATGCTGTGCGAGTCCCACTGCCAGCAGCTGCAGTCCATGCTGAAGAACCAACACAAGCTGAAGGACGTGAGGGTTCGCTGCGCCCGAGCCAAGGAAGAACTGGCCGTCAACCTGTACCATCGGCTGAAGTAAGGATCTATAAACACGGGTGTTGTGTGTGTTCTTTAAGACAATGCATCCGGCGCGGATACATTTTGGAATGGACAGACAGTCAAATTATTATCACATGGCTAAAGTGAAATTATGAAAATTTTAACACTGTTGGTGGGGCAAAAGAGAGGCCAAGATGGAGTTGGACAGCCAGGCTATGGCTATATGAGGCTCTTTGATGTTGTAGAGTGGCCTTTCTGCAGTATAGTAACGCAGGTTCTTGATCTTGTGACTTATTTGAGTTTTGAGTTCTTGTTCTTAATCTCCATTTTCCCTTACGATTTCATATTTTTCTAATTTTGATTAATTTTACAATACAAATTTGTATTCTAGCCACGTAATATTTCAATTTCCTAAAAAAAATGGGTTGCAAACATTAATTATTCTTTGTGACACCTAGAAACATAACCTACTTTAAATTGTGTTTTGATTTGATCCAATTACCATATTTAACTATTCGTTGCATATTCTTGAGAATCTAGCTCTCATTCTGAAATCACAGGAAATTGGAAACCGGAATATTTTCAATAGCATTTAGCCTGGGGTCACACAAACCATTGGCTGAGCACAGCAAACTGCCGGCCGACCTTCACCACTTCTAAGTCTAAAACAATATTATCTTCAATAGGAAATGACATTGAATTGCTTACGTGATACATATGGATATGAATTTCAATTATGTCGTAGACTTGATACATTTTTAATCGTCCAATAAAAGACTATTATGAATTATGATCAAGCGCACATTATCTTGTTTCATTTCATATAGAAATTTTAACGGAACGTGTTAAAAAATATATTTACTGTTTTAAAATACTAAGGAATGTACTTGAACCGAAAGAGTTGCGTAGTGTATACTTTGCCTTATGTCAAAGCCATATAGGATATGGAATAGCTGATTGGCGGGGAGTGGCTATTACCTTGCTAGGTCCTCTTATAAAATACAAAAAGTAATTTTACGAATTATGTTTAGAAAGCCCTTCAGGCACCCAACAATGTCTTTCAACATTTAGGAATCCTCAATATCAGACAGTAATATCTTAAAATAGTGTTAAAAATAACTCATTCTTCAAAATGTTTAACGTATATCACACATAATAAAAATACAAGGGCCAAACAACAAGAAAGACTTTTAGTACCTAAATACAATACAGCTTTTGCACAAAGACACCATATGTACATCGCGCCTCACACAACAAAGTCGCACCACAGACTGTAGCCATCACCAATATGTATTCCTTTAATTAAAAACATTACTAAATGGCTAATGAGTAAGGACCGCAAGGAAATTGAAGACCTCCTAAAATAGCACTTGAAATTCTTCACCGTGACAAACTAGAACATTGTGTAACAAATATCATCATTTAAAAAAAATTAATCCACTTGTACTCACTGTCACTTACCCTCAGAACAGGTTCTTATGACCTAGTGAGGTAGGTAATGTAAAAAAATAATGAAGAAACAAAAAGTTAATAAATAAATAAAATATGCATTTGAGTACAGTACAAGCAAAATCCTTGGGATCCATGACATTTGGACAGGGGATATATGTAATAGTTTTTGTCGTGGGTTTTTTTTTTGGGCAGATGAAAGTTTGGATCAATTGGTAAATGTTTTTTTTATGTTAACCGTTGATTGATGATGAAAATTTCAATGGCAGTCATTGGATTCGGATGCATTACATTACTGGTTAAATTACTAAAGAAATGAGTGTTGGTGTTTGACCATGTCATTGCATCCAGAATGAAGATTTCTGGCTGTCACTGACAAACTTATAAATCGATGACACAAGAAAAAATGTTTCAAACTTTGCGACCAGAGGTGTTGTAAGATGATTTTCATATATTCATGTCATAGAAATGCTTACTCTTTTCCGAAAGATTGTCTCTCTCTTATATTATGGTAAAATGAAATCGTGGCACTTTATCAATAATATGTCTGTGAAGAGTCAAAGTCGTCCAGATGTTCGAAGCCAGCGGGACTATGGCATTCCCAATTGGGGTTTTTTTTAGGCTAAAGTGAGTGGGGAGGTTGGGAAGTACCTGGTTATTTAGATTTGGTCACCAAACACGGCTAAAGCAATTTCAAGCAACGTTTCGATTCTGAATGGTGGTCTTTCATCAGGGCGATACTTAAGGTACCTACCACTCTGGATGTGCTGCAAATATACATTTGATATATTATTTAATCTTTGTTTCCAGGTGGATAGTATATGTGGAGAACTGCATGTTCGAGACGGACAGCTGCCTGATGTTCTACCACCGCTCTCTGACGAGGCTGAAGAAGCATCTCGGGGTCATCAGCCAGCTGCACAAGGCGCCCAAGCTGTTCTGCACGGCCGTTCACGAGATTGTGCGACGCAGGACCTTTTCACAGGCCTTTCTCGCCGTGAGTCCACTTGTATTTTATAGATCACTTTCATTTTGTATACATTACTTATGTGACACACACAATAAACCTTTTCAAATAGGTCCCAATTGACATACAATTTGATAAAAATCCATAAACAAATTATCTGAGAAGATAGCTTAATCGACGAAAACATCAGTTTGTAAAACACAAGTGCGTTATTACGAAATTAGAGTCAGCAAGGTACGACGGAAGTTGTACCTTGCGGGAATCTGGCATTCCAAAGGTTGATTTATCCCACATAATAAGTATTTATTTCCGGTCCCTTAGGAATAATAAGGGAGTTTTAGTGTTACTACCTAGTGTCCGGCTTCATCTTGCACAAAAAAAAACATATATAAATATATATATGAGTATATTTTCATTGAATTTAAAGATATACTCGTACAGTATGTAAATATATTACCTAAAATGGGAAAATCTTCCTTATTGATCAGTCAAAACATTTCTATAAATTTTGTATTCTGAACTAAATAAATACTTGGGTGTACAAAAAAAATAAAAAAAAAAAATAAAATAAATAAATAAAAAAAAAAAAAAAATAAAAAAATAAAATAAAATAAAAAATAAATAAATTAATTAAAATAATAATCATAATTTTAATTTAAAAATTGTGTCTATCTGATGGGACCTGCCAGGTAAGTATGTTCCTGTATATTTTCTTATCTAAACTAGGAATTAATATGTAATGATAGAAAGTAAGATCTGTACAGCGCCCTTGAGGTGATTTTTCACAAAAACGGCGCTATACAAATCGTCCAAATATTATTATTATTATTACATGTACAGTGGTGTCATTAAATTTTCCCTAAATGTACCTGTGTTAAAACTAAGGTGACATATGAGGTGATTGGTATTATATACTTTATCCAATCCAAGTTTTATTCAATACAATGGCCATCCGTAATAGATAATGAATATTCGCAATATTACGATATTTGCTCTTAATTATACTCATTGTTGAGAAACTAGTCTCGCATAGGTAAGTCGATGCAAATGGTAACAATGCCCCGCAGTCGCAAAGTCAATCTGATTTTCTCTGACTAAAATCTATTTAACCCTTCAATCTTCAATTCTAGTGGGCGTCAGACCTGGCGCGGCATCTTCTCACCATCCACTCGGAAGAGGTAACTCGGCGGCGCACCTTCAGCTCGCTGTTCTCCGGCCACTTCCTGGGCGGGCTGCTGCCGGGAACCGAGGATGTGCCGCCCCCCGCCGGCACCGTGTCGCCCCCAGACTTCGACACCCGCCTGCCGCGCCTCACGCCCGCCGACCTGCAGACGCTCGCTGGGCGATGCCTAACCTGACGCCGGAGATTCCGCCCCACGACATGACGAGGGTGACACAGTTCTTTACCATCAGGTCAGTGGGATTTGGGTTATGTCCTGCAATCGACGATCGTTTCATTTGACATAATAATCGTCATTTGACATATAATTATTTTATATTTTTGACATATTGTTTTGTTTTATTGAATATTTGACATACTGTTTACCATCATTATTTTTGTACATTTTCACTTATTTTATTTTCACCAAAATTTTCTTTTCTGAAGTCGAAATAACAAGTTTAGATGATTTGTGAGTACTGTGTTTGCCTAAACTCTGATTGAAATAGCTATAATTGGTTATCTTGCAAATACATTTGAAAACTTACTGAGAGCATCTGAGGTGTTGTTCATTTGTTGTACGTAGGTCCATTTTCTTACCTGTTGATTGACTCATATTTATTTTTAATTTAGATCACCTTATCCGGAGAAGAGTGCGGAGCCTCCTTTAGCTGATGAAAAGATCCTTTCTGTTGTCAGAGAAGCTGCAGTAGACCGGTAAACTATTAAACCGACATTATTTCAATGGTCTGATTTTTACGTTTGATAATCCCAGAGTACTTGATTAGTTGTTTTCTACATCATATGACAATTATATATTTTTATCTTAATCTCTAATCCTGATGAAACTCTTTCAGCGGTGTTGAATCGGAGACAGACACTGAGGAATTTGAGAAGGTGGGCCAGAGTCCCATGTTTGACAGGTCGGGCGGAGCCCCCCTGGCTCCCCTCGCTGTGGCCCCAGCGCCCCCGGCCCCGTGCGATGCCTCGACACTCACTGAGGTGCGCCCCCACAACACTACGCGCAACCCGCCCGTCAAACCTCCTCGAAAAACCATCCCTCGGAAAGACGTGGACATCCTACTGACTCCCATCCCTGAAATATTATCCCCGCTCGTGTGTCACATTCCGCACGAGTCGGACTGTCTCATTTCTCCCTCATTTTCTCCCACGTATACTTCTCCGGAAGTGTCGAATTCGTTCTTCTCTCAAGGGATGCCCAGTTCCTTCCTTCCCTCTCCTCAAATGGGGAGCTCCTACTCTCCACCGGGGCTGCCTCCTTCACCCTCTTCTCCGACTGGGGCCCTGGGAGAACGGGCGGATTTCGAACCGGCCGAGTTCTATATCGAAGAGTCTCCGCCCACCAGCCTGCCCTGGGCCAGCTCTCCCCTGGAGCCTCAGACCCTGGCGTCTCTGCTGCAGGTAGAGGCCCTGATGATGCACCGCCTCGCACCGGAGCACGTAGCTGCTCGTCAGTTAAACAAGTCTCACAGTCTATTGCCAACAGGCCTTTTTAAACATCTCACATCGTTACAATTCATTAAATCTCCCTATCATCGTACTTTTGAGATTACTCATTGATTGATTCACTAGGGTTACTAGCACTTTATTTTACGTAAGTATTTAGCGATATTGAAAAGATTTGTTTAACTGACGCTAAAATTGCTAGCAACGCATGCGCCAGTTGTAAAACTTTCCTGTTGATTCCTTGAATGTTATGGCTAAGTTTGCTGTTGTCAAATTTTTCAACTGCGCAATTAATGGGCAATTATCTGTAGTTTTTTGGTGCATCATCTGTTGAATTGGCTTTTCTGCTATTTTGTAGTGAAACTACTTTCATCATTCAGCGGCTCCTCCCATCCTTTATGCTCTCCTTTTCCCTTTCCTATTTAATACAAGCGTATTTTAAAATTACACCTAATTAGCTAAACCAATATAATATTTAACTGTAAACTACAAACCAACTAGTGTTTGTGTATGATTCACTATTTGACTGTGCTTCACATAAATATTTCACTTGAAAATATTTTAAACTTTAATATTGTATTTCAGGAAAATCTCGGATCCCAGCGTGAAGAAGTACAAAACCTTAAAGAATTGCTTTCTTCTGTTTCAAATATATGTTCACAGAGTATCTGCGTTTTAAGAGATGAACTCGGAAAGCTGAAAACAGACTCTGCCGACAACCAAATAGCATTGAAAATCCACTGTGACGAGATTCTGTCAGCCTGGGATAAGTGCAATTCCGAAAACTCCATCAGAGAAAGAGAAACCCTTCAGAGGCTGACGGTGGACCACGAACTGGAGATGAATGATATCAAACAAACCCTAACCCAAAGAGATGAGCAGATACATACTCACAAACTAGATTTTATAGCCCTCGAAAAGAAATATTCCCAAATGCTTCAAGAAATGACAACTAAAGTAAATAATTTACAAGAGGTAATCAAACACCACGAAGAGACGGCCAAGGAACAGGGTAAAACATTAGAAGAGTTCGAATTAGCTAAACAGAAATACATTAAAGAGCTTCAAGAGAAAATGTCTCAAGAACGTAAAGCTGAAGTAGAATCATTGAGATCTCGTTTCAGACTCGTAGCTTTGACAAGCATGGACCGTTCCCCTTCAGAATCCAGCCTCGAGAAGATCGAGAGACCTGACATGATCGAGATCACCAACCACAAAGCCATCCTCCAGCAGACCAAGGAAGACATGGAGATAGAAAGGGAAGAGGCCATCAAGTTGGCTCTGGAGCAGCAAGAACAAGAATGGAACGTCAAGCTTGCCGAAGAATTTGAGCGCGTCCGGTCCAAGAAGGAATCGGAGAAACAGATTATCTTCAACGATGCTGTGAGGAGGATCATCGACGAGAAAGATCGTCAGTTGGACCAGAGCCGCAAGCCGGAGTCCATACTGCTGAAGGAGTGCATGAAGTACAAGGAGACCATTCAGCAGCTGGCAGACCCGGAGACCAGTGACTTCCAAAGCAACCTGTTCTTGCAGGCAGAGAAGTTTTCCCTGGAACAGAAACTCAGTGAAAAGCCCGATCTCATTAGCACAGCGGCTAAAGAACAGCAAACGTAAGTTATGATTAGTTCATATCGAGTATATCTCTTTACATATCGAATGTGTTTAGGTGAAAGGCGTCGGCCGAACCACTGTCACTTTTATATAGTTGGAAGTCGATGATCACCATTATGAATTTTTCAAATAATCGCCCTCGTTAATTACTGATTCTCGACCCGTTTCAGCATTTGATCAAATTATGATCAGGTGTCGAGAACAGCAACAGTCAACAGCATCATCATTAGGTTATCACTGCGGCCCAAATTTCCTTGCAAAAAAATGTAGAATAACGCCTTTGACCTAAACACAGTCGATATTATTACGTTATTAATCAATCTTTCAAGTTTGTCAATCCAAATGGCTATTTTTGTAACAATTTTCACTTGTCCAGTCGTTTTATTTTTCACATTTGTTAGAATCGTAACAACATATTCAAATTAACCCCAGATTTAAAAAATACATTACGGTGAAACTCTCTTCCATTTAAGATTTTTCAAGAACCATTTAAAACGAGACCAAAAAACTTATGTGGGTTCCAAATTAGACCATTTTTTTGCGTGAACACTTTTCATATTTGCAAATTTTTCTGTACATGTTATGATGTAAGTTGTTATCCTAATATTTCTCTTCTTATTTGAAAAACATCTGGAATATCTTTTTATATTTTCATAATTTATTGTTAACAATCCATATCCCCTTGCAGTGATAACATAGAGCTTAAGGACTCTTACACCAACCCCGACTCCAAAAGCCGCCAGAGAAGCAAGAACGCGCTCCCCCTCAGCCTCCCCGCTGGCATCTTCAGCTCCGCCTCCTGCAGCAACGGAGACACGGTGCTGATAGTCTGGGACCAGGAGTTCAATAATTATTCTGTTCTGCAGGTGAATATTGCAGCATTTTAACTCTTTCGACCTCAGCCAATTTAGCTTCTGGTGTGCCGGAGGGTCCTATAGAACACGCAACATTTATATCTGTTGTGTGCCGGAGTGTCCTATAGGACCCGCGTATTCATCATTATCTTTTCAGTCTTCTTTATCCTTTAGAACCCGTTTTTCGTATATTTAAATGAAACGTAATTGCTTCACAACAAAATAATCAATCGATAGATGTATTTTATTCTGTATTGTGTTAAATTCCGTTCAAGTCGAGTAATAAGTATTTAAAGTTTGCTTTCCTCAGTTTTGGTGAAAACAATCGGTTTTCATAATGACATTTCTGTTTGTATTTACAGGAAAACCTCGTAAAATTTTATTTTTATTTGGAAGAAAAATTATTCAGCCACATGAAAATACAATAAAATGACAATTTTTTTTTCACATTTCTCAATTAAAGTTTTTTTAGTGACATGAGGCTGAAAAAAAAACTCTTCGAATATAAATGGCTACTCTAGGAAAACCACTAATACCATTAAAATACAATTTGAAAAAATACATTGAGAAAGTTAAGCCTCCTATAATTATTATTTCTGTCATTTTACCAGCACTTTTTAATATTATAAAAAAAATATTATTTAATCACGATTTTTTTTTTTCTTTACAAATACATATATGTATATATTTTAAAGAGACAAATATTTCTGGGTTACAAACAACCTGGAAATATTTGAAAAACTTCTACTGCCATAATAAGTGAAAAATGTTGCTTGTGCGATGATTGAGGAGCTAGCGGAGGAATTGAACCCACAAAGCTCGGGTGGGAATGGTGGGGCGTTTGTCCACTCAGCTACTCACCGGTTTGACTTTATGTTTGTCTTTTCAGGATTCTCCATCGCTCTTCCTGCTGCATATCGACTGCCTGACGTCCCTGGACCTCAAGATACCATCAAAGGAAGAGAAAAAGACGCACTATTACATCGGCAAAGTTGACAACAAGGACTATTGCATCGCTGTCAAGGTAATTTCACAACCAAATTCATTCAACCCTCATTCCAGAAAGGCTTGTGGACACGGACGTAATACGTAGAATACAAAACTGCAGCGCCATAAAGCTAGCCTTTCTGATGTTGAGAGATCTCTCAATTGTCAGCCCTCTTATAGCCTTATTCACAAGATCATTACTGGGGCAATTCAATTTTAACCCTTTAAAAAAATAAATTGTATTACATTTTTGTTGTTTCCAGATCCGCAATAGATACAATGTTCCCGTTGGATCCCGTTTCTACCGCGTGAAGGTAAGGCCTCTGAAGCCTGCTGAGGTCCTGGACAAAGATCTGGGCTTCAGCTGTAACATCTCTTTATTGAAAGAAAAAGGTAAACACATTCTTTACTCACTTTATTTGAACTTAACTATTAACATCACAACCCCCAGATCCTGCGTATATTTCATTCAAAATCTATGTTAATATGTTGTGACCAAATTAACAATTATTATACAATCCACTCCCTAAACTCTTCCACCGAAATAAAGGTTTTCCTTTTGTAAATGCTGGACCAATTTTAAACTGATCAAAAAAGTTTAAATTGAAATTTTTTATAACTTGGCAGTCAATATAACTTATTGGTTTATTTAAGATGATAGTCTTCTTTACAACAGAATAATAATTTGTTACTTTTTTATTTCAGAATCTAGTCACTCTCGCTCGAGCATGGTCGGCGGCATGAGCGTATCTGCCATGGTGGGCACCTCCAGCACCTCTTCCAGACGGGAATCCCCCATGAGCAAGAGCGTGTGCATGGTCCAATCCGAGTCTGCTGTGTCCACCGCCCGGCGCTCCGACGAGACCATCATCATCTCCGAAGAGGCAGAGGAGCACGCCAGAAGCGAACAACCCGACTCCATAGAAATCAACATACCCGATGCTTCGAATCAAGCCAACGACGACCAGCTTGTTCCCTGCTCACACTTACACACAGAGCCAAATGTGCCACACCTGGAGAAATCTAGCGTCTCTCATCTGGAGAAGTTGACCGTCTCTTCCCGCAGCATCCATCTCATCCCTCTCCCCGCCCCGCCAGAAGAAAGCGTGCCTTATGAAATAACCAAGGATGGACGTCTCACCGAAGACCTCATCTCTCCGAAATAGCCGAGGAGGCAGCTCCGTGATGCCCTCCCTCCGTGATAAACATCCTCGTGAAATTCCTCGTCTCCTACCTGACAGCTGTAGTGAAGTTGTTGAAGCACAGACAGGTTGGGTGGTGCCTGTGGCTAATATTGAGCGCTAATATTGCCCATTCCACACCAACGAGTGACTGATTAAGTATAAATGTTATTACCGCTTAAATTTTAATCAGAAAGTGTTGGTTTACGAAAAAGGAATTTCTTGAGGTTTTCGAGTGAGTTTGTCAAAGTGGAAGCTTATATTTTTTATTTATTCAGGAAATAAATAACCTTTGAAATGTGTCTAAAAATAAATATTTTATGTACGAGTATGTCAGATTAGGCATGTTCTCATTTTAAATTCTTCTCTGGGAATGTTTTTGAATTTCTCGGGTAAATTATTTTTATACTAAACTAATCTTTTCATGTGACAACCCTTGTGAAATAATGTAATGGGAATCGTGTCAGATGGAATTCTCTCGATAGTTTTATTATTATCTCAATGGACGTGATATCTCAACTATGCAATTATTATTAAAACAATGTTGTATGAATGCATATTTGAAAGGTTGCAGAGAGATTATGCAGTACATCCTCGATAATCAAAGTTTTATCAAAGATAAATAATTACTTTTGGAATTTGAAATCAAAATATTTATCACAGTACCGAGTTGTCAGTGGAACTATTTACAGGTACTCTACCGCCAGCCAACATTCAACCATCAACATCACAAAATGCGCAAATGGTTCATCACATAAAACAACTGGATTCACCCGTAATAACAGTTTTCATCCGGGTGTTGCGGGTTCAATTCCTCTGCTAGCTAAGTCCTCCATAATTGCACAAGCAACATCTTCGTTTATTATGATCGTAGTAAGAGTCCTTCAAATATTTTCTGGTTATTCGTAACCTTTCTTTAAAAAAAAATTGAATGATTTAGGCACTTGAAATGTCACTTTATGTATTTATTTTTTAAAAGTTTGGATTATCGAGTTTGTTATGTATTTGAATGATCACGATGGTATATTAGTGCATGCGTAACTAGAAACATATCTTAATTATGTTCTTCCTAGATTTTAAGTAAACCACCCTTTTATTTAAAATGTGTTAAAAATATTTTTTCTTCCATTCGCTTCAATTGAAGGAATTAGGGTTAATATCGGCAATTGGTGATTTACTGTATTTCATTTCATCATCTGACAATTCATTAAAAGAATCATCTTAATATCAATATATTCATCATATTTTCTCTAAAACAGTTTGTTTTTTCTCATGGTACAAGTCTTTATAATCTAAAGAAAATGTTTCATTCTTTTGTTACGTGTTTATAAATACAGGGTTTGAAACTGCAGGATAAAATATTTTATTCAAGATAAAATATTTTACTCAATAAATTGGGAGACAAATTCATAAAAATGTTGAACCTTTAACCCTAATTGGCTTTGGCAATTTTTTAAAAACAATGCTAGTTTTCTAGGGGTTAAACTTGACTTGGCAAACGCTTCGTCATCAAGATAAGAAAACTCTACAATTGAGTTTTTTTATATATAGAATCTAATGTCAAATAACTTACCAATAACATACTAGAATTAATGTCTTTATGCAGTGTTTAACTTTTGTATAAATCATTGCAACCAATCTATCACCGTGTAAGTAATTATCGGAAATGATTTCTAGAAAGATTGAACCTGTCTATCAAATGAACTCCAAATTTATTAATACGCTGTCTGTTTTATTGTCCCCCATTGGAGAGTGGCCAAATATGACTTCCGGCGGAGATGGATTCGCATTGACATATGTTTACATATTTTCCTTTTTTTGTGATATTTTAGTGAATCTTAAATAATTGCATAGTTGTATTATTAACTGCTGTGTAAGTGAATGCGACGTATGTCTAGTGTTAATATCTCCTAAATACTTTTTTTAACCATTTGGCTCGGCTTTTTCAAATATGATAAATTTAAGGCCTGCAAATCACAAATAAAATTAGTTTTCAAATGTCCACAGGTAGAACTTTGCATATGTAATTATAATTGCTTCTGATTGTGCTGTATTTTATATCTCAACCAATCTGATTCAGTCGTGCATGTTTGTTCTCGATCACTTGTTATGTTTTATCAAAAGATGAATAAAACTCTAGTTTTTTCCTTCACTCTCCTCTGCCAGTATTTGAACATGATTTAACATGGGTTAACTTCACATTGCTGTTGCGTCAGTGATCTCTGTTGAGTGACGCATTACAGACATTACGGGCGTTGTACTGTTACTTCCATCACAACATATCTCGCCGAGATGTTGCTCAAATCATAGATGTTACTGACACAACACCGATATACTCCTATAGATCATTGAGGAGGTTCAATGCCCATACAACCAGTACAATTGCAAGGTGGTTCTCTTGGCAACTGGTGTATACAACGGCCGGTTCTTGATTGTTGGTTTCTTTATACATATTTATTATAACGTCACGCAATTAATCCCATCATATTTGTGACATGTATTCCGTATGTATTTAAACTAACATGTTTACTATTGGGTGTTTGGTGATGTACTGATTTTGCTAGAAGAACCGTTTAACCCGTGGGCAGCCATAAGCATCTATAGGCGATTCAAAAATCCGAGCCGTCGCTGCAGCGAGCAATACGCCCTTTTTAATTCATCTTATGATATCCCGACTCTAGTAAAACTCAAGCTTAAAACCTTTATCTAGCGACATGCAGCGCTTGTGGTCCTTTTAAACAAAATCATTTTTAATCAAATGAATTATTCGCACACTAGCTGCTTTGAAAGTAATAGCCACAGTTAAGGGACGCACTTTCACATTTGCGAGAGAAAAACATAACATTGCACGCAGAGGTGTGGAGGGTCTTTTTGAGGAAAGAAAGGAGGGAACCTGGGTCTTGATGAGGCCCGTGTTGTAGAATGGAAGAAACGCAGAGACCGGCTAAATCATTCCACAGCCGATCTGTTGAACCCAAGAACGAGTCGTAGAAGTGACCCGTTCTCATGTATCCAATGTCAGCCCCCATGCCTCAGCTGGGCACTTAAGGTTCCACCAATCATGTCAATGGAAGGCTTGTTGGGAAGATTGCTTCCGTTGAAGGAGACTAAATTGTCATTACGGTCCTTTTTAGTCGTAATCAGACATGATTGGGTCTTTGAAACATCAAATTTGACGAGGTTATTCTTACCCCAAGAGAAAATTCTCTCGAGGTAATAGTCCATTCTCTGCTTCAAAGCCATCTGAGCCGTTGTAGAGTTTCTGTGCCCTTTCGGGGCTTTTCAAACAAAAAACCCAACATGGACTGTACAGTCATCCGCGTAACAATGTATTGGTGCACATGACAAAAGGTCATTGATGTGCAACACCAACAAAGTAGGAGATACACAGTATCATAAAGGGAAATTATTTGCCTTGGGGCCTCCTGTGTGGAGTTAATGTAAAAACAAATAAAAGTGATCCCATAAAAATTGGTTCACATGAAACAAATTAATTATTAATCAAATCATTGGATCAAACTCTATCTGCATTGAGAGTAATAGCCACGGTTAAGAATCATACTTTTACGTTCGCTAGAATAAAAACGAAAGGAATGTCAATTATTGCTTGCAGAAGTCCTATGAAAAATCGTTTTCTTAAGTAACTTAATATTATGCATTAGCAACTCTTCTTTATTGTGTTTTTTTTTTACCACGCCGGCTTAATACTCTAAATTTATTTATTTATTCTAAAGTGAGGACACAGTGTGTTCACACTCATTATTTTAACTGTTTGTTGTTGAAACAATTTTATTTGTTTTTTTGGTTCTATATACAAATGTAATCCTATATAATGCCCTTTAAGCTCTAAAGCTGATGTTATAAGTTTATTTTAAGTCTGTCCTGAAGTTTTTTAAGATTCAAATATGTTTTGATATTTTTGTAATTTTTAACTGTGTACCTTTTTTTTGTTGATTCTTATATACAGTCGAACTTGGTTAAAACGAGCGCGGAGGGACCAACCATATTTAGGGACAATCGATATTTACGCCAAGGTATGAAAGCTTGCATATTATAAAGCCAAAGTGTTTTTTTTTCAATTTACGAAAATCATGCTTAGCTACGAAACGATTTAATTTATGATTACACTAATAATAATAATAAACTGCACACAGACTCAATATCAAACATGAGTTTTCATTATTTTTAGTCACTTTTAATAATAGAGTTTAATATCGATGATTGTTTTATCTTGTTTATGACATTATTCGCTATTTCGAGAATTGGATTTTTTTTCTCATACCCGGGCGTATTGAATTGACAATATTATTTGGACGTTATATCAGTGAAGTGACCTCGTTATAACCTCACGATTGTATGAAAATAAGCCCGAACTAAAATTTCATTAAGTAATGCTCATTTTAGCCGTGACCTCACTATTACCGTGATCATTATAACCAAGTTCGACTGTATTCAAAAGTTGACACTTGGGCGATGAATAATAAATGAATAAATTTACCACCCAACAGCTGAGATTTGTGACACTTCCGTCAAAATAGAAACATTCTCCTGAAAATCGTCAGCATGCAGAGAATAGAAAGAATCACTAAAATCCATGCATCGTGCAGTATAAAAAAAACTTACCATTTGAAGTCCTGCGCCAGCTTTAGTCCGGTCCATTTTTTTTGACCTACCTTTGAAGATAGTTGAAGGAGCGGCTCAATGCCATTCCGTGTTGGTATTAACCAATACCAACACGCCTCGGGGAACTCACATTTATTTGTGCACTATTATCCACTATCACACACAACATATTTTTAATGTACGATTATCTAAAGCACACGTGTTTAATCACTGCCCAATTGTATACGAAAAAACTTACAAAATATGTTTAATGTACGATTTTTTTTACAACACTAGTTTAATCACTTCACAATTGTTTATAAAAAAACTTACTAAATATTTGAGGATTTTTTTTTAAAACGCTTGTTTAATCACTGTTTACGAAAAAACTTACAAAATATGTTTAATGTACGATATTTTTTAAAACACTTGTTTAATCACTGCACACTTGTTTACAAAAAAAAACTTAATAAATATTCTACGATTTTTTTAAAACATACTCGTTAAATCACTGGAGATGTTTTTACGAAAAAACTTAAAATATGTTTAGTATACGATTTTTTCAGAACACTTGAATCACTGCACAATATTTATCAAAAAAACTTACTAAATATTTCACGATTTTTTCTAACACTCGTTTAATCACTGCAAAATTGTTAACGAAAAAACTCACAAAAACGTTTAATGTACGATTTTTTAAAAACATTTCTGTAATCACTGCACGAATAAACTTACTAAATATTGTACGATTTTTTTTAAAACACACTCGTCTAATCACTGCACAATTGTTTAAAAAAAAAACTGTACTTTGTGTCAATCATTACACTGAATAACAAATGGACCAAAGAAACATTTTTATTAAGTTTTTTTACGGTTTTAAAGAAATAAAGGCGAGAAAGTAGCACGTGTCAGCTTGACGTCGGCAAGGGTAAACGCAAACTGAAGGATATTTCTCTTTTGCCGATAGATGGTTTGTTATGACGGTGACAGCTGCAATAAAGTGCCATCTATGGCCAATAGATGTTACAGATCGACTTTGATAGTAAAGTGTCATCTATGGCTAATAGATGTTACCTGCCTACTAGGACATCTATCATAGATGGCACTTTACTGTAGCTGTAACCGTCATAATACACCATCTATCGGCAAAATAGAAATAACCTTCAGTTTGCGTTTACCCTTGCCGAAGTAGGGCGAACACGTGCCGCTTTCTCGCCTTGATTTCTTTAAAACCGGAAAAAAAATAATAAAAAAGGTTTCTTTGGTCCATGTGTTAATCAGTGTGAATGATTAACAGCAAGTACAGTTTTTTTGGTTAACAATTGTGCAGAGTGATTAGGCGAGTGTGTTTTAAAAACATCGTACAATATTTAGTAAGTTTTTTGTTAAATATTGTGCAATGATTAAAGAAGTATTTTTAAAATATCGTACACTAAACATATTTTGTCAGTTTTTTCGTCAACAAGTGTGCAGTGATTAAACGAGTGTTTAAAAAAAATCGTGAAACATTTAGTGAGTTTTTTTGATAAATATTGTGCAATGATCAAAGTGTTTTTTTTTAAATCGTACACTAAACATATTTTGTAAGTTTTTTCGTAAACAGTTGTTCAGTGATCAAACGAGTGTTTTTAAAAAATCGTACAATATTTTGTATATTTTTGTAAACAATTGTCCAGCGATTAAGAAGTGTTTTAAAAATATCGTACACTAAATATATTTTGTAAGTTTTTTCGTAAATAATTTTGCAGTGATCCAAGTGTGTTGAAAAAAAATCGCAAACATTGTTTTAAATTTAGATAAATAAAATCAAAAAATATCAGGCATAATATTGTTCCATGAAAAAATTGTCAAGGTATGTTTTAAACATCGAATGTTGTGTGTGCGATAGTGGATAGTAGTGTATAAATCAATGTGAGTTCTTCGAGGCGTGTTTGGTATTGTTTAATAACAACACAGAATGGCATCGAGCCGCTCCTTCAACTATCTTTAAAAGTAAGTCCAAAAAATGGACCAGACAAAACCGGGCGCAGGACTTCAAGTAGTAAGTTTTTTTTAAATATTGCATGGATTTTAGTGATTCTTTCTATCCTCTGCATGTTGATGATTTTCAGGAGAATGTTTCTATTTTTACGGAATTGTCACAAACCTCAGCTGTTTGTTGGTAAATTTATTTATTTATTATTCATCGCCCAAGTGTCAACTTATGAATATATAATAATCAGCAGAAAGGGTACGCAGGTAAAAGTTAAACAAAAAACTATCAACAGATTTGAATCACTGTCGTAAAAGGGGGAAAATTTGATTTGATTTATTTGTTACATACATTTAAAAATTACAGAAATAATAAAAATAATGTAGACATAACAAAAAAAAATCCCACATAGGCAAAAGCCAGTGCGTGGGTATACTAATTCAAATCATAGTTATAGCTCTCTATAGTTACGTTTTACAGTATAAGGTACATTTCAAATTAAGTAAAAAAAAAATATATATATATATATATTATTGTTATTATTATTATTTATTTTATTTTATTTTTTTCCAAATTCAAAATCACAACAGATAAGTTAGTTAATTTTTTAGAATTTAGCACTTAAAATGACTTTAGGACAGACGTAATATTATAAACTTATAAGCATTTGCTTTATAGCTGAAAGGGCTTATATTTGAATAGCGAACCAAAGAAACAAATAATATTATTTCAACATCGAAGATTTAAAAATAATGCTATGTGTGGACATTAGCGTTGTGACCGCTCCGAAAGTTCTACTTCAAAGAACTACTTCTTTTAGCAGCCGTTCCTACTTCATTCATTGTTCATTGAACAAATACTTCGATTGAAGTTGGTAGTTCATTTTAACGTTGTGACTGCTCCGTGTGAACTATTTCATTTTGCGGCAGTTCAAACTTCATTCATTTCATTGAAAAAATACTTCAATGGAAGTTAGATTACAAATAACTACTTTAATTTGCAGCAGTTTAGTTGCGAAGTTGAACTTCAAAGCCTATAAAGAAGTACTTCATTTCAAGTACTTCAATTGAAGTTCGACTTCAAAGTACTTCGATCTAAAGGAACGTGTTTTTTGGGAGTTCTTTTCGTTTTAAAATCTTTACCGACTAGTACTTTTGTTATGGCGAGGAACTTTTTTTGCCGATTTGCTAGTACTTTTAGAAAAAATATCAAGGAACCGGTTCCAAAAAGAACTAAACAAATAACCGGATAACTTCAATTCTCGTTTTTGCGAGTTCGACTTAAATTGAAGTATTAATTTTAAAGAACTAGCAGTTCGTGAAGCATTAAAAAAACATCGAAGTTTTTGCCAACGCTAGTGGACAAACGGTGAAATTTATTTTCTACACCCTTAAATATATTTAGTGCGGTAAAAACACACACAATAAAAAAAGTTACTATTGCATAATATTATTTATTTAATTAATTTTATACCCCCTTATGGGCTTTACATAACTGTGTAATACATAATATAAAATAATGGTGACAAAAAATAACATGGAGTAAAATGATTAGCACCCAAAAACATAAATAAGTTAATAGAAATACTATAATGCAATAAATTAACAGTAATATTTTTGAAAGAGGTATGCTATTATAGGCTGCTTGTATTATTAAATTACTGTTCACGATAAAATTGACGTTGTTTTAGTTTTTATTCTAGTGAACGTAAAAGTGTTCCTTAACCGCGGCTATAACTCTCAAAGCAGGCGGTGTCCGAACGATTACTTTGATTGATAAGGTTTTTGTTTAAAAAGTCCACAAGCGCCGCATGAATACATACACTCTGCTAATGTTAAATTTGTGAAGCTGACAACTCGTTTATAGCAGAAAATCCTAGCGTTCTCGTAATTTGGCCCAGCGCAACTCGCTCTCGAAACTCGGAAAAAATCATATCCCTTCTGTATTCTGAATGCGGAGGAGCAAAGTTTTGATAACACTTTAAAGAGATAACTAACTAACTTCTTCTTCCATGCACTTTCGCGTCATACATTATTTTCCTACCCCTTTCTTCGTTCATCCGCTCTACATGCGCAAACCATCGAAGCGTCCCTTTCTTGATCCTATTCATGACACTTACGAGTACATCAGCCTTGCATTCTTTCCGGATATCCACATTTTTAACACGGTTGTGCATGGTTTTACCGCACATACGCCTCAGGGATTCTGACTCTTCACGTGGCCCGATTCAAGTATTTGATTCTCTTGATCGCGCCATGTCTTCCTCGGGCGTCCGCGACTTTTTCTTCCATTCTTTCGTTCATTCGCTCTACATGCCCAAACCATCCGAGCTTCCCTTGATCCTATTCATTACCCTTACATCAGCCTTGCATTCTTTCCGGATATCCACATTCTTAACACGGTCATACATGGTTTTACGCACATACGTCTCGGGGATCTCATTTCCACAGCATTCAGTCTACTTTCATCCTTTCTCTGGCAGTTCCATGCCTCACTGCCAATAAAGGTTTTAATTATTTTATAAGCTTGAGTTTTGCGCCATCTGAATTCAAAAGTATGTATTGCTCGGAATTCAAACGCCTATAGATTGCCTAATAGCGGCCACAAGGGTTGTGACATGAGAGAAAATACAACATAGCGTCAGCTTCCAATAAAAAGTCATATTTTTGGCGATTTGATGTTTGTAGATATTTTATGGGCAATTACATTTGATTAACAGAATGTCGAAAAAAAATAGAGTTTTTGTTGCAAGCTGGTGATAGATGATGTCTGTTATATTTTATTCTGGAATGTGAGTTTTAATAAATACATAGAATACATACAAGTTGATATCCGTGGCATCACAATGGCTATAAAGTGGCATATTGCAGATTTGCTGGGTTCTTGCATTAGATAATAGAGTATTTCTCAACGTCTTAAAGTGCCGCCAATTGCTAGTTTGCTTCCTTGTGACATTCAATAATATTTGTCCACGTGAATAAAGAGTATTGTCATCAATAAAAAATCTTTGAAACCTGAGAAACTTTTGGCCTGTCTTAAAATTGTTATTTACTTGAAAACAAAGCGTAAAATGTGTCGGTTTTTGTTGTTCCCGTATCGTTTTATTCTCATAGCAGCGTGTTACAAAAGTACACCGTTGAAATTTGGTCGAGAGACCGTCAATAAGTACCTTTGAACGATGTAGAACTGTCGGTCCTCCCTCCCAATCATCACAATCATCAACAACTATGACGCTTACTCCAATATTACGCTTAGGTCTGTTTTTGAAGTTACTTTTTTACACTTGCGTAGAAATCTGGCATAAAATATTAAAATACTGGAACTCCCATCGTTGTATTTAAAGATGTGTATTGGTTTCTGCGAATATAATAGTCGAGTTTTTGGAAATCAGCGGAGTCGGTGACATCACAAATATTGTTGGGTCAAATAACAATGTCGCTAATAATGTTATAGTTTTGAAGGGTATATGATGTACCGTGAAAAAAAAACAATAAATTTTTATACAAATGAATTTCTGTATTTATTTTTTCTCTATTTACATCTTATAAATATATTTATTTACAGTGAACAGCTAATAACGAATAACACTTAATTATGACTCACCGCTGTGAATTGACTAAAGTGGTGGGGGGACCGAAATTGCGACTGAGATTCGAAGCAGTCTTCGATACCAGCGCACCTCAATCTGAAATCGTTGTCAGTTTGTTCTCTATTTACCTCCATCATCGGGTCGCAATGGTCAGACAGAAGATTATTGTCGATTACTGGCTCGTACAGATAGTGAGCATTGGCGGAGGTATAATCGATGGTCGGTATTTCTATTTGGGATTCTATCGGAATGTTCTGGATGCCGTCTATTTTATCGGCCACCAATCTGCTTCCGTAGGAGTATCGGTATTCTTTGTCCGAGCAATCCGATAGCTGGTAATCATTTCTCGGATAGTTATTTGAGAACTGTTCAGTATTGGAGCAGAAGTATTTGGGGTCTTGGTTGTTGTCTACAGTTGTCGGGGAAGGCAACCCGCCCTGCTCGCTGCCGGAGGGGTACTGGGGGTAGTAGTTAGCCCCCGGTAAAACAACCATGTCTTTGTTTGGGTTGTGCATTGCCATGTGATTCTCCGAAGCGAAATGTAGCCTGGCGTTGCAAGCGGTCTGCTGGTCCATGAGGTCAGTTTGCAAGAAGCTCTCGGGCGAGCAGCTCGTGTTCAGTTGGCTGGAGGTGCTGATGTTTGAGTCGTCGTTGGAAATGATAAAGTGATCCGAGTTCTGCTGACAATGCATCCAGTAGCTCTCTTCCGATTTGAAATTTTCCTTGTGGATCGCTCCACTCCCCAGGTCGATGAAGGTGGGCGGCGAGTTGGCGAGGTCGCTGTGGTTGTGTTGCTCGTGGAAGGTTTGGTACTCGGGCCGCAGGGGCTGGTCCAGCTGGAAGATCTCCTCGGGCTGGAAGATGTCCCCGGTCATGGGGGGAAGTTGAAAGTTTGATTCTCCGTAGGTTCGTGGGCGGCCGGGTTGTATTGATAAGAGTTGCCGAGGAGGACCTCCTCGGCTTGCGGGTGGGCGGAGGGGTCGGGGGCGCTCCAGTAGGAGCTGTCCACCGGGGGGGCCTGGATGTAGTTGGGGGTGTAGTACTGGCTGTTGTTGTTTTGGTTGTTCTGCCCGCACATGCATTCGAAGGGCGAACAGGAACAAGAGTAACCTGCCAACAAAATAAATACATTTGTAAAAACGCTTTCAATCGAACATCGTAGAGGCTCTTTGGACTAAGAACCAGAATACTTTATTAGTATTGATACGATAAGCGTGTGTCGTACATGGTTCGATCAATCTCCGTGTGGGGCGCTAAGGTCTACAAAACCATATTATTATTTGTAAACTAATTGCACGCACCTTTAGAGCTATCTGCGATGAGTGGGGGAGGCAGCATGGAGATGGCCGAAGACTCCCTTTGTCTCTTTGGAATCCTTAACGACATGAGCTGGAACAAAAATAAACCATTTCTTAGTTTACATTAATATTATAAAACGACATAACATTGAACGTTTCCAAGTCATTCGAAAAAAACTCATCCATTAATTTGATTCCATCACTACACCCGAAAAAGCTCTAATTAATCAGAGATTTATTCAAATCTACAAAGTTTTTGTAATAAATGATACTAGTATATTAGATCTCGCGGGTAAATTTAGTGCTGGAGGCAAATCACCGAATTACAATAGTAGAATAAATAAAACAATTGTCGATTCCTCGAACGGTTCGAAAAGCGAGATTTGGCGTCGTAAATAAGTGGCTTTACACCTGTAATTAAAGTGTCGATAGCTCGGCCTGCCGTGTCCCGTGTGGGGTCTTTGACTCGACTTATTTGTTGTAATTCATTAGGTTGATGGCTCCGCCGTGCAACCCGATTATTACCAGAAGGCTCTGCTTTGGTATTCATGAATTCCACTGTAGCGCTAGGAAGGCTTTTAGTGTTTGCTCTGTAACTCTGTAATGTCACATTACCTACGCACTATCACACACACCATTCCTGGCTCAATAATTTACTTAATATTCGTAAGGAAATGTAGAGTTATGGCTTAGCAGTATTTTAATAAATTTACCTAATTCTTATTGTTTAAGACGTCATAGCACATTTCACCCGAGTACATTCAGAAATAATATAGCCTACTTCAGCCCTCTGTCTCAAATGTGTCGACTATATAATAAGATAGAGTGTGCTAATATAGACATTTTTGCCGATAGATAATTTGTACAGTTTCAGAAAAAAAATGTTACACAAATGTAACAATGATCGGGATAATTAAATTATGTATCACTATTCACTTTTGACGCTCTTTGTGTATTTGCTTTTGTTTGTATTATTTACCGTTGATTGAGTTTTTGTAATTTTATATTTGATGTATCCTTTGTATTTGAGATTTTTTTTACAATTGTACACCGATTGATTTTTTATAACTGGATTGCTCTCACGTAAGTGAGAACATCTGTTAAAACCCAGTATAAATAAATAAAAATCCAATGTAGAGAATAAAGTAGACTATACGCTTAATAAGCCATAACAAATAAGACGAGGAAAATAAATGTGTGAAATGAAATGTCTCGCGAATCAGGAAAAACTTTTTCTTTTTAATTTCGATATACGGCGATCTCGAATGTTATTAGAATAACTACGTAAATTGAAAAGTTAACCGACATTTGAATGTAGACATGAAGGTAAAAAGCTCACTGCTCAGTGCTAACAGGATACCCAGAAACTGATTTATTAACTTGAGTCACCTACAGAGGTCTAGCAGTCACCAAAAAATAAGTTTTTTACATTAACTCCACACAGGACTACAGGAGGCCTTGAGGGAAATAATTTTCCTCAGGGCCAATGTCATCTTTAAGGATGCCGTGTGGAGGGTCTTGTTGAGGAAAGGAAGGAGTGAACCTGAGTCTTGAAGAGGCGCATATTGTAGGAGAGAGGAAACGCAGAGGCCGGCAAATCATTCTACAGCCGAGTTTTTGAACACAAGAACGAATCGTAGAAGCGACTCGTTCTTATGTGTCGAATGTCAACGGTGTACGAATGTTAGGCGCGCGTTTGGCGAGTTTCCCGACTGCACCGGTGCCGAAGGGATCAATGACGCAAACTCCTTGGAGCATCTTCCATTGAAATACCGGTAGAACAAGAATAGCATTCCCACCTGACGTATGTGCTCCAAAGATTGCAATCCGTCTGTTAAGATAGGAGAATCTATCAAACGGACCGCCCGTTTTTGCACAGAGTCAAGGGTTTTTCGGGTATTTCATCATGGTATGCACAGCTTTTACAGCCTTTACGGACTGCATGTCACGGCAGATACACACTACGAAGTTAGGTACCTTTATCGTTGGTATTCCGCTATAAATCCATTGAAACCTCTCGCCCTTTCTCAGTGTCAAACGGAGCTCTGAGCGGCAGGATTATAGGTTACTCAACCATTCGAAATAATAGGCCGTCTTTTGGGCCATAGATTTTCTACAAGAGTACTCGGAAACGGCTGATTGTAATAAAAAGTTGAAGTACCTTATTGCTGAGGGCACTCTCCCGGGCCAGCAGCACGGCCAGGGAGCGCACGCGGCGCCCCGCGCCCAGCGAGCGGCGCGCCTCGCTCGCCCCCTTGGCCTCGGGGCGCGGGTGGTCGTGCGCCCCCTTGGCCTGGAAGAACACCGCGTGCTCCGTGTGCCGCCAGAAGTGCGTCACGGGGTAGCCGCAGTGGCCGCGGCACGCCAGCACCTCCAGGCGCCCCCCGGAACACAGGCGGTTGGGGCACGGCTTGCCTGGAAACGACACATTTATTATTATCCGTGGAAGTCGTGCTTTAGCATCTTGTACAGAATTAACAGATACATGTAAGCAAATGCAATCGGGCAAGAGATGGCTTCCAACTTAGACAAAATGGAAAGGAATTCGGGCAGTAAAAAATGATGGAATGGTAAGCACACCGTAGATGCTAAAAATACTGGTCTTCCAGTTTGAACACGAGTAAGGAATTCGTTGTTAAATAACTAGATAGGCAACTAGAGTGGACCACAACTCTGATAATCACATCTTGGCACACACTCTCTGCATCATTCATCATGCATCGTCTCATAGGTACTTTCTCTACTATTATTCCGACCCTTTCAACGTGTTGTCTTCCTGAAGCATTCCCGATTTTATCTTCCACCCACCCGCCCGTCACACATTTTCCTGACACTCCATTCTACATTCGTCCATCTTTACGTGCTACGTTTCCAAACCACCTAAGCGTTTCTATCTTGTTCTTATAAGCTATGCTTACGTCGGTAATAAAGTCTTCTGAATCTCTTCATTCGTAATCTGTATTTACACATCTAATTTCTACTGCATTCGAACTAATTTCGTTCTGCCTTCGCCAGTTGCATGTCTCACTACTCCCTACGACGAAGGTTGGTATCAGCTCTCCACTGTGGACTGCTAACGAGTACGGCTTCCGTCTAGTGTATAACAAGAGCTGCAATAATATTGGAATATCGATAGCATACCTTGTTGCTTCTTCCTGGCCTTGTCGCATATGGCTGGTCGCAAGTGAACCCTGTCTCCGCTGGGCAGCTTGCAGCGGACTGAGCACACCAGCACCCCGAGGCAGCTCTTCTTCAGAATGTGGACGTTGTGGTTGTTGGTGTTCCTCATGGCCCAACCTGAAAGTAAACAGTCGGTAGTTGTTAAATTCTGAATCTAATAAAAAAGCAACCCAAGATTTGGCGAGTTTCCCGACTATGCGCCGGTGCCGAAAGGATCAATGACGCAAATTCCTCGGAGCATCCAATACCGGTAGAACAAGGACATTACTCCATCTGACGTCTGCGCTCCAAAGATTGCAATCCGTTTGTTAAGGCAGGAGAATCTATCAAACGGACCGCCCGTTTCCGCGCAGAGCCAAGAGTTTTTTCAGGTATTTAGGAGCTTCATACCAGAGGTGGCTGCCAAATTTAACAGCGGGGCGCACTTGATTGACTGCTTTGAAGGATGAGAAATGTTTTTGATTGGATATTTTAGATTTGATTTTGGCTAGGTTCACACTTCACACATTCGCCTCTCACCTGGATATCAAGTCTTATCTAGAGCACGGGACACCCGCGTCAAAGAGGTGAGTTAAGAAGAAGTAGAGCTACTTAAAGGTGTGGAGGTGTAATGTTACCTGAAGCATGTCGCTTGGCCTCCTCACTGTGGGGCGGGTAGACCAGCCTGCAGTGGCCGTCCGCCCACTCGCTGAAGGGGTCGAAGGAGCTGACTCTGGGCACGGCGGTGTCGTTGATGTCCCAGTCGGGCGCCGCCCCCTGTCCCCCCTGGCCGCCCTGGGCCCCCGCCCCCTCCGCCCCTTGAGGTGCGCGCTGCGGGGACGCGCGAGGGGTGCTCATCGACTGGACCGGCGACACGGTGCGTTTCCTGGAATAGATCGACAATCGAGGTTAGGACATCTTGTTGCAGCGAAAGATTGAATCATTTTCAATGATCCAAAGAGAAGGTGGAACTACAGAAGTAGATGAGAAGTAGGTGAAGTAACTAGAGGATGATAATCCCCGAGGGGTTTCTTCTTATAGGGTTTGTTTACATCGAAAATTGCAAATTTTATAACGCTACAGCTCACAATTTGAGAGATATGACTGGTTTGGGAAACAACCTTCTCCCCAATTGTCGAGAAGGATGTAAAGAGCTGAAATCTTACGATATCTCTCTCTCTTCCCAACTTTCGCCTACCATTATCTTTCAGTGGCATGCAATAGCAACACTAGTTCTGGTCAGTGAAACGTTTGTGCAGCATACATTGAAGAGTCGTGCATCAGAGGGTAATCTTTTTTTCAAATTATCTATAAAGAAAGGCAATCATTCCCGGGTTACGAATAACCTCACAATATTTGAAAAACTCCTACTGCCATCGTAATAAACGGAAGATGTTGCTTGTGCAATGATGGAGGACTTAGCTAGTAGAGGTGAGAATCCGACGCGTTTTTCCACTCAGCTACTAACTGGTTAATCTAAATATATTAATAATGTACCATTTATTTGCACCCTTGAAATCTGAACCTTTATCTCTCTCAATAACTAAACAACAGAGTAGACCAGATAACGAGCTTAAAAGGCTTTGAGGTTATAAGCACAGCAGGTAGTCATACATCATTTACGTATTCATTGCACGATTTCCGATGCACTGTAGAAATATTGACAAAGGTAGGTAAAAAATAATTAAAGACATCAAAAATGTAATGCTAAATTGCGGCTAATATTTGTACATTATTGCTAATAAAATACGTATTTAAAAATGCAAATATCTTATGATATTCCCTCCCTAAACACGCGATGTTGTTACTATTTATCAATTATTCGAAATACCACTAGAAAATTTTGCAACATTCTAAGGTAGACCTTTTGTGCGGTAAAACCATGTACGACCGTGTTAAAAATGTTGATATCTTGAAAGAATGCAAGGCTGATGCGTAATGAATAGGATTAAAAAAGGGACACTAAGATGGTTTGGGCATCTAGAATTTAGATAAAAAAGTATTTTTATAAAAACAATATAATTTCGAATGTGATGTGATGTATGTACGTAACATTCTAAAATTCAATCGGGGCTCGATTCTTGCCCGTGACAATTTGATTTTTTCAACTTTACAAATTCTCCGGTCGGTAGCTGAGTGGACAAACGCGTCGGACTCCCACCCGGGCGTCGTGCGTTCAATTCCTCTGCTGGCTAAGTCCTCCATCATTGCACAAGCAACATCTTCCTCTTATCACGATGGCAGTAGAGTTTTTTTAAATATTGTCAGGTTATTCGTAACCCGGGAATGTTTGTCTTTCTTTTTAGAAAAAAAAATATCCCGTGATTTTTCACGGGTCGGCGCTGGTCGATACATAATTCACGTCGTATAACATCTCTATCTCGTTGAACACTGCGAGGAAAGCCGTGAACTGTGATCCCCGCGATAAACATGAGTTTGACTGCTAACATGTTTGTTTTGAGTCGGACCTAGAATTAAACATTCCTCAGCCGTTTTGGTTTTATTTATGGCTTCATCTCTCGTAATTAAATCATTACAATCACAGGAGATAAATCTCCCGTCAAAGCCTAGCATTATTTAGATACAGCCCGATTTGTTCCAGGGGAGATGATACAGCGGGAGATTACAATATTACCAGCAACCATTTCTCAATGAACAATTATCAACGTATTTTTTAATGATATTTGTTAAGAAAGGCTAACAATTATTTTTTATTGGGGCATCCGGTATTCGGGTAAGCATTTAACCATGCGTCTACTTGGGTGCTGACGTGTTGATCTTTGCAAAAATGGGGTGTTACCAAAAGTAATTACTGAACTTGTAAATTTACAATTTAAAAATGTACTTTTATTGCGGGTAGCATTTTTTTAAAGGGAATAAACCCTTATTTACACCATTTAAATGGTTGGTGAAGTTTAACATACGAGGCTTAGTGTCAGGTTACTCTGATAATCTTGGAGTAAGAATATATATATATATATATATATGGAGAGAGAGCTAAATATTTTTACCCAACCAATACAAATTTGCGATCAATCACTTTCTCCAGGTTTTTACGTCGTATACCATGAGAGAGAAAGAGACAAGAAAAGCCGTCCCATAATATTGCAGCACTTCTAAGTATGTAAGAATGTTTTCCGTCCGCGCTAACTTCACATCGAGTCGTATAACTTACGTCAACGGATTTTGAGGTTGTTTCCTATATTTGTGTTGATTAAAAAACTTGCAGTGGTAATACAAATAAATCAAACATGATGGTGATATGTGCTATGCGAGAATGTTCAAATAAGACCAAACAAAGATTATAAAACATCACTTTTCAGAGGTATTTCAATCAACAAAATCAACAAAAAGCTTCCATTTCTGTTTAGGCTAACCTTCTGTTATAAGTTTTGCGTGATATTTTGACTTTTTAAATCATTTTAATGATATATTGATATTGTTTTATTCAATGTGTTCAAATATGTTTATAAATGTCCGAATTCCATGTGAGCGGTAACTAATAGGCTATCCAACATTCTTTGAAATATCTTTATCTCTTTCCATCGAGTCAGTATAAAGTCAACAATACTGACAACACTGTTTCGCAAAGGTGCCTTTCCATTTATTCTTACTCCAATGATAAAACAAATGTTTTGCAGTTAGGGCGACGTTTTTCAGGCATTTAATACACATATTCGAAAAAATATTCCTGAATTATTAACAAAGTAAACAGGTAGATTTCACTGCAACTAATTGAGATGATAGAGACAACATCTCAGCCGCAGAGTTATCATTATCCAATTGCTCTTGTCAAAATACACAAGTTATTATCTACATAGCTGCTTCACCTTCGCCTGAACCTTCACTCTAACCGACCAACTTCTAACGGTTTCATCAGTCTGTCGAATGAGTTGTTTGTGTTCTATGTTTTTATTCTGATATTCGATTTATTGAATATAACATACAGCATTGAAGCCATCTGAAATTAGAAACAGCACTTTTTCCAAATTTATGGTAATACGAATATCTGTTTGCTGAAGTAGCATAACGCCTTGAACGATAAGCTCTAGCGTGATGAAACTTGTACGGCCTTTTCGGTCTAGGAAATAGATTTGGTGAAACAGTGTTCAAACTCGGAAGTCGGGTAGTAGCTTCTAAATCCTTTTTTTACGTGAACGTTTCGATACTGAATGGTGGTCTTTCACCAGGGTGACACACAATATATAAAATTACAAGACAATATAGGAAGTGGAGTTTTAAACAAGCTGCAGTTTATTTTGATTTGTTGACGTCACACATTTCTATGGGATTCTATTAGTGAAATATCTAATCACGACCTTCAACTTGAATTAATAATTTTCGTACAAACGTTCCTAATTTTAAGGAAACCCCATAATTTATTTTAAACGATTCGCGTCGAGATATGATCAGAAGTTGAAAAAACAAACTGCCCAGAGTTGATGGGTGGATATTATACTTTGATGATTAATGAGTATTGTCTGCGTAGGTGCGTTGTATCTCATTATAGCGTAAAAACATTGAGGTAATTATATTTTTCGACCACAAGTCAAACAAATGTTAATCTTTGTTGAAACAGGAGGTTGGATTAGAGGCATAAAATATCAACCGTCGAATATGGACCCTAAGGCTAAAAATACACTTGGATTTAAATTAATCAAACTTTTCATATCACTCATTATTAATTATTTTACCTTGCATAATAAATTCTACCGATGGATTTTTCTAGTTTTCGTGTGATAAAAACATTAGTATTATTTATTTTCACTAGCCTTCAGTGGCGGCTCGTGAGTTTTTAGTGTGCTAGAGTGCTAAGATTGTAAAATACGATATTGTTAATGTTGTTGAAGCCGAAAATGATTTTTATTTTTTTTCAAGATTTTATTTTTGGTATGAAGATTTTCAGGATTTTTCAGTTTTGGTGGTGCACTGCACGGATTTCTGAAAAATCTTCTTACAAAAAGTTGAAATTTCAAAAAAAAATAAAAAATATTTTCGGCTACAACAACATCAATGATGACGGTTTTTTTCAATCTTACCACTCTAGCACACTAAAAAGTCACGAGCCGCCACTGCTAGCCTTTAATCATATACTTATTCGAACACCTTCGTCAGTGTATGCTTTAATTTTATTGTTTTTTTATAGATAATTAAGAATGAATGGATAAAATACTGGGTAAAGCCCATTGCATTTTTTTCCTTAAACATTGCGTAATAAATTTTAATGCACATTTCCACCTGTTCAAAAATGTATTTGTATTTCACCATATATAATTCATATCTCGTAACCTGTAAATCAACTAATACCTTGATTCGTTAGCTAGTCTTACATTTATACTTGTCACTAAATGTGAATAAGCCTTAGATTAATGAAATATTACGAGTATTTTACGTCTATGGAATAAGCACAAGAAAATAAGAGCACAATCATTTAATTACGTCATCCATGACAAAATAAAACACATGCATTTATTCCACAAAATATGTTAGCATTAAATATATAACACTTTTACCTTTCCATTGCTGTGACAAATATATATACTATTATATGGTAATATAGACAGCCTCCATGGTCGAGTGGTAAGACGCTCGATTACGAATCCAAAGGTCGCGAGTTCAAACCCGGGGAGCGCCAATTGCTCATGTGTCATAACACATTTAACTCGTATACAATTATATAAAGTGTATTTGCGGCACGTTCTAGAATTGTATATGCTCTAAGTATCGCCTTGGTGAAAGACCACCATTCAGAATCGAAACGTTGCTTGAAATTGATTCAGCCGTGTTTGGTAACCAGATCTGAATAGCCAGGTACTTCCCTACCTTTCTCTTCCTCATCTCCTTCCCCTCCCCACTACTTTCAGCCTCACAACATACCCCAATTGGAGATACTATAATCTCACTGGCTCTAGACAGTTGGGACTCTTGTGCGGTATTCACTATCAAAAAAATAGTTTATACCGCACATGAGTCCTAACTGCTGCCAACCTTCTAGAGCCAGTGAGACTATGGCATCCCCAATTGGGGTATGTTGTGAGGCTGAAGGTAGCGGGGAAGGGAAGGAGATGGGGAAGAGAAAGGTTGGGAAGTACCTAGCAATTCAGATCTGGTCACCAAATATTACTTAGTCATTTAAACCAACGTTTTGATTCTGAATGGTGGTCTTTCACAAAAGTTATTTGCGCACACCGCATTTGAACCCGCGACCTCTGGATTCGTAGTCGAGCGTCTTCCTACGACCACGGAGGTCGCCTATACCTACAATCAATAGTTTTTAGAACATTGGCTTCGTTTAAAAACGTGTCGTTTGTCGTCGGCTATTTAAAAATATTGTAATAATTTAGTAAGAAAACAGAAAATCCGTAAGCATGTCTACGAATCAAGTTAGGTTATTGATGAAGGTTCAAAGATATACTAATCAATACGTATTTTTTTTTAACCTCAATGTCACGAGCAGGGTCGGAACTAGACATTTTGAGGGATTATTTTTTACCAAGATACTAGGGACATTTTGTTGAATATTCATGGCGTTTCAAGTGTATATTCGATACGAACGTTTTTTTTGTATTTTAATATAGATTCGTGACACATTTAGACGCGCGTTTTTAGTACGTACATTTCATTTAACCTTTGGTGAGACCTTGGAGTAAGAATAAATGGAGAGGTACCTTTGCGAAAGAGTGTAGTCAAGTGGGTTGACTTTATACTGACTCGATAGAAAGAGACAAATATATGTTAAAGGATGTTGGATAGCCCATCAGTTTTTTAATAAAGATATTTGAACACATTAAACAAAACAATATCAATACACCATTAAAATGATTTATAACGTCAAAATATCACACCAAGGTTTGCCTAAATAACGATAGAAGCTTTTTGTTGATTTTATGTCTTTATATCATTAAATATGTGAGAATTCTAAAGTACAGTCAAAAAAATTTGAAACTGTTGAAATACCTCTGAAAAGTGATGTTTTATAATCTTTGTTTGGTCTTATTTGAACATTTACGCATAGGCACATATCACCATCATGTTTGATTTATTTGTATAAACACTGCAAGTTTTTTGATCAACACAAATCTATATTATATATTTCCTATGAAATAACCTCAAAATCCGTTGACGTAAGTTATGCGACTCGATGATGTGAAGTTAGCGCGGACGGAGAACATTCTTATTAATTTAGAAGTGCTGCAATATTATGTGAAGACTTTTCTTGTCTCTTTCTCTCGTAGTATACGACGTAAAAAACCGGAGAAAGTGATTTATCGCCAATTTGTTGCAAAACTCTCTCTCCATATATATTTTTACTCCATTGGTGAGACCTACAAACGCGTGTTTTATAATTTTTGGAGGAGCTTATTCGAACTTTTCAAATTGTTTTGAATAGTGTCCTGGTTGTCATCTTACATTTGAACCCTTGGTAAGACCTGTATAGAGTGTGTAGATATGCGCACTTCTTGTTTTTTTTTTAGCTTTCTTCTTGGTTTGTTCGTTACATTTTAACATATATCTAGGCCGGAGCTGGTCATCATAAAACAATGCTCTCAGAAGATGTGCCAAGGAAAATTGACTTAGCTGTGTTGACAGGTGAAAGGAATGTCAACTGCTTGCATACTAATTATCTGCGTTCTATTAACAAGAGCAATTAATGGGTCAAAAAGGCAACCGAATGTGTTTTCAAAATGCAATTTTCTTTCTGAGCTGAATTGCGTTTTAGTCGATTATTTTAAAGTAGCTTACTAAACAAATCACCAAGAAAATTGTAAACAAGTTGTTCAACTGCTTGCTGGACTACTAAATGAATTACTAGGTATGTACCTTCAACTGATTTCACCAACGGCTCGTTGTGTGAGAATAATAAAGTAAAAATATGTGCATATTGAGTATTATTACAGTTGTTTTTACACGGTTATTAACTCAAGATCGATTTAAATCGACGTGTTGATATATGGCAAACATCAAAACACAAGTTTTAAAAAAATAAAAACCTACGTATTTTAAAAATTACACATTACTATAATGAGAAATAAAAATGTTTTGAAACAGAATTTGGTATTTTTACAACCTTAGCACAAATACAATAATATTGGAATATTTCTAAAATTAATGTAGGTACTTCTTTCTTGCGACAGCTATCTATGTCATATAATTAAAGGGTCGGATATTACTTGAAACATTTTGATATTAGTAACTCGTTTTATCATATTTTTATTACGCAAATAATGCACCGCAGCTTATAAAATACAGTCCGATGCACTTGCAATCCATTCATAATTTATTCATTAATAAATAATGGTGCGTGTGCAACAGATGTTAGATACAAAAAGAAGTGTGCCCATACACGATTGAGCCGATTTTACGGTGGCTGGTTTCACGGTGTGTCGTGGCTTTTAATATATTGTACGGTAGGAGAACTGGGCTGCAGTCAATAGGTCTAACCGTAGCGTGACTAACTTTACTGCCTTGGTAAAAAAGATGAATGGGTCTTTAATTCCGACTTGATATTATCATAAAATTCGATTTATGCAAAGGATGGTTAATAATGTTAGTATTTTTGATTAAGGTATGACATTAAATTGGTAAGTACCAGCTATCTGGTTAGAATATTTTTGTCATCGGTGAGAACACTTTCTAGTTGTTATATTAGATAAGGTAATTTAGTGTAAAGTGCACTTGAGGTGAACTATCACAAAACTGCGCTACATAAATTATCTGTTATTATTATTAACTAACTATTTTCGTATGGGCAGTGAAAACATAATGTTATCCTGGTAAAAAAGATGGCATAATAGAAAAAGTAAAAGGTTTTAAAAAAAAAAACAACTAAATAAAATTGAGAACTTCTTAAAATTATTTCTGTTTATTACATATTTTTATTTTTTTAAATATTTTATTCAGGGGAAATGAATACAAAAACATAACAAATTATGATCCAGTAAGTTTTACCCATTCTTCTGCGACAGTGTTAAGATTTTGCCTGCCTAAAAAAAATGTATCGGATACTTCATGCCACTAAATAGGGGGCATTTCATTCATCCGCAATTGAAAGAACTGCACCACTGTTTCCTACAACTTCTAGCCCCCGTAGTAAGAATACCACACCTGTGTTTTGTTACACAATTGTACCCCTCGATAGTGGGGCGGTTTGAGGCTGTTGGGGTCTTTGTGCCCCTAATAGGTACTCAGAAATCAAGGCTCGATACAAATACGTCAAATACTACTCGTATTACAATTATTACAATGTCCCGAAGCTTCGCAATTCTTACAATGATAATATGCTGTGTAATCGAGAGCTTTCAATGCTGAAAGTCGGTCGAGCTTTTGAGACCTAATTTCAGTATTCCCAAGTGAGTTTTTTTGTAGTTTAGTATTGTCAGAGTTAAAGTAAAAGAGCGTGTATGAATTTGAAAGAAATTACCAAATGGGGCAACTGAAAGTTAGATATAATAAAAACGTGGCAATTTTGTTTTGTTGTTGTTGATCATACGAAAGTTTCAATTATCCGGAACCGGTGAACTATGGCACCTCCAATTTTGTTGGAACGACTTGTAGAGAGGAAGAGAAAAAAAATAGAAATTTTGCTTAGACTTACTGTTTAGATCTGATTACTAAAGATATATTATGTCTTAATTGTTGTCTTCCAACAGAGATGACTTTGGGCTGCAAATATTACGTTAAAGCTTAATTTTGCTTCCATTAAAAAGCTTTGTATCGACTTAAAACAGGAAATTTAGCTAAAGTGGTGACCTGTCGAATCGGAGGCTTCCAAGAATGTTGTTTCTTTCTGAAGGACGCTATAACCACCGTCAAAAACGCTCGTGGTATTGCCCTCTGTGAGATGATTTAACACATACCGAATTGACTTATTTCCGAAATGGTTGGTAATTATTAAAAACATTACAAATTGCCATAAAGGTAAATGAGTCAGCGGCAAATCTGATAGCTGCCTGATTATTCGGCATGCCTGTTTTGTTTAATCTAGGAAAGCCGAAAAATCTTTGAAAACGTATCTGGAATCAGGCTGTGTCCTTGGATTGGAAATAATATATTAAAGCTTACTTCAGCCGGCGTATCAATGGCATCAAGGATTTATTCGGAGGCTTGACCGCTGTATTGTTGGGTGGATTTATTAGCCCAGGGTGTGCGGGGTATAGTGTTGGGAAGCGGGTACAGTGAGCACTGCACAGCCTCTTTGATCCCACAGACGCTTCCGGTCGCGTGATTTGTGAATATTGTAAGATGTGGAGTGAGGTGACAAAGGCTTTGTATGCAATTATTGTAAATGTGACGCAACTAATAGCGCTCGTAAATTATGTCACCATATTGTTTGGAGTCGGGATTGAAATGTCGTTTTTGAACGGTGCCATTTTAAATAATACAGTGGGTAGATTGCTTCTTTTGAGGGTGGATTTGAAAAATATTTTGAGTGTGCGATTTGGCTTGTTATGTCACAATTTAATTTAGGTGAAGGATTAAATGAGAAAACGAAAAGAATTTGAATATTTTTATTATTAAGAGATTTAATTTTGTAAGAATTCTTGGATCAATTCCACCACGCCATAAATATCACAAACCATAAACAAAAACAATGCTATTTTTAAATGAGAGTTAACTTGAAACGGATATGTTTTTATTTTTATTTTGATACTATTTATTGAATTAGTATTGATAATCTTCAACAAAAAAATGAAACAGAAAACGTCAGAAAGTAAAAAGAGCCCTTAAGGTGATTTTCACACAAAAACGGCGCTATAAAAGTAATCCATTTATTATTAAAGATGGTAGCCAATAACGATGGTATTTGTAAGTATGAGATCTATTAAAATGCTACTTTCTAATAAGGTTTCGGTAGTTCAATTGGCAGAGACGTTACTCCCGGATAGAGTAGAGGTTCCGAGTGCGAGTCTCGGTCGCAACCGATTTGTTTTTTATTTCCTGACGCTTTTTGTTTTATATTTTAGTTGGAGAAGATTGATATCAATACCAAAAACAATGCTTGATACAACTGTTTTGGTGGATGCGTACAACGTATGATAGTTAGTGAGTTCAGATGAATTACAATTGATAACTTTTACAATAATTAGGTATTTAACTGAGGGATTTATAAGTGTACATATTTATAACAAACACAATATATAAAATTAATTTTGTACAAAATTAAATTTAAAAAAATACTTACAGAATGACCATTGCCGAAGCGTCCTGAAAAAAATCCGCGGTGACACTTATCTCGTATCCTCAACGGTCACAACATCAAAATGTTACAACTGTCTCAATCACCAAATGTTTATTTTACAACACAATACAAAAAACCATCACAATATTGTTTAAAACGGGAATATTTCAGCGAACCACCGAGTTAATAATTGTCAAATCAGAATTACGGCTAGAAGTCTTTTAGTGCAAAGTGTGAACGACGAACGTCAACCTGGTAGCAAAGCTTAACACGTACTGACGAGGTGTGGAGCCTTCCGTCGCGGCACAGCCTTCTACAACCCTCGAACAATCCGGCCAATCGCGGGCTTGCGATATCCCGGCTCCGCCCTCCCTCGCCTCCCATTGGCCGGGGCCTGGGAAACGGAAGTGGCAGGGCGCGTCAGCAGCCTTTGTTCGCAGGAAGAAAGCCGTATTAGAAGCTGCGGAAGGGAATGTTGTAAAACTTCTTCTGACAAATCTGTTCTCTTTGTCAATAAAGAATTCACCTGTCTGTTCATCATTCATCCGTCTCTATTGCGACGCATCAAAGCGATCATTAATTTATTGTTTTAACGAGCTTACTTTAATGTGTACCTGTTAGATAAATAATGACAGCAAACAATCTGAAACTCACGGAATAGAAATATAACAAATAATGGTTCAAAACATGAAAGCCATATCCGGAATATGTCTAGATGTAATTAGTTGTTCAAATAAATGAAATTTTACATTAGAACCTTTAGTATTTAAACAACTATAAAGCGGAAATCTCAAATTTTATCTGTTTTAAGTATCATTAATTGCGTATCTTTTTCTTTCTGCAATTTCTATGATGATCAACCTATTTTCTGCCGCTAAATCATTTACGTCATCAGCTATGAAGTTTTGAAATATCAAAAAAAAGACGCCATGTTGTTTGGTTCTTACTGAATAAGAGAAAGGGCACACCTCCGTATTACATAATTATAAACTTTTCTTTTCGTAGTGTCGTCTCTCGTACCTACATGTTTAAAAAAATATATATTAATCCCTTGGCAGTAGTGTCAAAATGTGCGCGTATTGCCTTGTGGCATTTTTTTTCCAAACTTCCAACCAACATTGATGTAGGAATCGTTTTCCGCCATCGTGTGAATCTTTAACAAATACATCGATTAGCCTCAAGTTGGCCTACCTCCCTAGAAATTAAGTGGGATATACCATGAGCATTCAGTTGGAAATCACCAAATTAACTAACTATCACGCCTTTTCACTGTAAGGGTAGGCAGAGAGGATGAACCGCCATAGTATTTGATTCGCTTAATTGTGCTATGTCTTCCTCAGACGTCTTTCATTTATTTCAAATTCCTTTCTTCGTTCATATGCTCTGTATGCCCAAACCATCTTGGGGTCTCTAGCTTAATCGTATTTATTATGCCTTGCATTCTTTTAGAATATCCACGGTCATACATGATTTTACCACACATACCCATGAGGATCAAATTTTTATAGCGTTAAAGCAACAGCTTCCTCTGCTGGTTCAATGCCTCACTGTCATACATCAGGTTTGGTATAAGCACTCCATTGTGGACCGCTAGCTTCGCTACTTTGTTTTTTTTGTTTGTTTGTTTGTTTGCGTCAACAGCGTTCAGTCCTCCATTAATGTAGTTTCATGCACTCATTCTTCTTTTAAAATATCAGCCTTTCCGTCTCTCGTGAGCATACTTACAAAATTTTATTATGATAATCAATAAATAAGTGAACGAATACATTTTAAAAGTATTAAAATTTATTGTAAAATTCAGCAAGAGGATAAAAGCACTCAAATTCACTTAGCATCTCATTGACGGTGACATTCAGCTTAACCTGAAAAACCAGTGTGTTAAGAAAACGCCCGGCAGTTTAATTGCCACTTGAACACAACTAATTACCGCGGGGTCAGGGGCGGACGGGCAATTCAAAAACAGGAACCGAATACACGGTTTTCATATCCTTCATTTAAAATTATAATATATTTTTTTATAAAATCACACGCATAAGTTTGACACGCCTTTCATAACTTTGCCTTTGTAAGTTCCTTCAACGACAACTTGGTTCACGAATGACATATTATTATCGTGTTTAGGTGCGGTGGATATCTATAGGATGAAGTAAATTGTGTAAAGTGATTTCTTAGGAAGAGTCAATAGGCTGATAGTCTACCGACTCATGGAATCAGCCCTAGCTGGAGCCGCAGTTTCAAATTTTGCTGCATTATTTTCTGTTTCACTACTGTGTTGTCGCGCGCTTACGTTGCCTATATTCGCGGCAGTACTGCGCATCGGTTTTGGGTCCGGGCCTGGCGTTATCAAAGGTATTCTCTTTAGGGTTTTGTGATCTACGCATTTGTGCCCGATATTTGTAATTATTTCTGTTCTTTTGTCCTCATATTATACCGCGACATTTTAAGAAAATCAAAATTTTACAAATTCACAGTCTCGTATTTTATTTGATTTTTAAGATAGATTCTTCTTCAAACTTAAAATAAGTTGAAAAAAAAACATTATTCTTCAAGAAAAAACTTGATTCACTTGGATTGGTTAAATAGTCTCTTGGATATACTCCCGTTTATGGACACGTGTCGAATATTGTGGGTTCACTTTACGAGTGAGCAGTTCGCGATGTCCGGCTGCCATGATTTTTTTTAACAAACTTTCAACCTTCTTCCTTAAAAAGAGAATAAGGTGGCGGCGCTATGCTGATTTTTAACCAATATTGAAACTGTCGCTCACTTGGGTGTTATTGCCTCCTCACACCCAGCATTGGTTTTAGAGACGTATCACGTCAATATATAATAATGATAACATGAAAAAACACTACAGATTTGGTCATTCGCAGCTTTACACGGCACTACCTGTGTTGGATTTCAAAATTATAATTTGATAGGTCCTAACCTTTGTGTTTTTCATCCAGTTTCTACATATCCCGCCATTTAGCTATTTGATTGCTTTACTCAAAAACACTGTGTTCGAAAACAATTGACAATCAAGAAACAGGAGAGTTATGTGAAAATGTGTTTTTCTTTCGTTCGTTGGTGTCTCGCTTGGTCGTCGTTCAGTTGTTGTTCTTCAAGTAAAATTTAATTAAGTGTTGTGATTCGTTGTGTAAGAAGAATCAAAAACTTAAATATCAACTTCATCGGTGAGTGAATTGGTTTCTTTACTTCCTTCACTCCATAATCTCTCCACATAATTAGACACTTCCATCAAGTAGTAAAGTTTTATTGTTTTACAGTCCACTATTATCAAAATTGATTTGAAGCTGAAAACACATTCGGTGTTTTATAGCAGCTTCGGATCCAACAACCTATATTGCTATTTAATTTGTGCGATGGGTTAATGAGAGGCGTTCGATAGTAACAAGGAGAAAATGGGTATCCACCTCGGTCTTGTCTCTCTGTCGGTAGCATTGGTTATTCTACGTTTCTCCGCAATACTCAACAGTGCCAATTGCCATGCATTTCTCAGTAACTCTTCGGGTCAGTCCGACCCTGTTTCTTGAATACAAAATTTGCATTCTTAAGAACAAGTAGCGAGATAAACCATATAATTTGTTGATTTTTCCATTACCGGTAAGTCTAAGCGTGGTGATCTGAGATAAATATGTAGATATTAATTTATCCCTCGTTAAGTGTCGCACGTTGGGAGTCGGGATGTCGCCAACATAATTACCCACTCTCGCGAGGACGCTTAACTGCGGCCCGTTTTCAGATATCATAATAATATAGGTTGTTTTCTTTGTGTGGATAATGTGTGTAATTAGTATATGGCTACAGCAGTGAAGTGTGCCACTTAATACTGAGGGAATTAAAATCAGGATTCAACGTAGAACGCGCCTGGCGTCGCAAGTTGCAAACAAGATAATTATAGTACAACAACGAACTTCGATTTAAAATCAGGATCACTGCTCGATAATGAAGTTTCCTCCTAGGGTAGGAGTACCTTCACATTTTGTATCTGCGTTGTGGTTCTAGTTATTTAAAAGGGTACCAGCTAAATACACATGCGGGTAGTTACCTCGTTAGTGTAGGTACCTACGCAGAATGTTTTAAAAAAATAACTCGAAGTAGGAGTATTTAAATTAAGTACAAGATATGTAGGTTACTAACCGTTTAAATGTTTTATTGATCGGCATTTGAGTAAGGAAATGTTTCATCTTACTAACTAACAACCAATCAAGCCGATTTCTACAGGGGTAGGTAGAGAGGATGGAACGCCAACAGACATCTGTCTTGACAAACACTTATTTTTTCATTCACAGTCAACTCTTTCGTACATACGCAACCGCTGTTATAATATTAGCCCCTTATAATATGTTTATATGAATACCGCACAAGAGTCTCAACTGCTCCCAGCCTGCTAGAGCCAGTGAGACTATGGCATCCCCAAATTGGGTATGTTGTGAGAAGAAGGTAGTGGAGAGGGGAAGGAGTTTAGGAAGAGGAATGTTGGGAAGTACCTGGATATTCAGATTTGGTCATCAAACGCGGCTAAAGCAATTTTAAGCAACGTTTCGATTCTGAATGGTGGTATTTCACCAGGGCGATACTTATCGATATATAGAATTTCTACCACTATGGAACGTGCCGCAAATATATTTTTGTTATTTTTATTTGTGTTATGACACATATTAATTACATAAAAGTTATTGGCGCACGCCGGGTTTGAACCCGCGACCTATGGATTCGTAGTCGAGCGTCTTACCACTCGACCATGGAAGTCAGTCGAAATATACGACACAACTCAGGTGTTTGATTTACCGAGACAAGCCATATCTTTGTTCGGCATCCTTGACACATACAATTGTCTGCTTACCAACATAATGGATTAGTATTAGCACTTTTAAACTAATTCGAATATTCTATATTTTCATCAAAATATTTTTTCCATAAATTTATTCTTCCTTCTGTTGCCTACCAGTTTATCCTACAACCTAAAATCTGTAAATATCCCGTGAATATACCTGTTTTAATTTATTTGATACGGCCTTGCTCTATCTACACTTGAGGGGGTTAGAAGCAAAGGCAGCAATCTCCAAACACGGTTATGTAGCATTGTCATCTTTTGAATGATTCTTATAAAGAAATGGAGAATGAAGTGTACAAAAATGTTAGTGCACATTAAAGTAGGAACACTTTGAAACAATTATCTCTAAATTTATCAACATATTCACAAAAGAAAAGTGCATTAAACGTTAAATCAACTTTTCAAGAAATAATTTGAAATGAAGGAGATTGCTGCCTTTGCTTCTAAGCCCCTCACTTCAGGTATATTTCACAAAATTGGCGGAGTAAAATTAGCCAAGTAATTTTATTATTATTGTGGAGCATTGTAAGGCATACCGAGAAATTTAAGAAGTGGTTCCTACTGACGCTTTCCTATTAGTTATGATATCGAACGTCGATATAAAAGTATTCATTCATATATAAGGCTTTCATCTCGTAAGATGAAAGCCTTCACAAGCCTTCCTTCTTCTCGGTTCCAGCTAGGCGTTATGGGGGGCATGCTTAGGGCTGGAGTCTACCAGGGCGGTGACTCACGGTGTCACCTCTCCCCGCCTCCCCCCGCACCGAATCATTCAGAGATCTTAGTCATGTTTTTTTTTCTAACGGCTCATCATTATTATCGTGCATAGAGTAGTGACAAAAACAGAACCAGCTTTAAAACAGGAAACCCCAAGTCGCAAAAACTCTCGAATGGTGAATAATGGTATTATAATAATAATAATATAATATTAACATTCCATTTATAGAGCGCAGTTTTGTGATATTTCATCACAAGTATCACACCATGTAATTCTTACAGATTTTTCTGTCAAGTCACCGAAAATTTCAAGACCAAAGCAAAAATTCTCAGCTCGCTACGTAATAATAACTATCGTGACCAATAAAAGAGTTTTTTAAAGAGTCCCAACTGCTACCAACCATCTGGAGCCGGTGGGACTATGGCATCCCCAACGGGGTATGTTGTGAGGTTGGATAGTCGAGTGGTAGATACTCTACGTATCGCCCTGGTGAAAGACCACCATTCAGAATCGAAACGTTACTTAAAATGGCTTAAGCCGTGTTCGGTGACCAGATCTGAATGACCAGGTACTTCCCAACCTTCCTCTTCCTCGTCTCCTTCTCCTTTTAACTACCTTCAGCCTCACAACATACCCTGACTGGGAATGCCATAGTCTCACTGACTACAGACGTTTGGGAACAGTTATGGGACTCTTATGCGGTATTCAACATATTGTTTTTCATTGCTAACATTATTTGCGTTATTATATCATATACATGTATAGTGCGTCACACTTCTTCAGTTTGTACTTATATAACTCCTTCGGATATATAATACCTTGTCTATTTGTGAGGTGTTCATAAATTTTTAATTTCTTTTTTTACACTATGCATGTATTTACAATATTTTTATATCATTCATCGTTTAATGCGTTTGATAAACAACTGTTTTTATGAGATATTTTTAAATAAATAAATATATATATAACTCCCTTTTTTGAACCATAACATCAAGAGCGCTTACACAGGATACTAGTAATACTTCCCCTTCCTATCAAACACTTCACAAAAAATAAATAAGCATAGATATCTGTAGCAACAAAACACTAACCCCCTAAAGAAAATTCTCCAAAGTGCGACAGGAACATGAAGATTATAACAAAGCTCTCCTTTGTTTCCTTATTAAGAGCTTTAAAGCTCTCCCCATCTGAACTCGCGCTTAATTGATATTGGTGGGAAATTAACCAAACTCCATCCGAAGGGTGTTCCTAGTCTCTTAAGTTATTTGTTTCGTAAATATCTTCACGCGATATCTGAAAGGATGAACGTAGTAACATTGAACGAGTTGCTACGATATTTCAGAGCCTTTTTTCAATCGGTCAAATAGAAGAGAAACTTTGATTTCATTTGATAAATTTTATCAGAATCCTTTAAAAAATGCAGAAACATTTTTTAAACATACGTATACTATAATAAGTATAATATAATATATATACATGTTTGGGTCTTTTCGACGAAAAGAAGGAGTGAAACCTGAGTTTTGAAGATACCCATTTTGCAGGAGGGAGAAAACACAGAGGCCGGGGAGTTGTTGAACACAAGAACGAGTCGTAGAAGTGACCTGTTCTCATGTGTTAAACGTCAACCGTGTTTAAATGTTGGAAAGTGGAAAGACCACTGTGAAAGGTTGAATACAAAATGAAAACGTTAATATGAAGAATTCGTAGAAAGCTTGAAGGATTCTTGCGAAGGTTGAAGATTATTGGTGGATAGCGCACAAGAGTCCCAACCGTCTGAAACCAGTGGGACTATGGCATCCCCAATCAGGACATAATGTTGTGAGGCTGAAGGTAGTAGGAAGGGGAAAGACACGGAGAAGAGGAAGGTTGGGCAGTACCTGACTATTCAGATCTGGTCGCCAAACACGGTTAAAGCCATTTCAACAACATTTAGATTCCGAATGATCCGAATTCTGAATACGCCCGTCTTTCCTTCCGAAGACATTGCCACGGTAACAAGATGATCACGAACGATTTTATTTCCATACAAAACAGAAAAAATACGCGCTCTCAAAGTTCCATCATTCTTAACTGGTTCCCCCTTTACGATTTTTGTTGTGTACTACTAACGGAAATTATCTTAATTGTTTGCAAGGGTTGTTAAAGGGCGAACAATGGCACCAGCCACTCGCGGGCGGGGCGTCCCTCTCTTGCCGGCGTTCGTTACTCGCGATGACGTCACCGTATCAGACTCGGAGATTCGGGCGCGAGGCATTCTGCCCTTTGTGTAATTTCTCCCGTCAGGGGCGGGAAGGCATTTTGCAAAAATACCTTCGGAACACAAACAGTTATTCGTGACAGCGTTTGAATTTTACGATTGCACCAACCGGAACGCTCAGCTTTTAACTAACTAACTAACCATCACGCCGTTTCGTAGGCAGAGAGGACGGACCGCCATATAACTCTGTCTTAACACACACTCCTTGCTTCATTCACATTCATACATCGTCTCATACATATTCTACTGTTATTCTGACTTTTCACATGATCCGATTTAGGTGTTTGATTCACTTGATCGTGCCATGTCTTTCTCGGGCGTCCTCGACTTCTTATTCCATTCACTTTTGCATCATACATTATTTTCCCACTTTCTTTGTTCGTTCGATCTACATGCCCAAACCATCTAAGCGTCCCTTTATTGATCCTATTCATAACGCTCACATCAGCCTTGCATCCTTTCCGAATATCCACACTTTTAACCCGGTCACACGTGGTTTTACCGCACATACGTATCAGGGATCTCATTTCCACAGCATTCAGTCTACTTTCATCCCTCCTCTGCCAGTTCAATGCCTCACTGCCATACATCAGGGTTGGTATAAGCACTCCATTGTGGACTGCTAGCTTTGCTTCTTTGGACATTTTTTTATTTGCGCAAACAGCGTTCAGTCATCCATTAATGGAGTTCCTGCATTCGCCCTTCTTTCAATATCCTCATCAGCCTTTCCGTCTCTCGTTAACATACTTCCTTAATACACAAACTCTTCCACTTGCTCCAAGTATTCATCATTCACAACCAATTATAAACTAATTTGATAAATAATCATAAGATAATAATAAAAATACATATAATAAAATTATATGGTGTGATTCTATTTATATAGTATACTACAAAGGATGACACGTCGTCATATCGATAATTTAATACAGTTTATTAAAAAATGTGGGTTATTTGAGCGAAATTAATGCAAGAACCTTGGAGCAAAAATATATACATGTATATAGAGAGAGAGCTAAATATTTTTACCTAACCTATACAAATATGCGATAAATCACTTTCTCCGGGCTTTTACGTCGTATACAACGAGAGAGAAAGAGACAAGAAAAGTCTTGACATAATATTTCAGCACTTCTAAGTATGTAAGATTGCTCTCCGTCCGCGCTAACTTCACATCATCGAGTCTTATAACTTACGTCAACGGATACCATGAGAGAGAAAGAGATAAGAAAAGTCTTCACATAATATTTCAGCACTTCTAAGGATGTGAGAATGTTCTTCGTCCGCGCTAACTTCACATCATCGAGTCATATAACTTACGTCAACAGATACTATGAGAGAGAAAGAGACAAGAAAAGTCTTCACATAATTTATTTATAGTTTTTGTGTATTTGTAGAACTCCATTTTAATTTTTATATAATTCAATTGAATTAAATTTAATATTATTATTATTGAGTTCTGCTATTTTAAGTTTTTTATTTTAGTTTTTAGTGACAGCTGTTTCGGCATTTAAGGCCGAAACAGCTGTCACTAAAAACTAAAATAAAAAAACTTAAAATAGCAGAACTCAATAATAATAATATTAAATTTAATTCAATTGAATTATATAAAAATCTTCACATAATATTTCAGCACTTCAAAGTATGTAAGAATGCTCTCCGTCCGCGCTAACTTCACATCATCGAATCGTATAACTTACGTCAACGGAATTTTCGCTAGCCACGTTTGTTTTTTTTTAGATTATTCCCCATATTTGTGATGGTTAAAAAACTTGCAGTGGTTATACAAATAAATCAAACATGATGGTGATATGTGCTATCCATGAATGTTCAAATAAGACCAAAAAAAGATTATAAAACATCATTTTCAGAGGTATTTCAACAGTTTTAAATATTTTTGACCGAACTTTAGAATTTTCACATTTTTAGTGATATAAATACATAAAATCAACAAAAAGCTTGCATCATTATTCAGGAAAACCTTCTGTTAATAGTGTTTGTGTGATATTTTGACTTTATAAATCATTTTAATGGTGTATTGATTTATTTTGTTTAATGTGTTCAAATATGCTTAATAAAAATTGCCTAATTCCATGTGGGCCTTAACTAATAGGCTATCCGTCATCCTTTAATATATCTTTGTCTCTTTCTATCGAGTCAGTATAAAGTCAACAATACTGACTATACTGTTCCGCAAAGTATATATATATTCTTACTCCAAGGCGAAAACTCTGTTTTTTTCGATACACATGCCTTTCGAAACTACACGTACTTTTCCGATATTGCGGTAATTTCCAAACAAGCTTTATCAGCACAAAATATATTTTTTGAATAGTTTAGCTATCGAAGATTTCCTTATTACAAATAGCAGGTAATTTTGTTCAATTTCCGACCTTCCGTAGAACTCAGCAGGGGCGGATTGGCCCGGATTATCATTCTGGGAATTTTCAAAGTGGGGCGAACTCTTTAAACGCCCATTAAAAACTTCTGCAGAAATAATTATTGAAATTAAGTAGAATGAAAGTTTTATTGACGGATGTTTTTCCTACGATGATCGAGTTAGTGATATTTTTTTTCTAACTTACTAGACGCGCCCTTGGGGTGATATTTCTGTCACCGTTTCTATATAAATCAGCCAATTATTATTATTATTATGCCATAAACGCACGATGCATTGGTAGGGGAAAAATAAAATATTTTTAAAATTGCCAATGATGAAAAATTAAAGTATAAATGAGCCCGTGATAAGTAAAGCGAACCAACCAACAAAACGTTTTTCCTCCAAAATTTAACCTCTACCAGCTTTTAATAATATTTTTTAACGAAACTTTACATTTTTTTTAATAAACACGGATGTTTGGTACATTAATATACAACTAGCAGATAAAAACCCGCTCCCGCGTGGTTCAGTCACGACACACACATCAAAAGGAACATTCTGAGTTTATCGCAAAGGACCGTTATCGGAAGAAAATTTCAAACTTTTGTATGTACTCGTATGAGCAATTTTTCCATCGAACGTGGCAGAAGACGGCTTACAGTATTATGATAATACTGATTGCAGAAAAGCAATACAAGCAATACAAGCAATGAGACATGTAGGCGATGAATATGATGGTTGGTTCAGATCACCTCTCGTGGGCTCAAATATCAATTTATTTTTAAAAATAATAATGTTTGGATAATTTTTATAGCGCTGTTTTTATGAAAAATCATCGCAAGAACGCTGTATAAATCTTAATTTCTAGTTAATATTAATTCTTAGTTAAAATAAATATACGGCAACATACTAACCTTGCAGGTAACTTCAAGCAGGACACAATCACCGTTTTATAGTAACTTAATATTTTAGCTGATTTATATATTTATTCCTTTATATTTTTTAGTGCCCATCTTTGGTAACTTGTGCGATTTTTTTTCTTTAAATATTATTGAAACTATAGTAGAGCTCAACAAATCAAAGAGTGCAGATACCCTTTAGTTTACTGCGCAGCTTCGCCGAAGCTGTTTGGGAAGTAGACAATCAGTACAATAGCTGTTTGCTATTTTTTCTGACCTGTAACTCCTACCAAAACGCGTTCCAGCGCATCAGCCGTCAGCCACATTCTTTCGTTTATTAGATTCTATATACGTTCATACCTGTAACTACTTAGAATGTACATATCGTCGCTGGAAAGGCAAAAAGGCTTAAGCGACACTTTAGTAAAAAAATAGTTAAGTATGCAGTTTTTTATCAATTTTCGTTCCTGCACCGAATGCTCTGACTTTCGTTTGATTCTGAAGACTTTTGTGGCCTTTCAGCCATCTCTAAATATATTTACCATTTTGGAGAAGGCTTGACTCAAGCGACACAAGTTTTGGACCTTTTTAGCTTTCTGACATTTCATGTAACTCAGTGAGAGCATTGAGTTACCTGAGTCAACTTTTTTTTCCAAAATCCAACCAGGTACTGAATACTCATGAATTTTATTCTAAAACAATAAATATCTTAAAGTGCTCTGGGTTAAACTTTCTAAAATGGCGCTTCAGCCCTTTTGCCTTTCCTACGACGATATAATCCTAATACATAGGCATAGTGGCTCTAATCAGTTTCCCGGAATGCTCGTTCGGCCAGTGCGTAGATAATATAACTTTGACAAAAAAACAATTGATGAAAAATATATCTCCCATTATAAATTAAAATACTATGCTGTTTATTATCTTACATTTTTTAATCCCTTTGAATGATTGGATTTTATTTGTATAATCCGTGTACATATTTACTCACTAATCCCCCCTTACAGCCATCGCTACAAAGGATCCTGTGGCGGTATTATGAGCGACCATTTTGTATCTAATGGTTATTTAAGTAACTCGTTGATGATTATCACGCACCGCCTGAGCTTTTATGCGAACTGTATTTGTATTGAGAGCCTTTCTGTTAATCAGTGGTGTAGGCAACAATGTCCTTAATCACATTTTGTTGAAAACAACATTATTATCGATAATTTTTAATGGTACTTTCTCTGAAGTTCAAAGAAACAGTATAATTAGTAAATAATATCTGTCAATTGTTAAGCTGAATTCCAAGATGGGATTCAACCGAGAAATCTTCAGTTAAATATGTTATGTTTTCCTGAATATTAGCGGGTATTTTAGGTACTTCCCATTTTAAGTGAAAAGTGCCTTATATATGAGTCAGGCCAAAACAAGAATTGAATTCAAATTACTAACCAAAAATGTAATGGTTTCGCAATTTTAAGATAAAATTATGATTTAATCAACCCTTTGTTTATTCATTACTATTTGCTACAATAGCTATAGAGCTAGTTTGTAAGGTGCAATCAATTTCAACCAATACTAAGTTACTGGTTTTGGTTGAAATTCCTATTATATAATATGAAATAGAATAATGTAGTTCAATTTTCGTTTCGTTGCTGCGCGAACTGAGCCCGCAATCCTCCAACACAAAGACAAACCTCTAAGCCACTACGCCGTAAGACGCCGCAAAGATTATCGCGCGGTTTTTTTAAACCTTACAGATCAAACCTTCAAGTTTTGGACCAAACATTGAAAGTTCGCGAAAACTTAAATTTTTGAAACATGCGAAACGGTCTTGAAAAAAAATGTGGTCCTTCTACAGGGCGGTGTTGATATTATCTATCACTACCTATAGATACCAACTTGATTTTGAAAAAATCTATCGACTGCTTGGGATTGGAAGTTTGATAGTTTTAAGCTTTTGCGATAGGGTAATTTAGATAAGAGTTCCGCTGAGCTGTTCTGGGCTGCAACCTGCAGGTTGATGATAGCCAATCTTCGATGAGGGAGGAAACCGGAAGCTGAAAAAATAATAGAGAGAATAACATATCAATTAAATTAAACTATTAATAATAACTATTAATATTAATTACAATTACTCAAATTCATAAGTTCAGAGAAAAACGAAAGACTCACCCTTTAAAATTATCATACCCATAATAACGTCAATTTGCTTCACTAGAGTTTCGATCACTCAGTCCGAGTGCTATACTTAGTTTACTATTGCTTATGCCTAATTCTTATAACTAGTGACTAACATATTAAAATTAGCACATATTTATAATGGTTGTTGCCCGTGCTGTCGGACGTAGGGTAGAAAAAATGAAGTAATATTTAACTATATATATAAACTATGTATAGCACTCGGACTTAGTGATCAAAACTCTAGTTAAGGAAATTTACGTTATAGTGGGTATGATAATTTAAAAAGATGAGTCTTTAGTTTTTCTCTGAACTCAATTTTACTCAAGTTATATTATTACTTTATTTTTAACTCAAGTTTACTATTGCTCACTCATTTTTTTCTGCCCTAGTTCCGACAGCACGGGCAACAACCATTATATATATTTGTTAATGTAAATATGTTAGTTGTAAGTCACTAGTTATAAGTATTAGGCATAAGTTAATATTGAGTATTAATTTAATATTATGTTAATTATGCTGTGAAGCGTCCTCAAAGTGATATTTCTGACACGAAAACGGCGCTATATAAATCAACCAATTATTATTATTTATCCTAAATTCAATAAACGATTTATTTTAAATAGCAACAATGACACTGTACAAGGTACAAGATGTATAATTCCCGATAGAATTATCTCTGCTCCGCGCGAGTCAAAACCTACGCTGAGAGCCGGGCACCACCTGGTTAGGCAGGTAATGCAATCGTCACAAAGGGGATGGCCCGAACACGCGCCCGACATGCGCAGCACATTACACACCTTTCCATTTACCTTCACATCGCTCCTGCGAGCTTTGAATAATATTAACGGATGTTACGCAACAATGTGTCTTTTATAGCTTTGTGTGTTGTTCACGAAAAAAAAAGTTTCGTATACTTACGTGGTGTTGGAAAGTGTCCACTTTTCGCCAAGCTTTGTGAGATAAGTTGTGGTACTTAATTTTTTTTAACACTTATTTTTTTTGTGCGAGTAATTTTTTTTGTGTTTGTATTTGTTTGCTGCCTAGTCATAAAGAGCTAAAGAAACTTTTAATAAACGTTTAGATTATATGTATTACCTGCGTTTTGTTAGGATTTAAGCACTTACTTCTTACAATATAAACACATACAGTTGTTTTAAACCACTTAATATTATCATTGTAAAGGAAGGGTGCTTCCGAAACCGGTCGATAGAAAAACTAAATCAAAGGTTTTCTTGTTTCTTCAGTAATTTATTTGTATTTTTGTGTTTTGTTAAGTTTTTTTTAAATATGAATACCGCACAAGAGTCTCAACGGCTCCCAACCGTCTAGAGCCAGTGATACCATGGCATCCCCAAATATGGTATGTTGTGTGGTTGAAGGTAGTGGGGTGGGGAAGGAGATTGGGAAGAGGAAGGATGTAAAGTACCTGGCTATTCAGATCTGGTCACCAAACACGGCTAAAGCCATTTCAAGCAACGTTTCGATTCTGAAGGTTGGTCTTTCACCAGGGCGATACTTAGAGTATCTACCACTCTGGAACGTGCCGCAAATATACTTTTTATATGAATTAAATGTGTTATGACACATATCAATTAAATAAAAGTTATTGGCGCACGCCGCGTTTGAACCCGCGACCTTTGGATTCGTAGTCGAGCGTCTTACCACTCGACCATGGAGGCCGTAAGTGAATACCGCACCAAAGTCCCAACTACTACCAACCGCCTGGAGCCAGTAAGACTATGGCCTCATCCGATCGGGGTATGTTGTGAGGCTGAAGGTAGTGGGGAGGGAAAGGAGATGGGGAAGAGGAAGGTCGGAAAGTACCCTACTATTCAGATCTAATCACCAAACACGGCTAAAGCCGTTTCAATACACGTTTCGATTCTGAATGGTGTAATTCCACCAGGGCGATGCCTAGAGTATCTACCACTGTGGGTGCTGCAAATATACTATGTATTATTTTATGTGGATTAAAAACTTGCGTGACGAATGTAGTTCCAGGCTATAAAGTAAGTTAGATAAAATAAATTTTAAGAACCTTTTCCTTATGGCTTAACGCAGAATTTAATGTGATTTCCCTTGAGGAGTGTGACGAGTACAACGCGCACTGTACCAGCATGTCACGTGCCGTGATAAAACAAACATGCTTTTCGTCTTATCACGGAATTCCCGTGGCGTCATTATGTATTTCCTTCTTCCATTATCTGCGCCGTGTTTCAGTAGCAGAGCGTGAAGTCGCGTGGTCGTGCACGCCACGCGTGGCACACGTGTGCTACCAGTTGTGTGGCTACTGGTAACACCTGTAGATTTATTAAAATAAAACGTTTACGAGTCACGGAAAGTCTGATAAGAAAACGGATATTGAAAGGAGGGTGAATGCATAAAACTCCATTAATGGAGGACTGAACGCTGTTGGTGCAAATAAAAAAAAATGTCCAAAGAAGCGATGCTAGCAGTCCACAATGGAGTGCTTATACCAACCCTGATTTATGGCAGTGAGGCATGGAACTGGCAGAGAAAGGATAAAATTATACTGAATGCTGTAGAAATGAGATCCCTGAGGCGTGTGTGCGGTAAAACTATGCATGACCATGTTAAAAAAATGCAAAGCTGATATGTAAGCGTAAAAAATAGAAGTGAGAAAGGGACGCTTAGATGGTTTGGGCATGTAGAGCGATTGAACGAAGAAAGGAGTGCGAAAATAATTTATGACACGAAAGTGAATAGAAGAAGAAGTTGAGGACAGCCGAGGAAAACACACACGATCAAGTAAATCAAATGCTTGAGTCGGGGCATGTCAAGAGTCAGAATAACAGAAGATTATGTATGAGACGATTTATGAATATGAATGAAGCAAGGAATGTGTGCCAAGACAGAGTTGTATGGCGGTCCGTTCTCTCCGCCTACCCCTGCGGGTAAACGGCTTCATGGTAAGTTAATTAATTTTTTAAAAACATTTGCGCTGACAATAAATGTAAATTAAACATTGACCATTTCAAGCAACGTTTCGACTCTGAATGGTGATCGTTCGCCAGGGCAATACTTAGAGTATCTACCGCTTTGGGTGTGGCATTTTCCAATACCGCGTCTTCCTACAAGTTTTAACTATAATATGTTGTACGAGTAAAAAAAACAAATTTTATAAAGTGTCTAAATTTGTACCATCATTGAATTCACAAAACTTCACTGATAAATGTATCGAATGATCCAACAAAAATCCCACAATCCATCCCTTAAAAATGACAAAGCACTCGAAATGGATTTAAATTGTACAATTGAATCGTAATTATTCTTAATGAGATGGAGGACAAAGCTGCAATAACTAATAAATAAACAGAACTCCCCGGCGTAAATGATACAGTTTAGGGGAGCATATTTTAACAGCCACCCAGTTGTAATTTATGTTCCCGGGACAACCCTAATTTTTTATTCGGATTTATTTGACCTCGCAGAGGTTCACACGGCGCGGTTCATCCAGATTTTTAACACTAGCTTTTATACAACGGTATTGGGTGTACCAAAAATAAAACTCATATACAAAATCAAACTTTTTAATGTTAAATAAACTGGAGAAGGTGATTAAAAAAATGGAATTTCAGAAATTTGAAACGCGATTTACTCGAAAACCTTACGTTCTAGTTTTGTAAATTCAATGTAACAATATATGGAGAGAGAGCTAATTATTTTTACCCAACCTATACTAATTTAGGATAAACCACTTTCTCCGGGTTTTACGTCGTACGCCATAAGAAAGAAAGAGATAACAAAATGTCCCAAATTATCACACCGCTTTCAAGTACTGTTAGAATGTTCTTCGTGTCCCGCGCCTCCATTGACTTTTGATAAGCGAAATAAATTAACATAACTCAACGGTTTATTAGGTTACACGTTGTATTCCTGAAGATTCCAATTTCGCGACAGTCAACCCTTAGATCGGCAATGTCATCGGCTATCGGAAGGTTGAAGGAACCAAAGTGCACACCAGACACTAAGTTCGGAGAACGTGCTGCAGTAGTGTCAGGTCCTAAAGCCTGGAATGAACTACCACATGATCTGAGAGTAATAAAAGACTCAAAATAGTTCAGAGCCAAACTCAAAACCCATTTTTTCAGAGAATCATATCCATAATCAAGATGTAACAAGCCCAATAGAATTTCTGTTCAAACCAAGAAACCTTTCAGACCCTCATTCCTTAAATTCATTAGAAGATTTTCATCTTTATCTGCCCCTCACTAAGAAATTTTTTAAAAATACCTCCGATGTACTATATTTTAAATTTGCTCGCATTCCCTAAAAATGAATATATATTATGTTTATATATATTTATAATAATAAGAGTCATACAAGTGACCCGTTCTCATGTATTGAATGTCGATTGTGTACAAATGTTGGGCGCGCGTTTGGCGAGTTTCCCGGCTATGCACCGGTGTCCAAGGTATCGATGATGCAAATAAATATGACAGATAATGAAAATTAGTAGGAAGACGCAGTAGAAGAAGATGCCATACCCAGAGCGGTAGATACTAGATACTCTAAGTATTGCCCTGGTGAAAAACCACCATTTAGAATCGAAACTTTGCTTGAAATGGGTTTAGCCGTGCTTGGTGACTAGATCTGAAAAGACAGGTAATTCCTAACCCTTTACTTCCCTACCTCCTTCCCCTTCCCACCACCTTCAACCTCACAACATACCCTTATTGAGGATGCCATAGTCCCACTGGCTTCAGACGGTTGGGAGCAGTTAGAACTCTTGTGCGGTATTCACAAAAAAAACAAAAATACTAGTTTTTTATTGTAAAATACATAGGCTGTGAGCAGACGTAGCAAAAATCTGGAATAATGAGCTCTGGCATCATGCAAGTTTTCACAGCCATACTATCTGAAAATTTTCGCTCTACCCATTTTTTTTTAAACTTGCCTTGTTATGACTTGTTGTTTCTTTCTTATTTTTAATTAAGAAAAATGCTGAAATCGAATGGCAACTAGTATTTTAAAAAATATCATTTTTAAGCAATTGTATTTTTCTTACAATAATAGAGAAAAAACTTTTTAAACACGGTGTACACATTTAATAGATCCAAAAGTATATCCGGTTGTATTGTGACTATTGAGAGTACAAATGTTTCTATAAAAAAACTAATGAGTGAGGAGGGTGGACGGGGGAGGTTGGGGGTTAGGGGAGGCTCCATACAAAGTGGCACCAGTTTTTTAATGTCCCGTTTTATTGGCTGCCACATTAATCCTCTCACCCACTCGAGGGTGGGTATTCAGATTATAGCCATTTCAAGGCATTGAATTTAAAGATTAAATGGTAACTTAATTATTTTTTCTTACCTAAACATTTACAATATATAGGTAACGTAACTTAAGTCTAGTTACATAGTAATTTCAGGTTACAGGTACTCCCAAACTTCCTCTTCCCCATCTCCTTCCCTTCTCCGCTACCTTCAGCCTCACAACATGCCCCAATTGGAGATGCCACAGTCTCGCTGGTTCTAGAAGGTTAGGAGTAGTTGGGACTCTTGTGCGGTATTAACTACTAATCTCACCGTTATTCTTTGTGTATGTTTGATTTTACGGCCTCCGTAGTCGAGTGGTTAAGACGCTTGACTTCGAACACAGAACTCGTGGGTTCAAATACCAGCATGTGCAAATAATCTGTACTAAATAGTGGTATATGCCTACTCTAAATATCGCCCCAGTGAAAAACCACCATTCACCATTCTAAGCTTTGCTTGAGATGGCTTTAGGCGTGTTTGATGACCAGATCTGAATAGCCAAGTACTTCCCAACCTTCCTATTCTTCATATACTTCCCCTCTCCACTAATTTCAGCCTCACAACATACTCCAATTAAGGATGCCATAGTTCTACTTCCTCTAGACGGTTGGGAGCAGTTGAGACTTGGCAGTATTCACAATGAAATATAAATATATAAATATAAAAAAATTAACAAGGTCTTCTACTGCAGACTGCAGTTTAACTTTGTAGATCTGTAAAACCGTATTCTGTTTTTATTGTTTCAAAGATGAGACGTTTCAAGATTCAGAAACGAAAAATTGCTTTAAATGGCTTCAACTATGTTATACAATTTGAATAACTGGCTAGTTATTTCCCAACTTCGACATTTCCACTAGATTTGGGCTTAAATAACGATGGAAGATTTCGAGAAGCCGATCTTCATACTTATGCCAAAACCATGTTTTTTAAATGAGCCTACTCAAACCGTGCTTCTTTTACAATCTAGAATATCAAAGTGAACATCCGGATTATCACACTCATGATTTAACGGGTGACTATAGCCTGTAATCCATTGTAATAGCCAGCCTCCCCATATTGTGACAGGGTCGAGGGGGCGGGCGTATGCCTCCCGTCCGGGGATGAAGATTGATCTCCTGCCCGCCCCACTGTGTACCCCTGCCTCTGTGGACCGTTTTGTACCGCATTGTATGGACACTGAACGTGTTTGTTGTTTGGCTATTGAACAAAGCACAATGGCGGGACAATTCCTACTGCATTATCACTGGTAGAATGTAGTGCGATTCACATAGCCGAGTGAATTGGTTTTGATGTTAGATATTTCTGTTGTAAGATTTTTTGATTATTGATACAAGGGGAAGTCCGAGATTTAAAAGCGCTTGAATATCGCTTCTTTCTCATCCATGTGCCCCTGAATAAACCTACTAACTTTTAAAGTTAGCTTGGTACTTAGATTTCAGCACATTGTTTTTTCAATATGTTGATGTGCACATGCACTGTTTTACCCATATCTGAACCCTTTTCTCTCATGATTTTTTATATATATAGTGTCGCCATGAAAAGACACAGCCCTTAGACATCGATGATGCGTTGCTTAAAATAACTTTAGTGATGTGTGGTGACTAGGATTGATTAGTTAGTTATCTCTTGATCCTCCTGTTCCTCGATCACTTCTCCTTCTTAAATAGCGACTTTATACTCTCACCTGCTTCGAGCAGTTGAAACTCAAAAACAACAGTTTTCTGAAAAATCTAGAGATTCTCAAAAGAAACTGATCACGGACGCAAATTACCTAACAATAATAATTTTGAATAACTAACGGGCTACCGTCACTAACGCTTTAGTAACCAGTTGCTAGCAAACTCGACCTGTCTGATTAAAAACATCAACGTTTCTTGTCACATCATTTTATTTTGTATTATTATCGTATATATAATATGAACGATCAGCAAGAGAAGTAGAAACATATCCCGTTTTATGTAACTTCACCGCCTTGCACACCACACAGAAAACCATCAATTTCGATCACTCGTGAGTAGCCCGCGTGTGCAGAGCTGCGTCACTAAACAGTTAGTAACCGGCTGTTAATTTCAATCACAAACCATTTCAGTTTCTTTTCAGTATCTCAATGTGCATTCGGCTAAGTCTCAGGCTATTTTGTACTAGGGCAGGTTTGCGTGCTTTAACAAATGAGAAGCCTACATACCCGCTCCACGCTGTTTGCTCAAACAAGCTCTATTCTATCCTGTCCCGGGCAACATGGTTGGTAGGTCACCGGAAGTGGAAGAGTAGAACGTTATTTCAAATTTCACAATGGCGGTAACCACTAATAAAAAAGTGACAGTTATTCGCTGGTTCCCATAAGCCGCTTTACAAATCGGTCAGTCGATACACAGAAGTTATAATTCTCCTCGGCGCGTATTGAGCATCGATTATACGGGCGGCGATTGAAAAAAATAAATGCGCAACCTTTGTGTAATCGGATTATTAGGAATTTAATTGGTTATAATAGCCGTAGTCCGTTCTGTGATAGGAAATTCTTATTGAATAACACTTTCAACGGACGCCCTCAAAAATCCAACGTTGAAAAAATGCTAACGCTGTGAGAGAAAGCTTCATAATGCTCATATTTTAATAATATAATATAATAGATTGATTTATTCTTGGTGCAAAAGATATTTATTAAACAACCTCCCTTCCCTTATCTTCTAATTAAAAATCTTTTACAAGACACAAAAATTAAATATATTTTTTTTTTTAAGTGAATACCGTACAAGAGTCCCGCTTGCACCCAACCGTCTGGAGCCAGTGGGATTATGGTATCTCTAATGTGGTAAGGGTAAAGTTAGTGGGGAGGGGTAGGATATGGGGAAGAGGAAGGTTGAAAAGTACCCGGCTATTCAAATCTGATCACCAGACATGGCTTAATGCATTTCAAGCAACGATTAGATTCTGAATGGTGGTCTTTCACCAGGACGATACTTTGAGTATCTACCACTCTAGAACGTGTCGCAAATGTACAAAACACTATTTTATATGAATTAAATGTGAGTTAACATATTGCACACCTAGATCAAAACAGTACCAACATAAAAATTAAGATTTTTTTGTTACCTATTCATTTATTTGAATTCTACAAACGAAATTACATGAACGAACCGAAACAATAAAATCGTTTATCACTGTAACTCTCTAAAACGTAGATCAACTAGTGAACATGTTAGTAAATATAGTAAAATCTTAGGGGTTTTTTTTTTCTTGTAAAGGGATTCCCTTACTTAAACATTCAATTACCGAATATTAAAATTTGGCTCTCGTCAGCACAATGCAAAACTAATTTATTATATTCGCGTTCTTTTAACAATACAAGTATCTGTATTAAAGTTACACTTATTGAAATGCAATGCAGAATAAATCAATATCATTTGCATTTGAAAGCTTCTCTCATAAGGCAGTTGATTTATTAATTTGGTTAAAAGGCAAAATAAAATAAATTATTAAAGATATCAAAATTTTTAAATGCTTTATGTAAGTGATTTGCTCGCATAATGCTTTTCGGTGAAATTGTCAGTCTTCAAATTAATATTCACAATAATGTTATCATTTTAACGTGCGTGGTTTGGTAATGGAGGGTGTTCCCAATGATACATATGAACATAGTATGAGGTAAGTTTGAATATAGGTACTTGTAATTAACAAATTTGTTCATATTTATACATACTTTTCATCTGGATTTTTACTCTTAGTTTTCTAATAAATTGTTTTTCAATCCGTTGATGAACTAATGCACTGTTATACCCTTAGAGTATATTAGAGTGGTACCCATCCGAGGCAGTGTAGTCAGTTTTTGATGATTTTTACCGGCTAAGACCAAGGTTAGGGTATTTATACATCCATTCATAGAATATATCGACATAATGTTTTTGTTTATTCGTACAACCACTTTTTCGTCCCGCGGTGACCCAGGAGCCCAAGATCATTGTGACAGTACGTAGAAGCGGGGTATTATATTTGCTGTCTCTTTCTCTCTCATGGTGTACGACGTAAAAACTCGGAGAAAGTGATTTATTGCAAGTTTGTATAGGTTGGGTAAAAATAATTAGCTCTCTCCCATACATTGTTACTCCAAGGTTATACCCATATCTGAACATCTTTTCATAATTTAAAAATGCATACATATCTTGTACAAAAGGGTTAAAGCTCCATTTTGGGAAGTTTACACCAGAGCACTTCAAAGTTTTTTTGTTTGTTTTACAGTAAAATTCACAAGTCTTCAGTGCCTGGTTGGATTTTGAAAAAAAAAGTTAACTCTGGTAAATCATTGATCTCACTGAGTTACCTGAAGCGACAAAAAGCTCAAATGTTTGAGTCAAGCCTTCTCCCAAATGGTAAATATATTTTAGATGGCTGAAGGGCCACAAAAGTTTTCAGGATCAAACGAGAGTCAGAGCATTCGATGCAGATTTTTTTTTGATCAAAACTGTATATTATTTAACGCATTTTTGACCAAAGTGTCGCTTAAGCCTTTTTGCCTTTCCAGTGACGATATTATTTTCTCGTTGTTATATTAGGTTAGGAATGAAGAATTTTTCAAGAATCTTTCAATGAAGCTGCATCTACCTTAGATATATTTAGATGCACATATATAGAGTTCTGCCATTATCTCTCGATATACGTACAAGAGTGACCGTTAGGTACATAACGATCTACATAACCTTAAATGCATCTATATTTTTTTGTTCACACCTTTTTACACTTGCCAATTCAACGATTATCTCATAATATGTGTAAAAGAATGAACCTCTCTTATTTTTTATATTTTTTTTATATGAATACCGCACAAGAGTCTCAACTGCTCCCAACCGTCTAGAGCCAGTGAGACTATGGCATCCCAAAATAGGGTATGTTGTGAGGCTGAAGGTACTGGGGAGGGGAAGGAGATTGGGAAGAGGAAGGTTGGGAAGTACCTGGCTATTCAGATCTGGTCACCAAACACGGCTATAGCCATTTCAAGCAACGTTTCGATTCTGAATGGTGGTCTTTCACCAGGGCGATACTTAAAGTATCTACCACTCTGGAACGTGCCGCAAATTTACTTTTTATTATTTTTATATGAATTAAATGTGTTATGACACATATTAATTAAATAAAACTTATTGGCGCACGCCGGGTTTGAACCCGCGACCTTTGGATTCGTCGTCGAGCGTCTTACCACTCGACTATGGAGGCCGTCAATATATATCTTATCTTTTTTGTTTTTCATTGCTAACCTTATTTGCGTTATTATATCATATATAGTGCGTCACACAACTTCAGTTTGTACTTATATAACTCCTTTGGATAAATAATACCTTATATACAATATGTGAGATGTAAGAGTACATAAATGTTTAATTTCTTTTTACACTATGCATGGATCTACAATATTTTTTTATCATTCATCTCTTAATGTTTTTGGTGAACAATTGTTTTTATGAGATCTTGTTAAGTAAATAAGTAATTCAGTGCGAAGCCCATTTCAGATGAACTGTCACAAAACTGCGCTATATAAACTCAAAGTTATTATTATTATTAACAGATACGGCTTAATCATTTACCGAGAGATGATAAAGAGAAATATTTTGAATTTATCTTCGCAGCTTAAGCGAATAATTAAATATTTCATTCCAAAAGATTGTTCCCGCATTTCATAAAACAGCTAGTCCATTTGAATAACTCACGCGTCATGTTCAGTACGATATGCGTCTCGAAACGAAATTAGAAAATATGCGGCGATATGCAAAAAAGCGTATTACGCAAACAAACCACAATCATGAATATTGTACAGGTCATTTGTGTAATAATAAGGTATATCTATGTATACCTACATATATATCTTACATAATAGTTATATTTTTTGCGGCTGTTTAGAGTTACCTTCGGGTATATCGTTATAGTGACGTGGGCGCGTATTAACTGACTAACTAACCATCACGCCATTTCCTCATAGGGGTAGGCAGAAGGGACGGACCGCCACATAACTGTGTCTTGGCACACATTCCTTGCTTCATTCACATTCATACATCGTCTCATATATACTCTTCTGTTATTCTGACTCTTCACATGACCCGATTCAAGTATTTGATTTACTTGATCGTGCCATGTCTTACTCGGGCGTCCTCGACTTCTTCATTCATTCCTTACACTCCTTTCTGCGTTCATTCGCTCTACATGCCCAAACCGTCTGAGCGTCTCTATCTTGATCCTATTCATTACGCTTACATCAGCCTTGTATACATGGTTTTACCGCACATACGTCTCAGGGATCTCATTTTCACAGCATTCAGTCTACTTTCATCCTTCGTTCGCCAGTTCCATGCCTCACTGCCATACATCAGAGTTGGTATAAGCACTCCATTGTGGACTGCTAGCTTCGCTTCTTTGGACAATTTCTTATTTGCGCCAACAGCATTCAGACCTTCATAATTGGAGTTTAATGCATTCACCCTTCTTTCAATTTCGTACATATTACTATTGTTGGTTACAAAATTATTGCATTAATATGCCTCATTAACTTTTTTTGGAATCGAGACTTGTCAATTTTGTCGATAACCAAGTTGCTATACTGAAGTTAGGTTACTCTTTGTATGTGTGAAAATTCAGGCAAACAGCGTTAAATCTTTTTTCTCTCATTTCAAATCAGCCACACTGAAAGAAGAACACTGCACTTTAAAATCTGTATTGTTGTAGGTATAGGTCTCTCAATCAGAGTTCAAGTCGGGACAGTACTCACACAGAAACATAGCTTACGCACAGCGTGTTCTGTTAAAAGCTTCAATTTTTTTGTTTAATAATTACTGTTTATTTCACACTACAGATATCAAAGCCAAAGGGTTTTTTTTTAAATGTATGTCGTTATATTTCATTGTTATTAAAATACTGAATGTTTTTAAAATACAGTTCTCAATAAAAGGAATGAATTTAAAAGATTATTACAAAAAAATAATGCAAGGAATCCAGTAATTGGTAGTATTTCCCGATTTGGGACATTCTCGAGTACGAACATGGATGCCAATTACTGTTTCTTCAAAACATTATAATATTATTTTCGACAGCACCTGGTCGAGCTGCATGAATAAGAACACGCTGTAAGTGCACTTTCCATAAACTAGAAGAATCATCGTAAACACTTGCTATCCCTTTTCCACCAGTGACAATCAGTAGGCGTAAACAAGACAAAGGGCACTTTCTTTATGATGCGTCGTAAATATATCACCACTGGAACGTATACCGATACACAATACACTCAACGTTAAGCATGTATTGTTTGTTTCAACTCTGGTTGAGTTAACTATACCAGGCTGGCATGCAAACCATCTCCGTCGTATTAATAGGTCTATTAAAAATCGTAATCCGTGCTAACCGTGGCAGCGAAAAACGTTTCGCAGATCATAAACCACCCCTGTCCGCGATAACAGTTAGAGCATGCAGCGCAAACAGTAGAATTTAAAGCTATTTGTTCGCCACACGTTCGGTTACAGACACAATACAAATTCGGATTATTTTATTCGACCCCTGACCTTCGTAACTCACTGTGATAAAATTCCTCTCGACGCATTTAGGGTTAACGTTCACGGCATCCATCTCGCCTGCACTTACCGAAATAAAGCCTCGGCAAGAGCGAGATCGAACACGAATCCAGTGCATCTTCCACATCTCCCCGCTGTATTGTGGAGTTAAATGATTGATTGAACCAGATTGACACTTATTGAGATTGTGTATTATTTTTTGTTCCTTCGTATTGAGCTACAATAAAGGACATATTCAAGTTTTAATGACCATGGCGCACGAAGTAGGGTAGGGCGGACTGTCTATGGCCAACGCTTAATAAAAATTGAGTACCAGAAATTCTATCCTCCAATTTGTAAGGCAATAAGCCCCATTAATTTAATCATTTCAAAGCTCCACGAGCTGACTAAAAAGCTTTAGATTTTCAGTTAAGAATAATAATATCAATTGAACAATAATATCTCTTCATTGCATAATGTCATATTTTTTTGAAAGAGATAAATATTATTTTTATTTTTTAATAGAAAGACAAACATTCCCGGGTTATGAAAAACCTGTAAATAATTTTATAATGACAGGTTGGGATGCATATTGCAATTATTGTGCAATCGGGGGTTTGTTCAATGAAGTCAGGGTAAATATAGTAATTTTGTATCCAAATACAACAATGCCCAATACCTGTTACATTTATTTTTATTTTTAAAAGAAAGACAAACATTCCCGGGTTGCGAATAACTTGACAATATTTGAAAAACTCCTACTGCCATTACTATATTCGTGAGATGTTGATTGTGCAATGATGGAGAACTTAGCTAGCAAAGGAATTTGAATCCATCTATGTGAATCCGATGCGTTTGTACACTGGTCAAAACCGCCAAAACAATTATTATAACCACCTTATTATTATTATTATTAACCGATTTTGGCTGCCTCCGTGGTCGAGTGGTTAAGATGCTCGACTGCTGATCCAGAGGTCAGGGGTTCTAATATGTGTTATTTCACATTTAATTCATATGAAATACTCGTATATAGTATATTTGCGGCAGGTTTCAGAGCGGTAGATACTCTCAGTATCGCCCTGGTGAAAAACCACCATTCAGAATCGAAACGTTTCATGAAATGGCTTTAGCTGTGCTTGGCGATCAGATACTTCTCAACCTTTTTCTTCCCTATCTCCTTCTCTCCCCCACTGCATTAGGTCTCACAACATACGTTTCTCCGCAGGGGTAGGCAGAGAGGACGGACCGTCATACGACTCTGTATCTTAGCACACACTCCTTGCTTCTTAGTTCACATTCAAACATCGTCTCATACATACTCCTCTGTTATTCTGACTCTTGACGTGGCCCGATTCAAGTATTTGATCTACTCGATCGTGCCATGTTTTCCTCGGGCGTCTCCGACTTCTTCTTCCATTCATACATTCTTTTCACACCCCTTTCTTCGTTCATCCGCTCTACATACGTAAATAATCGAAGCGTCCCTTTCTTGATCCTATTCATGACGCTTACATCAGCCTTGCATTCTTTCCGGATATCCACATTTTTAACACAGTCGTGCATGGTTTTTCCGCACATACGACCTCAGGGATTCTGACTCTTTCACGTCGGCCCGATTCAAGTATTTGATTCACTTGATCGTGCCATGTCTTCTTCGGGCGTCCCTGACTTCTTTTCCATTAACTTTCGCATCGTATATTATTTTCACACTCCTTTCTTTGTTCATTCGCTCTACATGCCCAAAACCGTCTAAGCGTCCCTTTCTTGATCCTATTGATTACGCTTACATCAGCCTTGCATTCTTTCCGAATATTCACATTCTTAACACGGTCATACATGGTTTTACCGCACATACGTCTCAGGGATCTCATTTCCACAGCATTCCGTCTACTTTCATATAGCAAGAATATAGTAACTCATCCAATTATCGTTAAAATGTAATATTATATGACAGCGTTGAATGATGTTCCAATGAGTCAACAATTTACCCACTACATTAAAAAAATGTAAATACTACGAATAAAGCTTTTAATATTATTTTTTATACTGCCGATCAACGAACGATGTGACGGTGATGATGCAATAATTCCGTTTCACAGCTGATCGACGTTATCGGGAAAAATGGCGGTGGCCACGTGACACGTTCCGTTCCTCGATAAATTTAGTGTTGTGACAAAATAATATTTTCACGAAACGTGACAACAATGAGTTGACGAAACTGTTTCCTGTCGATTTTACACAAATTAAAAGCGGCAGAGTCATACGCATTACGAGAGGATACATTATAACCATTGTAATATTATTATAACAAGAATAAAAAGGTATGCGGTAGTAGCGCAATGCAATACCTTCCATAACTGATAATAATAATAAAATACAAGTTGTAATACACATTAATAATAATAAAAAAAATATATAACAAAAAAAATTTAAAAAATCGTAAAAAAAATTTAAAAAATAGTGAATATCGTTTTAATCGAGCGTGCTTCAGAGTGGTCTCCGCATCATCTGCATCCTTATCTTCATAAATCATCTTCAATCATAAATCTTGTGAAATATTTTTCTCTGATTTTAGCATTCTTATAACAATATTTGGAAAATTTTTATAGCGCCGTTTTTGTGAAAAATCACCTCAAGGGCGCTGTAAATGACATTCTTAAAGACCATATCGTCGCTGGATAGGCAAAAAAGTTTGAAGTTTTTATTTGTTTTACAAAAAAAAATCGTCTAAAATAAGTTTACAGTACCTTGTTGGAATCTGAAAAACAAAGTTAACTCAGGTAACTCAATGCTCTCACTGAGTTACCTGAAGTGACCAAAAAGTTTAGAAGTCCCTAACTTGTGTCGCTTGAGTCAAGCCTTCTCCCAAATGGCAAATATATTTTAGATGGCTGAAGGGCCACACAAGTCTTCAAATTCAATCGAGTGTCAGAGCAAAAAAATACTTATCAAAACCGCACAACTCATTTTGGACCAAAGTGTCGCTTTAGCCTAATTTCACCCGGTTTTGCCTTTTCAGCTCATTATAAAAAAATAAAAAACGCTTTGTTATAAGCCACGAGTTTATTAAGTTCTAACGTCAACCGATTTCGCTTAGATCAAGCTTCATCAGGGCAATTATAATAATTATAAAAAATAAATAAATTGTTAAATACCACATTAAGTTACTCGATAGACGAACTCTTTAAATCAAAGAAATCATCAATATTAACTATTTTATTGTGAGTTTTATTCTAGCAACTTTGGTGGCAGATTGGTAAGGTTGGTCTATGGGTCATACGTGATATAGGTATTTGCGGTTAAAACTAAAGATTCCCTTAGATTAAAGATGAATTTAATTTCAATTTAAATATCTCGATTTAGTAAGAAATATATATTTTTCGTGTATTCACGCACAAGAGTCTGAACTGCTCCTAACCGTCTAGAGCCAGTGAGACTATGGCATCCCCAATAGGGGATTTGTTGTGAGACTGAAGGTAGTGGGGAGGGGAAGGAGATGAGGGAAGGGTGTAAAGTACCTGGCTATTCAGATCTGGTAACCAAACACGGCTAAAGCCATTTCAAGCAACGTTTCAATTCTGAATGATGGTCTTTCACCAGGGCGATACTTGGAGTATCTACCACTCTGAAGCCACATTTAATTACTCCAATGAATTAAGACTCCCAGTTGCGAACCAAAAAATAGTGACAAAAGCACTTAAGGAATATTTTATCAACAACTTTTGAAACCATCGATATATCCTTTCTGTAAAACCTTTAGGTGTGGAAATATCTTTATTAATGTAAATATAATTAATCTCTACTCTTATGAGTCTCTTTTTAATGTATTTTCTCGTTTGTTCCTTTTATTTTGTATTCCCTTTGAAAATTTGTATGTCTTTATAAAATTTTGATTCCTTTTTTTATAGAGTTGTCCTCCCCGAAATGAGTTTTTTTACACTCCTTGTGAATAATATATAAAAAAAAATGTGTTTGTACTGTAAAATCATTTTAACAAATAATAAATAAATTCAAAATGTTGTACATTCATCCAGAAAAGAGAATTATCGACTTCTCCAGAAATTTTAAATGTAAATGTTTGCGTAAACAGCAATGTAACCGAAAATCATGCAATAAAGATTATACGCGCGCTATTCAAATCATCTTTTGTGTGCAGAAATGATCACAAAAATAGCAAATATCAAATACCAATTCAAATGAAAATTATTATTATTTATGGCAAAAGAATATTACAAGCCCTATTCAGCTCTCATGGCGTGGGCGGGAGGACCTTTTGACTTCAAAAGGAACATCCCTTGGTCCTTTACCCGTCACTGCGGGCTCAATGGATTTGTTAGGGTTGAAATGGCCTTTTAATGAACCTTTGCAACGTGGTTTGACACTATCAAAACACATTTAATCGAATGATTTTCGAGGCATTGTAAATGTTGCAGGATTTTTGTTGGTAAGGCATTCATATATTTGAGCAAATATAATATACTTAGACTAGAGTACTCAGTATGCTCACCAAAACCGTGGTTCCACCATTTTTTCGTGAATTTCCATTCTGATAGACATGAAAATAGGATATTGCTTCGTTCTATACCACTTTTTAAAAATCGCGTGGGTAGGTACTAACACCTCGGATGGGAGGTATTTCTCCCATTTCTCATTACTCATTCTTGTAACTCAATGTCCTTACTGTCTACTAGAAACTATATAATTATTTTCATTTAACATTTTCTCGTTCTTTTGTTATTTGTCATATGCATACTTTTATCATTTTTTTAATCGTTATCATATAATACTTGAATATTGATGTTTTTAAGTACCAACGTGTTAACTGTCTTCAGTGTAATTTTATTTTCTTTAATTTTACAAATTTGTTCATATTTAAACATAATTTTCTCCTGGATTTTTTACACCCTTCTAGTAAATTTGTTTTTTTTTATCTCTTGATGTACACATGCACTGTTAAAGTAACAGGCACCCTTGAATTAACAATATATGGAGAGAGAGCTAATTATTTTTACCCGACCTATACAGATTTGGGATAAATCACTTCCTCCGGGTTTTTACGTCGTACACCATGAGAAAGAAAGAGACCACAAATTTTCCCGAATTATCACACCGCTTTAAAGTATTGTTAGAATGTTCTTCGTGTCCCGCTTCTGCGTTGACTCCGCCTACACGTTATGATATGCGAAATAAATTGAGACAACTCAACGGTTTATTAGGTGACAAGCTATTTATATTTTTAAACAATACTGTGAAAACGTGGTTATACGAATAAACAAAAACACCATGTCGACATGTGCTATGAATGGATGTATAAATACCCTAGAGCTAGTCATAGCCACGCCCAGGTTCAGCCGAGTCCGGCAAACCTCGTATAAACTGACTACAGCTCCCTCTATGGCGCTATCTCTTTTTTTTGATTTTTTTTAATGATTTATGATAACGATCATGATTTTAGATAGACGATATGATGAGTGAACTGTCGATTAGAACGACTCGTAGAGTAACGTACATTATCCGTTTCATTACCGCTGAGTAATACCGCTCGTCAATTAAATGTCTGTTTAAACTGCGCCCCCACTCAATCCTACGATTAACTGATAGGGAACTGCTCGACAGTGGTGAAACGGTCGCCGGTTTTCCGCCACGTCCATCCTATGATTAAAGTTACTTTGAAGGGTGGTTATTCAACAGTGTACAAGGAGGTGGTAAAATACCTCCTTAGTCTCTAAGGACCCAGACAAATCAACTTGATTTTCGATTTTATTTCCAAATTTATTCAATTAAGCGTTTTGTAAATATTTCCATTTCCGCGAGAGGCAGAAAGACAAGAGGTCTTTGCAGGGATCTTCCTATTTTATTTAACTCGATACAGCATTGTGCATTTACCTATGACAGTCAAAAGACGCAACAAAACTGTAGTATAAACTGATCATAAAACAGAATGAAAAACAAATTACATAATCTCATTAACAGGTCCAATCAACGATCTAAGGGGTAGCGGGTGCTAACAATAAATCACGACGCATCAGAGTGTGGGAATCGCACCAAACCATTTTCCTGCGAGCATTGTGCAATTATTAACCTATGTTAAATTATTACATATGATGGGAACTAATGTACCGTGCAGCGTATTTGTTATTAGTATTATTTATGCCGGTATTTCTTTTTTAAACCGTGATGCGGGCACTCAGGCCATTCTCAATTTTGCATTAACGCATTTTAGATTTCACTTAACGGTATATGTGCGATACTTAAATGTTCATTTGACAACGAATAACGATTGTACAATAACGCGAGTCTCGTTGTTATTATTTGTTAGAAAGAATCGTTTATTCTTTGTGCCGTTTCAATCAGATATTCGTAGTTTGATTGTTCGCCGGGCCACTTGACTCGAATGTAGTATCGTGATAATGGGCCACCATGTCTAAGCTTTTTTTTGTTTGCGATTGCTTTCACGATTTAAAAGTGTATTTGTTTTGTTATTATTTTAAGGCTTTCGGCAGTCTTGTGAAGATTAGCTCACTCAAAGTCTGCTTCCCTTCTGGATTACCTGATCTGGAGGGAATTTATATAAGTATTTACTGTTAATCTTATTATTGGCCATTGATATAATATAATCAAATATTCGCCATAAAATATATTCTACATTTTTACTACAATAATTGGAAAGTGGGAAAAGGCGTCCAACGTGGATTCATCCACTCTCCGATTTTATTTGAATCCAGGCGTCCGGTTTCGGTTCGTAAAGTCCATTCGAACTTATTTTTTTTTTTTACATGAATTTACGGGACTATGGCAACCCCGATTGAGGTAATGTTCTGAGGTTGAGCGTGTGGGGAAGGGAAGGATATGGGGAATAGGAAAGTGAAGAGGTACCTGGCTATTCAAATCTAGTCACCAAACACGACTAAAGCCATTTTAAGGAATGTTTCGATTTTCTGTTTTCAGGTTCCTAAATTATGAAATTTTACCAGGGTGATACTGAGAGTATCTACCCATCTGGAACGTGGCGCAAATGTTTTACATATATAAATTAAAGATTTTAATTTTATTTGATAAGGAAAGGTAAACATTCCCCAACCAAATAACCCGACAATATTTGAAAAACTCTTACTACCATAATAAGTGGAAAATCTTGCTAGTGCAATAATGGATGGAGGACTAAGCTAGCAGAGGAATCGAACTCACGACCGTTTCGACTCAGGAATCCGATGCGTTTGTCCACTCAGCTACCAACCAATCAAAAACGTACCTTCATTAAATAGGGTGAATTATTTTAATTTACCTCTTAATTCGTGGCCGATAATCTTAACCGCCCAGCCACGGGGCTATGGTTCCTTGGAAATGGAAAATGCGTTCACATATGTATGGAAATTGTGTATTTCATACATATCTGTGATTTGAACAATTTTCGGTCCCTTTTTTGACAATAACGGCTCTAATGTATAAATTAAACTGAAAGTCTTGTCGATGATTGAACTATAATCCAAATCAATTCCCTAGCCCGTATGGTGATCTCGACATAATGAGTTCCCCGCGAAGCAATACTCCCAACGTGCCGAGGCTATAAACTACGCCAGACCAGACGGAGAGTCCCACAGAATAATTTGTTATTTTTCACTTTCATCCACCGTTTTGTTGAGTGTATGGCCCCCTTCAATTCTTAGAACTGGGGGTTGGTTTTTCAAAGGATCATAACGTGTAATGTGCGGGGATATATATTAATAATACAGGCCCCGCCCAAATCTGCCGTCCTCCCCCCACCAAAATCAACGCTCTTCTTTCTAGACGTTATTAAATAATTTTTACTTAGGTCTTGCTTAGGGTTTTTTTATCCAGTTAAGACCTTTTCCCTAAGAAATCACTAATGTAAACTCAGTCAATTCATCAGATAATGATAGTAATAAGGTCTAATGAGCCGCAGTACTAGTTAGATAGACATTATGAAGAGTATTTGAATAAGCCCCAGCTAGTTAGTTAGCAGAGGACTACGAAAGAATCCATAAAATCAAAAAAATAAAAATAAAATAATTAGGTCTTGACTTCATGACTCAACGGACACGCGTAAGCGGTCAGTTGAAAACAAAACTCAATACATAAGGTCTCTGAAGGTAGACAATGAGATTTATTCGAAACGCCAGGAGTTAAAAATGTCCTTCTAAGGACTACATTACATGGGTTATACGCGCGATAAGATCCTTAGAATCAGGGATTGAGTGGAAAAACCAGTCGAGAGAACATAATTAATGACATGTTAGATTTAAGGCAGTTAGCGCAGAGGTAGCATAACCCACAAAACACACTATAAAGTTGGCAATAATGATTGAAAGTGACTTTAAATGAAGTTTTATAACAAATAACAGTGGCTAGGTCAATCCCAAAAAAGGGCACTGAGAATTCCACGAGTGTTTTTCAATTTTTTCGCTAAGATTTCGTTGCAGAGTGGGTTTATTTTCAATCAAAACATTTCTGGAAATTGCTTCACCTGACTATGTTTAGTCGCCAGATCGAGAGCTCTAAGGGCTTTCTATCATACCTCTCTTTCTTCTCCCGATCCTCCTCTATTTACTTGCACCTAACAACAGTCCCCCATAAGCTAGTACCACGAGTGGCATTCACAAAAAGCAGATTAAATAGTAAAAGGAACTATGTTCGAAAAACAGGACACATATTTCAGGATTGTCAAATAAAATATTGCGTGAAAATGTTTGTTATAATCTGAGCTGGGGTTGAAAGTGAAGGGGTTGAATTGTTAACATTACAAATACATAAAACCACCAGATATTATTGAAAGTAGTAAACATATTTGACTCACCCGGTGCATCGGAATGTAAAAAGAACATGAATATGGATGATAATTTTTTATTTTCAATTTTTTATATCACGAAGAAATTTTTAGTTGTGGATATATATTTATTTACGCAATAATTTAGGCTTCACACATTTAAAATATTTATCAGTACCAGCAATGCGGTAATATAAAATGTAAATACAAAACAAAATATAACACATAAAACTATAATATATAGACAATAATATCATAGAAATCACTTTAACAATATTCTTAAATTTAAAAAACAATTAGGAAAATTTGTTTGTCATAACCATTATTGTTGATTTTTTTTTATGTTCAATTTTCGTAACCCAATATATTTTTATTTTTCAATTTATAAAATATCATTGGAAATAATGCAAGGCTGATGTAAACGTATTGAATAGGACCAAGAAAGGGACGCTTAGATGATTTGGGCACGTAGAGCGAATGAACGAAGAAAGGAGTGTGAAAAGAATATATTATGAGATAGTGAATGGAAGAAGAAGTCGGGGACGCCCGAGGAAAGACATGGTACGATCAAGTGAATCAAATACTTGAATCGGGTCACGTGAAGAGTCAGAATAACCGAAGAGTATGTATGAATGTGAACGATGCAAGGAGTGTGTGCCAAGACAGAGTTGTATGGTGGTCCGTCCTTTCTGCCTACTCCTGCGGAGAAACAGCGCGATGGTTTGTTGGTTGGGAAAATATGTTTGTAATAATTGTGTCTGTAGATATATTTAATATTTTGTATTAGAATACACAATGATGTGATCTAACTTAAGATAAATAAATAATTAAAATGGAAAAGAAATTTTAAGAAATCACAATCAAAGAAGTATAAAAATCATTGAATTTATACATTTATTACCATTAAATTCACAAAAAAATCGTACATATTTACATATCTTTGTACGCAATGCGTAAGGATAAAATATTAATTTAATTAACATGACAAGAATTAATAGGTTCGAAGTTAACATGTTCAACTCTTTGATTTCCCATGTTTGTGCCATTTTCATGATCTGAAAGTATGTTCATGGATAGAGCGTACCAAAATTAGTTTAGTGAGAAAACTAACCGATTTTTGACAAAAAAATAGCTAACAAAAGTTCTTATGTTAAACAAAAACGGCACTATACAAATCATTCAAATATTGTTATTTTTATTAAGGTCGTTTATTCTATTTAATTTTAGCTGGTTAAGCTGAAATAATGAAGTAATATTAAAAGAAATTGTACAGTTAACCGTTATTTGGAATGTTTGGTCAGATCTAATGGTTTAATTAATATATTTGGTCAAAAGGGACCTTCAAATAGGGTTCCAAACCATGGCTGTGTTTAAAGTGACTTGGTAGAGAAAAGATAACATCTTAATTAAGATATTGTACAGCTAAATTAAAACGGCCAGTCTTAAATATATTCTCTTTAGTGTAATTCGGGATCAAATTCAGTAAGTTAATTACGTCCTAGGGCATGGAGGCATAAAGTTATGTTAATTCGTAATTCATAAGGCTTTAAAGTACTTCGTTAAAAATCATTTCGACAGTAATTTATATTCTCACAATATAACACACTCTGACATTTCAAGAGTTAAGTGATATAAAAACTTTAACTTTTTTCTGTTTGTTTCAAAAGCAAAAAAACCCTTTTTGGAATTAATAATATTTAACTTGTAGGCATGACATTTATTTTACTTTGTACGCGTGTATATATTTCCTGCTCAAAATCTGTTGATGTTTATTGCCAAACCTTAACTGACTCCTGCTATTTATTTATGTATTTAACAAGATCTCATCAAAACAGTTGTTCACCAAATACATTAAGAGATGAATGATTTAAAAAATATTGTAGATGCATGCATAGTGTAAAAAAAAGAAATTAAACATTTATGTACATCTGACATATAGACAAGGTATTATATATCCAAAGGAGTTACATAAGTACAAACTGAAGTAGTGTGACGCACTATATATGACATAATTACGAAAATAAGGTTAGCAATGAAAAAAAAAGATAAGATATAAGAGAGGTTTATTCTTATACACATATTATGAGATAATCGTTGAATTGGCAAGTGTAAAAAAGTGTGTAAAAAATATTTGTTTTATTTAAGATTATGTAGATCGTTATGTACCTAACGGTCACTCTTGTGCGTATATCGAGAGATAATGACAGAACTCTATATATGTGCATCTAAATATATCTAAGGTAGATGCAGTTTCATTAAATAGTTCCATCGCTTCATATATTAACGTATTTTTGTATAAGCAAGTTCTAACTTTCGGTGTGTAAAACGTCACATGATGCCTCGCACAAATATAATTACTTGGGGCAAAAAAGTCGATCTGTTTTAGTATAAATGTATTATAAATACCTCCAGAAATCAACTTATAAAAATGTTTACCCAAAAACATCTTCCGGCGGGCTTGCAGGGTGTGAAAATCTAGCATTTTACACAAAAATAACGAAGGGAATAAAAACGGGTAATATGTATACTCCCTCATGTATAGGTAATGCATAAATCTCTTTTGCACTCTTTCTATTTCGAGGATATGGTTACGTTCTGAAGGAGCCCATATAATGGAACTGTATTCCAAGATGCTGTGCACAAGTGCTTCGTATGTTCTACGGATTGCGATTCCGTTAGTAAATGATCTCGCATTACGAAGAACGAATCCAAGCATTTTGTTAGCACGGGAGACAATGTCAGATGTTTTATTGTTGTTATTTTGTCTTATTCTATTGTTCATGTGTTATGTTATCATTGCTTTGTATATTTACCAGTAGAATTGCTTTGTCAAATACTTTCCATCTCTTTCAGGCTCATATTATTTGACACTATCACTGCTTCATTCACATTGTCAAATTATAATGTCCATATGCATATCTCTCATGTGTTTATGTGTTATATTTTATCAATATCTAACCTTGTGTTTATGTTGCATGATTGGACTAGAATTATTTTTTTTGCTGTGTGATTATTCGCTACTTAATTTTATCATTTATATAAAAAACACAATGGGAGTAATTTGAAGAACATGATCCCTGAATGAGGTCACAAAATCTTTATTCTTAGGTTTATCCTAGTAGAGCGCACTTAACTAACTTACTAACCATCAAGCCTTTTCTCCGCAGGGGTAGGCAGAGAGGACGTACCGCCATACAACTCTGTTTTGGCACACACTCCTTGTTTCGTTCACATTCACACATTGTCTCATACATACTCTTCTGTTATTCTGACTATTGACATAGCCCGACTCAAGTATTTCATTCTCTCGATCCTGCCATGTCTTCCTCGGGCCTCCCCAACTTCTTCTTTCATTCACTTTCGCATCATATATTCTTTTCACACTCCTTTCTTTGTTCATTCGCTCTACATGCCCAAACCATCTAAGCGTCCCTTTCTTGATCATTACGCTTACATAGACCTTGCATTATTTCCAGATATCCACATTCTTAACATGGTCACACATGGTTTTACCGCACATACGTCTCAGAGATCTCATTTCCACAGCATTCAGCCTATTAATCCTTTCTCTGCCAGTTACATGCCTCATTGCCATACACCAGGGTTGGTATAGGCACTCCATTGTGAACTGCTAGCTTCGCTTCTTTGGAAAATTTCTTATTTGCACCAACAGCGCGTTCAGTCCTTCATTAATGGAGTTTCCTGCCTTCACCCTTCTTTCAATATCACTTAACTGCGCTATTTAAATTCATTAGTTATTATTATTATTACCATTAGTAGAAACTATTAGGAGAATTATGAAAAACATACGTTTTTTCGTCAATTCATCTGGTCTAAATAAATGCCTACACCTCACATTAGTATTCTAAAAATTGTCCTTCAGAAAAACCAATGTGTGTTTACAATATGCAACACAACTCTACGATATGCAATCTGTGCCATTTGGATTGACAGTTGGCGACAAGAGATTTGAACCAAGGTCTAGTAGAGAAAAAATTAGCAAACACCTAACTAGATTGATTATAATTATACCCATGTATGCCTAGTTCAAATGACAGTTGACACATTCGAAATAACAAATTGCAAAATTATTTATTGCTAACTCGTGCGAAATATACTGAGATATCAGTTCAGTTTGAGTATATCGCCATTTTCATGATGCATGCATAAAAACACAAATAAATAGTTTTGCATGGGATGACAAGAAGCCTAGTTCTCCTGAGCTAATAGGACTGTTGTATCCTTAGTATTGGGGAATGGAAATGACAGGGGAACAGGAAAAAGGTGGTTTAGTAATAGGTTCAGATTTGATGACCAATGGCGTGCACAGAGTTTTTGATCAGGATGGGCGGTAGAAAAACAGAGAATTAATTGATAAAAGAGATAAGTAGCAACAAATAAATAAATAAATAAATAAAATAAATAAATAAATAAATAAATAAATAAATAAATAAATAAATAAATAAATAAATAAATAAATAAATAAATAAATAAATAAATAAATAAATAAAATAAATAAATAAATAAATAAATAAATAAATAAATAAATAAATAAATAAATAAATAAATAAATAAATAAATAAATAAATAAATAAATAAATAAATAAATAAATAAATAAATAAATAAATAAATAAATAAATAAATAAATAAATAAATAAATAAATAAATAAATAAATAAATAAATAAGTAGCAACAGATGTTACTAATTGCTAATGCATTTGTTCTCTAAAAGCACTGCCTAGACACTTATAAAGATACTAACAAAAACGAGCCACTTGAACGCGCAACATATGGGGATGCCATAATCTCGCTGGCTCTAGACGGTTGGGAGCAGTTAACCCCTGTGCGGTATTCTAATATAAAAATAAAATAAAACAGCTCACAGCATACATATTTTGTATAGTCTAGTCAATATAGAATAATCTACTATGGCGTTGGCGGCGTTTAGGCATATTTATGTAGTTAGTGCTTTTGACACGTTATAGTAAGACGGCCGGTGGGGCTCTCGCGGCGGTGCGATTAGCTGAACTTCGCGCTTATTTTAGAAAGTGTATATTTATTTTTGTAATAATTTCATATTACTTAATCCAACATAATTCATATTTTTGATCAAGTATGGCAGGGTAGGCAGTGCGAATGTGCCTTTATGGAGTGCACGCCTCTGTTGATGACTGTACCCTCCTAAAACAATTTAAAACAGTTCACTATTTTTTTTAAATGGTGGTTTCTTACCAGAACGATAGTGAAAGTTTATTACCCCCTGGCGTGAAGTGCATATTATCAACTGTTATTTTTACTAATGTGAAAAATCTATATAATTTTTGAAAAAAATTCTATAAGTTAATTTTGACGTTTTGAACACGCAACCTCTGAGGTCAATCTTTTAACACACGGTTGGGGGCTAAATTAAGTGCACCTTAAACGCAACCTCCGAATGCAAAGTCAAACATTATAACCACCACGCCTAGAGCGTCAAGAACTTCAACCCTTCGCGGTTTCGGCGGTTTCGGTAACTTCTGACCATATCGCCCGACTTCCCCCCTAACAAGGCTCGAACCTGAAAACTTTGAATAACCAACGCAATTAAAAGCATAACATTATCTTCGTAGACAGGATGGCGTTATAAAGTTACATGAATGGCCACGTGCTGAACCAGGTGCTACCTTTTACATCTATCCTAATGCAACACCTATTACCTGCCGTACATTGTACAGAGTTAGAAGGCAAAGGGGACCCCTCAACTGATAGAATTATCTATGCACGCGTGCGCCAAGCGTGTGCAACTACACGGAATTAGCATTAGCGAGGCTATTATGACAGAGTTATGTGTAGGTATCTGCAAAATGTTGTTATAGGAATATCGACAGTCATAAACATAAAATACAAGACACGTCATATTCATACAAATCTTACGGAAAATGTAGCACCACTGGTACCGTCTTACTTTACGTTTCACCCGCGTATGAAAAGGAAAGCCATTAAAAGAATATGTGTGTACAGATGAGATAGCTATATGAATGTTCCACCCTACTGTTATAATCGGGTATTGCGCTACTAGCTCTGGTTGTCTTTCCCACACTTATGTATTTCTGCATTTCGTCTCTCACACCGTTTTCATGAGTGAAAAACCTTGTGAATAATTGTATTTATTGAATTGAAATAATAAGTGATTTGTGGGAAATTATGAATAGAAAGAAACTCCATAAGAAATGTTTTTTACTCCCGAATGATTTTTATACCTCTCAAGGCGTTTTTCTTAGCTGGTGACAGCTTGTCTGTCGAACGCGTTTGTGTGAAACCGCTGGTGACAGCAGTTGTCTGTCGAACGAATACAAAAGTGAAACTAAAAACGTAGTAAATCTCATGTATGTCTCGCGGACTCGGCTAAGTGCATCTACGCGCGTTGTCTCAGTAACGTGTCTACATTATTTAATTAATCTAAGCCGACAGCTTAACTTTTGGAATCCAGTTTCTTTCTCGGAAAAATATTATATTGCAGCTCAAAATTTAGAAGACGATATATTTTTTTAACATTCAGTGATATGTTTGCTTATCAATTAAGTTGAATCACGGGTCCTAGCACGAAAAATTGACATAGATTTTACCGTCAATTTTTTTATATTGAATACCGTACAAGAGTCCCGACTGCTTCCAATCGTCTAGAGAGCCAGTGAGACTATGGCATTCCCAATTGGGGTGTGTTTTGAGGCCGAAGGTAGTGGAGAGGGAAGGAAGTAGGTAGATAATAGGAAGGTTGGGAAGTACCTGGCTATTCAGATCTGGTCACCAAACACGGCTAAAGCCATTCGAGCAACGTTTCGGTTCTGAATGGTGGTCTTTCAACAGGGCGATACTAGAGTATCTACAACTTTGGAATATCGGTAATTTGGAATGGTTCCTGAGCCTGACTGCAGATCGCCAGCGAACAAAAACGACAACTCACGTCGAATAAAAATGCTTCATTTAGTACTCCTTGCTTCATTCACATTCATACAACGTATCATTCATACTCTTCTGTTGTTCTAACCATTGACATGCCAGACTCAAGTATTTGATTCACTCGGTCGCACCATGACTTCCTCGGGCGTCCTCGACTTCTTCCTCCATTCCAGTTCATCATCGCCATAACTAAATAAGATCCTGACAGTTCTGCTGGGACTGCAAAACGGCTGTCACGCGTTAAAAAATATTTATTGAACTTTGAAACTGTTCAATATTTTATTTTGAAATGTCTGGTTGCCGATATTTGGGGAGTTGATCGTTTACGGGTTGATATCCGAATATAAAACCTCGGGGTACAATAAACCCCAAAGCAGCGGAACAAAGAGGGTTGGCACAAAGGCCTTACGGACACCAAATACTTTAAACTTTCACTGTTGGCCCATAAAAAGAACACTTATTGAATAAACTCGACGTTCGTATGTGCTTTGTGTCCACAGTTTAGTTACTTTGTGGAGTTTAAGGATAAAAAGGACATCAAAAGGCAAACAATTAAATTTAGTGGCTACCTAGTTTTTTTACTGACAATATTGTTGTTTGGAAAGAAATTGAAGTATTTACTAATTTATAAATTAACGGACTAAATTCCAATTACAAAAAATACAAAACGCGAAATGGGAGAAAAGAGCGACAGAGAAAAAAACAGCACATACATATTATTAAATAAAGCAACGACAAAAATGGGACGAAATATACATAAGAAAGAACATTCAAGCCAAAGTCAAGTCAAAGTTTTGGTAGGGTCGTAAAGAATGAAATAAATCGTTGAGACTGCTACCAAAAATTTCAAGACTATGGCTTGAGTTAACAAGTCTCGACAATCTGGACAGTGGAGAATGATGCCCATAATTAGTAGAGTGATAATTGAGGATCTAGATGATAAAAGACTAGCGTATGACCGGTCGGTAACTGAGTGGACAAACGCGTCAGATACCCACCCGGTCGTCGTGGGTTCAGTTCTTCTGCTAACTAAGTCCTCCATCATTGCACAAGCAACATCTTCCGATTATTACGATGGCAGAAGGAGTTTTCCAAATATTGTCAGGTTATCCGTAATCCGGAAATGTTTGTCTTAAAAAAAAAAAAAGTATTTGGTAGACGAATTTAAAACGCTTTTATCGGTATTTTGATGAATTTACCTAGTGACAGGTTTAAAGCCATATTTTTCATATTCCATATTTTTCTTCATCACACTTGACTTAAGTTACACATATTTAAAAGGTCGGTTTGCGCCATAGTTTCATTTTTACAATAATATTATAGTGAATACCGCACAAGAGGTCCAACTACTTCCAACCGTCTGAAGCCAGTGGAACTGTATCATCCCCAATTAGAGTATGTTGTGAGGTCGAAGGTAGTGGGTAGGGGAAGAATATGGAGGAGAGGAAGGTTTGGAAGTACCTGACTGTTTAGATCTGGTCATCAATCACGGTGTAAGCCGTTTTAAGCATCGTTTTGATTGTACATGGTGCTCTTTCACCAAGGTGATACTAATAGTATCTACCGCTCTGGAACGTGTCACAAATATATTATTTTATTTATAAATTAACGGACTAAAGTCCAATTACAAAAAAAGACATAAAACACGAAATGGAAAAAAGAGCAACAGAGAAGGAATAGCACATACATAATAATAAATGAGGTGATGACAAAAATAGGACAAGATAAACATAAAAGAGAACATTCAAGCCGTGGTCTAGTCAAAGTTTTGGTAGAGTCGTAAAGAATCACAAAAATTATTTAGACTGCTACCAAAAATTTCAAGACCAAGGCTTGAGTTAACAAGTCTTGACATTCTGGACATTGGAGAATTATACCCATAATTAGTATAGTGATGATTGAGGAACAGCAATTCATTTTTTATGAGTCTACGGCAAATAATGTTGAACTGGAAAAGTTGCAACAGCGAAGGTGAGCCAATAAAACAATTAATAATTTTGTAAATGAAAATTAAATCAAAGTCTTTCCTGCGCTTTTCTAATGAAGACATTTTCAATAATTATCCAATTTCATCAAATGAATAATCGCCTCTTTAATATCATTAAATTAAATATGACACGTGTTCATTATATAAAATATATTTGTACACGCCGGTTTGAACCCGCGACCTCTGGATTCGTAGTCGAGCGCGTTACAACCCGACCAAGGAGGCCGTAATTTTTTATTGGAGAGACGAAATTAACAAGTCATTAAAAATAATTGTGACATGATTTTTTTTATTCCACTGTGGTTGCGTGGTGCATCCAATATATTTGTAAGAAAAACAATTTAAAAAAGAAGTCTTACGAAAAAATTATTAATAATTTCATCTCGAAAAATATTTTTGTGATGGTTGGCTTTTAATGTTTGGATTGTTTAAAGCTCGCTGTTGATGTATCTCGCAGTGCGTGACGAGCAACAAGTTGCTAGTGCTGTTGCGTCATGGAGTGATATCAACGGTCGACATTTCGAAACTTCTATGTGATATACATTTGTGACTTCGATAGATCATTTTCTATACAGATGCAATGTGAAAAATTAAAACCGTATTTTCTTGCGGTGGGAAATAGAAAAGAAATTCTATATCCCAAGGCAATAATACAGGGGGTCCTCGATTATTCAACTTTCGTAAAATTCGTTATTTCGTAACTTATTCGTATTCGTTATTCCACAAAACTTGCCAACATACAGAACCTAGCAGAGTTCAAACGAGTCTTAAAAACAAAATTGTTTAAAAATCCTTAATACAAAACGAAACATATCAAAATTTAATTTCTTTAAAAACGTCCCTAATTTGCATTGTTTCGGTTTTCTCTTTACTTCTATCATTGTAACTCAATGTCCTCACTATCTACTGAAAACCATATACTCATTGTCATAAAATATTAATTTTTATTTTTTTACTTGTTATATTTAAATTGTTTGTATCTTTAGAATCGTTTACTTATAATACTTGAATATTAATGTTTTAATTACCAACATATTAACTGTCCTCAATCTTATTTCCTTTTCTTTGATTTGACAAATATGTTAATATGAATTCATATGTTTCATCTGAATTTTTATGCCCTTAGCTTCTGGTAAATTGTTTTTTTAATCTGTAGATGTACACATACACTGTTATACCCATATCTGAACCTTTTCCTCTCGTGATTTATGATAGCGATCATGATTTTCGATAGTTTTAATTTGTATACATATTATATATTATTTTCTTCTTGTTAGTTAATCTTATTAGCATAACTAATTTAGTATAAAGCGCACTTGAGGTGAAATATCGTTATTATATTTATTTTTTTTTTTATTTTTTTTTACATGAATACCGCACAAAGTCTCAACTGCTCCCAACCGTCTAGAGCCAGTGAGACTATGGCATCCCCGAATTGGGTATGTTGTGAGGCTGAAGGTAGTGGGGAGGGGAAGGAGATCGGGAAGAAGAAGGTTGGGAAGTACCTGGCTATTCAGATCTGGTCACCAAACACGGCTTAAGCCATTTCAAGCAACGTTTCGATTCTGAATGGTGGTCTTTCACCAGGGCGATACTTAGAGTATCTACCACTCTGGAACGTGCCGCAAATATACTTGTTATTATTTTTATATGAATTAAATGTGTTATGACACATATTAATTAAATAAAAGTTATTGGCGCACGCCGGGTTTGAACCCGCGACCTTTGGATTCGTAGTCGAGCGTCTTACCACTCGACCATGGAGGCCGTCAATATTATTATTATTATTATTCGTACATATTTTAAATTGAGATATTTGTCGATTTTCGACTTCGAAGAAACTCTTCAATCTATAAGAACTGAAATAATCAATACAATTAATGAATTTAACACGTTCATTGCTAACTCAAAATCGTACATATTAATGCCATATGAATGACGGATCAATTCAAATTGACGAACAGTGGAACGATTCAAAACCACATGGCTGCGTCTGTTTTAGATCGGTTCAAAGCGGAAAGGCGGAAAAACGCGCGTGGCGCGTTGTGCACATACCAGTCACATGTCTGTCAACGTGCGGTGTCAGCAATGAAAGTGTTAACTTTAATGTCAACAACGAAGATATCAATAAGTTAATCGAATCTCAATCAGAACCTACAAAATGAAGGAAAAGAAGAAACTGATAACAAACTCACTGTTAAGATTTTGAAAACCATAATATGTATTTGGTGAACAACTGTATTTATGAGGTCTTCTTAAATAAATAAATAAAGCCTCCACATATAGACACTTTTTGTCTTAGAATATTTACACAAAATGTGGCAAGTAACAAACACACGTACGTTCCCAGTTCATTCAAACATTGGTCATTTATGACAAAGATAGACCTTTAATTAATATGTGCGTTTGGACAAAATAGATATGGGACCGGGCGATAAATCAACGGATAGGGAACGCCGTATTAAGAGGACCTACTGTTATTAGGTTGTCTTTCTTATACTTATGTTTTGTTACGTTCACCATCTCACTCTCTCTAATGGCCCTTAAAATCATCGGGAAACAGTGGAAATAATCGTTTTATTTAAAATAATAAATAATTTGCGGGTACTTACGAATGAAATATATTTTTTTGGATTTAACTAGTGTTAACGGTATAGTGAAAACATTTTGCCATCACACACAAAGGGGCATTTTGGCATTTATTTGTGAAATTGGTTTAGTTATACAGGAAGTATTCGACCTCAAGCGACGCGTGACAATTTGATACTAAATCCGCTAAATCGAAAGTAAGGAATTACCGTCTTTCTAGGGAAATTATTATCTTTTGTTTGCCACTTTGAGAGCTCTACAACGTGTCTATAAGTCTGTGATGACATAGGTGTTACAAAACTCTTTATCAAGAAATGAAAAAGAAAAGTACTGTTCTACTAACTCTTGATAAATTTACAAACAAAAGATCAGATGCTGTTAAACAAAATCATAGAGAATACCGCACAAGAGTCCCAATTGCTCACATCAGTCAGTGGACTATGGCATGTCCAATTGGGGTATGCTGTGAGGATGAAGGTAGAGGAGAGAGGAATGAGATAGGGAAGAGAAAGGTTGAAAAATACCTGGCTATTCAGATCTGGTCATCAAACACGGCTAAAGCCATTTAAAGCAACGCTTCGATCCTGAATGGTGGTATTTCACCAAGGCGATACTTAGAGTATCTACCTCTCTGGAACGTGCTGAAAATATACTTTCTATTATTTTTTATGAATTAAATGAGTTAAGACACATATTAATTAAATTCAATTTATTTGCGAACGCCAAGTTTGATTCCGCGACCTCTGGATTCGTAGTCGAGCGTCTTACCACTCGACCATGGAGTCCGTCGTTCAATAAAGCCGCTAATCGATAAAGTGTTACTTACCTATGTTCTAATGCACCTCATTCTAAAATAAATATATTTTCTCACACATTTCAGGAATCGATTACGCACGAAAGGACGTCCGCCTGCACAGGCATTCAATAAAAATGGGAATAAAACATTTGTTTGTACCTTGAAGTAACAATATATGGAGGGAGAGCTAATTATTTTTACCCAACCTATACAAACTTGCGATAAATCACTTTCTCCGGGTTTTCACGTCGTACATCATGAGAGAAAAAGAGACAACAAATATAATACACCGCTTCTATGTACTGTAACGATGATTTTGGTCTCCTGGATTACCGCGGGACTCCGCCCATATTTTTTTATTATGCCACTAAACTTGACGCAACTAAACGGTTTTTTAGGTTATATGCTATATTTTAATAATAATAATACTACTGTGAAAAAGTGGTTAATCGAATAAACAAAAACATTATGTCGATATGTGCTATGAATGAATTTATAAATACCCTAGCCTTAGTCTTAGCCACGCCCACGTCTGCCGAGTCCGGTAAAAATCATTAAAAACTGACTACACTGCCTTGGATAGGCACCACCCAATGTACTCTAAGGTTTGTACCTTACAAGGACAATAAACAATACCTGCCTAATTCCTCAGATCCCAATGCAGCTATAAATAATTCCAATAAAATCAATGTCCTTGCAAATGGACAACAATATGCAAACCATACATTTGAAAGAATCAAATCTGCTTTGTTATACGAACACATTCAGAGAGGCATACTTGCATTCCCTTTCATACGCTGACCGCAAAGCTGCCCCGAGACACGCGCCGAGCAGAAAAAGTACCAACGTACCTTAATAAAAAAAGAAATACAATGCTCGAGCCCCCCCTCGATCATAATCGAACACAAATTCAATATAACCATAGACAATACGAGCAATGAATCCCGTAATATGCAGTATGTGTAATATGAACTCTTCGGTAACGGGGCATCATTGACCAATTGTGATTTTTTTACCGCCGAGGCAGACAATGGCCGTGGAGGAGTGAACGTGTCCAAATAAAATTTATTGGTCAACAACAAATGATTCCGCGCGGCGGGGAGGTTTGGGGGGAAATCAAAAAGCTTCGCGTCGGAGGGGTAGGTACCTAATAATATGATATTTATTTACGGTGATACTCTCGCGCTGATCAACCAGGTGTGGCTGCCTTATCCTCGTAAATGCAAAAATCTCGTGCAAGAGAATTTCATGCACTTTAACACTACGTTTCGAAGGGGGGTTCTAATGTCATCTCGAATGGGAGTCTTGTGCGATATATTGGATAACTAACTAAGTAACCATCACGCCGTTTCCCCGCAGGGGTAGGCAGAAAGGACGGACCGCCATACAACTTGGCACACACTCCTTGCTTCGTTCACATTCATACATCGTCTCATACATACTCTACTATTATTCTAACTCTTCACGTGGCCCGATTCAGGTATTTGATTCACTTGATCGTGCCGTGTCTTCTTCAGGCGTCCCCGACTTCTTCTTCCATTCACTTTCGCATCATATATTCTTTTCACACTCTTTTCTTCGCTTATTCGCTCCACATGCCCAAACCATCTAAGCGTCTCTTTCTTGATTCTATCCATTACGCTCACATCAGCCTTGCATTCTTTCCGGATATCCACATTTTTAATACGGTCATACATGGTTTTACCGCACATACGTCTCAGTAATCTCATTTCCACAGCATTCAGTCTACTTTCATCCTTCCTCTGCCAGCTTCATTGCTCACTGCCATACATCAGGGTAAAGCACTCCATTATGTACTGCTAGCTTCACTTCTTTGGACGATTTCTTATTTGCGCCAACAGCGTACAGTCCTCCATTAATGGAGTTTCCTGCATTCACCCTTCTTTCAATATCCTTATCAGCCTTTCCGTCTCTCGTCAACATACTTCTCTTTTAGTAAACTCTAAAGTTTTTCCGATGGATCTAAAACACAATGGCGCTACGTCGTTTCCGATTACCCATGTTCATCGTTTAACGTGTACATCCGAACCACCGCAAATATGAAACCCCATTGTCTATGGACAAAATAAAACATAATGAAGTATCCAGTATCTCCGCTAGGGGGCGAGTTCCCACAGCTTTGGCCCACTAATAAAAAATCGTTACGTCACCCAGGGGTTAATTGATGGGCTAGATAGATACATCGCGAGGTCTCCCATAGCCTTTGGACGCTTTGATAATGTTTTGATTGGTCACCCCCAGAGGGTTGATTGTATTAATCAGATCTGATTTTTCCCACTGACGCGCTTGCGTCGATTCTTTTATGACATTTAGTTTGTTTTATTTCATTATTAGTTGTGCAAAGAAGAGCTGATCAAAGATGCATTCTAAGGAAAGGCAAATTTACAAAGTAAATCAAATGAGAGAAGAAGCCTAATTGGATCCCGATAAAAGCGAGACTACTCTACTATAACGGCCTCCGTGGCCGAGTGGTAAGACCCTCGATGGCGAATCCTAGGTTCAAACCCGGCGTGCGCAAAAAAATTAAACTCAATTAATATGTGTCATAATACATTCAATTAATACAAACATAATATTTAGTATATTTGCGGCACGTTCCAAAGTGGTAGATGCTCTAAATTTAACCCAGGTGAAAGACCACAAATCAGCTTCGAAACTTTGCTTGAAATAACTTTAACCGTTTGCTGACCAGAGCTGAATAGCCAGGTACTTCCTAATCTTTTTCTTCCCCATCTCCTTCCCCTCCCCACTACCTTCAGCCTCACAACATACTCCAATTGGGGATGCCATAGTCTCACTGGCTGTAGACGGTTGTGAGCACTTGGGACCCTTGTGCGGTATTGACTATAAAAAAATATGTGTTCATATTTATGGAATATATAAAATTTAAAAAAACCAAATGCTCAAATATTTTGTAGATGAAATTATTGTTGATAAAAGTGTACTAGAAATGTAAATAGAACAAGATTTATGAAAAAAACAGAGTCACCGAACTGCCTAATGTACAGAGGACTAAAAATGTATGTTGAGATGCCTGAAAGTGTGAAAGTGAAGGAAGAATGAATGTATTTAAGAATAAATGTTATGCTTTCTGCGAAAATTTAATACAAAAAAGTGAAAATTAATATGTTCATATTTTATTACTTTATATAACAGGTAATGTGAGCTAACTTAATATTTTTTTTTCAAAGTTTCCTTTTGCAGTTACGAAAACGATTATGCCAGTAAAAAACTCAACGTACAATTAAAAAAAACTTTGGAAGTTTTCGATTATGAAATCAATAACCATGCGTTGATTAATATTTTCTTATTCCACAACACATTGCTCTATTATTTTTTAAAAACATCTGAAACTATAGATACGCCGTTGTTTTTCCTAGCCTACTGTGTTTTTTTCTAATGTTTAATATTAATATTTTAGCATTTGTTAAGAAAGTACTCTTTTAATTTGAAACCTTCTTAAATATTTAGAAAAACCTGCTCAAAATAAGAATGTTTTTATTTCCACAAATAACTGCAGACTCTGAATTCAAGTCAAGCATCTCAACCATCACATCACCCGGGCTGTGTGTCGAAAATAGAAATTGTTTAATTGTGAAATATGCGAACAATAAAACAGAATTATATTATAATTTGATACGTTTTACTTTGCAGTCAGTGTGGATTTAAAAAAAATCCATAGATTTAAAATCAGTTCGTTCGTTAGTTCCTCCTTTGGTTGTCTACATAGTTTATCATGTCAAGCTGTTGGTATGTGCTTTTTGTTTAAAAACAATTAAGTCTTTAGCATATTTAAATTTTAAAATTAAACTGAGAACTTCACCTCGATACGAAAAGCCAAACAACACGTCTATCTTCGGTAGGAGTATTACCTAAAATTAAACCTAGGTAACTAAAATCGCGTGTTATCCAATTTAGACAATTTGATAGACCGCCAGGATTAGCGATGACTCTCTGATTGTCTATGAGGGATTCCCACAGTCATTAGGGTGCAGGGTGCAGCAGGGCGGGGCGGCCACACTTTGCGGCGAGGGTGGGAGGGCACCCTATCGCACCACTGATTGATGGGACCATCTCGGGCAAACGGCAGATAGCACGGTATTAAATGGCTCATTGAACAAGAGGGCATGTTATTGGTGTAGAAAATGTTCAGGTTTTGCTGGATACCAACGGTTTTTGCGTTATTTGGAATATTTTTCAACTTCAATTCCGCACATGCCTAAAAATAATCACACTAAAATATGTCATCAAATCGATCAAAAATCATTTTATTCGATACTTGTAAAGAAACTCAAACATTCTAGATTTTTTAAGAGACGGCGTGCGTGGTCAAGTGGTAAGACGCTCGGATACGAATCCAAAGGTCGCGGGTTCAAGCCCGATGTGTGTAAATCACATTTTATATAATCAATATGTGTCGTAACACATTAAATTCATATGAGATAATATATAGCAATATTTACGGCACGTTCCAGAGTGGTAAATACTCTGTATCACTCTGGTGAAAGACCACAATTCAGAATCGAAACGTTGCTTGAAATAGCTTTAGCCTTGTTCGGTGCCCAGATCTGAATAGTCAGGTACGTCCCGACTTTCCTCTTCCCATATAACTCCCCTCCCCACTACCTTCAATTGGATGTAGTTATGCAGAAAGCATCCAACTCCAAAAAGATGAAACCGAGAAAAGGCATTTGAAAATATGTCTATACAACAGCATTAACATGCGTAATGGGCATTTGTAAAGCAAAAATCATTGTTTTTTTCTGAGAATTATTATAAATAGGTGATTTCGGAATCTATTAATGTATAAATTTAAAAAAATGTATTTCTTATGTTATCCTACATTTTAATGTTTTTAAACTTCAATTTAAGTCAAATATGTATAAAAATTGAATTACCAAAAATCTATTGCATTTAGAGCTTGGATGTTTTCAGCAGATAGAAATATCTCGAATTTATCAATAGGAAAACATGTTAAACTCGATTTTGGCAAATTGTGGGTTGGACGCTTTCTGCATTAACTACGTCCAATTAAGGATGCCATAGTCTTACAGGCTCCAGGCGGTTGGGAGCAGTTGAGATTCTTGTGTGGAATCAATTATAAAAAAATTAAAAACCTATTGTTGAAGAGAAATTCATTTTGCATTCGATTTATATGCTTTCTTAGAATTTCGGCTCAAATACACTGTAGAATTCCTACCGCAGATGGAGACATAAACAAACCATTATTGCACCTGGAACATTTCAATCTCAAAATAAACTACAGGAATAGTTTTTTTCCCACGTCACGTTTGCAATATCAATGACTCAGTGTGGTGCCAACTCTGACGTCTGTATCAACAGCGGATAGAAAAACAATCTCACCCCAAGATCTATCGGCGCCGACTGCAAAATCGGAAAGCAGGAAATTTGTTCAAATCTTTATTGGATCAGTTTCAATCGGCTATCTACGTGAGAGATCTGAAACCGAGAGCGGAACTCCATAGCGAAAACAATCATTAAAACGTTATTGATTTTATTTTTTGTTAGTTGACTTGCTCCAATGAATATCGATAGCTTGTACTTTTTAATTGGCCTGAGTTACTACTGTTGCTTATTGTATGCTGATGATGCGGTGCTGATTTCTGACAGTATGGAAGATCTACGGTTTCTCGTGTCTAGGATGAACCAAGCACGTATGCAGAATGAGTGATGATGAATCTAAGTAAGTCAATGACGTTACATATATAGACACGTTATAGCCTTAGAATATTAACACAAAATGTGGCAAGCAAAACACACACGTTACCAGTAAATTCATCATTTAAATATCGGTCATATAAGACAAAGATAGACATTCATAGAATTGTGTGAACGAAACAGATCCGAAGTTCGGACCGCGTTCCATACTTGCTTGAAACGACCTCAAGCAACGCGTGGCCGTTTAGTACCAAATCGGCTTAAACACCGATCACACCAACTAGCGTGATTATTGCTTGTCACTTTGAGAGCGCTACGTGTATGCTATATATATGTAACGTCATTGAAGTAAGTCCTATCTCGTGGTGTTTGAAAGAGTACGAGAAAAGTGTACCAGAACAGCGTGCAATACAGTTTTCAATGGCGGATACTTGAGCAAGTAGATGCGTTTGTGTGTTTGGGAAGGATGTTCTAGAGAGATGGAAAGGCTGATAAGGATATTGAAAGAAACGGGAAACTACATTAATGGAGGATTGGACGCTGTTCAAAGCGAAGCTAGCAGTTCACAGTGGATTGCTTATACCAACCCTGATGCATGGTAGTGAGACATGGAACTGGCAGAGAAAGGATGAAAGTAGACTTTTTATATTTTTTAATTTGACCGGTTAGTGGCTGAGTGGACAAACGCGTCGGATTTTTATCCGGGTGTCGTAGGTTCTATTCCTCTGCTAACTAAGTCCTCCATCATTGCACAAGCAAAATCTTCCGCTTATTATGATGGCGGTAGGAGTTTTTCAAAAAATATTATTCGTAAAAGCGAAGTAAGAAAAAATTAAGTTAAGACTTAATGCTTTAAAAATGAGATCACTGAGTCGTATGTGCGTAAAATATGTATGACAGTGTTAAAAATGTGGCTATCCGGAAAGAATGTAAGGCTGATGTAAGCGTAATGAATGGGACTAAGAAAGGGACACTAAGATGGTTTGAGCATCTAGAGCGGACAAAGAAGAAAGAAGTGTGAGAAAAATATATATTGCGCAGCGAATGAAGAATATTCGGGGATGCCCGAGGAAGACATGGCACGATCGAGTGAATCAAATAGTTGATTCGAGCCAGAATAACGTAAGAGTATTTAAAGATAATTTGTGAATGTGAATGAAGCAAGGAGCGTATATCAAGAGTCAAGACAGAGTTGTGTGGTGGTTCCCTTGCGGGGAAACTTTGGTTAGAGTTTTTTTAATATTTGGAGAATTTAAAAACGTCTTATCCTCATCAGCCTTGCGACATCCAGCTTAAGATACAGGTTTCCCTGAAATGTCTCCAATTTTGCTGATCCTCTTACCCGTCCTAATCCAATATTTATCTCCAGATCGGTAAGACTTTTCATCTATGAGCGAGCTCTGTTTCTCTTCCCCAAGCGATGTCACCTGATGATGTTTGATTTTCACAATTCATCCGTCAGTTTTGCTTCTTGTTCGAGTATCGTCCCAAAATCGAAACGCGTCTTGATATATCTTTAGCTTTGTTTAAGCGGCCAAAATTAATTACTCAATATTCCTCTTCTTTCCTTTCTTCCGCCAGATATACGAGCTGCTACAAAGAACTGCTTCATTTTGTGACAGTTCACACTTCACACATTTTTAAGTGTGCGAATACTTCAATCGAAGTTACAAAGAAATGTGAAGCCTACAAAGACCACAAAGAGCTATTTTGTTTTACTGCAGTTCACACTTCAATCGTAGCTCATATTCAACTTATAATGTAACTTCAATTGTGGTTTCAGTTCTTTTCGATTTCAGATCGCTGGCCACTTTGTGATTAGAGTTTAATCACAAATGAAGGTCCATGAAAGCAATCAGCGGCCATAGAAACGGTAAAGTGTGTTGGTTTCGTCTGCCCCGCGTTCGACAATCGACCAGATTACAGATGCCGTCACTGCCCCCGCCTGCCGCCACAGGGACACTGATATTGATATAATCCGTTATATTTGGCTGTTTGTACTATGAGCGTATAGTCTGTTTGACGACGAACGACGAAGTAAATATTAAAATTGTTATTTAAAATATTATTTTTGGAAGATGATGATGTTACTTTGTTAACTTAATAAAATATTGTTAACAGCAAATTTATTTGCATTTACATATGTAATAAAATTTGTCATTCAACAATTTATAATGTTTAAAGCGCAGTTTTTTGTGAAAAATTGCTTCAAAGGCACTATAAAAATACACTTCCCAACCTTCCTCTTCTCCATCTCCATTCCCTCCCCACTACCTTCAGCCTCACAATATACCCCAATTGGAGATGCCATAGTCCCACTGGCTCTAGACAGTTGGGAGCAGTTGGGACTCTTGTGTGGTATACCAACCCCGATTGGGGTATATTATGGGGCTTAACAGAGTGGTGAGGAGAAGGAGATAGGTGGGAGGTTGGTTGGGAAGTACCTTACTATAATATCTGGTCAACAAACACGACTTATGGCATTTCAAGTAACATTTCGATTCTTAGTGGTAACTTTTCACCAGGGCGATCCTGAGAGTATCTACGACTTGGAAATACATAACTATTCAATATTTTTCAAGCAAATTGAAAAACGGTAATTTGTTTCTAAGGAAGAATGAAGATCCGTGCGATAATTGATATTGTTTGTTGAATTGGGTAAGAAAAGTGTTCTTATTCATGAAATAGCATTTTATTCACACTATACATTAATAAAAATAAATTGAATAACCGAATTAATCGTTTGCACATCATAATTTTAACAATTATTAAGTCAATATGACAACAATTAATATATTATAGTAATGACATTTGAACATTAATTTTGTATTTAAATAGATCTCCTGAACATGTTTATAAATGTGGCTTTGGGGGTTTATCTTTTAGGCCACAGATTTCATAAAGTTTTTACACTTCGTAGGAACATTTTAATTATTAAAAATATGCCAACACGAAAATGATGTCAATAATGTTTGAACGGAGTTTAGTTCTGATCGGTTAGGTGTTTCACCCTTAGATTAGCGAGGGAGGTTTGCTTATCTCCGCACAAAGGGCGGTAATTACTGGGAAAATAGCGAAGGTATGATAGCTGCAAACACAACACAAGGGTGGCTATCAGCTACCAGCTATCAGCTACCAGCTACCAGCTATCGGTTACTGGCTATTTATGCCGAGCTGTGAGCACCTTTTGAAGCCTTTGTTTTGAATGTTTGTAAGGATTTGTGGTAAGTGGACATTGAAAAGTATGATGTATTCTGATTTCACGTGGTTTCTCCGTGTATTATACGAGTATATACCACAAGAACGCCCTATTTTGTTTTGTTTTTTAAAGAAAGACAAACATTCCCGGGTTACGAATAACCTGGCTGAAAACTCGTACTGACATCATAAGAAGCGGAAGATGTTGCTTATGCAATGATGGAGGACTTAGCCAGCAAAGGAATTGAACGCACGACACCCGGGTGGGAATCACTACCTTCAGCCTCACAACATACCCCTATTTGGGGATGCCATAGTCTCACTGGCTCTAGACGGTTGGGAGCAGTTGAGACTCTTGTGCGGTATTCATATAAATATATCAACTTCAAATTGTACCAGTCTGAAGAAGTCCGTTGCAAGGTGAAACCTCGTTGAAAGCTCTTAATAAAAAAACAAGGGAGTAAAGTTTAAAAACTGTATTATTAAAGCCGAAACTACCACATACTCGTACATGCACACATTTCTCGCCTACATACACTCGGGAATGAAGACACCTCAAATATTGACATCTTTTATATGAATTTGCCCAAATTTATAAGACATTTAAATGAAATATTGATTTGTCACTAATATATGGGAACTATTAATTATTATTATTTATTTATTTTGCTATTCATTTCTCAAAACGTTTTACTTTTTATTGTGTTATTTCATGTATATCCTTTTTGAACTGTATTATTTTCAACTTTGACACGAAGCACTCACTTTGTGGTAAGACATAATTAAATTTTTAAATAAATGTAACTTTGTTTTGACACCACTTTATTAGATACATATACCAACCGGTTCCGGCTCTACCTGAACCTTCTTCAGGGTTGAACAAATATGTATACATATATATTTTTTCAACCCCCCTAACGTTATATTTGTTGAAGAAGGTTCAGGTAGTCAAAACAAAGTTACTTTTATTTAAAATTTTGTATTATTTTCTGTACTCATGCACTTATTCATGTTTAATTATTATGTAAAAGCCCATCATAAATAAATACATTAAATTAAATGGAATTCCATTACGTATTAACAGTTTAAAACTTAGAAATAATATATGTTGCATAATAAGGTTGGTGAAAAGCTTGGCTTTGGTCATAGGTGGTAGGTATAAATTACCATTTGGTATTACGTAAATTATACGAGTCCTGTTCTTACCCTTTTGGTGACATAATACATATAACTAATACGGTGTAAGTCACAAAAGGTACCTCCGCTCCGCACTAAATCATAATTTGACACCTGAATCGCGCATTAATAAAAAATGTCTATTGTCAAATAAAGAGGCGCTACACGACCCATCCCCGCGCCATTTATTCAAAGTGGATATAACGCATATTTACAGAAGCATTAGAATAAGTTTATTTACATATTAGGCATTATTTGCTCGGAATCCAAAGGGTTTTAAACAAAGGGTGCGGAGGGTTGAACGAATTGTAAATGTTTAAAATGTTTCAACGTGTGGGGAACCTTTTTTCTGCGTTTTTTCGCTCACTCCCGAATTTGAATGAAGTATTTTCGTAAGTGTGGAATGAAGTTATTTTCAATTTAATGCAAACAAAAGCCATGCGAGTATTGTTTATTACATTTTTTTTTGCTAAGTGGTTTTCTATTGTTCTCAATAAAATGAAATAAATAATTTATGAATATTTTACTTTTTTTTATAGTGAATACCGCATAAGAGTCCCAACTGCTCCCAACCTTCTGGAGCCAGTGAGACTATGGCATCCCCATTTCGGGTATTTTGTGAGGCTGAAAGTAGTAGGGAAGAAGATGGGGAAGAGGAAGGTTGGGAAGTACCTGGCTATTCAGATCTGGTCACTAAACACGACTAAAGCCATTTTCAAGCAACGTTTCTATTCTGCATGGTGGTCCTTCATAAGGGCAATACTTAGAGTATCTACCACTCTGGAACGTGCCGCTAATATACTTTATATTATTTTATATGAATTAAATGTGTTATGACACATTTTAATTAAATAAAAGTTATTAGCGCACGCCGGGTTTGAGCCCGCGACCTTTCGATTCGTAGTCGAGCGTCTTACTTCTCTACCATGGAGGCCGTCAAATCCTTTTTAACACGGAAACTAGAGGAACTATTCCCGTCAAAGAATGCCTTTGATATTTAGTCACATTTAGTTAGTAAGTCCTTATTCTTTCCCTTCCTCACAGCTTCACTAGATATCTTACCTAAATGGGGATGCCATCGTTACTCTAATTCTGAGCAGTTGGAAGTTGACATAAAAAAGACGTTTTGTTTTGGGTGTTGTGAACGTTGATTATAAATTTCTACGAGCCCTAACTGCACAACTTTCACAAGGGACATTGATAAATGAATGCATTGAAAACTCAATCTTAACTCCAGAGTGCTCGGCTAAATTAATAAGGAATGCCAATCTTCTTTCAGAGGGAACGTTGTCATCATTTTTGCATGGGACCAGAATAAAAGCGTCAAGATCAGGTGTGCAAGTAGGTATACATGTACCTGTATGTACATATACCATTTTGCATTTACATAATCGTGCTCAGGTATTCCATTATCAAGATAAGCTTTCAGGGGTTTTGATTTCTTTCCTGTCTTTAGTAATCGTTTAGATTCTGCCATCTCGAAATGCGCAATGCAGAGAGGGTGGTGAACAGTCAATAGGATAACGAAATACCCATTTATTCAATTGATTTCATATCTTTACGAAGGTGAAAACTGTTTTGAATCAAGCTGCATGCCAGTATTATACTGGATTGTTGTGTGCTATTGAAAATCTTCAAAAACAGTCTACATTTACTCCACACAGGAGGCCTCGAGGTAAATTATTTGCCTCAAGGCCTATCTCATCTTTGGGAACGTTGTGTAAAGGGTCTTTTTGAATAAAGGAAATAGTGAACTTGGGTCCTGAAGAGGCTCATATTGAAGGAGGGAGGAAACACAGAGGCCGGAAAATCGCTCCACAGCCGAGCTGTTGAACATAAGAACGATTCGTTTTCATGTATCGTCTGTGCTCTAAAGATTGTAGTCAGTTTGTTAAAATAGGAGAATCTATCGAGGCCGTTTCTGGTTTTTTTTCAGGTATTTAGGTGATTATGTCTACCCACGGGTATTTTTAATTAATAATAAACTTATTTGGTAGGTTACTTACTTTGAAAAATCTTTTTTTTTATGGAATCAGTTTGTGGTGATGTTTTAATTACTACGAAGGGTAGGCAAGGGGATGCAAAAATAGAGAGGTCAGGCGAAACGAGGCGAGCATCCACACCAACACTCGGGCTCCCTCGGGTAGACTCGGCAAAAGTGTAGACCTGACACTGCACAAATTGTACTTTGTAAAATAATTGGACTTTTCCCAGCAAAGCCAAAGGTTCGGCGGCACATCGCCGAAGCGGAAGTCGTCCTGTTTGAAGATATAATGTATCAAACACAAGCGATTAGCTGCCCGGGAGGGGGGTGCAGCGGGGTGCGAGCCTTGTCCCACCAGACTACTGCCTATTTGTATAAAGGGTGCGGGAAGATTCGGGAAATAAATTGCCTTAAACGTGGCGACAACTGGATGTGAATCAAATGATTATTTATTCAAACGGAATAAATTGAAAATTAAACTCAAACAGCGGGGCGTTACGGGCTTCTCTGTTGCGAGTGCGCCGAGGGCTTTACGCAAACTTTTGTTTGAGTAAGTGCTTATTATGTGAACATTGTGGATTTTGTAACGTTTCGTGTTGTGAAAATCATCAATGGAAACTTTGTGTTTTGTCGTTTAATCCGTCATGCGAAATATTTGTAGGTACGCGCACGTTAATTACCTGTGTTTACTCATTGTCGTCTCAAATTAGGGAATGTAAATTGGCATGCAAGTGTGGGATAGAAAGAAGAATGAGTAAGGAAAGGCTGGAAAGTACCCAGTTAGTTATTGACGGCAAAATTACTAAAAGCATTTCTAAAAACGTTTCAACAATAATTTTATATCATTCCAGGGCGATTTAAGAGATATGTTATTTTTAAAAGATGAGAAAATCTACGTAACCGACGTACTTAATAGCTCCATCTTCAAATTTTAGTATACCAGGAGCGAACTTCGAATTAGGTATTTTCAATAATTTATTAAGATAATATTTATCAACAACTAACTAACCATAATGCCGTTTCCCCGCAGGGGTAGGCAGAGAGGACGGACCACCATATACCTCTGTCTTAGCATACACTCCTTGCTTCATTCACATTCATACGTCGTCTCAAACATACTCTTCTGTTATTCTGACTTTTCACATGACCCGATTCAAGTATTTTTTTTTTTTTTTTTTTTTTTTTTTTTTTTTATTAATTACAATATAACATAACACGAAAAACATATGATGAAAAACAAATATGTTGAAAACAAATAATATTTTATTCACAGTCCTCCTCACTAGGGATTCCTGTTCCGAGGGGGACTGTAGGTTGCTACGTTGTTGTCGCTGGTTCTACGATTACTGCAAAATCTTCATAATTTCCTCGTCTTCATGGTTATTGATCCACATTTTTATGCTGCTCTTAAACATTTGCATCTCGGTGGTATCTTTTATATGTTTTGGGAGAGCATTATATAATTTGACAGCATGAAACTTGTGGTTTTTCTGTCCAAAAGATGTGTTCAATCTTGGAATGTTGATTTTATTTAAGGTTTTTATTCTTGTAGTGTGAGTGTGTTGGTCAGTAAGGTACTCACTCTTTCTTTTAAAATTAAGTAGAGCATTTTTGTGTATATTTTTATTTATTTGATTTATTTGATCGTGCCATGTCTTTCTCAGGCGTCCTCGACTTCTTCTTCCATTCACTTTCGCATCATATATTCTTTCCACACTCCTCTCTTTGTTCACTCGCTCCACACGCCCAAACCATCTAAGCGTCCCTTTTTTGATCCTATTCATTACGCTCACATCAGCCTTGCATTCTTTCCGGATAACCACATTTTTAATACTGCACATACGTCTCAGGGATCTCATTTCCACAGCATTCAGTCTACTTTCATCCTTCCTCTGCCAGATCCATGCCTCACCGCAATATATCCGGGTTGGTATGAGCACTCCATTGTGGACTGCTAGCTTCGCTTCTTTGGTCAATTTCTTATTTGCGCCAACAGCGTTTATCCTCCATTAATGGAGTTTCCTGCATTTACCCTTCTTTCAATATCCTATCCCAGAATATTGAACCCATTTCCCCCATTTATATTACAACAGAGTTAATTTGATTAACTTGCAGCAAAATCTGCTCGCGTGATCCCATCATATCAGGGGTTAGGGTTGAGCTAAAACCGGCGAATTACGTGTGAATTCGTTGAAACAACAGAACCCACATTAGTTACCGGTTACCGGCAGTGTCAAGTCATAATGTTTAGTTTAAGGGGTTATTCTCCACATGGTTTAAAAAATCTAATATATTTAGCCACATTTGTCTCGACAGGGGAACTCCTACCAGTGAGACAGGCAAAGCAAAAGCCACTGCAATATTTGTTATTAAGATAAATAAAGAAATAAATAAAATAAATAATAAATTGCATTGTAGCTTGGAGTCATAACATCAAATGAAATGTGACTTTTTGGATTGTCATCATTTGATTAAATTAAACAATTGTAATAACATATGTCCCAATCAATCAGTTACGGAAGAACCCTTTACCAGGCTTAAGTACAAATTAGCAACAAATACACAAAGACGTATTGATGATAAATAATGACTTTTAGTAGGATTGACGAAAAGAGTGTAACGAGAATTTACGATGCGAAAATGAATGATAAAAGCAGTCGAGGACAACCGAGGAAGACATGTCACTATCAAGTGTCAGAATCGTATCGAGAATTATGGCGAGAGTCAGAATAACAGAAGCATATGTATGAGGCGATGAATAAATGTTAATGAAGCAAAGTGTGTTCCAAGACAGAGTTGTCTGGTGGTCCATCCTCTCTGCCTACCCCCTGGGAGCAATGGCTTGTTTTTTTAAACAATTTAAAGTGAATGTCGTACAAGAGTGTCAACTGCTCCCAACCATCTGGATCCAGTGGAACTATGGCATCCCCAATTGAGGTATGTTGTGAGGCGGAATGTAGTGGGGAGGCAAAGGTGACGGGGAAAAGGAAGGTTATGAAGTATCTGGCCAACCTTATCTGGTCAGCAAACACGGCTAAAGCCTTTTCAAGCAACGTTTTGATTCTGAATGGTGTTCTTTCAGGGCGATACTTAGAGTATCCACCACCCTGGAACGTGCCTCAAATATAGTTTATATTTTTTTATACGAATTAAATGTGTTATGACACATATGGATCAATTAAAAGTTATTTGCGCACGTCGGGTTTGAACTCGCCACCTCTGGATTCGTATTCGAGCGCCTTACCACTCGACCGCAAAAGCCTTTGAATATAGTATTTATTCACTGACCCTAAACCACGCCATATTCTGTAATTGTTTAGTTTAGTGTTTTTCCTGACAGCAGTAATAGTTTAAACAAAGTTGACGTTTTCAAAAAGTTTTCGAAATGAACGGTTTGTAATAATTTATAAGCCCTAGAACATTCTCAGCAAATCTCATACCAATGACGACTACTCGCCAAAGACAACCATTAATATAAATAAAACATAGGTTTAGCAGACATGTGAACGTAATAATAATTGTTAATTGTTATTCCGATTAACAAATATGAAATTATTTGATTTACGGCTCCACCGCTTCCTCTCAAAGGGCCCGCGGCGGAGGGAATCGTTCTACCTAATAACGGGTTAGCGAATGGCCGACATTCTGTCGAAACATATTTAACTTTGTCGTTGTTGATTCAACAATGCTCACAGGAATCGCTTTACATTGCTTTCTAGAAATTGATATCTTTAATCGGGATTCGACAATTCTGCATGAGGTAAAATCTGAAGCCATTCAAGCCAAGCAGACTCGGGGTTGACCCGAAAAACGCCTGGCGCACGTCAAATTTTTCGCGCCACTTGTCAAAACCTAAATTTAAACATCAAACTTTTCGAAAAACACTTTTCCTACATCCTATCAGTATACAAAAATAATCAATGACGTTACATATATATATATAGACACGTTATAGCCTTAGAATATCAACACAAAATGTGGCAAGCAAAACACACACGTTACCAGTAAATTCATCATTAAAATATTGGTCATGTATGACAAAGATAGACATTCATAGAAATTCTGCATGAAGGAAAAATCCGAAGTAAGACCGCATTCCATACTTGCTTGAAACGACCTCAAGCGACGTGACCGTTTAGTACTAAATCGGCTTAAACACCGATCACACCAACTAGCGTGATTATTGCTTGCCGCTTTGAGAGCGCTACAACGTGTCTATACATATGTAACGTCATTGAAAATAATACGTTGCTTTAAATACGTTTCTATTTAGGCACCAACTTTAAAAAATATATTTTCCGTTTATTCGTAACCCGGGAATGTTTGTCTCGAAAAACTACACACAGCTTACTTTTGGTAATAAAGCAATGCTCGCTTCTGATAAGGCTACGAATCTGGGTCGCGGGTTCGATGCCCGGCATGCGCAAATGAACTTTACTTAATTTATTTGTGTTTTGTTCACATGTAAATAATATAAAATAATATAATGTATTTGCGACACGTTCCAGAATGGTAAGATACTCCAAGCATCGCCCTGGTGAAAGACCACCATTCAGAATCGAAACGTTGTTTGAAACTGCTTCAACCATGTTTGGTGACCAGATCTGAATAACCAGGTACTTCTCAACTTTCATCTTTCCCATATCCTCCACTCTTTACTAACTTCAGCCTCACAACATACCCTAGTTGGGGATGCCATAGTCCCACTGGCTCCAGATGGTTAGGAAGGGTTGGGTTGGGACTCTTGTGCAGTATTTACTTTGCGTTAATAAGCTAAACTAATTTGTGTTTTTCACATATAAACAATATAAAATAATGTATAGTATATTTGCGTCACGTTCCAGTTAAATATCGCCCTGGTGAAAGACCACAATTCAGAATCGAAAAGTTGCTTGGCTTTAGCCTTGTTTGGTAAACAGATCTGAATACCCAGTAACCTCCCCATATTCGTCTACCCCATCTCCTTCCTCTCCTTACTACCTTCAACCTTACAACACACTCCAATCGGAGATGCCATAGTTCCACTAGCTTCGGACAGTTGGGACTCTTGTGCAGTATTGACATTACTTTTTACTGTTTAACCCAATGACGTTACATATATTATAGACACGTTGTAGGGCTCTCAAAGTGGCAAGCAATAATCGCGCTAGTTGGTGTGATCGGTGTTTAAGCCGATTTAGTACTAAACGGTCACGCGTCGCTTGAGGTCGTTTCAAGCAAGTATGGAACGTGGTCCGAACTTCGGATCTGTTTCGTTCATACACATACACGTATATTCTATGAATGTCTATCTTTGTCATACATGACCGATATTTGAATAATGAATTTACTGGTAGCGTGTGTGTTTTGCTTGCCAAATTTTGTGTTAATATTCTAGGGCTTTAACGTGTCTATGTATATATAACGTCATTGGTTTAACCCACATTTTTCTACAATTCATTGAGAAACATGGATTTTGTAAGTCTTTTCTTTAGTAGTAAAGAAAAATTGTTTAAAGATAATATTAAAATTAGTTTCAAAACCTACCAGAAGCAAAAGTTAAGCCGAGAAGGTCTTCTTATTATACTCGTACCTAACCGCTTGGTTTAATTACTGGCTACTGCCGTCATTGTCCCGCTGTACCAGCGTGGGTAGGTACTGGATGCTGCCTTATAAAACAGAAGTGATTATTATACTCGTGTCATTGGAGCGCGCCTTGATCGTTGTAGCCACCTGCGTCGAGGGTTTCTTTATGCGTTTCTTTTTGGTCCAGGGACAAGGAGATTCAGTGGTCGCATTCTTTTCATCTCTCTTCGTTATAATCAGGACGCTCGCGCATTGTCCTTTAGAGCTTTACAAGATCCTCGGAAGAATAATAAATCCACCGTCGTCATTTGAACAAGTGGGTTAAGAGTTCAGATAAAATAATTAGGAATTAATATGTAATATTAGAAAATAAGATCTGTACAGCGCCCTTGAGGTGATTTTTCACAAAAACGGCGCTATGCAAATCATCCAAATTTGATTATTATTTATTAACGGTAATATCAGGGAGAAGATAATTCAAAACCGTTTTTTTTGAGAAAATTTGCAGTAAATCTACAACAATTTGACACATATACTCGTATAATACAAAGAATAACAAATGATGCCATTTATAAATTTTCCCTCTGCTGGTGAGAAATATTATAAAAAAAGTGTGACAATATACAGTTTATTTTAGTCACTTAACTAAGTTGATGAGGGAAAGAATATATTGTCGTCGGAAAGGGAAAAAACTTACACCAGAGCACTTTAAAGTTTTTTAAGCTTTGACATGAAGCACTCACTTTGTGGTAAGACATAATTAAATTTGAAATAAAAGTATCTTTGTTTTAACACCACTTTATTGGACACATTCACCAACCGGTTTCGGCTCTACTTGAACCTTCTACAGGGTTGAATAAATATGTACTGTACATATTCATTAAACCCTGAAAAAGGCTCAGGTAGAGCCGAAACCGGTTGGTGTATGTGTCCAATAAAGTAGTGTTAAAACAAAGATACTTTTATTTCAAATTAATTTTTTTTGTTTGTTTTACAGTAAAATTCACAAATCTTCGAGTGGTAAGATGCTCGAGTACGAATCCGAAGGTCGCGGGTTCAAACCCAGCGTGCGCTAGAACTTTTATTCAATTAACATGTGTCATAAAACATTTAATTTATATAAAAACAATCAAAAGTATGTTTGCGGTACCTTCCAGAGTGGTAGATACTTTAAGTATCGCCCTGGTGAAAGACCACCATTCAGAATCGAAACGTTGCTTGAAATGACTTTAGCCGTGTTTGGTGACCAGATCTGAAAAGCCAGATACTTCCCAACCTTCCTCTTCCCAATCTCCTTCCCCTCCCCACTACCTTCAGCCTCGCAACATACCCTATTTGGGGATGCCATAGTCTCACTGGCTCTAAACGGTTGGGAGCAGTTAAGACTCTTTTGCAGTTGTGACAGTTCTCATTTATATAAGAACTTTCAAAATATGTGGTTAATGATCTTGATAACGCTCGCTAAACAACTCATTTCCATATTATGTCTCTGTGCTCCTTTATTTACCATAGTTACTGTTCGTAATATCACCATGGTTACATCTCGGTAAGCGGTTCATTGGGGTGGCCCACTGTAAAGATGTCTAGCGAAAGGACATTGATAGCAGGGTGGGCTGGACCTCGGGGCTGCAATTAAACCATTAAATCATTTGATAACTAGTAGTTCTCGTTACTTTATTAGTTTTATGATTACTCAATAATAGATGTCAGCGCTAACTGAGTCAAAACTTAACTACTGGAACTGAGGGGTTCATGTTTCTACAAACATTTTTAATTGTTGTTTATGGAAGGTTTTGAAACAATTATACATTGTAGAATACATGTCTTGTTCTGGTTTAAATTCTAGCAATTGCTGGCCATGTTGGAAAGTTATTTATTGTTCATAAAATCTTTTTAAAGAATTAGGAATCGTGAAATTTTGAAAATTTGGAAAATTTTAAAGAAAAATTATAAATGCTGAACATAAATTCGGTTAGTAGCTGAATGGGCAAACGCGTCGGATTAACACCCGGGCGTCGTTGGTTAAATTCCTCTGTTAGCTAAGTCCTCCATCATTGAACAAGAAATATCTTCCGCTTATTATGATGGCGGTAGGTGTCTTTTAAAAATTTTGTCAGGTTATTCGTAACTGGGCATGTTTGTCTTTATTAAAAAAATGTCAGGTTAGGAAATAAAATATTGATATGTTTTGTAAAGAAGCTATAAACCCCAAGATTTATAGTACATACATTTTCACCAAGCATGACTTTAGTTAAAAAGGGAGTAAATCGGATACACGCTGTGTCACCTCGGCCTGTCCTACTGCTAACCGAGCGTCCTACGCACCGGGCTATCGACCACCTCTTATGAAATCAAAGAAAAAATAAAGAAAAGTAGAAAAAAATCTATTTGAATACCGTATTAATTAATTATGAGCCTTTTCTATTGTTTACTACATACACGTCCGAATACTATTCTTACCGAGAGATGTCTAACTATATTTTTTGAGTTGCTTGTATAGGTTAGGTTTGGTAGTAGCGTTTATATTATAATACGAGTACTCTGTCGTAAAAAGCCCTGTATTAATACCGTAAAACGTCTTTCAACCATTCGCTGTGGAAGCAACCACGTGATAACTACAAACAAAAAGTGCTGTCATCTTTAAAATTAAAAAAGAACTAAAGATTGATTTTAAAGATAAAATGTCAATTTTTATTCATAGATAGTCTAGAATAATTAGAGCAAGGTTTTTTTTCATAATATCATTTGCATGCATTTTTTACTGCCTATTTTATGATCCACTTGCCTACAGAATTATCTTGAGACAATACGATGCACGCAATGTGCATGTAATTTGAGTGGATATAAAATCTTCCTCTCTTGTGCTGCAGCATCTCTTTGTGTGGACCCTTTATACGTAAATCAGGGCTAGGATTCACCATTTAAAGCCCTTCACAGCATTGAAATGAATCACATTAGTTTTATATATGCGTCTGCATTTAAACGAGTGATCATTTATTTTTGTGATGACTTCAGAATTCTTCCATCATGAGTGAATTGATTTTTATTGATGCTTGCTTTATTCTTTACGGCTTTCATACTCTAAATTAAATGGTTGGTATACTTTAATGTAAATTTATTAAATTATTTATTTATTTTTTTTTTTTTCAAAGAAAAACAAACATTCCCGGGTGACGAATAACCTGACAATATTTTAAAAACTCCTACCGCCATCACGATAAGCGGAAAATGTGGCTTGTGCGACGATTGAGGACTTGGGCAGCAGGATCAAACCCACGACGCCCGGTTGGGAATCCGACGCGTTTTTCCGCTCAGCTACTAACCGGTCAATATAATCTTTCTGAAAATAGGATAATTACCTAATAAAGTACCCAAATTCTACTACAATTATGAAGGAATTATAATGTTATAGTCAAAACAAGAAGGGGTAATTTCGTACTCTAATCGAAACAAAATGTAGTTTCACTGACACAAAATATGTCAATATCCGAAGCGATTTGATTCAACTATAAGAGTGCCCTCCCCACCGGCATGACCATTGGCAAGTTAGTCCTGCATGCCGGGAGATAAAACAATCTATGCTGTCGATGACGGTGATAACCATTGGGAACATAAGAGTGAATGCTTTCCATGGTAGCCAAGTTTTCGAAACATCCACGAACCAATTTGAAGAAATGTGTAAAAATGTACAGATCCTTTCTGACCCGTAGATGGTTTGTTCCCAGCATACCCAATAGAGCCACGGGTAGTAAACATACTCCCTCGAGAAATCTCAGTTTTTTTTTCTGTACTCTCTCTTCAACATGAGAAATTACTTCTCTCGTATGGAGTCCAAATGATTGACCCACTGTCAAGCCTACTGCTTACTTAAAGAATTGAATAAAATTTTGAAAAAACCCAGGTGTCTCTGAAATTGCTTGCAGTGCGTAGAACAAAACCCAGTATTTTCAATAAAGTGCCACAAGCCATCTCAATATGAACATGAAATATATGTCAGCGTAATATAAAACATAATTCCAAGATCTTTCTTAGTTGGTGTTGGATCCAAAGCTGCGACAAAACACCGAATGTATTTTCAGCTTCAGATGAATTTGGAAAATAGTGGACTGCAAAACGATAAACTATACTACCTGTGTCTGATTATGGATATGGCGAGATTACGGAATGAAAGTAAAAATGGGAAACCATTCACTCACCGATGAAGTTGAAGTTATACGTAATTGAAGTTTTTTTACAAAATCGTACTATTAACAAATACGAATACACCACACCGATTTAATTATTCTCACAAAAACCACATTTTTGAATATTTTTTGGAAAACAACAAACCGACGAACAAGCGAAAAAAACAACGAAGTAACATGTTTATTCACATCAAAACTCTTCTGTTTGATTGTCAATTGTTTCGAGCACGGTGTTGTTGAATACAGAAATCGAATATTGCGAAATCGTAGGAAAGGTAGGAACTGGATGAAAAAACATGAAGGTAAGAACCCAACAAATAATCGCTTTGAAATCCAACCGTTGGAGACACGTTTTAATGTAAGTATTGTAATGAAGTAACAAAAAGAGCTAACTCACCCCATAAGCCTGTAATTTGAAACATTGTGATATTTATTAATCAAACACTTGAAACAGAAAAGAGTGAGAAAATACCATTCTTATTACTGTGGGAAACTGCTCCCTTGGCCGTCTGAGGACATTCTTCATTACGATCGTTTGTTCCTTTGTACAATATTACTTACGATTGTATTCATTACAAAGCTCCGAGTTACACTTGCAATGGTTATTAGTTACTGTGAAGGGTTCTTTGCATTGCTCGGCTTGTTAAAACAACACTTTAAAAAACAATTTAAAGTAGTATTTACTTAGAGTTTAGAACTACCGAAGAATGAATGCTGAACGTGAATGAATCAAATTGATGTTGAGGGTAGCGGCTTTTGAAAAATGGCAATCGCTTGTACTTTTATTTGCATTAACCTCTGGTGTGCCGGCGGCGCCAATAGCCACCGGGCATTCACCATTATCTTTTTAGGAGTTTTTATCCTTTTTATCCTTTAAAACCCGTTGTTTGCATATTTAAATGAACCGCAATCGCTTTTCAACTAAACAATCAATCAATAGAAATATTTTGCATAGCGTTAAGTTCAGTATAAGTCAAATTCGACGGCCTCCATGGTCGAGTGGTAAGACGCTCGACTACAAATCAAAAGGTCGCGGGCTCAAACCCGGCGTGCGTAATAACTTTTAATTAATTAAGATGTGTCATAACACATTTAATTCATGTAAAAATAATAAAAAGTATATTTTCGGCACGTTCCAAAGTGGTAGATACTAGATAGTATCGCCCTGGTGAAATACCACCATTCAGAATCGAAACGCTGCTTGAAATGGCTTTAGCCGTATTTGGTGACCAGATCTGAATAGCCAGGTACTTCCCAATCTTCCTCTTCCCAATTCTCCTTCCCCTCCTCACTACCTTCAGCCTCACAACATACCTTATTCGGGGATGCCATAGTCTTACTGGCTCTAGACGGTTGGGAGCAGTTGATACTCTTGTGCGGTATTCACGTAAAAAAAAAAGTAAAAATGTGTGAAGTTTGTTTGTCAGTACGGCCGAAAAAACGAGTGAAATTTCTGTTTTTATTTATAGAAAATGACAAAAAATCTTCACATTTCTTAATCATTTTTTTTAGTGATTTTTAGTGGGAGTAAAAACGAAGTCTTCGAATATAAGCAGCTATTCCTGAAAAAGAAAACAATTTTATCATTAACATAAGATTTGCAAATATAGATAAACAAATTATTTAATAAGATAGGATAATTGAAGAAAACATAATCTAGCTAAACATAAGTGAGTTATTACAAAATTAATAAGTCCACACGGTATGCCGAAAGTTGTACCTTGCGGGAATCCGGCATTCCAAAGGTGAAAAGGATATTTATTTTTATTTTACACAAGCTTAACATTTCCAACATTGTTATACGAATCTTCCAAAAAACAATCTCTTGGTGTTTTTTTTTCACAAAGATTAACCAAACTTTTGAACAATTTGCGTTTCTTCTTTAAGCATTTGAAATATGTACGACTATTTACAATATTTATATGACAAAATGTTGGTGAGAAATATAAGGTAGATTGTTAAAAACTACATTGCAAAAGGAATTAATGGAAAACGTTAACTTGTAAAATATGAAAAGCGGTCGTTTTATTGACACTTTAAGGTCTCGTTAATTAAGTTTGTATTTTATGTTGGTATAAAAGGAGAGATGATATTAACCTTAATTGCTCAGCCTTTTACATCTTATATCAATTAACATTTTTGGGTTGAATTTTTTTTTTACTAACTAACCATCACGCAGTTTCCTCACAGGAGTAGGCACAGAGGATTGACCACAACACAACCTGTCATGGCACACACTCCCTACTTCATTCATACATCGTCTTATAATCTTCTGTTATTCTGACTCTTGACATGGTCCAAATCAAGTATTTGATTCACTTGATCGTACCATGTCTTCCTCGAGCGTCCCCGATTTCTAATTCCATTCACTTTCGCATCATAAATGATTTTCACAGTCCTTTCTTCGTCCATTTGTTTAACGTGTCCAAACCATCTAAGCGTCCCTTTCTTAATTAACAAATACCTAAAGCCTACACATCCTTTGGACAAAAACATTACAGATATCAGGCTATTGAGCTTTATAATTCTCTTCCTACACAAATTAAAACATCAACACTTGCACAATACAATAAATATGTTTGAAACTGGTTACAATCCTCATAATTTATAAATATAAATGTACATTCGTATTAATAGTGATACTTAGGTAATTTATTTATTTGTATGAATTTTTTAATGCGTTAAAGTGGTTTAATTTTCTTTTATATTTTTAAATTTTGATTTGTTTTGTGTTTTTTTAATTTGAAAAATGTCCTCCACGTCACAGGTGAAATCCTAGCGTGGAGGACAATGTATGTAAAATATTGTAAAAAACATGAAGTTAAGTAAATAAAATAATTTTACAAAAATAATCTAGTGTAACCTTGGAGTAACAATATATGGAGAGTGAGCTAATTATTTTTACCCACCCTATACAAATTTGGAATAAATCACTTTCTCCGGATTTTTACGTCGTACACCACGAGAATGAAAGAAACAGCAAAATTTCCCAAATTATGACACCGCTTTAAAGTATTGTAAGAATGTTCATCGTATCCGGGGTCTCCGTTAACTCCGCCCACACGTTTTGATAAGCGATAAATGGACATAAGTCAACGGTTTTTTAGGTTATGTGCTTTATTTTTGTTTTTAAAACAATACTGTGAAAAAGTGGTTATACGAATAAGCATCGACATGTGCTATGAATGGATGTATAAATACCCTAGCCCTAATCCTAGCTACGCCCAGGTATAGCCGAGTCCGGCAAAAGTCTTCAAAACTGACTACATCAGCGCTCTCTCTTGTATATTATTGCTCTGAGAATGTAACTCTATCTTAATTTTTAATCATGACGAAGGCTATCATATAAATTGTATAAGTTAGGAAAAGTAGTATTCGGTTTTCAGTCTTTACAAGGAATTACTTTAAAATGCGAATCATTTCCGGTGTCAGTTTAAATATGGTTTAATTCATTTCTCTACCAGTTTTGAGTATTGTGATGCTGGATTCAAAGTTAGATGGACGTTACAAAGATGGCGTTACAGCTGTCGCAAAACACATTACTTTTTTTGATTGCGCTTTATGTCAATGCAATCTGTAGTTGTCCACAGGTGGGCTCACATTGCCAGGTGGTCGTTTTTAAGAACCATCTTTGACTTTCAGTAGCAATTAATTTATCTTGCATTTTTTCCAGATTATATGAATGTTTTTAAACAAATTTATTTATTTCATAAAGAAAAACATAACTGTTACAAATAAAGATTTTGACTGTCCAACTAGGAACCTTTGACGGTCTGCGTGGTCGAGTGGCAAGACGCTCCACTGGGAATCCAGAGGTCTCGGGTTCAATCCCGGCGTACGCAAAAACATTTTATCTAATTCACACATTTAATTCATTTAAGATAATACATAGTATATAAGATACTCAAGTATCGCTCCGGTGAAATACCAACATTCCGGATCGAAACGTTGCTCTGAAATGGCTTAAGCCGTGTTTGGTGACCAGATCTGCACAACCTCCAACCTCACAACATACCTCAATTGGGGATGCCATAGTCCAACTGGCTCTAGACGGTTGAGAACAGTTGGGACCTTGGAGTGACAATATATGGAGCTAATTATTTTTACCCCACCTATACAAATTTGGGATAAATCACTTTCTCCGGGTTTTTACGTCGTACACCATGAAAGAGAAAGAGACCTAAACTAACTAATTAACCATCACGCCGTTTCCTCGTAGGAGTATTCAGAGAGGATACACCGCCATATAACTCTGTCTTGGCACACACTCCCCGCTTTATTCATATTCCAATATGGTCTGGTACATACTTTTCTCTTATTCTGACTCTTGACATGGCCCGACTCAAGTATTTTTCTTCCTCGGGCGTCCCCGACTTGTTCTTCCATTCATTTTCGCATAAAATATAACCATCTAAGCGTTTCTTTCTTATTCCCAACTATAACGCTTACATCCCCCCTGCATTCTTTTCGCATATCTATATTTTCAACACGGTTATACATGGTTTCATCGTACATACGCCTAAGGGATCTCATTTCTAGAGCATTCAGTCTATTTTCATCCTTCCTCTGCCAGTTCCATGCCTCACTACCATACATCAGGGTCGGTATAAGCACTCCATTGTGAACTTTATTTTTTATATTGAATACCACACAAGAGTCGTAACTGCTCCCAACCGTCTAGATCCAGTGAGACTATGGCATTCCCATTTGAGGGTGTGTAAGTTGTGAGGCTGAAGGTAGTGGGGAGAGGAAGGATATGGGGAAGAGGATGGTTGGGAAGTACCTGGCTATTCAGATCTGGTCACGAAACACGTCTGACGCCATTTTTAAGCAGCGCTTCGATTCTGAATGGTGATCTTTCACCAGGGCGATACTTAAAGTATCTACCACTCTGGAACGTGCCGTTAACTAACCATCACGCCGTTTCCCCGCAGGGGTAGGCAGAGAGGACGGACCGCCATATAACTCTGTCTTGCTTCATTTACATTCATACATCGTCTCATACATACTCTTCTGTTATTGTGACTCTTCACGTGACCCGATTCAAGTATTAGATTTACTTGATCGTGCCATGTCTTTCTCGGGCGTCCTCGACTTCTCCTTCCATTCATTTTCGCATCATATATTCTTTTCACACTTCTTTCTTCGTTCATTCGCTCTACATGCCCAAACCATCTAAGCGTCCCTTTCTTGATCCTATTCATTACGCTCACATCAGCCTTGCATTCTTTCCGTTTAGTATACTATACGAGTATATTATTTTATAGTTATTGATTCGTAGTCAAGCGTCTTACCACTCGACCATAGAGGCCGTCTGCTAGTTTCTCTTCTTTGAACAATTTGTGCCAACAGCGTCCAGTCCTCTATTAATGGAGTTTCCTGCATTTACCCTTCTTTCAATATCCTTATGAGCCTTTCCATCTCATAATTAAAAATCGCCGCCTCTTCAATAATTTAATCTTAAATATTCATTTTTTGTAAATGTCACGCGAAGAGTTGTTTCCTTGGTCCAGGTGATAGAAACTCTGTTAAAAAGTCAATCTGTAGTCTGCTCCACGCGTCATTTTTTGCTAAAAAAGTGCGGATACAATTAAGTCAGCCCGCGAGTGCAATCCGAGCACTTGGTATGCAGCTCGCGCCAATGTTCAATCACTCGGCCGATGAGAATACTTTAGTTCTGGTGTTGAATCAATGAAACAAGTTCCCGGTTCACCTTGAGAAGCTAAAAAACCAAAACATCATTGAAAAACAGCAATTTTAAAAATCAATTTCATTTTGTCTGGTCGAAAAAAAATAGTTTTTAATAATTGAGTTTTTTTTGTGAGGTGAGGTATTTTAACCTAACTTTTTTTTTACGTGAATACCGCACAAGAGTCTCTCTCCCAACCGTCTAAAGGATCCCCAAAAGGGGTATGTTGTCAGGCTAAAGGTGGTGGGGAGGAGAAGGAGATGAGGAAGGGGAAGGTTAGTACCTGGCTATTCAGATCTGGTCACCAAACACGGCTAAAGCCATTTCAAGCAACGTTTCAATTCTGAATGGTGGTTTTTCACCAGGGCGATACCAAGAGTATCTACCACTCTGGAACGTGCCGCAAACATAGTATGTATTTAAATATTTTTAATATCAATTAAATGCGTTGCGACATATTAATTAAATTAAATTTATTTGCGCACGCCGGGTTCGAACCCGCGACCTCTGGATTCGTAGTCGAGCGTCTTACCACTCGTCCATGCAGGCCGTCAATTTGTACGACTCATTTATATTAGTATGTATTTACAAGTATATTAAATGACCAAAATCTGACATAAGCACTTCTAGCATTATTCCTCAGGTATAATTTTTTCTGTTTTCGACTGAAGTATTGATTTATAGAGTGGTAGATACTCCAAGTACCGCCCTGGTGAAAGACAACAATTTTGAATCGAAACGTTGCTTGAAATGGCTTCAGACGTGTTTGGTGACCAGATTTGAATAGCCTGGTACTTCCCAACCTTCATCTTCCCCATCTCCATCTACTCCCCACTATTTTCAGCCTCACAACATACCCCAGTTAGGGATGCCATAGTCCCACTGATTCTAGTCCGTTGGGAGGAGTTGAAACTCTTGTGCGGTATTCACTATAATTTATTTTTTTAAAGGTATGTAGTAATAAATCTGTTTTAGTATTAATACGCTAAGACGTCTTCTGTACATGATTCGTTAGATTGCCGTGTGGGGCGCTAACGTCTGCAAAACACGTAGCCTGATACAATACAAGGGAAAAATTATCAATGCTAATTTTCCCTCACAAGTAAAAAACGTCTCAAATTTTATTCCGATGCGCTACTTCACGATTTACTCACTAAGTCCTTTTTGACGTGTGTGTAAATACTAAACTGTGAACTACAGTCGAGACTCTTGTGCGGTATTCACTATATTTGTTTTTTAAAGGTATGTATTAATAAATTTATAGTATTAATACGCTAAGCCGTCTTCTGTACATGATTCGTTAGATTGCCGTATGAGGCGCTAACATCTGCAAAAACACGTAGCCTGATACAATACAAGGGTAAAATTATGAACGCTAATTTTCGTTTATAAGTAAAAAAGTCTCAAATTTTATTCCGATTGTGCCACTTCACGATTTGCTCACTAAGTTCTTTTTGACGTATGTGTAAATACTAAACTGTTAACTAGAGTTGAGACTCTTGTGCGGTATAAAAAAATCCCGCGTAAAACCACTTTGTTCTGCAATATCGAGCAAGTTTGATTTAACGTGCTGGATAACAATATATTGATCTGTTAAAACATGAAAAATGTGATTATTTCACCCTTAAATAAAGAAAAAACCCCTTTCATATAAATTATAAGATCTAGCATGCAGGCTCTTTAACCTTTTCTAATAAAAGTAACGAATGCAACAATTACTGGAGGGGTAATTATTTATATTCAACGACTTTTCAATCAATATTCCAAAGATATGGAGGCATAGAGGTGCTTGTTTATTCAAATAATAGAGTCCTCATTTGGTTTGTTTTCTTCCTTCAGAGTCCCGTAACTACAGGTGAACTGGCAGGTGAACAACTACAAAGAAAACTACGCCCGTTTCAGTGAGCAGAAGGTCGGCTGCGGTTATTTTAGACACGTTTCCGTATCTAAAAAACACAGAAAACAAATGAAAACATAAGACCTTGATGTAACAATAAATGGAGAGAGAGCTAATTCTTTTTACCCAACCTATAAAGATTTGGGATAAATCACTGTCTTCTCGTTTTTACGTCGTATAAAATAGCCTGTAAAAATGATTTAAAATGCATATAAGAAATCAAAATAATAACTAGTATATAAGTTAAAATATTATAAAGTTAAAAAGAAAATGATATAGTTAGCTACTTGTAAACTTGAATGTACAAAGTTACTAATATAAAATAAATAAATAAATTAAAAGAAAGGGACAACATATTTTCCTGAATTATCACACCGCTTTAAAGTATTGTTAGAATGCTCTTCGTGTCCCGCGTCTCTGTTGACTCCGCCCACACGTTATGATACGTGAAATAAATTGACATAACTCAACGGTTTATTAAGTTGCACGTTGTATACTTTTTTTAAGCAATACTGTGAAAAAGAGGTTAAACGAATAAGCAAAAACATTATGTCGACATGTGCTATGAATGTATGTATAAATATCCTAGCCCTAGTCCTAGCCACGCCCAGGTCTAGCCGAGTTCGGAAAACCTCGTAGAAACTGACCACAGCTCTTTCTACAGCGCTCTCTCTTTTATATTATTGCTCTGAGTATAAGACACTATTAAACCTGTTATCGAAGGCACGTACATCTATTCTACGTTATTATGAAGATAAAATTCATTAAGTTATCTTCAAAGAATTTATTTATAGGTCAGGCTAATTAATGTAAAGTTGGTGGGGAAGTATTACAAACTTCATAAAAATATACTTTATCTAAAAAACTATTTTATTGTGAACAAAGAAATAAAAAAGGTGGACTGTACCTGTTTATAATACTGTCAAGGGTTGAATAGTCGTTGGTAAGAAAATAATTTTCGTATTATATCTCACTGCGAAGATTATCCTGTCTAAGGGAGGGTTTTTGCATTTTTTAAATAAAAAAAATATCTGTTAAAACACTCGACAAAAAAACTTCCACTATCTGTTAAGGAAATTTTGGATAGGCGTCTTTATAATTGATTCCGGTCAATTAACAGCATGGCTTATTTATCAGAACTTTGTATTCCTGAAGATTTCAATTCGCGACAGTGAACCCTTAGATCGGCAACATATCGGCTAGCGGGAGGTTGAAGGAAAAAAAGCGCACACCAGACACTAAGCTCGAAGAACGTGCTGCAGGAGTGTCAGGTCCTAAAGCCTGGAACAGACTGCCACAGGATCTGAGAATGATAAGAGGCTCAACAGAGTTTAGAGCTAAGATAACCAAAAAATCACGTCAATAAATAACAGAATTGCCCTAAATTGTATAGCAAGACTAGCCCGTTAGCATCTCAACTCAGCAGTATAACAGTATTTCCATGCAATATTCGGTAAATTCTTGACCTTCTGCTAAAAAAAAGCTTAAAACTATCTACAGGTCTATAAATATCCATGTATTTCAATAGTTTTATGGTAAAATCAGCCACAACTTCAAGTTTTGTAAAGCGCCCTTGAAGTGATATTTGTTTTATAGACTCACCTTCTCTGTTGCAACTTATCCAGTTCAAGATTTTTTGCCGTAGACTCAGAAACAATAAATTGCTGTTCCTCAATCATCACTATACTAATTATGGGTATCATTATACAATTTGGAGACTTGTTAACTCAAGCCGCGATCTTGAAATTTTTGGTAGCAGTCTAAACATTTTTTGTCATTCTTTACGACTCTACCAAAACTTTGACTCGACCTTGGCTAGAATGTTATTTCTTATGTTTATTTTGTCCTATTTTTGTCATCGCTTCATTTAATATTATGTATGTGCTGTTATTTCTCTGTTACTCTTTTCCCATTTCGTGTTTTGTATTTTTTTGTAATTGGACTTTAGTCCGTTAATTTATAAATAAAAAAATATTTCACAAAAATGGCGATATATAAATAAGCTAAGTTCTATTATTATTTTTACAATGAAAAAGATTTTTGGGTAGGTGCGTGTTTATTTGTCCAAATTATTATGAACAAAAATTGCTATTATTTTTCAAAGTGCGACAAGCATGTAGAGTTATTTAGAACAGAGAAAGAAAAAAAATACCATGGAGGGCAAAAGAGTAGAGACAGGCGACCCGCATCCAGGCGCGTGCGCGGCACCTGGGGGACCACCTTTCCAGATCCAGTCTGCATTTGATGCTTAACACCACTTAATCGTCGGTCCTGACAACCTAAGCAGCCAAGCGTCCTGTACCTGCCTCCGCACGCCCCGAGAATGATGAGTTTTGAGTTAGTCATTCAGGAGTCTTGACGGATCACGTGTTGATTAGTTTTTTTTTTCAGAATGATTTGTTGGATACCGTGGGAAAATATAGTCGGTAAGAGGTGTCTACTTACTTTACACTGTATACAATCTATCCTAATATAAACATTGGAAAACTAATTAAGTATTACTTTGATGTCAGCAGATCTCGATACTGCCAATCGATTAGTTTAGTTTGGTGTTTGAAAGAGAGAGTACGAGAACAGCATTTTCTTTTTATTTAGTTATATTCACACTGTTTGCATTTTTAGAATAATACTCTAATATTGAGGTTTTTAAAAACCAACCCGTTTCTATGTTGTTCCCCTTTCTCTGCTTTAACAATTTTTTTCATATACGGCCTGTTCAAAATAAAAGGTGGATTTTGAATTTTCGCGGGCTGTACATTTGATTATCGATATATTTTTTTGCTATGTTGGTACACATATGTTTATCATATGTTAGCATTATCTGCCATGTTAATGATAATAATAATATTTGAGTAGCGTCGTTTTTGGGAAAACTCACCTTAAGGGCGCTGTACATATCTTTATTTCCAGACATCTTATTAACAACTACATATAATCTATGGCATATTAAGATTTATTTATATTATGTTCAGAGATAATATGCAGAAGCATACTTACCTGGGGCAGGTCACTTCAGAAAAAAACAAAGTTATTTTAGTTATTATTATTGAGCCATTAAGAAGGGTGAATGCAGGAAACTCCAATGGAGGACTGAACGCTGTTGGCGCAAATAAGAAATTTTCCAAAGAAGCGAAGCTAGCAGTCCACAGCGGAGTGCATATACCAACCCTGATGTATGGCAGTGAGGCATAGAACTGGCAGAGAAAGGATGAAAGTAGACTGAATGCTGTGGAAATGAGACCTTTGAGACGTGTGCGCGGTAAAACCACGTATGACTGTAATAAAAATGTGGATATCCTGAAAGAATGCAAGGCTGATGTGAGCGTAATGAATAGGATCAAGAAAGGGACGCTTAGATGGTTTGGGCATGTAGAGCAAATGAACGAAGAAAGGAGTGTGAAAAGAATATATGATGCGAAAGTGAATGGAAGGACAAGTCGAGGACGCCCGAGAAAGACATGGCACGATCAAGTAAATCAAATACTTGAATCGGGTCATGTGTAGAGTCAGAATAACAGTGGAGTATGTATGAGACGATGTATGAATGTAAACGAACCAAGGAGTGAGTGCCAAGATAGAGTTATATGGCGGTCCGTCCTCTCTGCCTACCTTTGCGTGGAAACGGCGTGATGGTTAGTTAGTTAGTTAATCAGACTCTACCTACGTCAAACTCTGTTACGCTCAAATTATAAAACCATTCTTGAATACATTGCTTCGTTACATTTTCCTAACTTTTTAAAAGTTTTGTGTGGCCACTTAAAGCTGGTTGATAGCTGCAGCAAAATAAACCCTCAGAGAGAAACACAAGCAAGATTATTTCCGTTCGGAACAAAACAAACCCCGACCAATATCCTTTGTTCAGCTCTTTTAAATACACACTTTTCTTTATTACGAAATTAACGCCTTTGGTAATGAAAAGTCTCGTTAACTGCATCATAACCCGACGACCGAGGAAAGCAATTAATTCCCTTCGGTCAGCGTCTTGCATTGTTTCAGAGGTGGAACTTTACGATCGGATGCACGACCCTGTTTGTAGTCAGCCAGTTTAAAGCCTCCACGGCGCGGTGGGTGATTTATGTGCGGTCCAGAGCTGAAGGGAATTGTTAGTGGCGAGTACCCCTCGCACTTGCGAACCAAGAGTGACGTTTTAACTTTGCGTAACACAATATTTAACATGCACGTCAATGGTGTGATCTTTGTGAATTATTGCGACCACGATAAGTGAACTAATGCCCAAGACCCAACCGTCGTGCTCTTATTCTCACACTCTTTAGAAGGAGATGAACCCGCTTAAAAAGTATGTTTTAAATTCCAATAACATACCAGGAGGGAGCGCTAGTGTAGTCAGTATTGATGATTTTTACCTGACTGAGGGGTGGGTATGTCTAGGGATAGAGTATTTATACACCCATTCATGGCACATGTCGACATAGTGTTTTTGTTTATTTGTATAACCACTTTTTTACAGTATTGTTATAAACAAAAATGTAGGATATAACCTAAAAATCGTTGAGTTCTGTCCTGTTATGTCGCATAGCGAAACGTAGTGGGCGAAGTCGCCGGAGATGCGGGAGACGGAGAAAATGCTTGAATATCGAAAAGCGGTGCTATATTATGTGAGAACTTGTCTTGTCTCTTTCTCTCTCACAGCTTACGACGTAAAAACCCGGAGAAGGTGTTTAATCGTAAATTTGTATACGGTGGGTAAAAATGTTTAGCTCTCTCTCCATAATATACGTATATTCTTGCTCTGAGATTCAGATGGGACGGCGTGGACATGCTAAGCAAATGGTCGGAGGAAAAAGTATCAAGAGAATGCGCAACGCTTAAGTGAAAAGAAGAAGAAGTCAGTGATGTCTCAGAAAAACGGTAATAATAATACTAATAAATGGATTATTTTTGTAGCGCCGTTTTTGTGAGAAAATCACCTCAAGGGCGCTTTAGAAATTAATTAATCTAACCTATAATGTATCACTTAGACAAAACTTATATCTAATAGCTTACAGTTAAGATTTATTACTAATGACTTACAACTAATATTTTCAACCAGTGACTTACAATTAGGACTTATAGCTAGTAAATAATTACTGAGTATAACTTATAACTAGTGACTTACATCTAAGATCTCATTATTATTACTTCATTACCGCTTCCGTAACAAATGCTATTTTAACTTATTTTGTAGTTTGGTCCATAGTTGATGAATGTCAAGTACGAATATATCGTGAATACAAAGCATTTCCCTTTGTGTGTAGATTAAATCACTTCACTTGCTAGCTTTTTTGGAAGTTAAACGTTTAAGTAATACTTTATTTGTGTACCGCAAGGATCAATCCTGGGGCCACTTTTATTTTCTTGAACTATGGGGAGGTTGATATTTATCTTTTTGCGGATAAAGCAACACGATGGACTTAAAAACACTGCGCCTTTTAATCAAACTAAAGTCAAGCGTTACAAGATCGCTTCATTTAAGCCAATTATCCTACTATCTCCCTGTTAAAAAAAAATATTAACAAGCTGTGTCTTTTGCCAATAGCTTGTTTTAGAATTGACCTTTCGACCTTTTTTTATCTATAATTGTAGAACATCGTATCTTTCTCATCTTCCTAAAAACAAAAACAAAAAAATTATCTGTATTACATTTAAATGTTTACAGCAAATCAGGCGCCGATGTTTCCTCTGGCTTTTATTGTTGCCTTTCTCCGGATGGATGCGAGTCTGAGTCGCGTGGTTCGCCGTAATAACAATAACAATAACAGGCCGTAAACGCGCTGTTATTGCTTTATTGAAACTGCCAACCCATCCGCGGTTTTCCCCATAAAATGTAAGGCAACAACTTCACGACATATTGTCTCCGGAATGATGGTATTGTCTCACTTGTAACGACTGGGGTAATTGAAGAGTTCAAGTTCTTTATTGCCGATGTCTATGTGCCCGAAACATGAAATTTGATGCAATATTTAAACTTGTTCTCTTTTCTTTCTCTTCTGTCTCTCGAGCATGTGTATTATTTGTGGTCAGGTTCTACCAATGTAGTTGTCCGTTATTTTATGAACATATCCGCTGTGAGTATTTTTCCTAGTGTATTTTTGGTTAATTGTTAAAAATTAGATTTTTTCGTGTATCAAATATCAGGCCTTTACTCTATACCTGGAAAGCTTAACCGAATTTTTTTATCTCGATATGAAGTTAGTACTTATGTATTATGAATTGTTGAAAAGGAGAATATTTATTAATTTCTCGAATCTGGAAAATCCTCACGAATATTTGTGTGATTTATTTATTTATTTATAAATTAACGGACTAAAGTCCAATTACAAAAAAGACATATAACACACGAAATGGAAAAAAAACAACAGAGAAGGAATAGCACATACTCGTACACAATAATAAATGACGCGATGACAAAAATAGGACAAAATAAACATAAGAGACAACATTCAAGCCATGGTCTAGTCAAAGTTTTGGTAAAGTCGTAAAGAATGACAAAAATCATTTAGACTGCTACCAAAAATTTCAAGACCATGGCTTGAGTTAACAAGTCTTGACATTCTGGACATTGGAGAATTATACCCATAATTAGTATTCTGATGATTGAGGAACAGCAATTAATTATTTCTGAGTCTACGGTAAGGTATATCGAAGTAGTGAAATTAAAATAAATTTAATTAAATTTTGATGTAGTCTACATTTACATAAATTAATGGCCACAACAAACAAAATAAAACAACAACACGAATTGAGTAACACTTTGTAAGTTAGCCTTTTTGAGGCCGGGAGATTTCCCAATCTTCGGCGTTTTATATTGTGGCATTTATACTTTGCCCTGACTCCTGCAAAGTGCGAACAACAGAAATACAGTTTATCCAATGAAGTTAAAGAGTCAGCCATCTTTTATGGAGTCTCAGATGTTTTTTCACGTTTTTTGGAAAACCTAACCAGGTAGCAGCGTCATGCCACTAACTTCTGTAGTCCCAACTGCACCCAACCGTCTAGAGCCAGTGAGACTATGGTATTCCTAATCGGGATATATTGTGAGGCTGAAGGTAGTGAAGGGAAGAATATGGGGAAGAGGAAGGTTTAGAAGTACCTGCATATTCAGATCTGGTCACCAAACACGGCTAAACCCATTTCAAGCAACGTTTCAATTCTGAATGGTGGTATTTCACCAGGGCGGTACTTAGAGTATCTACCACTCTGGAACGTGCCTCGAATATACTATATATTAATTTATATTAATTGAATCTGTAATGACACATATTAATTAAATAAATAAAAAATTTTAACACGCCGGGTTTGAACCCGCGACCTCTGAATTCGTATTCGAGCGTCTTACCACTCGACCACAAAGGCCGTCAAGTTAGATAACCAACCCGAACCCAATAAACACTTTTTATGTGACCAGTATAATTTTAAAATGCCTTTTTTTATTCGCGAACTTGTGATAAATATTATCATCCCTGGCAATGAGAGAGAATACACGATCCAATTAATTGCGTGAATCGCCCCACTTATCTCACCGTAACTTAACTTAGGCCTAGTTAAGCTAAGCTTAGCTGAATCATCAACCAAGATAGTCCAGTAATGGACCTGGCCTAATGGGCACCAATAAAATGGGATTCAAAACCAATTAAACCAAAAGATAAGGCCTTTTACACAGTCTTGATTTTATACGAATAAATTAACTTTTAGAAAAAAGCGGTAGGCATACCAAAAATCTATGTTTATTACTTTATTATTTAAAAAAAAGCCAACACAAGGCCAAATATAAAGCTTGACAAACTGCAAAAGCCAACAACGTGATCGTTAAATGGCATGAAAACACGGTGTTTTTTCGCAAGTACATATTTTGAATGGGTGAATTCAATAGTAAATTTTTAGTCATATAAAGCATTACAATGAAAAATTATATTTCTCTTTTACCGGCGCTATTTTTGATTCTTTACTTGTATTGAATTTGCCTTCAAACAGCTTTATGTAGGAGTGAACTGTCTCAACACCCAGATCGAAGTTCTTTCATAATTAATTTTATTTATTGAAATGATGGTCTTTCTCCAGTGGTATTTCCAGGGTGGAAGATACTCTCTATCGCCATGGTGAGTGAACATCATTGCTTGAAATAGCTTTAGCCGTGTTCGGTGACTTCTTTTCCACCTTCCACCTTCCACCTTCCACCTTCCACCTTCCACCTTCCACCTTCCACCTTCCACCTTCCACCTTCCACCTTCCACCTTCCACCTTCCACCTTCCACCTTCCACCTTCCACCTTCCACCTTCCACCTTCCACCTTCCACCTTCCACCTTCCACCTTCCACCTTCCACCTTCCACCTTCCACCTTCCACCTTCCACCTTCCACCTTCCACCTTCCACCTTCCACCTTCCACCTTCCACCTTCCACCTTCCACCTTCCACCTTCCACCTTCCACCTTCCACCTTCCACCTTCCACCTTCCACCTTCCACCTTCCACCTTCCACCTTCCACCTTCCACCTTCCACCTTCCACCTTCCACCTTCCACCTTCCACCTTCCACCTTCCACCTTCCACCTTCCACCTTCCACCTTCCACCTTCCACCTTCCACCTTCCACCTTCCACCTTCCACCTTCCACCTTCCACCTTCCACCTTCCACCTTCCACCTTCCACCTTCCACCTTCCACCTTCCACCTTCCACCTTCCACCTTCCACCTTCCACCTTCCACCTTCCACCTTCCACCTTCCACCTTCCACCTTCCACCTTCCGCCTTCCGCCTTCCGCCTTCCGCCTTCCGCCTTCCGCCTTCCGCCTTCCGCCTTCCGCCTTCCGCCTTCCGCCTTCCGCCTTCCGCCGCCTTCCGCCTTCCGCCTTCCGCCTTCCGCCTTCCGCCTTCCGCCTTCCGCCTTCCGCCTTCCGCCTTCCGCCTTCCGCCTTCCGCCTTCCGCTTCGCCTTCCGCCTTCCGCCTTCCGCCTTCCGCCTTCCGCCTTCCGCCTTCCGCCTTCCGCCTTCCGCCTTCCGCCTTCCGCCTTCCGCCTTCCGCCTTCCGCCTTCCGCCTTCCGCCTTCCGCCTTCCGCCTTCCGCCTTCCGCCTTCCGCCTTCCGCCTTCCGCCTTCCTCTATCTCCTTCTCGTCACAATACTTCCCTTCTTTCAGCCTCACAATATACCCCAATTAGAAATGCCATAGCCTCACTGGCTCCAGACGGTTGGAAGCAGTTGGGACTCTTGTGCGGTATTCACGTAAAAAAAAAAAAAATTTTCACCGTAAAAAACACATAGTAATGGAGTAAAATTTATTTTCGCTCGCCGGATTTTAACCGGCGCCCTTTTTTTCTCAAGGATTCTGAGAATCAGAATAAGATGTAAGAAGTGGCAGTCGGCCAAACATCCATCCAATCGCCTTAATGTCCATCGGGATGTCTATCAGGGTTGTAGGATCATGAAAGAGGTATGCGGGCACGGGGGGTTGTAATTAACCCCTCCCCAATCAACCCCTCTTCTAAATTTGTCGTTAGCACTAAAATTACATAACTGTTCAAGATCAACAAAATGTCTGACAAAGAATTTGTCAGGCTTATAGTGCGTTGAAGACTTGTTGTGATACTGTTATTCATTATACTACCAATGAAGTAGCAGTAAAAACACGTTTGTAATTAACTAACTAACCATCCCGCCATTTCACCGCAGGGGTAGGCAGAGAGGATGGACCGCCATACAGCTCTGTCTTGGCACACACTCCTTGCTTCATATATCGTCTCATACATACTCCTCTGTTATTCTGACTCTTCACATAGGCTCACTCAAGTATTTGATTAACTTAGTCGTGCCATGACTTCCTCGGGCGTCTCCGACTTCTTCGTCCATTGACTTTCTCGTAATATATTCTTTTTACACTATTTTCTTCGTTCATTTGTTGCTCTACATGCCCAAACCATCTAAGCGCCCCTCTCTTAATCCTATTCCTTACGCTTACATCAGCTTTGCATTCTTTCCAGATACTTCTTAACCTCTCTCTTTCCCATCTTCCCCATTCTTCAACCTCACAACATACCCCAATTGGGGATGCCATAGCCTCACTGGCTCTAGACGGTTGGGAGCAATTGGGACTCTTGTGTGGTATCCACTATAAAAACAAAAACAAAAAAATTGTATTATGTATATATTTTCTCCAAAATACTATCATTCACATACATTATAAAAAAAATGTTCTACAAATAATAGACTATTTACCTTTCAAATTGTATTTCTGAAATTACTCGCGCTACGTAGTGAGAGATTCGTAACGTAAATAAGTAGATCTACCCTTTTTTAATTTAAAAAATGTAGATTCCTACCCAAACGTACTTATCGTACGGCGATTTGGTTGGTAACACTGTGCAATCAGAATGTTGCCGCCAATGAATAACCTTGCTGCGATAGGTGCGTTCAAATAAAGTCATTTTAAATTCGGACTTGGTGTTCGAGTGATAAGGATGTCACAATGATAAGGTTAGCTTCTTAAAAAAGATCAGAAACTACTTGGATCTCAAGACAACCCGCCTTGTATACAATTCTATTTTAACTCCGCATTTAAATTATTGTTCTAGTGTTTTATTCTTATTTAACGAAGCCCAAAATAATAAACTGCAGGTTATACAAAATAGGGGAATAAGGATGATTTTGAAATGTAATATTTTTACTAGAGTTAAAATTATGTTACGAAATTTAAATATGACGACACCTAAACAACATTTAATACATAATACTTTGACGATGATTTACAAGCTTAAAAATAACATGCTCCCTAAATGTCTGCTAAATAATATTATATATAATGTAAATATTCACAATTATCCTTCGATAAGTTGTCATAATTTTAGGCTTCCCAAAACGAAACTTGTGTGTACTCAAAACAGCGTGTTTTATAAAGGTCAAAAACTTTTTAGTAGTCTTCCAAATGCCAAGCCTCAAGTCTTGGCACTTTTCCTAGGATTTGTGCTGAATATGTAAAAAAAACCTATGATTCTTAAAATTACTAAGATTTCAATTTATATATGCTGTATAAGAACCTTATGTACTTTGTTCTATTATTGTGAAATGTAAAAATGTGTTTCTTACTAGAAGTGTGAAAAAAAATATTTGCATACATCTAAATAAAAATACAAAAACTAAAAAAACACGATCTGATGTACGAGTATTTATCACCGAGTAAGTACTGCCCTCTCAGTGCCTACAAATACATGAATCCATAATATCAAGCGTAAGCTATAAATAGTATCTACAACTAGAAATATGACTATGATAACATTATGTACCTTTCATGTTGGTAACATGGATGCTAACGAACCAACAAACTTTTGTCCCAAATTCAAAAGCGAACCTTTGTGCATGAAGCATTTGTGTCCCGTCACAGCTTTGTTCCTTTGACGGAGTAATCGGGCGGGTGGCTGCTCCCCGTCGTAGGTACCTACCGAACACTGATACGGCACCGAGAGAGCTGGGGGGTGCCTAGCTCCTCGTCGCAGTACTTACTTGGAGGGAAATATATCGGATCATGTGACATTCCCATCACTAAAGGCATACCTACTTATGCCGTATTTATCGTTTGTACACGCACTTCGAATTATTATGTTTGCAAAGAGCGGGCAGGAGGGTACTCGTCGGGGGGTAGGTGGCAGTACTTGCTCGGAGGTTAATATATTGCCGAGTGGTAAGAAGCTCGACTACGATTCCAGAGGTCGCGGGTTCAAGCCCGGCGCGCGTAAATACATTTTATTTTATGAATGTATGTCATAACGCATTTAATTCATATGAAATAATATTTATTTATTTATTTACGCCCGTTACAGGCTTTTTACATACATGTAAACATTTTTTTTTTTTTTTAAACAACAACCTCATAAGTGCAAAAATTTATGTAAAAAAATAAATAAAAAGAGTATTGAATAGTAGATACAAAAATAATCAATAATATTCAATAAATAACAGGTCCAAAATATTGTAAAAAGAAAAAACAATACTAAGTAATAGGTCTAACTATTAGTTTAGCTCTTCCAGATGATAACAACTGTACTAAACTAAACTTATAGTTTGATATTGACGTGTTAAATATATCAGCGACATCGGAGTATACGTTTCCTAAATGTTGTATTCGTCGCATAGGCGTGTTGCATTATGAGTTTGAAGCAGAATTGCTACAATAATACGGTAAGTACTGCCTTGTAACCGTCCTGCTTGGAACATGAAAAGAAATCAAGTTTAATAATTCAGGGCTGTCAATCATTGAATTTATAACTTTGTATAAGCAAATTAAGTCGGTAATTATTCTTCGCTCAGACAATCTCAATAAATTAAGGTGACAAAGAAGATAATCGTAATTGATACATTCCCTTAATATGCCCATTCTGAAGTTAATAAATCTCAAGAATTTATTTTGAACTCTTTCTATTGTAAGGGAATGAATAACATAACTTGGTGCCCACACTGTAGAGTTGTATTCAATTTGACTCCTAACTAATGACATGTACAATTTTTTAAAGGTATGAATGTTTTTAAATTGATTACATATTCTTAATATAAAACCCAACATTTTTAAAGCTTTATTTGATGCGATTTCAATATGATTATTAAAGTTTAGTTTTTGATCAAAGTATACTCCTAAATCATTTACCTCGGTTACATTTGTTAGCGAGGTATCGTTTATGGTATAATCATAAATTAGTGGGTTTTTTATTCTATAGAATCTCATAATTAGACATTTACTTATATTGAGTTGCAAATCATTTTTTAGGCACCATACAAAGAGTTTGAACAAATTACTTAACAATGTGTGACAGTCATGAACATTTCTTATAGTTTTGTAAATTTTCAGATCATCGGCAAACATCAACACTTCGACATCGCTGAAAATAGATAAAACGTCGTTTACAAATAGTAGAAACAAAATTGGTCCTAAATGTGACCCTTGAGGAACACCACTGGTAGCAATGAATTTATACGAAGTTAAGCTATCAATTTTATATAAAAACAATATAAAGTATATTGAGTGGTAGATACTCTAAGTATCGCCCTGGTAAAAGATCGCTATTCAAAATCGAAACGTTGCTTGAAATGGCTTAAGCCGTGTTTGGTGACTAGATTTGAATAGTCAAATACTTCCCAACCTTCCTCCTCCCCATCTAATTTCCCTCCCCACTACTTTTAGCCTTGCAGCATAACCCGATTGGAGCTACCATAGCCCCAATTTCTCCCGAAGGTCGGGAGCAGTTGGGACTCTTGTACGGTATTCACATAAAATTTGAACACATGCAACTGATGGGAATGCTATGAACGTTCTAATCTGATATTTTGATAGTATTAATACGCCAAGCCATATTTTGTACATAATTCGTTAGATCGCCGTGTGGGGCGCTCATGTATGCAAGAACAATACTGGTAATTTTCGCTCATACGTAAAAAAGGTTGAAATTTTATTCCGATTACTCTACTTCACGATGTTCTCACTATACCCCTTTTGACGTGTATATAAAGACTAAACTAGTAGTATTTTAATAGATAATGCTCCTGCAAAGCTAGCTTCGCTAACCACTTCGCCAACCGTGTCGGCGTACCTAATAATCCTACACAGTTAACATTTTCCGGATTAGAACGGGCTACCACTTAGACTTACCACCGGCGTTCTGTATTCTCCTTTCCATAAGATAATTAACTCCCACCTCACACTAAAAGTATTCTCCACAAAACAACCATTGAAGCCAAAGTTAAGTTAACCTCTGAGAAGTTGGGCGTACTGTACAGGGCCCGCAGATACTTTGATAGTACACAACTGCTAACCTTGTACAAATCGCACGTGCGCCCCGCTGTTGAATTTGGCAGCCACCTCTGGTCTGCAGCCCCTGATAAAAAAAACCCTCGACTCTGTGCAGAAACGGGCGGTCCGTTTGATAGATTCTCCTATCTTAACAAACGGATTGCAATCTTTGTAGCACAGCCGTCAGGTGGTCACGCTGTTCTTGTTCTACCGGTATTTCAATGGAAGATGCTCCGAGGAACTTGCGTTATTAAACCCTTCCGTACCAGTGCACAGCCGGGAAACTCGCCAAACGCGCGCCCAACACATTTATTTATAAATTAACGGACTAAAGTCCAATTATAAAAAAAATACAGCACACGAGATGGAAAAAAAGAGCAACAGAGAAAGAACAGCACATACATGATATAAAATGAAGCGATGACAAAAATAGGACAAAATGAACATGAGAAAGAAAATTTAAGCCAAGGCCTTGTCAAAGTTTTGGTAGAGTCGTAAAGAATGACAAAAATCATTTAGACTGCTACCAAAAATTTCAAGAACATGGCTTGAATTACTGGACATTGGAGAATGATACCCATAATTAGTATAGTGATGATTGAGGAACAGCAATTCGTTGTTTCTGAATGGCTAGGAATGTTGAACTGGATAAGTTTCAACAGAGAAGGTGAGTCCATAAAACAATTAATAATTTTGAAAATGCAAATTAAATCAAAGTTTTTCATGATCAACGATTGTTCAATTTCATCATGTGAATAATCGCCTCTTTCTCGCCCTAACCTCCATGCGATTCCGCGTAACACATGTACATGGTTGACATTCGATACCATCTCGATATTACTTTTACTCAGCAGCTCGACTGTGGAATGATTTGCCGGGCTCTGTGTTTCCGCCCTCCTAAAACACGGATTGAGTACATACCTCTCATTGAGGTATGTACTCAATGGGCTATCTTCAAGATTCATGTTCACTTCTTCCTTTCCTGAAGAAGACCCTCCACACAGCATCCCTAAAGATGAAAATTATTGGAGTTAATAGATATTATGTTTTTTTAGAACTCCGTGAAAAGATGCCACATTTGTATACAACCTTCGCTAATCTCCTCTGCGATCTACAATCTTACCGTTAAGTGATGGTAGAAAATAAGGAATAAACAATGAATGATGACAATAAAGATGTCCCCCCTTGTGACGAGATTCGGGGGAAGCGGCCCGGCGGGTAACGGGTAAGAGGAAGAAGGGGCCACCGAAAGGTGTTCGCTCATCTGCCGCGCCACACGCACTGCAGATCCCCGCGGATACATTCAGATTTGTGATTTTGACAGAGGAGGGCTGAGAAAATATTATTTTGGCATAATTATTTATTGATCCATGAAATTTTGATCTCTGCATCACTGTTATGTTTAAATTTTGATTATTTATCAAATTATTTGATGATGACTGGACCCCTAGCACAAACACGTCGATAAAGTTTTATCGACAATATCTATTTATCTATTTATTTGGGACATTTAACGGAGTGACAACATTACATACATACTGACAGATACAAAATAAAAGGTAGGTCATCAATCCATTTCCAAAATGTTTACATCACGCAATTAAAAATACACGAAATGTTTACGAGAGACGGAAAGGCTGATAAGGATATTGAGAGAAGGGTGAATGCAGGAAACTCCATTAATGAAGGACTGAACACTGTTGGCGCAAATAAGAAATTGTCCAAAGAAGCGAAGCTAGCAGTCCACAATGGAGTGCTTATACCAACCCTGATGTATGGCAGTGAGGCATGGAACTGGCAGAGGAAGGATGAAAGTAGACAGAATGCTGTGGAAATGAGATCCTTAGGGCGTATGTGCGGTAAAACCATGTATGACCGTATTAAAAATGTGGATATCCGGAAAGGATGCAAGGCTGATGTGAGCGTAATGAATAGGATCAAGAAAGGGACGCTTAGATGCTTTAGGCATGTAGAGTGAATAATCGAATAAAGGAGTGGGAAAAGAATATATGATCCAAAGGTGAATGGAAGAAGAAGTCGAGGACGCCCGAGAAAGACATGGCACGATCAAGTTAATGAAATACTTGAATCGGGTCATGTGAAGAGTCAGAATAACAAAAGAGTATGTATGTGACATATGATTATGTATGAGACGATGTATGAATGTGAATGAAGCAAGGAGTGTGTGCCAAGACAGAGTTATATGGCGGTCCGTCCTCTCTGCCTACCCCTGCGGAGAAACGGCGTGATGGTTAGTTAGTTAAAAATACACTGTATTACACTAATAAAATAAGAACAATAGCAAAATAAGGAATACAACCGTATATAAGAAGAAATATCAACACAAGTGCAAATTTAGGAAAACAACATTATAAAAAAATCAAAAAAAACCATATAAAAAATTGTGTATGTGTGTACCTTTTTCTGTTTTTCGTTTTAAGTAAAAATGGTACTTAAGATTTAATTAAATCTAATAGGTCAGTAGGAGAATATATCAATTTCATTAACCATACCATGTTCGTTAATCTTGCCACTACAGTGGATGTTATACAGTCGACACATTCCCATAAGAGGTTGGGAGAATTTTCAATTGGCTTTTTTTGAAAGGAATGTGAAAAGTCTCGGAGTTTCTTAAATGACGGGGATTAGAATTACATTTGATCGTGGATAAAAGGGAAGATTCTACGTGTTATAATTTTGCACAGAAATTTGATGTCATTTTTGTCTCCACGCTCTTTCAGTGTCTCCATTTTAAAATATTCCGATAATAAAATATTCAATATATATCGGCTATTTCTTTAACACTTCAGGGGCCCTAGTACGACACATCGATATAGATTTTATCGAGAATGTCGGTAATTTGGATTCGTTCCCGAGCCCGACTGCAGATCGCCAACCAACAAACGACAATTCACGTCGACTAAATTAAGTTTAAGGAGGGTAAACTCGCGGCTTTTGAGTCCAGAACCAAACGCTCTACCACGAAGGTGTTGTGACACTAGAAGATGTTAAGGTTTCGAGCTAAAATACATCAATTTACGAATGCCACCCTGACGGTTTCCCGGGCGTCAGGCAAGATCGCACTGGCAGATTATCCCAAAAATCAAACGTTCACGCCATATAGGTCAACCTTCAAACAACCAAAGATAAAAACCTTCCCTTCCTGGTAATTTGTCGAACGGTAAACCTCCACAAATCACAAGAAGTAGCAGTGGTCCACTGGTCCACTGGCAAATTGATTGTTTATAGTCCGTGTCCCATTGTGTGGGGTAAACACAACGGGAACGTTTAAGGAACACACTGGATCATTTGGCAGCACGTCTTTGTTAGGACTGGGACGCACGAAGACCAAACTGGCCATAAATCAACTCGCAAAGCTGCGGTGGAGTTTTTTGCGCTCGTCTGTTGGTTGAAAAATGATGATGCGGTCCTGAAGTGTCAAGAATCGATTTGAAATAACTACATTTAACATTTTGGGGGCACATCTCAAAGTATTTTGTTTGTGAAAATGACAATTTTTTTTTGAAAATTAGTAACTTTAATGAGATGTATGGCAGTGAGGCATGGAACTGGCAACGATGAAAGTGTAGGTATGTATCTTGGACTTAGATATTCTTTGTATACAGAGTTCCTGGAGGGTGCAGCGGGGTGCAGCGGGGTGCAGCGGGGTGCGGGTGCGTCACACTTGCCACATCAAGTGTCATGATTGCGTGGCTACACATTTACACCTTTATCCGTTTATCTTGACACTTTTATAATTTATAACATTTATAACACTGATATAAAATTGTCCAGAGTAGCGAAGCTAGCAGTCCACAATGGAGTGCTTATACCAACCCTGATGTATGGTAGTGAGGCATGGAGCTGGCAGAGGAAGGATAAAAGTCGACTAAATACTGTGGAAATGACATCCCTGAGACGTATGTGCGTTAAAACCATGTATGACCGAGTTAAAAATGTGGATATTCGGAAAGAATGCAAGGCTGATGTAAGCGTAATGAATACGATCACGAAAGGGACGCTTAGATGGTTTGGGAATGTAGAGCGAACGAACGAAGACAGGAGTGTAAAAAGAATATATGATGCGAATGTGAATGGGAGAAGAAGTCGGGGACGTCCGAGGAAGACATGGCACGATCAAGTGAATCAAATACTTGAATCGGGCCCCCTGAAGAGTCAGAAATACAGAAGAGTTTGTATGAGACGATGTATAAATGTAAACGAAACAAGGAGTGTGTGCCAAGGCAAAGTTGTACGGCGGTACATCCTCTCTGACTACCCCTGCGTGGAAACGGCATGATGGTTAGTTAGTAACTTTAATAAGCATCATTTGTCGCTGGAAAGGTAAAAGGGCTCAAGCGGCACTCTGGGCAAAAATGAGTTAAATAATGAAATTTTGATCAATTTATTTTTCTCCATCGAGTGCTCTGACTCTCGTTTGAGTCTGAAGACTTCTGTGGCCCTTCAGCCATCTAAAATATATTTACCATTTGGAAGAAGGCTCGACTCTAGCGACACAAGTTAAGGACTTTGTTTTGCTCTTTTAGTCGCTTTTTCAAAACCTAACCAGGTACCGAATAATTATTAATTTTACTGTAAACAAAAAACCCATATTGATAAACACATTCCTACACTTAACCTAATATTCTGCTTGCAAGCCCTCTTGACCCTAAGGAGGTCGACGGAGGTTTGACAGCATCCGTGGTCGAGTGGTAGGACGCTCGACTACGAATTAAGAGATCGCGAGTTCAAACACGGCGTGCACAAATATATTTAATTTTATTAATATGTGCCATAACATATTTCATTTATAGAAAATAATACATAGTATATTTGCAGCACGTTCCAGAGTGGTAGATAAGTGTCGTCCTTGTGAAAGACCACCATTCAGAATCAAAACATTGCTTAAAAAGACTTTAGCAGTTTTTGGTGACCAGTTCTGAATATTCAGGTACTTTCCAACCTTCCTCTTCCCCATCTCCTTTCCCTCCCCACTACCTTCATCCTCACAACCATACCCCAATTGGGGATGCCATAGTCTTACTGACTTTAAACGGTTGGGAGCAGTTGGGACTCTTGTGCGGTATTCCCTATAAAAAAGGTTTCGCTTATTCCAATCGTGTAAATAATTTCACGTGCTCCTGCATTAAATCGGTGTAAATTTCTTGTAGAATACAAAAGAATATTCAATTTATTTGCATCCAACCTCAAATCTGTTTATCAATCTCAAATAATGAAGACGTAACGGATTTCTTTGGAGACTAACAGATGATAATCATCTCTCCTTGTGCACAGTATTTTTGTTGTATTTTTTTTTAACTGCAAGACTTTCTCGTGTTGTATTCACGTGTCAAATAATAACTGTTTTCACAATCTTGATTCAAATTTCACACATTTCTTCAATGGATTAACGGCCCCTGACTTTGAAACTTCAAAGTGATGAAAGGGTTTTTACTCACTTTTAAATTCGTCAACCCTTTTTGTGTCCCACCCCTTCGTTTTAAACGGCCCCTTTGTGTGGGGCAGAAGGTCCCTTAATTGTTTGGAAGTTTGTTGGTTTATTTAATGCAATACTGTCGCAATTCTGAGGGCTTTATCTTCCATGTAAAATCTCGTGTATTAAAATGTAATTCGTGTAGGTCACAGTTGATTCGACACTATTTTTAATGAACAGCTTTTCATGGGACCGAGACATTATAAATTAAAGAGAAAATCATGTATTGACGCTGGAAAGGCTAAACGGCTGAAGCTCTATTTTGGGATGTTTACACCAGAGCACTCAGAAGTTTTGTTGTTTTACAAAAAAATCATGAGTCTTCAGTACCTAGTTAGATTTTGAAAAAAAAAATGTGACTCAGATTACTCAATGCTCTCATTGAGTACCTTACCTAAAGCTACAAAAAGCTAAAAGAGTCCCAAACTTATGTCGCTTGCGTCAAGCCCTCCTAAATGGTTAATATATTTTAGATGGCTGAAGGGCCATAGAAGTCTTAAGAATTAAACGAGAGTCGGGGTATTCGATGCAGAAAAATAAACTGATCAATATTGCACAATTAACTCATTTTTCACCAAGGTGTTGTTTAAGCCCTTTTGCCTTTCCAGAGACGAAATATCTATCTATGTGGTCAATAAGTACGTATGGTTTATCTGGTAGAGTAAGTACATTGCTATTTGTCCTAAGGTAAGCTGTGGCTGCTTGGGATAGGTACATATTTGATAATATTATTAACTAAGCATTTATATAGCCTGATTTAGTTTTCCGGGAGCTTTAAGCCTGCGTGGTCAATCCAAAGGTCACGGGTAAGCTCGGCGTGCCCAAATAATTATTTAATTAATATGTGTTATAACAGATTTAATTCATATAAAATAATGTATTGTATATTTGCGGCACCTTCCAGAGTGGTAAGATACTCCAAGTATCGCCATTCAGAATTGAAACGTTGCTTGAAATGGCTTTAGCCGTGTTTGGTCATCAGATTTGAATAGCCAGGTACTTCCCAATCTTCCTCTTCCTCTCTTCTTTCGCTCCCCAGCACCTTCAACATCGGCACATACCCCAGTTGGGGATGTCATAGTCTCACTGGCTCTAGAAGGTTGAGAGTAGTTGGGACTCTGGAAAGTGACAGTGGATATTGAAGTAAGTACCTGATTTTATTAGTTTTTTTATTAAAAATATCAACCAATATTTTTTCAGGGCTTTAAAATAGGCACCTATTCAGAAGGAAACCAAAATTTGTCAAAACATGAATAGTGACATAAAAATCTCACGTTTATGGAAAATCAACATTTTCACACACAGGTAATTAATAGGAAAACATTGTTTTTGAACGTTCGTCATTCTATATCCACAGCTGTCAAGCATTTATGAAATTAACCCTCCCGTTCTGAAGGGGGTTCTTATGTCACCTCGACGAGAGTTCTCTGCAATATCTTAGATAAATATTTAAATATGAATATACTTCTCTTAAGTATTACCAAAAACAAATTACCTAAAATTATGTCATGAATACGCTTTGATACGCGAGGTCAAATGGGGTAACTACGTCACCCCCCTTCGGATCGTACGTTTGATTTTTACTTTCAGGTACGAAAGGGTAAAGGCAATTGTTCATAAATATTTTTGACGACACTGAGTTAATGATGAAAATTTGTACTAGGTCACAAAAGAAAAATTAAAATAAACTTTTAATGTTCCTATTAAAATTATTGTCATTTTTCAGACTTCTCGACGAATCACCTTTGGATATATAAATTTTAACGAAATCCTGTACTACTGTACGACAAATTCAGAAAGTCCATTTTTAAATTTGCTCTCATGCCCTAAAATCGTTTTTTTCATCGTAATTATAATTTTAAGTTAAGTATGTTCCAGTATATTTTCTCTTTAAACTAGGAATTAATATCAACTAGAAAATAAGATCTGTACAGCGCCCTTGGGGTGATTTTTCACAAAAACGGCGCTATACAAATCATCCAAATATTATTATTATTTAAACTAGGAATTAATATGTAATAATAGAAAATAAGATCTGTACAGCGCCCTTGAGGTGATTCTTCACAAAAACGGCGCTATATAAATCATCCAAATATTATTATTATTATTGAGGGAATTACTCCATATGCACAATTTGCTTTAAAGTCAGTAGGTATCAATGATAATGATTGTCCGATATTATAAATTATTAATACAGATTACAAAGCGGCTCATTTGTCTGTAGGCACAATAAGAGTCGCCGTAAATCAGAGCTAATTCGAATCGAACCGCAAGCCAGTTGTTTGGTAAGTGGTTTATTCTCTTTGAAGTGCCTCAGGTGTGTGGCCATTGTCGTCCTGGACTTTGTTGTGCCTTGCCTTGTGCCTTGTTCACTTGTCTAAAAGCTTAAAACTTTCACGAGATCAAGTTGCCAACAAGAGGGCGACAAGTTCGAATTGCAAACACAATTTGAGGGGTACCTACCTAGTACTAGAGATTACTAGAGCTCACACATTTTCTTGCAAATCTTCACTGTATTTCAAACTAACTAACCATCACGCCGTTTCCCCGCAGGGGTAGGCAGAGAGGACGGACCGCCATACAGCTCTGTCTTGGCAGACACTCCTTGCTTCGTTCACATTCATACATCGTCTCATATATACTAGATACTCTTCTGTTATTCTGACTCTTCACGTGGCCCGATTCAAGTATTCACTTGATCGTGCTATGTCTTCCTTGGGCGTCTTCCATTCAGTTTGACATCACATATTCATTTGACACTCCTTTCTTCGTTCATTCGCTCTACATGCCCAAACCATCTAAGCGTCCCTTTCTTGATCCTATTCATTACGCTTACATCAGACTTGCATTCCTTCCGGATATCCACATTTTTAACACGGTCACAAATGGTTTTACCGCACTTACGTCTCAGGGATCTCATTTCCACAGCAATTCAGTCAACTTTTATCCTTCCTTCCTCATATATATTTATATATATATATGGTTCCATACTTCATAAAAGCGTCTATATAATGGTTTATTAATTTTGTAAACATGTTCCAGATTGCTCGAGGAATCATCTAAAACGTATTGATGTTTATTTTTTCTTAATGTTAGTTCTTGTAATTTGTAGGTCAGGTTAATAACATTTTTTTTCATCAAGAGCCAGTGATACTATGACATCCCCAATTGGGGTATGTTGTGAGGCTGAAGGCAGTGCGGGTAGCGGAGGAGATTGGAAAGAGTATGGTCGAGAAGTACCTGGCTATTCAGATCTGGTCACCAAACACGACTTAAGCCATTTTGAGCAACGTTTCGATTCTGAATGGTGGTATTTCACCAGAGCGATACGTTAACTGCCGCAAATATACTATTAATTATTTTATATAAATTAAATTTGCAATAACACGTGTTCATTAAATAATTTATTTGTGCACGCCGGGATTTGAGCCCGCGACCTCTGGATGCGTAGTCGAGCGTCTTACCACTCGACCACGGAAGTAATAAATAATTTGAAGGGTGTCTAATTTCGATGTAAATTAAATGAAAAATTAATTTGACTTAGCAGATAATCGGGAAACTGTGCTTGTTTGCAAATCTACGAATGCCCATCGCATGAAACTCAAACCAACCTTCATCGGAGGAGAGGCATGTTCTGATCTGTTTTACGACAACCAGAGGAGTGGAGTCAGAGAGTGGCGGTGACGCTAATGCCACTTGGGCAGATAGGCAACGTCACATTAGTCATTCAGGTATTCTCATCTCGGTCTGGGCTCAACTTCTTGGAACCTCATTGTTTGCTGTACCTACTTAGCCGACCGATATTATCGATGGTAGTGTTTATTTTTTATTGCGTGTTGCAGTCTTTTTTTCAACGATACCTGTAACGAACGAGGGTACCTACTCCACAACATAAAAAAATAATTGCCATCAAAATAACTTTATTTTTATTTTTATCAAAATGATAACATAGTCCAATTTTTTTTTTAAAATATATTATTCCCAAGGAGTTAAAAAAAAATACTCCGCAAAGGACAACACTATGAATAAAAATAAATAAAAAATAACTCAAATATTGATAATTAAGGTAATTTAAAAAAAAACCATCAACATTTTCTACTGAAACCCTGTTTACAATATTCAATGTACCTGCAATACATAACACATACGAGAAAAAATATAAAATAATTATACAAATTTACAAAGAAAAACAGCTAAAAAATTTATAACTTAATATGTCTGCTAGATATCAGATTTACATTAAAATCCCAAAATTTAACACTAAGCATTCTCAAAACACCTACCTCTATCTAAGAATAACTTACTTTGACAATCTTCCTGTAAAACTAGAAATTATAGATAATATTCATGAATATCAGCTTTAATTAAAAAATTACATCAAACAACTTTAACAGTCTCTAATAATTGTTATTGTTTTTATAATTTTTTTTTATTTTTTTTTTTTTTTCTTCTTATTCCACAAAATTTGTGTCATCATTATGTACTAATATTTATTACTATAACTAATTTTACACTAATACTTTTATTTTTACCTTAACTTCTATTTTTCTCTGCTGTATTAACTAAACACTATTTTATTATTTTAGCGTAACTTCCCCCACCAAACACAAGAACCTTGTTCTTTATGGCGAGGAACAGCTTATATGATTAAATAAAAAGAAATAAAAATTTTACAAAAATATACAAATTTGTGGATATCCGGAAAGGCTGATGAGGATATTGAAAGAAGGATGAATGCAGGAAACTCCATTAAAAGAGGACTGAACGCTGTTGGCGCAAATAAAAAAAATGACCAGAGAAGCGAAGCTACAGGTCCACAATGGAGTGCTTATACCAACCCTGATGTATGGCAGTGCGGCATGGAACTGGCAGAGAAAGGATGAAAATAGACTGAATGCTGTTGAAAGGAGATCCCTGAGGCGTATGTGCGGTAAAACCATGAATGACCGTGTTAAAAATGTGGATATCCAGAAAGAATGCAAGGCTGATGTAAGCGTAATGAATAGGATTATGAAAGCGACGCTTATATGGTTTGGGCATGTAGAGCAAATGAACAAAGAAAGGAGTGTGAAAAGAATATATATGACGCGAAAGTGAATGGAATAAGAAGTCGAGGACGTCCGAGGAAGCCATGGCACTATCAAGTAAATCAAATATTTATAGTTGTGTTCAATTTGTAGAACTCCATTTAAATATTTTATATAATTCAATTGAATTAAATTTAATATTATTATTATTGAGTTCTGCTATTTTAAGTTTTTTTTATTTTTGTTTTTAGTGACAGCTGTTTCGGCGTTTGTTTGTTTTCGGCGACAGTTTGACAATGGCCTTAAACGCCGAAACAGCTGTCACTAAAAACAAAAATAAAAAAACTTAAAATGGCAGAACTCAATAATAATAATATTAAATTGAATTCAATTGAATTATATAATAAATCAAATACTTGAATTGGGTCTTGCGAAGAGTCCGAATAACAGAAGAGTATATATGAGACGGTGTATGAATGTAAATGAAGCAAGGAGTGTGTGCCAAGACAGAGTTGTATGGCGGTCCGTCCTCACTGCCTTACCCTGCGGGGAAACGGCGTGATGGTTAGTTAGTTAGTTAGTTAATTCCTTTTTAAATAAGAAAATATACTAATCTGGCAGGTCCCATCAGATAGACACACAAAAGTTAGTCAGTTAGTTGTTATTTTATTTTCATTAGGTTGATTTAATTTGTTGCATATTATTTTCTCGTTGTTATATAAGGTTAAGTAATTTAGTGTGAAGCGCACTTGAGGTGGATTATCACAAAACTGCGCTAAATAAATTCTCTGTTATTATTATCATTATTTTCAGCAAAGACCGTTGAGGATTGTTTACGGCATAAATTAGGCTAAGCATAGACTGGCAACTCTAATGAGGCCTTGACGTGACATGTGTTGGTGGGGGGAGGTGGGAGGATAATTTGCCTATTGTAATCGACTGCGTAAGGGTTGCGTTATCTGCCGGTTATCTCCGGCCGCACCGTCGCACGGGGCAGGCAGATAAGCGGCATATGGCCCCGACAGCAATTGTTATTGCTACCTATGACCCACCCAGCGCCAAGTGGGAGTCGGTCGGGAGGGAGATGGCGGTAATTGGAGTCGAGACATCACTGGACCAATTTGGTCTGTCCGTGGAATTAATTATTGGATCGTCAACAGCTGTTGGGCGAGTCTTTTGTTGGGGTTTGATTAAACATCGGAAGGTACTCACCCACATTTGTAGTACCTACCGACTTTCTCTTGGGTATGCTCGGAACATACCATCTAGAGGTCAGAAGGGATGCGTACATTGCGACACATTTCTTCAGATTGATTCGTGGATGGTCTGAAAACTCGACTACCATGGAGAGCATTCATTTCTATGTTCCTGACGATTATCTTCGCCATCGGCAGCGTAGATTGTTTTATCTCCCGGCCTGCAGGACTAACTTGCCAATGGTTATGCCGGTGGGGAGGACAACTTGTTGTTGAATCGAATCGCTTCGGATGTCTACATATTTTGCATAAATGAAGCTTCGTTCAAACGACAAGCGTTCCTGCTATTCGTGTAATTATTCCTTGGTTTTATTTAATTTTTTATATTTTTTATATATCATTTTGATAAAATATTATGTTTAAATTGTTTTATTTTTTACTGTCTATACTTTGCATTCATTGCAATATATATTTCTTAGAATTAATTGCTTTATATTTATGAATATTGTGTATTAATACACTTACTCGCTTTATTTAAAAACGCCTTGAAATAAAATTGTGTAAAGTTTTTAAAATAATAAATAACTGAATACTTTCTCCTTGAGGTGATTTTTCACAAAAACGGCGCTATACAAATCGTCCAAATATTATTATTTATTATTTCCTCAAAAAGACCCTCCACACATCATCCCCATAGATGACATAGGCCCTGAGGGAAATTATTTTCCTCAAGGCCTCCTGTAGTCCTATGTAGAGTTAATGTAAATATATATATTTATATTTATATTTACACATTGATAATTTTATACTTGCGCCCGCCGGAAATTGAAACCGAGGATTTTTATTTTAGATTTTTTGATAGTTCCTACCTACCCGAATCGCCACACGAAACAGCCTCATAACGTGTTGGAACGCGCGACCCCTGCGTGTCAAATGGCCCCGCTCAATTAAAACGTCGCCCCATCCCTCACTTAGCCGTCCTTACCATCAATGGCGATCGGCCGGAATATATTACGTGTTTGTAACAATTAAGGTCAAAACTTAATTTAATACTAAATTCACTCCGCCACCCCTCTGCGTTAATTTATTTATTACTCAAGTGTTTAACTAAATTTTTGGTCTAGGTACCTACCGATGTTTTATGGCGTTTTTGATTAGGTACCAGCCCCTTACGGCATTCAGCATAAATTTCGTTTTAGAACATCACTACAATATTTATTACATCTTTTTTATAGTGAATACCGCACAGGAGTCCCAACTATTTATTTATTTATTTAACAAGATCTCATAAAAAACAGTTGTTCACCAAATACATTAAGAGATGAATGATATAAAAATATTGTAGATACATGCATAGTGTAAAAAAACAAATTAAACATTAATATTACATCTGACAAATAGACAAGGTATTATATATCTAAAGGAGTTATATAAGTACAAACTGAAGTAGTGTAAAATATGATATAATAACCCAAATAATAATGTAATGAAAAACAAAAAAGATAAGATGTAAGAGAGGTACATTCTTATACACACATGTTATGAGATAATTGTGAATTGGCAAGTGTAAAAAAATATGTATTTTATTTATGATTATGTAGATCGTTATGTACCTAACGGTCACCAACTCCCAACTGCTCCCAACCGTCTAGAGCCAGTGAGACTATGGCATCTCTAATTAAGGTATGTTGTGATATTGAAGGTAGCCGGGAGGGCATGGAGATGGGAGAGGTAAATGTTGAGAAGTACCTGGTTATTCAGATTTGGTCACCAAACAGGTTCCGAGTCATTTCAAGAAAAGTTTCAATTCGGAATGGTGGTCTTTCACCAGGGTGATACTCAAGTCTCTACCACTCTGGAACGTTCCACAAATACACTATATATAATTTTATATTGATTAACTATGAAATAACACTGATAAATAAAATATATAATGTATCTGTTCACGCTAGGATTCGAACCCGCGTCCTTTGGATTCGTATTTTTCAGAAAAAAAATCAGAAAATTATATCCAAACTGTAACGAGCCCAATAGAATTTCTGTTCAAACCAAGAAAACTTTCAGACTCTCATTCCTTAAATTCATTAGAAGATTTTCATCATTATCTGTTCCTCACTACGAAAATTTTAAAAATACCTTTGTCATACTATGTTTTAAATTTGCTCTCATACCTTAAAAAAAAAAATGATAAAGATAAATGTAAAAATCAGCTAAATTTTAAGTTATTATGATAAAGTGTTTGTGTCCTGCCAGAAGTGACCTGCCAGGTAAGTATACATATAGTTATTGCTGTATATTTATATAAACTAAGAATTAATTTTAAGTAGAAAATAAGATTTGTACAGCGCTCTTGAGGTGATTTTTCACGAAAACGACGCTATACAAATTATTATAATTATTTGAATAATAAAAGAATACTTTGTTTTAAAACCACAGAATTTATTATGATGAAGGCCAACCGGTTTCGCTTGGATCAAGCTTCGTCAGGGCACATATAATAACTGATCTTCATCATAATAAATTCTGTGGTTTTAAAACAATGTAATCTTCTTACAAAAAAAATAAATTATTATTATTATTATTCGATTCGTAGTCGAGCGTCTTAACCATTCGACTACGGAGGCCGTCAAATATATCTTACTTTGCTTAATTTAAAAAAAGTTTTTCGATGAAAATTTTTTACTCTGACCTGCATTTCATTATGAAAATTATGTCAGCATTGCCCCGGTGTGAAACAACAATTATTAATTGAAAAAAACGTTGGCTTTGTCAATATTTAATGACTAAGTCTGATTAGCTAGGTACTTTATAGTATTTCCTTCCCTTCCTCCACAGTCTCTCATTCTCTAAAAAAATGTGATTTTATAATTCCACTAACTTCCAACAGACGGAACTTTCATGTGTCTTACCAAAAAAGCTCCCTCTCTAACTAACTGACTAACCATCATGTTGTTTCCCCGCAGGAGTACGCAGAGAAGATGGAACCCCTTACAACTCGGTCTTGGCACACATTCCTTGCTTCATTCACATTCATACAACGTCTCATACATACTCTTCTGTTATTTTGACTCTTGACATGGCCCGACTCAAGAATTTTATTCACTTCATCGTGCTATGTCCTCCTCGGGCGTCCCTGACTTCTTCTTCCATTCACTTTCACGTCGAATATACTCACACTCTTTTCTTTGTTCATCCGCCCTATATGTCCAAACCATCTAATCGCCCCTTTCTTTATCCTATTTATTACGCTTACATCAGACATGCATTCTTTCTGGATCTTCACATTTTTAGTACGGTCATGCCTACACGGTTTTACCGCACATACGCCTTGGGGATCTCATTTCTACAGCATTCAGTCTACTTTCATCCTTTCTCTGCCAGTTTCATGCATCTATGACCAGATTTAATAGGTAGGTAGGGCCGGTCCTGCACTGGCGCAATTGGAGCAGACAAGCTCCAGAATCGCCAAGGCGCTGATAGCACCTAATCACAGTGGTTTATATAAATGACACAAAGTGAAAAAACAATGCCATTCATGACGGCAATTGAGCCCGTAAGTTCCCGGCCCGACGGCACGGAATAAGAACCCTTATACTTGATACGAGTTGGTACCAATCGTCTTGGCAATATTTCTTCAGTAAAATGTCTTCAAAGGGAACCGATTCTTACTTTGTTACATTGTAGCTAGTCAAAATCAAGCAATACTATTAATCAAAGGGTTCAAAACACCATCAAACACCTACGAGTGAATAAAAACAGTGTTGTAGGAAAGTAAGTACTTTTGTGATTGATTTCTCCGCTTGTAATTAGAATCTGACTGCGCAGTCGAAGTTCTCCCATTGGCTGGCCGCCAACCAATCAAGCAGCGTTAGAGACACGCCCACTAAGTACCTAGCTACTCACCTTTTCTAATCACTGCTCACTGTTTCGTGTACACAGCCAGCCAGGTGCCTACCTCAGTGAGGTAAAAGTACCTACCGTACAACACACGAAAAGTAATGTTCGCGAGGTCTTATTTATTTACACTGCGTTTTCGTTTGATTAATTCATATGTATCATAACACATTTAATTCATATAACATAAAATATAGAATACTTGCGATACGTTCCAGAGTGGTAGATACTTTAAGTATCACCCTGGTAAAAGACCACCATTCAGAAATGAAAATTCGTTTAAATGGCTTAAGCCAAGTTTGGCGACCAGATCTGAATAGCCAGGTACTTCCTAAACTTTCTCTCACCCTTCTCTTTCCCCTCCCTATTACCTTTAACCTTACAATATCTTTATCTTATTTTCCTTTTTATTACTATTTATTATTGTGCACAACCTAAACAATATCTAAAAAATGCAACCTCCACGTAATAATTTTTCATTTAATTTCATCCTTCGTTTCTTTTCTTCTTTCTCCTTTTTATTTCTTTTTATTTTATCTTTATCAATGTTTTCATTTAATATTATATAATTTATGTACACTACGTCTGTCTCGACACAGGAATCTCCTAGTGAGACAGACATGAACCAAACCATTTTTTAAAAAATATATTAGCAAGAATAAAAATTTAAAAAAAACATACCACAATTGGGGATGCTTAGTCTTACTGGCTCTAGGCGGCTTGGATCAGTTGGGAATCTTTCGTGGTATTCACTATAGCAAAAAAATAATGAAAATGTGTGAACCGTACACTTATTAAATTATCAGATGAAATTTTTACAAGCCATCTTTTGAAAAATGGGGCAAAACGCATTTTGCACACAATTTAGCAACTCTATTTCGGGATTTGTTTCTCCGTCAAATACACACAAAGAAATATGCACGCGGCCACAATTTAATAAGCCAACAAACAGATTTGTACGTATTTATTATTCGCAAATAATATACAGCTGTTAAATGCAAGTTGTATTGCCGATATCGATATAAAAATCGCACTCGCGACCTGTCCAATAAATTACGAAAAAGCAACATTACCGTCAAAAACTCCGTTGTCGCATCATCAACACAAAAAAAGCAGCAAAAAAAACATATCCCAATATTCGATATGCATCATCACATTGACGGGTGCCCCAAAAAATATAAAAATAATAATAGACCTCGCATCGACACACTTTTTGTGGCTGAAATAATATTTATGGTAAACCGTTTTGTTTGCCTTGTGACAAAATACAAACAACTTTGAATGGAGGACATTTCGTTAGGGTCATTTGGACTCGTTATTGAATATTGTTGCTTTTGCGGAATCTCGGCAATCATTTTGAGGAAGGTAATGTGTTATCTGGCGGGTTTTATTGTTGTGAGGTTGATGCCCAGCGGTTTGTGTCGAAATGCTTTTAAATCCAAAAAAGTTGAGGTGAATGGAACTAAATTTAAAACGAACTTATGTATCAATCATTTATGATAGCTTCAAACCAACAATATCATTCCTGTTTCAAAATGTATTTTTTTATTGACCGGTTAGTAGCTGAGTTGACAAACGCGTTGGATTTCCATCTGGGCGTCGTGGGTTCAATTTCTCTGCTAGTTAAGTCCTCTATCTTTGCACAAGCAACATTTTCCGCTTATTGTGATAACAGTAGGAGTTTTTCAAATATTGTCTGGTTAATCGTAACCATTTTTCGTTTGTCAATTATGCATTTTAATTCCAAACGAAATACTAAAATCTTTCTACGAAGTAAAAACTTTACGTACTATTACGTGTGCCATTAAAAAAAGCCGCAAACGGTGAGCTCTGGCGTCATGAAATTTACCCATTAGGCAATCCGAACTATTTTCAACTAGCATTCGTGAGGTATGTAGCTTTGAAACATTCATAAAACTGTCAAAAATAAGATAAGACGCCATCTTGTTTGTTCCACATTTTCAACAAGACAAAGTGTTCGTAAAAGTAATTTAATAAAAATGCTTGCAGAAGCGTTGAATCGAATGTGAAACGGTATAAATTGAATAAATTGGTACCTACGTGGTTAAAATGAATTAGCGGCGAGTGATAAAGCGAGAGAAGTGCCAAATTAAAGAAGCGGGATGCGCTCAAAGAGTTTGTTGTGCTGCCTTTAATTATTCCGATCCGCCAGATTACAATATGTCAGAGTGGCAGCCATGCTTGAGGAAGGAGAGTTTAGTTTTATTCAAGTCAGAAAGTGTCATGGCCACGCTTATTTGTACTTACGTAATCTTGAAAGGGAGATAATTAGGTACCTACCCTATTTTTCGAAATGTTTTACGACACGAAAGTTGCAACTGCTCGCAATGTTAGAAAGGAAAGGTGACGATTTTTAAACCCGTTTTTAGTAGCGTTTCGATTCTGAAAAGTGGTGCCGCACCAGGGTGATACTCTAAGTATCTTCCAATCTAGCACCGGGTGCAAATTTACGTACAAAATTATATTTTATCTAAGTTGCGGAAAAAACCGTTTACACGAAATTGTTTTTTATTCACGTCGGTCTTTAAGCCCGCCACCCTGAGACAAGGAGCTTACCGCCCTGCCACGGAAAAAGTAATTTCCTCTTCTTTTTTTTATAGTGAATACCGCACAAGAGTCCAAACTGCTCCCAACCGTCTGGAGCCAGTGAGACTATGGCATCTCCAATCGGGGGACGTTGTGAGGCTGAAGGTAGTGGAGAGGGAAAGAAGATGGGGAAAAAAGGAAGGTCGGAAAGTACCTGGCTATTCAGATCTGGTCACCAAATGCGGCTAAAGCCATTTCAAGCAACATTTCGATTCTGAATGGTGGTCTTTCACCGGGGCGATACTTAGAGTATCTACAACTCTGGTTGTCTTGGAGTCCATGACAAAGAACATTAAGACAATACAATGTATCAAAAACGTACGATGAGGCATTTGAAATTTTTAAATATTGTAATATTTTCATTAATCAGGGCATAACTTGTTACAAAGTGAGGAAAGTACTTACCTGTTTATAAGAAATAAATAAAAACGCACGCACTAAAGTCACCGAGGACGTCATCTGCCAAACGTGTTATTAAAAACTCGCCATAATCACGATCGGAAATCGCAAAAATCTGACGGCGTCTTCCATAAGCGAATAATAACTATTTAAAGGCAGAACACGTATTGCCGATCCCGCCGCCAGGTGGTGCGAATTGGCGGGGCGCTCCGAGATGTCAATATCATTTTCATTGTCCATGGTCAAGATCGGCAAAAATGTTAATGCCTGTTGTGCAAGGTGTTGCCAGCATCTCGTTAAATACGTATTCATAAATATTATAAGTAGCGGGTAATGTAAGTACTTACCCGACCGGGTACATTATTATGGTTTTAAATACGTTGCTTTTTTTATAACGCGCTTTTACGAACAACCTTTTTTTATGATAAATAGTTAAATATTGATATTTTAAGTAGTTGGTAAAGTAGGTACCTACCTGACTGGATATATTATAATGGTTTTAAAATACGTTGCATTATTTTATAACGCGCTTTTACGAACAGCGTTTTGGAATATAAAAATAATGATGGCGGCAAATTAGTGACGCTTAATTTTTTCAAGTGTGTGTAAATTTTGTGGTTTGCGGTATGAAAACTATTGGTTCAGTTGGAAAATCTAAATAAAAAGGGGTATGTTTCTTCAAATTTTATTGTCTTAATATGTGTTGTTGTTTTTATAATAAATCGTGATCATTTTTATGCCTCGTTTGTAATATAAATTACCAAAAAACGAATGAAGATTTTTAGGTTAAGCTGAAATAATTATATATGTAGTTTGTTGCCCATTGTCCAAAAACTTTAAGAATATGTAAAATTTTGATTTGTAGTTTAATAGCGTAGTGCGTTATAAGTTTCATATGGTTTTGATATTGGCTTTTGGTCGTTTTACGTGAATGCAACATTAGCTGATATTAACTCCATTAATGGAGGACTGAACGCTGTTGGCGCAAATGAAAAATTGTCCAGAAGCAAAGCTAGCAGTCCACAATGGAGTGCTTATACCAACCCTGATGTATGGGAGTGAGGAATGGAACTGGTAGAGGAAGGATGAAAGTAGAATGGAAGCTGTAGAAATGAGATCCCGAGGCGTATGTGCGGTAAAACCATGTATATGACCGTGTTAAAAATGTGGATATCCAAAATCAATGCAAGGCTGTAAGCGTAATGAATATGATTAAGTAAGAGACGCTAATATGGTTTGGGTATTTAGAGCGAATAAACGAAGAAAGGAGTGTGAAAATAATATATGACGGAATAAGAAGTCGGGGACGCCCGAGGAAGATATGACACGATTAAGTAAATTGTAATTTTTTTAAACTTTATTGGGCCATGTCAGGAATCAGAATAATGGAAGATAATGTATGAGACAATTTATGATTGTGAATGAAGCAAGGAGTGTGTGCCAAGACAGAGTTGTATCGCGATTCATTATCTCTGGCTACTTCCGCGGGGAACGGCGTGATGGTTAGTTAGTAAGTTAGGTCTATTATGGAAAATATCGATAGACAAGAATCAAATTTATTCGGAGGAAGCATTTTTTGTGGCAGTAGTTTGATACAGATTTACAAAGTTATGTGTGCAGACGGCCGAACTTTGTGTCTGAAAGTATTTAGCGCCCTTGAGATCAAAACAATTAGATTTTTTAATGTATGATCCCGTATGCCGTAAGCCTTTATTAATATTGTATTTTACCACGTGGGGTCGCACGTGACCTCGGCCGGGCGGGGGTGGGAAGGAGGTTGAGATAGGGGCCGACGCGACGTTTGATTGGACCCTCGACTGAAGTAATTCTACTCCTCAAACGCGTGGCGGTTTAGTGCGCCAATACAATAAAGCCACAATGGAAAGCCCCTGTGGTCTGATGGTCAGAGTCTCCTGAATACAAAGGACCTTCGTTCGCAGTCGCAGAAACCGCACAAAACGCACTGGAGGTTGTGGTTCGGTTCACGTCACAGTAGTATTTTTTATTTATTTGTTGATGAATTGCATCAGCAATGTTTTGATAATTTAAGCACTAGATGGGGGGCAAGAGGAAGGTTGGGAAGTACCTGGCTATTTAGATCTAGTCACCAAATACGACTAATACCATTTCGATGTATGGTGATTTTTACCAGGGTGATACTGAGAGTATCTACCACTTTGGAACGTGTCGCAAATATGCTATACATGTATATTTATTTACTTTAATTTTGCGCAAGCTGGGATTCGAACCCGCCTATCTTGTTATTCCTGTTACTCTGTTTGGAAATCTGTTCACATTTCTGACGACTTCCGTGGCTGAGCGGTTAACATCTCTGGCTCGTGGGTTCAATAAGATTAAAATGTAATAATAGGTTTATTTGCTGTCCGTTTCGGAGTGGTAGATATTCGTATCGCCCTGCCGATAGACCACCATTCAGAATAGAAACGTTACTTTAAATGGCTCTAACCGTGTTTAGTGACCAGATCTGAATAGCCAGGTACGTTCTAATTTACCTCTTTCCCATCTTCTTCCCTTATCCACTCCATTTAGCTTCACAACATTCCTCCCATATTCTCAGTGACTCTTGTTCTGACTTAACACATAAAAAAATCCTTCAGGCAAACTTGGATTTCATATTTTGACCCCCCGCATTGATAGAACCTTAGAAAGTTTCTGTAGAGAAATGCACAGATGTCGTTTTTATGAATTTTCTTTTTACATAATGAGTACGTATATACCTGTATCTAATTTTTTTATCATTACATTACCATTGAAATGTTCGACCAGACAGGCCACGCGGCTGCCTTTTCATCAAAACAAAACGATGCTCCGAAAATGTAATCGCTTTTGTTTTTGCTCGAAATTCAATACCTTCCCCCTTTAGTTACTACAGGGCAGGTTCGAGGTTCATAGGCGCTTCACATAAAACGCTTGTATTAAAAATAAATCACTTTTAATGAATTAATATGTGTCGTAATACATTTAATTTCTATAAAATAATAAAAAAAGTATAATTGCGGCACGTTCCAGAGTGGTAGATACTCCAAGTGTCGCCCTGGTGAAAGACCACCATTCAGAATCGAAGCATTGCTTGAAATGGATTTTGGCCGTGTTTGGTGACCAGATCTGAATGGCCAGGTACTTCACAACTTTCCTCTTCCCTATCTCCTTCCCCTCCCTACTACCTTCAGCTTCACAACATACCCCAATTGGGGATGCCATAGTCTCACTGGCTTTAGGCGGTTGGGAGCAGTTGGGACTCTTGTGCGGTATTCACTTATTTTTTTTTTTTAAATACTGCTGTCAGAGCGCGCTTACGTTACCTATATTCGCGGTTTTGTATTCAGGCCTAACGTTTTTTGTTTGATTCTCTTTACAATTTTAAATTCTACGCATTCCTGCCCGTTTTTGGTCTTCTGTTTGTACCTTGCCTTCATGTATTGCAATATTTAAGAAAATCGGGTAAGTTTTCAAATGCACAGTGTCGTATTATTTTATATTTTTGACGTAAATACTTGAAACCGATTGTATCATATATACTGTCCTTTTTTTTTAAAAATTGATTTACTCGAATCGAATAATCTGTCTTTGAGATATGATGGGTTATGGTGGTTAAATGAATTACTGTATTTTATTCCTGGCCCGCCTACTCGTCCCCCCTGCCTACGCTGTCCAATCTTGTATTACCATGTTATTGTTGATGACGACACAAATCCTATCAACTCACTGAAAATAATGGTACAAGGGTTATTGGACTACCCTTTGTTTATAGGGAAACTTAATATCACACCCAATAAACTAAGTACTCACCCCAGTAAATACGAAGTACCTAACTTCATCCCTTGTATTAAACGGCTTATTTTCCTTTGTGAGTACAGGCTTACGAACGAATTTTAAGTTTTCAAATTCGGAACTGTGAGTGATTTTTTTAAAAAAGAATCTTTCCAAATCTAGACAAGTCATTTCGTAGCTACCTACCTACCTATAATATATTTACAGTGACATTTGACTGTCAGATTTTTAGTTTTTGATCGCTGTGACAGATTAAATTCCGCGATTTTTCACGGGCAACAAGTAGTTATTCATTATAAATAATTTTATTTGTAAGTACTTACGTATGTATTTGCGAGTGAGAACGTCTCGAATTTGTCACTCATGTTGATTGAAAATATCGAATAAAAAAAATAAATTGTATCCATTCCTATCTATAATGTATTTTAGCTGACATTATTCTGTATTTGAAATTGGCGAATCAAAGGAAATTAAATTTTGTATTGGTAAGTCAAGTTGGCCTGACAAAGTGTCAAACTAGTCTGAAATAATATTTAATTTTGCAACAGATATTCATTGATGCGCCAATCGTAATTTTTTTTTAAATACCAAACTAAATTGAAACGAAAGGGAAGGCCTTATTACGAAACTTATTGATGAGATGTTCTATGCTAAGGTGGATTTGGTTGTAATACAGGCAGAACCGTACACTCTCAGAGCAAGAATATATATGAAGTGATAGCTACATATTTTTACCCAACCTATACAAATTTACGATAAATCACTTTCTCCGGAATTTACGTCGTAAGCCACGAGAGAAACTACATATGCTCAAACACCGCTAATGTCAAAGAAAGTTATTCTATGTTCACTCAACTACACAAAATATGTATGCTGTAAGCTGTTGCCCGTTCAAGTGGTGTATTAGTATCTTTGTTAGTGTCTAAGGTAGTGCTTTTGCCGGTACTGTCTATATTATGGTTGAATTCATATCTTCCATGAAGTTTTCAATTTTATTTCAGAGATGTTACATCTCTGAAATAAAACTGATTTCTTATTTCAGAGATGTATCTTCTAATACATACATTTATATTGTAAATAAAACTAGTATTATTCCTCCATTTTATTCATTCGTTTTACAAAGCTGTAAAGTTCATCGGACAAAATAGTGCAACAAACGTCCTAACGTTCAGACCGAGTTTCAGAAAGAGGAAATGAAGTACCTTCTAGATGATTTCATACGTGTGTATTTTTATTTTATCACCTCAAGCATGGTCTCATCATCGTAAAACGTATTTTATTCAACCAACATAATAAGGAGATTCATCTCGTTATAAAGTAGGTAGCATAAAAACATAAAAGCTGTTGTCGAATATAAGCTTAATTCGAGAAAGAGGGGAGACGTCTCTTGCTCCCTACTTCAATTCCCCTAAATTAAGCTACTCAACCGCGCATACTACAGTGTAAACACCGACTACGCTGCCCTTAATGATTTTTACTGGTATGAGGTCAGTTTTACTAGGGTAATAATACTTCATTAAGCTACCAATTAACTAAGGGAAAGACAGTAAAAATAGTTCGAAGACATATTCAACTTACGGTTAGTTTTTTTTATGTATGCGTTAATGATGCATTCTATATAGCTTTCAAATGACTTAATAGCTGTGTTTAAAGAGCAGATCTGAAAAGCCAGGTTTTCTTAATCATCACAAATATTTTTTTTATTTTTTTCAAATACCGCACACGAGTCCCAACTGCTCCCAATCGTCTAGAGCCAGTGGGACTATAGAATCCCCGATTTGATTATGTTGCGAGACTGAGTGTAGTGAGGCGAGTTTGGGAAGTACTTGACTGATAATAATTTATCAGTTGTTACATGAAAAAAATCGCGTGGTGTTACTTGACTTACCAAGAAAAAAGATTAGTTGATTTAATCCACCCATTTCAAATATAGAATGATGTCTTCTAAAATATATTACAGGTAGGTACTTTATTAGATAGGTAGGGATTTAAAAGATTTCTTTAATTTTTTTCTCATTTGAATTAGGGTATACTGAGACGCTGAAGGTAGTGGGGAGATGAAGGAGATGGGGATGGGGAAACTAAAGGTTGGGAAGTACCTGGCTATTAAAATCTGGTCACAAACGGCTAAAGCCATTTCAATCAAGCAACGTTTCGATTCTGAATGGTGGTCTTTCACCAGGGCGATACTTGGAGTATCTACTACTCTTAGTTATTATTTATAGTTTTTAAGTGCTTTAACTAAATAATAGTTGGTATGTAGCTACTGCGAGATTCTCAGTTCGAACCATGACAAGTATATAACGAGTAGACCGCACAAATTGTGCAGCACAAGAGCTCAAAAACAACAAACACACACATGAAATTACTATAATCGTCTTCTCACCCTTAAACTTGAGAAAAAATCGTTCAGCGTTCTTAAGAGGAGAATAACCCCGCCAATAGTGCCACGCGACTCTTCGATCCCTAAATCTACAGTGCGCCTATAGTAAATATACGTCCCATTCTTATCTCATGTCGGGAAGCTTCACAGACACCCGGCGATCCAGACCCTATCATCAGTCTGATGCCTTAATGGGTGACTCACGGTCTGAGCGGGGACCTCCAAGGCCAGCCCTGAAATCCGGGATACTCAAACTGTTCCTTGGGACCCTGAAAAGTTTGTTCACATACAACCTTGAAGTAACAATAAAAGGAGAGATAGCTAATTATTTTTACCCAACCTATACAAATTTGGGATAAATCGCTTTCTTCGGGTTTTCACGTCGTACACCATGAGAAAGAAAAAGACAGCAAAATCTCCCAAATTATCACACCGCTTTCAGGTATTGTTAGAATGTTCTTCGTATCCCGCGTCTCCGTTGACCCAGCCCATACGTTTTGATACATGAAATAAATGAACATAATAATAAATGTATATATTCCATAATGATGTTTGAGGAACACTGATCCGGAGGGGATCTTAATCAGGATTGAGATTTGAAGAATTTATCAAAAGCGGTAGCACAAATGAAATAAAGGACCGTCACGAATCCAATCGCTCCTACACTGTCTTCTGGACACTGTTTTTGAAAGATTAAACTTGTATGAAGATTTTAATGTATTATCAGTGATAGGGTACATCACTATTGCCTTGATGAAAAACCATCACTCAAAATTGAAACGTTGATAGAAATGGCTTTAGCCGTCTTTGGTGTCCAAATTTGTCAAGCATCTAGCCAGGTATTTCCCCACTTTCCTCTTTCCCATCTCCTTCCCCTCCCTAGAAATTTCAGCCTCACAACATAACTCGTTAGAGGTTACGATTCTGTTTATGGTAGTCTTTCACCAGGGTGATATTAAGAGTATCTGAAAGTCTGGAACGTGCCGCAAATAAAGTTAAAACGAAATATTTTTTTATCGTATTAATGAAATAAAATTTATCTTTGCACTCTGGAATTTGAACCCGCAACCTCTGTATTTGAAATCGAGCGTTTTAACCGTTCATACAAGTGTGTAGTAAAGAAACACAATAAAAATAGTCAGTGAGAAGTATGCACATAACCGTAGAAAAATAAATAAAAAAGAATATAAACTTCAGGGGAGGTACTGCTAAGAAGGAGAGTAGAAGACAAATGTGATCGATAGCTACCAGTTTTATTGTTTATAATATTGAAAAATTAATGATCCTTAAATAAATTATACGTATTCCAAAAGTTTAATTAAAATGTTTTCATTTAAATTACTAATAAAATTAATAAATAGGTTACATTAGGCGATAACAGACATATGTATGCCATATATTATTTGTAGTTAGTAATAAAATAGAGCCTAGGAATTAAGCTTTGCACAGCGTCCTTGGGGTGAATTTTCACAAAAAACGGCGATCTATTTTTATTCTACTCCATTCTGACGACGTGCGTAGTCGAGTGGTAAGACGCTCGACTACGAATCCAAAGGTCGCGGGTTCAAACCCGGCGTGCGCAAATTAGATTAATTTTATTAAAATGTAAAGTATATTTGCGGCACGTTCCAGAGTGGTAGATACTCTAAGTGTCGCTTTGGTGAAAGACCACCATTCAGAACTGAAACGTTGCTTGAGATGGCTTTAGCCGTGTTTGGTGACCAGATCTAATTAGGCAGGTATTTTCCAACCTTCCCCTTCCCCATCTCCTCTCCTTCCTCACTACCTTTAGCCTGACAACATACCCCAATCGGGGATGCCATAGTCTCACTGACTCTAGACGGTTGGGGGCAGTTGGAACTCTTGTGCGGTATTCACTGTAAATTCTATGCCCCTCCACGCTTCTGATGCAAATTTATACCTTGTACTCACCAATCTATTCCCAAATTAAAGCGTTTTGATCGTCCTCATTAAATCGTCAGTAGCACGGATAGCCGGCGCATCCCGTCGGGCCGCGCCGTCCTGCGTCATCTGGCGGCGCGGCGGGAGGGCTATCGCGCGCGCGATCGCGCGACCGTCACGCGACCGACGCGACGCGACGTACTCGCGCCAGATACCTCCATCTGCGCAATAACATCAAACCCCTTGCCCCGCTTTCCCCTCAACTTTTGGTTTGTTAAACGATGTTTATATTACCTTGAATAGTCATTATTGCATTGAAAAAAAATAAAATTACAATAACTCCACACAGGAGGCCTTGAGGGAAAAAATTTACCTCAGGGCCTATGTCATCTTTGGGGATGCTGTGTGAAGGGTCTTTTTGAGGAAAGGAAGGAGTGAACTTGGGTCTTGAAGAGACCCATGTTGAAGGAGGGAGGAAACACAGAGGCCGGCAAATCGTTCCATAGCCGAGCTGTTGAAGATAAGAACGAGTCGTAAATGCGACCCATTCTCATGTTTTGAATGCCAACCGTGTACAAATGTTGGGTGCGCGTTTGGCAAGTTTCTTGATTATACACCAGTGCCGAAGGGATCAATGACGCAAATTCCTCGGAGCATCTTCCATTGAAATACCCGAAGAGCAAGGTCAGCATTCCCATCTGACGGCTGTGCTCCAAAGTTTGCAATTCGTTTGTTAAAATTTGAGAATATATCAAACGAACCGCCCGTTTCTCAGTCAAGGGTTAAAAGCATTATATTAAATTTTGCGTTAAAAATGGAATAAAGTGCTCCAACGCACTTAAAATGTTGACTGTGGCATTCGGCGAGTCTACTTTGCCTCAAAAAAGTGTTTATAAGTGGTAGAAGCGATTTACAGAAGGCCGAGAAGATGTTAATTACGATGAGCGTCCTGGAGTTGTGGAAAAACAAATCATGGATTTTATTCTTTGATCCATTTTTTTCAAAAGTAAAAAATCGAAGAACACACAAAAACGTGACTAACCTTTCCAGTTGTCAAAAACAAACCACTAATCCAAAATGGCTGATAATGCTGACATATGATAAACATACGTGTACCAACATAACGCGAGAATGCATCGAACATGCCGCTGGCCTGCTTTTTGCCGACGATCTGAAATTGCTCATGAGGATTTGCACCGGCGAAGATTGTATTAAACTAGATATACAACTAGACTTAGATGCAATAACTGCGTGGGCTGAAGAAAATAAATTATATTTCAACACAAAAAAATGTGTATCCATGACATACGCGCTAAAAAAACCTTATCAAATTTAACTACAAAATAGGAAATGATTTATTGTCATCTATAAGGTCGATCAAAGACCTAAAAGTAGTCTTTGATCCCAAACTTACGTTTTCAGACCATATATTGCAGTTATCCACATCGTGCTGCAGACTGTTAGGGTTTGTTATAAGGTCTAGCAAACAGTTTACCAAACCTGCAGCGATGACTTCTATGTTTAACTGCATTGTAAGGTCCAAACTAGAGTACGCCTCTGCTGTATGGGCCCCTTACTGAAATAAATATATACAATTATTGGAACAAATCCAAACAAAGTTTCTCAGATATTTAATTTATAATAAAAGTGGTTATTAACAAAGTTTATTTATCACATTTTTTTAAGCCAACCATCATGCCGTTTTCTCACAGGGGTAGGCAAAGAGAATGGGCCGCCACACAACTCTGTCTTCGCACACACTCCTTTCCTTTTTCACATTTATACATCGTCTCATACATTCTCTTATGTTATTCTGACTCTTGACATGGTCCGATTCAAGTATTTGATTTACTTGATCGTGCCATGTCTTCCTCGGACGTCCCCGACTTCTTATTCCATTCAATTTTGCGTCGTTTATTATTTTCACACTGTCACACAACTCTGTCTTGGACAACACCTCTTTCCTTCATTCACATTCATACATCGTTTAATATACTCGTATATGCGTCTGTTATTTTCTTGACATGACCCGACTCAAGTATTTGATTCAGTTGATCGTACCATGTCTTTCTCAGGCGTCCCCAACTTCTTCCTCCATTCACTTTTGCGTCATATATTATCCTGACACCTTTTTCGTTCATCCGGTCAACATGTCAAAACCATCTAAAAGTCCCTTATTTTATCTTATTCTCGACGCTTACATCAGGTTTATTTGCATTCTCTCCGGATATCCACATTTTTAACACGGTAATACATGATTTTACCGCACATACGTCTCAAGAATCTCATTTCTACAGCATTCAGTCTACCTTCATTCTTCCTCTGCCAGATCCGTGCCTCTCTTGCATACATTAGGATTGGTATAAGCACTCCATTGTGGACTACTAGCTTTGCTTATTCAGACAATATCGTCGCTGGAGAGGCAAAAGGGATTAAGCGATACATTTCGTCTCAAATGAATTAAATATGCAGTTTTAATCAGTTTTTTTTCTGCATCGAATGCTTTGATTCTTGTTTGATTCTGAAAGCTTTTGTGGCGCTTCAGCCATTTGAAATATATTTACCGTTTGGGAGAAGGCTTGACTCAATCGGCACAAGTTTGTGACTTTTTTTGCTTTTTGTCGCTTCAAGTAACTCAGTGAGAGCATTGAGTCACCTGAGTTAACTTCTTTAGATTGAAAATTCAACCAGGTACTGTGAAGACGTGAATTTTATTGGAAAAAAATAAAAATAAACTTTTAAGTGCTCTGGTGCATGCTTCCCGAAATGGCGCTTCAGCCCTTTTGTCTTTTATCTCTAAGCAATAATATGCCAAGAGAGATACCTTGTGTAGTCAGGGACGATTTTTTCCTGACGGCGTTTCTAGGGCTAGGGCAGAAACCGTTAAGTTATGTCCTGTTATGTCGCATAACTAGACGTAGTGGGCGGAGTCGCCGGAGACGCGGGAGACGAAAAACATGCTTACATACCGAAAAGTGGTGCGAATTTATGTGACAACCTGTATTATCTCTTTCTCTCACGGTTTACGACGTTAAAAACAGAAGAAAGTGATTTATCTTAAATTTGTATAGGTTGGGTAAAAATATTTAGCTCTCTATCCATATATATTCTTGCTCTGAGATATTTATGATATACTTTAGATATGTTTTTATATGTCGAATGAATCGTATGGCGAGTGTTAAGGGCAACGTCGTTTGAAAAACCGTTCCCCGCGACACACTGCACAGACAATTGAGCACATGTGGGGTAGGACGGGGAAAGTGGACAATCAACAATAATATATGTAAATTGACAAACAATTGTGGAGATTGTAAAGGCATGCGCGATACGTATCACCCTATACACACCGTCAGGGACGATACCGAAAAAATACCTTTGGCCGTCTTAAATTATAATATTTTTTTAATGAAAATTTTTGATACATTTTTCACATAATAATAACAATATAAAACAGGTCAATTATGAAATAAAAAGTATAAAAAATATAATTTACAAAACCACGTGGGTATTATTGGGATATCGATTTTTTTACGGTTAAAATGGATGTTTTAAGCTCAAAAATAGATATAATTAACTAATATTTAAAAATATATAGAATATTAACAATATACTAAAATAAAATTAGAATATAAAGTATGACGTCAAACAATATAATATACCGCTGGAACCAACAGCCGTGGTAAAATTGATCTCGGAAAATTTTGTTACATAAAACATTGAAAGCTTTTTTTTACAGTAAATACCGCACGAGAGTCCCAACCGCTCCCAACCGTCAGGCCAGTGTGCCTACGGCATCTCTAATCGGGGTGTGTTGTGAGGTTGAAAGTAGTGGGGAGGGGAAGGAGATAGGGAAGAGGAAGGTTGGAAAATATCGGCTATTCAGATCTGGTCACCAAACAAAGCTCAAGACATTTTTTAAAATTAATATTTTGCTAACATACATAGGAATCCCGATGAGAAAAACTCACTCTGGGACAAGGGATTAAAGTTTAAGTTGACTGTTTTTATATTTATCTGGAAGCGAGTTGTAAAATGTGTAGGCAATATATTCCAAAGATTTTATCCCATACTTTGTGGTGTGTGCAAGTGGAATGTGAATTTTAGTGTGCGTTGTTTGCTGAGTAATTTGTAGAATGGTGCTTGTGATTTCATGTTTGGGGAGGATCTTGATCGGAAGGATGCCAAGGATTTTAAGCAACTTTACAATTCTGAATGGTGGGGATATATATATCACCAGGGTGATACTTTTTTTTTAATGTGGCGTTTAGGCTTTTGATTGGATTTTCACAAAATGTTTTCACTTTTTCAAAAATTATAAAAAAAACGTCACTTTCATATCTTATATAGTACCCAACCCTTTGCACGGGATTTTCCGTATCTACTTTAATTTGAACAATTATAACATAGAAGTCTCTCGTACCGCCCTTGAACATTTCGTGAGTCGCGTGCCACGTCAATACGAATGCCAATTGCGATGTTTGAAGTAAATAATATGTAAATCACTCAGTGACGGGTTGTGGGGTGTGGGGTGGGCCGCCCATCAACCATATGGCACCGGCCATTTAATATCTAATAATAATATCATTATGCAGTCAGTATACCTCATCACGGCAATTGCCGCAACACGGATCTTAATTGGTGACAATAATACTTCCGACGGAGGATGATTCACACTCTGCCACGCTTTACGTGCCACCAATTTAATTGCAACTGTTGCCAGCCAATAATTTTATTCTCTCTTGCCGGGGGTGGTAAATTTTATTGATAGTTTTTAAATCTGGTGGAATAATTGGGTTTGTGTTGGGATGCGTGAATTGCAGATAAAATGTTTCCAGCTGCTGTTTTATTCTGTCGAGGTGTCGGCTTTAACGCCATTTTTATTTTGAATATTTAATTTAATCAGAGATTTGAACAAAATGTTTTTAATTTTGAATCCTTTTTAAAGTGTGAAAGATATTTGTATTTATTTATTTACGCTTTCATTTAGGCTTTATTTGTCAGTGCAGTTCGCATTATAGTAATGGAGTAATATAATAAAAAAAAAACGTTTGACGGCCTCCATGGTCGAGTGGTAAGACGCTCGACTACGAATCGAAAGGTAGCGGGTTCAAACCCAGCGTGCGCAAATAACTTTTATTTAATTAATATGTGTCACAGGTCATAACGCATTTAATTCATATAAAATAATATGTAGTATATTTGCGGCACAATCCAGAGTGGTAGATACTTTAAGTATTGCCCTGGTGAAAGACCGCAATTCAGAATTAAAACGTTCCTTGAAATCGCTTTAGCCGTGTTTGGTAACCAGATCTGAATAGCCAGGTACTTCCCAACCTTCCTCTTTCACATATCCTTCCCCTCCCCATCACAAGCCTCACAGTATACCCTAATTGGGGATGCCATAGTCCCACTGGCTCTAGACGGTTGGGAGTAGTTGGGACACTTGTGCGGTATTCGCTTTGTAAAATAAAATAAAAAATACAAAGAAAAGACAACACAGAAAATTAGTTTAAAAAAATAGCAATGAAAAGGAGTAAAAAAATTGCATCCAAGAAGAATTACGAAAAAGTTTAGAAATCGTGTAATTAATAAATTTAAAAATTAACATTAAATCTTCGCTTATTATAATATGTGTGGACAGTGATTGAGAAATCAATTTAAGGGTCAACAAACAAAAACACTTATTTTTTGGCTTTCTAATACAAGCTAAAAATAATTAATGAGTTTTTGTGAAAAATCACCTCAAGGGCGCTGTACAAATTTTAATTTCTACTTAATTTTAATTCTTAGTTTATGTAAATATACTACAACATACTTACCTGACAGATCAATTCTGGCAGGACACAATCACCATATCATATTAACTTAAAATTCAGCTGATTCTTACATTTAATTTTTTTTTACTTACTATTGTTATTTTTTCCAATTTGGGGCACGAGAGCAAATTTAAAATATGGTATACCAGAAGTATTTTTTAATTTTTCGTGGTGAGGAACAGATGGTGTAAATCTTCTGATGAATTTAAGGAATGAGAGTCTGAAAAGTTTTCTTGGTTTGAAAAGAAATTCTATTGGGCTTGTTACATCTTGATTATGGATATGATTTCCTCAAAAAATGGGTTTTGAGTTTATGTGTAAATTTCTTCTGATAAAAGATGTATGGACATTTTATATGATAATTGTTAATGTATTTGTATGTGTAGGTAGTCATGTCATTACAATCGAACAGTAACCCCATTCTACTCAATATTTTATTATTTTGCTTTACTTTTTCAATACCTCGACACCCCACCACGAGCCGCGCTTGCGTATAACCTTATTGAACCAAAAAACAAACAGAAAACGAAACTTTTAATCAACTCGTTCGATTCTACAAATTAAATAATGTCCTCGTGAATTTCCCATGTTGTCCTGTACAAATATCCGACGGCACATGGTACATAAAAGGCCATTTACAATCCTTTGTTTTCTCATCGTACTAAACCCTTTTGTTTTTCAAGCGGGGAAATGTAAACAAGAACCAAAATGATTAACTCAAAACTCTCTTGTATAGAATTTGTTGTAATTTCATTATATTTTTCCACGAAGCATGAATATAATAACGGTATTATATGGAGATTAGGGCGAGATTGAGGCGATTATTCATATGATGAAATCGAACAATTATTGAAAATGTCTTCATTAGAAAAGCGCAGGAAAGACTTTGATTTAATTTTCATTCACAAAATTATTAATTGTTTTATTGACTCACTTTCTCTGTTGCAACTTTTCCAGTTTAACATTCCTTGCCGTAGATTCAGAAACAATGAATTGCTGTTTCTCAATCATCACAAAACTAATAATGGGTATAATTCTCCAATGTCCAGAATGTCAAGACTTGTTAACTCAAGCCATAATCTTGAAATTTTTGGTAGCAGTCTAAATGATTTTTGTCATTCTTTACGAATCTACCAAAACTTTAACTAGACCATGTCTTGAATGTTCTCTCTTATGTTTATTTTGTCTTATTTTTTCATTGCTTCATTTATTATTATCTATGTGCTATTCCTTCTCTGTTCCTTTTTTTACATTTCGTGTTGTATGTCTTTTTTGTAATTAGACTTTAGTCCGTTAATTAAAAATAAATATAATTATTTTCTATTCAAGAAACGATGCAAAAAGTGAGTAAATTTTTATCACAAATAAATTTTTTTTTTTTTTTTTCACTTATGGTAAACGTTTTTTTCTTATTTAAAAAGTTTAAAAATTTTATAATAATCTTTTTATTTCTTTAAAAAGAAAGACGAAAATTTCCGGGTTACGAATAACCCGATCCATCTATACTACTACTACCATCATAATAAGCGGAAGATGTTTCTTGTGCAATGGTGGAGGACATAGCCAGCAGAGGAATTGAACCCACGACGCCCGGATGGGAATCCGACGCATTTGTCCACTCAGCTACCGGACCGGTCGCAATGTAATCATAATTTCTAACGTCATTCATAAATATGATAAACTAAACAATATAATAATGTTACTACTTATGAACTAGTTGTTTTCCGTGAAAAATCACGGGATGTAACTAGACTTGAAAGGTGAAACTTTTAAAAAATATTTCAAACATAGAATAAAAACAATCAACTTGTAAAATATATTATAGGTGGGCACTTTATCGCTTGTCTGGATTTAAAAAGATTTTTTAAAATAATTTCATCTGTTTCTTAACACATTTAAAAGTTCCGATTTCGAAAATGTCACAGCATGATTACAACGCTACACATTGTGCATTATATTTTAACAATTTGAAGAACATGTTTTATTACTAGCAGTTAACATTATATAACGCATTCATATATTTTTCATACATTCCTTTTATCGTTCATCCGCTCTGCATACCCAAACTATTTAAGCATGCATTCTTAGAGTACATAGAGAGGTATCCAAGCAGCTATCCAAGGCAGTGTAGTCAGTTTTTGATGATTTTTGGCGGACTCGGCAGACCTGGGCGTGGCTAGGACTAGAGCTAGGTTATTTATACATCCATTCACAGCACATGTCGATATAATGCTTTTGTTTATTCGTACGATCACTTTTTCACAGTATTCTTATCAACAAAAATATAGCATATAACCTAAAAAACCGTTTAGTTGTGTCGAGTTTAGTCGCATATGAAAACATGCGGGCGGAGTCCCCGGAGACGCAGGAGACCACGATCATCCTTACAGTACATAAAAACGGTGTGTTATTTTTGTTTTCTCTTTCTTTTTCATGGTGTACGACGTAAAAACCCGGAGAAAGTGATTTATCGCAAGTTTGTGTAGGTTGGGTAAAAAGAATTAGCTCTCTCTCCATACATTATTACTCCAGGCACGCATTTCTGTATTATATATATTTCGATTATATCTGCCTAGCATTATTTTTGTATCTTCATATTTTTAACACGGTCACACATGGTTTTATTACAAACATGCCTCAAGGATCTCATTTCTGCAGTATTCAGTCTACTTTCATCTTTCCTCTGCCGGATCCACTCCCCACTGCCGTCATACATCAGGGTTGGTATAAGCACTCCATTGTGGACTACTAGCTTCGCTTCTTTGGACATTTTTTTATTTGTGCCAAGAAAAGTAAAAAAAACAATCTTACTAACAGTGGGTAATTTTTCACTAAAATCAAATATTCATTTTTTTCACATTTGAAGGAGTGATATGACCTCAGTAGACATGACCTTTTGCCTTCACATTAGGTACCGAGTTGTTCATGGGAGCCTTAGCAATAAACACTAAACTAATAAGTTCAATGTTTATTTTATTACCATTATTAAATACTCAGTATACACTACCCCACTCGCACTACTTAGTATTAACCAGTTTAATAAATATTACAAAATGTACGTAAACAAAGTATCGCATTACTTAAGGGGTTGATTAAGAGCTAAAGGGTTGACGAAAATGGAGATTTTTTTATTGCTGTTATTATTTTTAATTGAATTACTAAATACGAATCTTTTTTTACTTCATCTTGCCCCACCGCTCGTTCTATCGTCTCACTAACGAACGGTTCTATACGTAATGTGAATATAGTACGAGAAGTAGGTAAATGCTAAAAAAGGTAGATGTTTATTATATCGAATAAAGTTTACTTACACTAAGCTGATCGAAAGCTGGTGAATAATAATAGTGAACTTATATAGCGCAGTTTTGTGATATTTCATCTCAAATGCACTACATACTAAACTAATTAAGCTAATAAGTCTAACTCGTCTTAGTATAAAATAATATATACTATGTATACAAATTTAAAACTATCTAAAATCATGATCTTTATCATGAATCATGAGAGAAAAGGTTCAGATATGGGTATAATAGTGCACGTGTACATCAACAGATTAAAAAATACATATATATATATATATACAAGAAGCTAAGGGTATATAACTTCAGATGAAAACGTGTGAATTCATATTTGTTTAATCAAAGCAAATAAAAGATTGAGGCCATTTCAAGCAATTTTTCGATTCTAAATGGTGGTTTTTCACCAGGGCGATACTTAGAGTATCTAACACTCTGGAACGTGCCATAAAATATACCTTATATTATTTTATCTAAATTAAATGCTTTAAAACTTGTTCAAGAATTACAGTTGTTTCGCCTAATCAAGATGGTGCCATTTCAAATCGAATGTTGGATGGTTTCATGATGGTAGATATTTCAACACTCTATATTTCTTGGCGGGAATGCGATACGAATTGAAATTTAATACTTTCACCTAATCATTCCACATTTACTGCTCCATACACGAAACTTTTCTGCTTTATTGTCAAGTTTTTAATGAACGGCAGCCCTGGAAACTGTACGTCCAAATTCATAATAATTTCCCATACATTGTTTCATACATAACATCTTACCAACCGTGGCATGTCTCTTATGAGACATGCAGAGGCGATGGATTATAGCGTCCATTTTTTTTTTCATGCAATGCATGCAATATTTTGATGAACCAATGCTAGTATCACACATCCTAAACGGGGTTGGTTGTCAGGCTGAAGGAAGTAAGGAAAAAAAGGAGATGGGAAAGAGGAACGTTGGGAAGTACCTGGCTATTCAGATCTGGTCACCAACCACGGCTGAAGCTATTTCAAGCAAGGTTTCGATTCCGAATGGTGGTCTTTCCCTAGGGCGGTACTTAGAATATCTACCACTCCGGAACGTGCCGCAAATCTACTTTTTATTACTTTTTATTAATTAAATGCGTTTGAACCCGTGACCTTTGGATTCGTAGTCGAGCGTCTTATCACTCGACCATGGAGGCCGTCATAAAAGTGGAGATGGAATAAATACATTAATAATAATATTAAGCAACATTTTAAATAAAATATTACGATTACAATTAAATATGTTGTCATATTAATGTTGGTACGGACTCACTGCCCACAATGTCGATAATATCTGCCGACGGTACAAGCTGGCAATAATTATTTTATACCTTTCAGCTAGCAGCTTGCGGAAACGCTTTTATTTATTTTCCGTAGAAAAACACCTTTCGTTCCGCTAGTGCCATCAGCCATTAAGCTCCGCAGCGGTAGAAAAAAACCCTAGCGACGTGAAAACCCGCATAGATGCGTATTTTCTTCATTTGGGTTAGGATAATTTTTCACTCCGTTTGACGTGGCTCCGTTTTTCGCACAGTGTTGAAGGTGGCCTATCTAAGTAAAGGAAGTTATCCGCGAAACAGTTACTTTAAATATTTCGTTTTTTCAATGCATGGGGAATAGTGGTAGATACTCTAAGTATCGCTCTGGTGAAAGACCACCATTCAGAATTGAAACGTTTCTTGAAATGACTTGTGTTTGGTGACCAGATCTGAATAGCCAAGTACTTCCCAACCTTCCTCTTACCATCTCTTTCCCCTCACCACAACTTTAGCCTCACAACACACCCCAACTAGAGATTCCAGAGTCTCACTGGCTCTAGACGGTTGAGACTCTTGTGCGGTATTCAGTATTTAAAAGAAAAGTTAGGTACCTACTTCAATGTTCGCCTTTGTAAAAGTCGATTTAGTGTAATATAGTTTTGTGAATGATGAATACTTGGAGCAAGTGGATGAGTTTGTGTATTTGGGAAGTATGTTCTAGAGAGATGGAAAAACTGATAAGGATATGGAAAGAAGTGTGAATGCAGGAAACTCCATTAATAGAGGACTGAACGCTGTTGGCGCAAATAATAAAATGTCCAAAGAAGCAAAGCTAGCAGTTCACAATGGAGTGCTTATAACAACCCCGATAGCAGTGAGCCATGAAACTGGCCGAGGAAGGATACAAGTAGACTGAATGCTGTAAAGATGAGATCCCTGAGGCGCATGTGTGATTAAGCCATTTATTATCGTGTTAAAAATGTGGTTATCCGGAAAGAACGCAAGACTGAAGTAAGCGTAATGAATAGGAATTAAGAAAGGGACGCTTAGATGGTTTGGGCATGTAGAACAGATGAACGTAAAAAAGATTGTGAAAATAATAAAAATGGCCTGAAAGTGAATGGTAGAAAAAGCCGGGGATGCCCGAGAAAGATATGGTACGATCAAGCGAATCAAATTCTTGAGTCGGGCCATGTCAAAAGTCAGAATAAAATAAGAGTATGTATGATAAGATGTATGAATGTGAATTAAGCAAGAAGTGTGTATCTAAACAAAGTTGTTTGGCGGTCCATCTTCTCTGTTCAGCCCTACGAGAAAATGACGCGATGGTTAGTTATTTAGTTACCAAAACAAAATAATACATAAACTTAAGTAAAATGCTAAAAAAAATCGTGTTACGATATTATCTACTGTGATCGGGGTAACATACTATAAGAATGTTAACAACGGATACCTAGGGTAATTTCTTTCGAAAACAGGTACTTGCCTAACACTAAATATGTTTTTTTTTTATAAAATGAAAACTAGTAACAAAATCTGCAACATAAACACAATAAACAACTCTAGTTGTTTTCAATGGAAAATTCGAACAACCATTGTCCGTTATTTAATCAACATTGTAAACCAAAAATACTCAAAATCAAACATATTGTTATTTTTATTATACTGACTGTATCTGTTAAAAAGCTAGTGTTTTCACTTAAAGCATATTTTACTTATTAAATTATAAAGCCACTACTGAATAACTTGGCAAGCTTCAAGAATCCTCAGGATAGATGGCAGGTGAACACTGGTTAGCTTCAGCCTAGTGAGGTAGCCAATCCTACCTGTGCCCTGTAGTACAGATATAGATATACCAATTACCTTCCAGGTGTTTGTTGCAGCGCGCACACTCGCTGGATTAACCTACCTAGGTACTAAGACAAACAACGAGTTGATTGGAAACCGAATTGACAATGATACCAAATTGTGTCGATCACTAAAATAATACTTGTATCATCAGAGTAAAACAAAAAGGTATTCTACCTGTTGGATCTGAAGCTGCGATAAAACACTGAATGTGTTTTCAACTTCAGATGAATTCGGAAAATAGTGGACTGTAAAACTATACTACTTGATGGAAGTGTCTAATTATGGATGTGGAGAGATTATGGAGTAAAGGAAGTAAGGAAATCAATTCGCTCACCGATGAAGTTGATGTTTAAGTTCTTGAATATTCTTACACCAAGTAATATTAACGAACACTACAACCAAAACACTTAAATATTATTATAAAAAAAAAACAGCCACAAAACGAACGACCAAACGAGACACCAACGAACGAACACGTATTTTCACATCACTCTCTTCTGTTTCTTGATTGTCACTTGTTTTAAAACTCGGTTTTGTGGAATACAGAAATCGAATATAGTGAAATGGTTGGATAAGGTAGGAACTGGATGAAAAACAAGAAGGTAATAACCTAACTATGAAAACCAACACTCACTTTCTTAATTTTGTTTATTTTTAGATATTCTCATTAGTAATACAAACCTTTTGACATACGTAGTACGTGTCGGGGATCTCATTTCTATCGCATTTAGTTAATTCATTCTACTTTCATCCTTGCTCTTCTAGTACCATGATGGATGGAGAAAGAAAGAACGTCGATGGAAGAAGACGTCGAAGACGTTCCAGGAATTCAAGTGAATCACTGTAATACATTTATTTTTTACGTGAATACTGCACAAGAGTCCCAACTGCTCCCAACCGTCTGGAGCCAGTGGGACTATGGCATTCCCAATTGGAGTATGTTGTGAGGCTGTGGATAGTTGAGAAAGGAAGGAGATGGGGAAGAGGAAGGTTGTAAAGTACTTGGCTATTCAGATCTGGTCACCAAACACGGCTAAAGCCATTTCAAGCAACGATCCGTTTCTGAATGGATGTCTTTAACCGGGGTGGAGTGTCTATCACTCTATCAGTAAACACTTGAGTCAAGTCATGACAAAAGATGGAATAAGAGAAGAATATATATCTAAGGGTTAATGCTAGAAGTGCCTATGTCAGTTTTTGATCATTTGATGTATAATACTTATCAGAATGTATACTAAAGTGTTCCTTACTTTAATTGGTTAAAAAATAAATTATGGGACAAACTTTACAGAGTTATTAGGCGTTCCATCATTTGTGGTAGCTAGATAGTATACATATATTCGGCATAAGAAGGGCGAAGATAGTCAGATCTCCCAGTCCATCAGTTCCGAATCACAATATCTTTGCCATATTTGCCAACCAGGCAAGCTGAATCTTGTGGGAGTATTTTTTCTAACATTTCCAACGAATCATTGTTATGATTTAAATCATTCAATTACGAGTATATTGTCATATTTTTACGACCCGCTCAACAGTTTGCTTTGTTTTGATAAACATTTGAATTAACATTTAAAACGCTCCACGCGGCAACGCTTAAACCGTCCATTAGCTCTATTGTCTGAAGGACACTTAAATAATACAAACATAAATTAAAATAATTCATTTAATTGAAACGTATATTAATAAATGTCCAACCATCATATTGTTTATATCAGACATTAATTATTCGGGATAGTAAGAAGAAACAACCCTTCCTCTGGGGTACTAGAATGACATTGTTTGGGGGAGATCGGGGCACGAGGGGACAGAGGGCAGTGGGAACTAGGAACCCCGCTCTGGAAATAAAAACATTTAAATATACGCGCAACAGGAGACCACTTCTCCATTGTATTAACACAGCTTAGAGTGGCCGCGGCTGGGGCGGCTCGTGATTTTACATAAATGCGTCTTAATATCCCCTAATATATATATACTAGCAGGTAAAAACCAATCACGTCAAAATGGTCCAAGTGAGTAATTCGTGCAGTAATAGTAATTGAATTGAAGACCTTTTTACGAATGAGCAAAAATTACCATGTTTTTTGTGTAACGTATGCCCAGTTTTATGTTTTAGCGTATTAATTCTATAGATAATAGGAGATATTAACACGCATCGCGTGTGCAAATAAATATTTTTTAGATTTTTCACGTATTGAATCATGATACGATATTTGTTATAATATAAATTTTGACAACATTAATTTTAACATTCTGACTGTATGGAAGATGTTTCGTGTCTCTCGTGTCTAGTATGAACCAAGTATTTATGCAGAATTAATTAATGAGGAATGTAAATAAGTTCAAAATCATGGTGTTTGAAAGAGAGGGTACGAGAACAGCGTGCAATATAGTCTATAAATGATGAATACTTGGAACAAGTGGATGAGTTTATGTATTTAAGAAGTATGTTTACGAGAGGCGGAAAGGCTGATAATGATATTGAAAAAAAGGGTAAATAGAGGACTGAAAGTTGTTGGCGCAAATGAAAAAAAAATGTTTTAAAAGCGAAGCTAGCAGTCCACAATGGAGTGCTTAAACCGACCCTGACGTATGGCAGATAGGCTTCGAACTGAAGAGGAAGGATAAGTAAGTAAACTAAATGCGGAAAAAAATGAGATCCCTGAGGTGTATGTGCGGTGAAACCATGTATGACCGTGTTACAAATATGGAAATCTGAAAATAATGGAAGATATCTATGTAAGCGTAATGAATAGGATTAAGAAACGGACGCTTAAATTGTTTGGGCGTTTAGAGCAAATGAGCAAAGAAAGGAGTGTGAGAATAATATATGACATGAAAGTAAATGGTAGAAGAAGTCGGGGAGTCTTTTATTTAGCAGACATTATTCTGTATTTGAAATGGATGGATTGAAGAGGCTTATATTTTTTTGTCAAGTCAAGTTAGATCCCGTATTTTTTCACGGGTAACAATGAAACAGAATTACTAACAAGAATATTATTTGTTCCCCGTCCCTGAGTTTTGCACAATCTCCCTGCGAGTCTTGTATATTTTAAAAAAACAGCAACAATTATTTTTAAAGTGGCGCACGTCGGTCTCTTTTGCCTCTTTCTCCCATCACAGAATCAGCCCTGAATAAATAGTTCCTTATTAAAAATATTTCATGTCCATGTAATAACCTACTCATTTTTTGGCCATAAATAAAATCATCAAAGTTTATTTTAATGATTTTATGTACTCGAAGATTGCTATTAAACGCTATAATGATAAAAAAATAACATTTCGATAATTTTTAAAGCGCCGTTTTTTACTGAAAAATCACCTGAAGGACGCTGTACAAATCTTAATTCCCAGGCTCCATCTTATTACCAAATACATAATAATCTATGGCACATTAATATGTATTCATATTATGTACAGAGATAATTTACATAAACATACTTACCTGGCAGGTCACTTCAGATAAACCCTATTTTTTAATTCATTTTTAGTTAGGAGAAAGATACAGTTTTGCACTCAGAGGACATGATATTGGCAAAATTAAAGTTGGTATTAATTAAAATTATTCCCTTTTTTCTGATAAAAAGCAAACAAAGAGTTTTATTTATCTTATCATTTTTTTTTATAAATACCTGCAGTCAGTGTCTGGAGCCAGTGAGACTATAGCATCCCCAATAGGGGTATGTTGTGAGGTTGAAAGAAAGTGAAATTGTAGTTTTGATTTACTCTTAGAATGTACAGATCGGCATACTTAACTAGGAATTAATATGTGATGATAGAAAATAAGATCCGTACGGCGCCCTTAAGGTGATTTTTCACAAAAACGGCGCTATACAAATCGTCCAAGTATTATTATTATTATTTATATAGCGTCCCAACTGCTCTCAACCGTCTGACGCCAGTGGGACCATGACATCCCCAAATGGGGTATTTTGTGTGGTTGAAAGTAGTGGGAGAGAAAGGAGATGGAAAGAGGAGGGTTGTAAAGTACAAAGCTATTCAGATCTTGTCACCAAATACAGCTAAAGCCGTTTCAAGCAACGTTTATATTCTGAATGGTGGTCTTTCACCAAGGCGATACTTAGAGTATCTACCACTCTGGAACGTGCCGCAAATATGCTATATATATTTTTGTATGCTTTAAATGTGTTATAACACATATTAATCAAATAAATTATTTTACGCACGCCGGGTTTGAACCCGCGACCCCTGAATTTACAGTCGAGCGTCTTATCACTCGAAAACAAAATAAATAATATAAAAATAACCACCAAATTTCACCACAATGTATTTTAAATAAACTAAAATTAAGGGTGTTTGTAAATACAATTTTATTTTTAAATCCGCCCTACAGGGTGTTTGGTTCTCGCCACTAAACGCGGGCGATTGTTCGTCGAGTGGCCGCAGACAAAACAGCTTTGTACCCTCCTGCCCTTAGCGCAATATTAAACTTCATTCGTTATTGTATCATTTATGTTTAGAGTAGCCCTTTAGCCGGGTGACATTATGCTTTATTTGATATATTCATAAATATTGCTCGATGATGCGCGCGCACTCGTGACACCGTGGGAAGACCACCCTTAGTGGTCATTTTTTCATCCCCTGGGCTATGTATGCCTGTCTTTATGAGGGCTGATAATTTTGCTTAATTAATATGCAAAAGGGTTGACTCTTTAATGCCTTATTTTTATTGTAATAATGACAGTCCAACGTTGAAATAAAACAACCTTTTGACTTCTTTGTTTTTCCAATGGGCTGTAGTTTTTTTGTCATCTGAATAATTGTACAGAATCGTGGGAGCTACCCGGATCATGGGACCTATTTTGCCAAAACTAAGTAAGTAGGTACTTCGTATACCTACTCCTACGTAACTTCTAAATCTTACGAAATAGGTACCCATAGAATATCTAATTATAAATAAGAACAATTTTTGTAAAAAGCGAGAAAAGCTATCGAACGGTGAGCTGTAGTATGTAGCTGGCGGCCTCCGTGGTCGGGTGGTTAAGACGCTCCAAAGGTTCCAATCCGGGCGTGCGCAAATAATTTTCATTTCATTAATACATTTGTGCTATTTCACATTTAGCTCATAATATATAATATATGGTATTTTACATAGAATACCGCACAAGAGTCCCAACTCCTAACCGTCTGGAGCCAGTGGGACTATGGCATCCCCAATCAGGTTATGTTGTGAGGTTGAAGGTAGTGGGGAGGGGAAGGAGAAGAGGAAGGTTGGGAAGTATCTGGCTATTCAGATTTGGTCACCAAACACTGCTAAAGCCATTTCAAGCAACGTTACAATTCTGAACGGTGGTCTTTCACCAGGGTGATACTTAGAGTATCTATCACTCTGGAAGGTGCCACGAATATAGTATATATTATTTTATATGAATTAAATGTGCTATGACACATGTGAATGAAACAAAATTTATTTGCGTTCGCCGAATTTGAACCAGCGTCTTTTGGATTCGTAATTGAGCGTCTTACCACAATTCATGTAAAATTATGGAAATAGTTGCAAAATTCACAGCACGCCACGGTTGCCATAGTTTCAATAATTAATTTTATTTTCAAAATGTGTAGCCATGATAGTTAATTATCTTTATTTTAAGATTAAATCAAAACTGTAAATATTACCCCTTTAGAAAAAAATCGCACGGATGTAAGTAAAAAAATAAATAAAAAAACAAGGTTCTCATGATCAGCGCAATAAGTAGCTAATAAGTTCTGATATTATTTGAGTATCCTCTTATCTGTGCATCAGGCCTCCCCGCGGGGCCAGGGGGCACCGCGAGGGCGCTCCCCGCGGGGGTAGGCAGTCGCCAGTCCCAACCGCAATCGAATGCTCGACGGACCGCGATCGCTACTTGTGTCGCGACAATGCGCCATGTGGGAATCGCCACAATCATTAGTTTATATTGGCCATGAGAAAAAACAGGCGACTTTATCTCAGATCCTAGAAGTCAATGAGGTGAAATGACTTTGTGATGATGATGGTGGTTTGATTGTTATGGGCTGTGTGATTTTTTAGAATATTATTATGCCGAGAATTGGATTATTCTGTGTATAATATATTCATTTCAATTAACCACCATTATACTATATTCACTAAAAACGTTGAACATTTTACGAGAAAGAGAGAAGTCGAAACAAATCAAGCCACCACGGTCACAACAATTGAGTTGTTTGTTAAATGAATATTTCAAAGCTCCACTATGAAAAGTTTTATTGTGTGAATACCGCATAAGAGTCCCAACTGTATGGTACTAGTGGGACTATGACATTATTAATTGGGGTATGTTATGAGGCTGAAAGGAGTGGGAAAAGAAAAGAGATAGAATATAGGAAGTTCGTAAAGTATCTGGCTATTGAGATCTGGTCGCCAAACACGGCTAAAAGCAAGCAACGCTTTGATTCTAAATGGTTGTTTTAAAACAGGGTGATTCTTAGAGGATCTTATAATGGAAAGGGATGAGAGTTGAAAAGTTGCGTTAACCTGAACAAATCAGAAGAAAATCTGCCCAATTTTCAAGAAGCCAAAGCTCACTGTTCTAAGTTAAACTCCTTATTTTTCTTCTGCAGAAGGAAGGATTCCCATAAAAGTGACCGACAGTACCAATATTTTTTTTTTTTAATCCTTAAGACAAAGTTTTGGTTAAACTTAATCTAAATAATATTAAATATCAAGCTTTTTAAATTTTGTCTTTAGGTTAGTTAGTTCAGAATTGTCCCGTTTCCCTTGAGTAAAGTTAGGTTAGGTTAGGTTGCATCTTGAGGTAGACTTTCAAGCAATTCACATCATCAATTTCTTCAGGAAGTTACCATGAAAAATAATACGCTTCGAATCCACGAGGGATAGAAATTAATTCACCCTTCGCGTAGCAAGTGTGTATTATTAAGCGTTTATTTGCGTGTGAAAACGTCTCGAAATAATGCCAACAGAGACTCCCATTCAAAGATCGTATCAAGTGCCGTTTGCCGGTAAAATGTTGCGGAAGTACAAGTGGCCACTTGCACCCCTCGCTGCCAAAGAACAACCTCTTCAGGCGAGTCTGCCATGGGAATACTTATGGGAAAATTTGCAACCCTTTGGTTTCATCGTTTATAAGGGACGGGGTGAAACTCAGCAGGTGGGGTTGATCTTATCTCTCTCAGCGTGATTTGTTAACGATTTTAAACCGATCTCTTCCTATTTCACACCGCCTGTAAGGGCTGCATTCAATTCAAATCAATTGCGCCCTGTTCGATAACGTTTTTACGATGGGTTGTTTTTATTTTTATTGCTGGTTTTAATAGATGCAGTTGATAAGGTTATGAATCAAGACGCGGGTTTTTTCAAAAGGACGTCTAATAAAGACATGTTCAAGTATTTTACAGAGCCAAAAGCACAAAATATCTGCTAAGAATATTTTAATCAAATATTTTGAAAACTCACAAAATTAAATTATGAAAATAACAATTAGTTTAAATCTGCTTTGGTACAAAGTAACTATATATATGCATAAAGCCCTCTTGCCTTTCCAATGACGATATGTTACGATGGTTGACTTTATACTGACTCGATAGAAAGAGACAAAGATATATTAAAGGATATCTGATAGCCTATTAGTTACCGCACACATGGAATTCGGACATTCTGAATAAACATATTTTAACACATTAAACAAAACAATATTAATACAACCATCAAAATGATTTATAAAATCAAAATATCACACCAACACCAATAACAAAAGGTTTCCTTAAAATGATGGGAGCTTTTTGTTTATTTTATGTCTTTATTTCATTAAAAATGTGAAAATTTTAAAGTTCGGTCCAAAATATTTAAAACTGTTTTATAATCTTTGTTTGGTCTTATTTGAACATTCACGCATAGCACATACACCATCATGTTTAATTAATTTGTATAACCAATGCGAGTTTTTTAATCAACACTAATATAGGAAATAACCTCAAAATCCGCTGACGTAATTTATGCGACTCGATGATATGAAGTAAGCGCGGACGGAGAACATTGTAACATACTTAGAAGTGCTGAAATATTATGTGAAGACTTTTATTGTCTCTTTTTCTCTCGTGGTATACGACGTGAAAACCCGGAGAAAGTGATTTATCGCAAATTTGTATTGGTTGGATGAACATATTTAGCTCTCTCTCTATGTATATTCTTACTCCAAGTGCGAAACCTTTTTATTACGAGAATGCGTAATTGGAAACAGATAGTTTGAGTGTTTTGTATTGCGCTTGTGTACTAAACAGTTTTTATTCAAATGACAATAGTGTAAGTTTGTCACGGATTTTACACCTTGTACCGCTGAAAGAGTTGCATGCTAATGCGCCAGGCAGCTGATCCTTAAACAAATAGAGTTACTACTCTACCGACACACGTGCCTACTAACTACTTATCTGAAGCCATGGGCGGGAGGTTGAATATTGTAGAAATTTTACTTTAGTTAAATTTGGTTTTAAAATGTACGTCTTAAATAATTGTTTTTTTTTTCAATATTAAAGTGAGTAATGAACGCTTTTAAACAGACTTCAACTTGATCCGAGAATATTCCTTCAACGTATTTTTAAATAGACTTATGAACTTAAAATAATGGTAAAATGTGTTTTATTGTCATTTTTAGATATTTTACAAAAAATAGAATCGAAACCAACTAACTAACTAACCATCACGCAGGGGTAGGCAGAGAGAATAGACCGCCCACACTTCCCTCTTCATTCAAATTCATACATATTATTCTGACTTTTGACATGGCCCGACTCAAGTATTTGATTCACTTGATTGTGCCATGTCTTCCTCTGGCGCCCTCGAATTCTTCTTCTGTTCGATTCCGCGTCATATATTCTTACACGCCTTTTTTCGTTCATCCGCTCAATATACATACATGTTCAAAACATCTAAGCTTCTTTTTCTTAATCTTATTCATTACGCTTACATCAGCCTTGCAATCTTTCCGTACCATATATCCACTTTTTTAACGCGGTCATATATGGTTTTAAGCATATACGCCTCAGGGATCTCATTTCAACAGCATCAAGTCTACTTTCATCCTTCCTCTGCAAATTTAATGCCTCACTGCCATACGCCAGGGTTGGCATAAGCACTCCATTGTGGGCTGCTAGCTTCGATTCTATGGACATGAGCCTTACATTATTTTCGGATATAGATTCTAAACTGTGCTTGAAATGGCTTTGGCCGTGTTTGGTGACCTGATCGGAATAGCCAGGTAATTTAGAATTCCCAAACTTCCTATCCCCCATTTCCTTCCTTTCCCACTACCTTCAACCTCGCAACATACCCCAATTGGTTCCAGATGGTTGGGAGCATTTGAGACTCTTTTGCAGTATTCAGTAACTAACTAACTAACTAACTAACTAACTAACTAACTAACTAACTAACAATCACGCCGTTTCCCCGCAGGGGTAGGCAGAGAGGACGGACCGCCATACAACTCTGTCTTGGCACACACTTCTTGCTTCATTTACATCCATACATCGTCTCATACATACTCTTCTGTTATTCTGACTCTTCACATGACCCGATTCAAGTATTTGATTTACTTGATCGTGCCATGTCTTTCTCAGGCGTCCTCGACTTCTTCTTCCATTCACTTTCGCATCATATATTCTTTTCACACTCCTTTCTTCGTTCATTCGCTCTACATCCCCAAACCATCTAAGCGTCCCTTTCTTGATCCTATCCATTACGCTCATATCAGCCTTGCATTCTTTCCGGATATCCACATTTGTAATACGGTCATACATGGTTTTACCGCACATCCGTCTCAAAGATCTCATTTCCACAGCATTCAGTCTACTTTCATCCTTCCTCTGCCAGTTCCATGCCTCACTGCCATACATCAGGGTTGGTATATAAGCACTCCATTGTGGACTGCTAGCTTCGCTTCTTTGGACAATTTCTTATTTGCCCCAACAGCGTTCAGTCCTCCATTAATGGAGTTTCCTGCATTCACCCTTCTTTCAATATCCTTATCAGCCTTTCCGTCTCTTGTAAACATACTTCATAAATACACAAACTCATCCACTTGCTCCAAGTATTCATCATTCACAACTATATTGCACGCTGTTCTCGTACTCTCTTTTTCAAACACCATCACTTTGGACTTACTTACATTCATCATCAACTCATTTTGCATACATACTTGGTTCATCCTAGACACGAGAAACTGTAGATCTTCCATATTGTCAGCAATCAGCACCGCATCGTCCGCATACAATAGGCAACATACTTTATTAAAAAAAAAACCACATTGATAACTTTTTGCCAAGCACCACTATTTTCGACCGATGGAAAATTATCCAATTTATAAGTAAAATTATATATCTTTCCGAAAATTTGACACTTCTTTCTATACCGTTCATATTCATTATATTGAATCCGTACAATATCGCTTCTTACGCGGTATTGCATGGAGATTAGGGCGAGAAAGAGGCGATTATTCATATGATGAAATTGAACAATTATTGAAAATGTCTTCATTAGAAAAGCGCACGAAAGACTTTGATTTAATTTTCATTTACAAAATTATTAATTGTTTTATTGACTCACCTTCTCTGTTGCAACTTATCCAGTTCAACATTCCTTGCCGTAGACTCAGAAACAATGAATTGCTGTTCCTCAATCATCGCTATACTAATTGTGGGTATAATTCTCCAATGTCAAGACTTGTTAACTCAAGCCATGGTCTTGAAATTTTTGGTAGCAGTCTGAATGATTTTTGTCATTCTTTACGACTCTACCAAAACTTTGACTAGACCATGGCTTGAATGTTCTCTCTTATTTTTATTTTGTCCTATTTTTATCATCGCTTCATTTATTATTATTTATGTGCGATTCTTTCTCTATTGCTCTTTTTCCATTTCGGGTTTTATATGTCTTTTTTGTAATTGGAATTTAGTCCGTTAATTTATAAATAAATAAATATAAATAAAGGTGTGGCAAGGATACTTTAGTTTTCACTAAGTTACCAGTTGGTGACAACCGTCTCGTTGCTAGACGCATAACACCATATAACATATAAGAAGGCTCCTTGTAGCGCCACTGCCTGATGAGGCGGCAGATGATCGCATCTGCCTTTAACACCACCGTGTGGTACGTGCCCCACCCACGTGCAGGGGCACCGCACGCTGACAACCGAGACTAGCGCTGGCTAATGGGGATTGCTTTACTATGCTATGAAGCGTTCGGTGTATGATCTTTATAAGTGTACCAAAGCTCTGATGGTTTATAAGTATCGAATGATCGTGTTAACATGATAAGCAGTTGTTTGTTGTGTCTTTGTAGGAAACAAGAATTCATTATTTTTAATTAGAATTTCCCTTGATGCTTTGTGGTTTTTTTTAAATGTTAATAATTGAAATCATATCAATAATCTTCAACGAAATATGAAACAAAAATTACACAGAAAATATAACGAATTATATCGCGACCGAGACTCGAACTCGGAACCTCTACTTTATCCGGGATTTTGTCAATAGAGCTAGCGAAAATGTCAAAAACCGGCACTTCTATCAATCTCATACTTCCTGGAAGATTATTAATATTATATTTTGCAATTTCTACCGATAAAGGCAGCCATCTTTGTAATGGTATGCACAGCTCTACTCGAGCACAATTGTATACCTTGATGGTGTCTTTAATAAACTATCCATTTTGCGTTGAAAATTATTGACATTATTTCAACAATCAATAAAAAACAAAAATGTGATATCTGATTTACAAAAATAATTCTAGAGTTTGTAAGAAGTCAAAATATCTTCCGAAAATAAAAATTGATAGTTTATCCAAGATAATTTTTGTATTGTGTTTGTTCGCATATATATATATAGAGAGAGAGAGCTAAATATTTTTACCCAACGAATACAAATTTGCGATAAATCGCCTTCTTCAGGTTTCAACGTCGTATACCATGAGAGAAAAAGAGACAAAAAAAGTCTTCACATAATATTTCAGCACTTCTAAGTATGTAAGAATGTTCTCCGTCCGCGCTAATTTCACATCATCGAGTCGCATAACTCACGTCAACGGATTTTGAGGTTATTTCCTATATTTGTGTTGATTAAAAAACTTGCAGTGGTTATACAAATAAATCAAACATGATGGTGATATGTGCTATGCGTAAATGTTCAAATATTACAAAACAAAGATTATAAAACATCACCTTTCAGAGGTATATCAACAATTTCAAATATTTTTGACCGAACTTTAGAATTTTAACATTTTTTATGATATAAATCAACAAAAAGCATCCATTATCATTTAGGAAAATCTTCTGTTATTGGTTTATGTGATATTTTGACTTTATAAATCATATTAATGGTGTATTGTATGATGTGTTCAAAAATGTTCATTAAAAATGTCCGAATTCCATGTGGGTGGTAACTAATAAGCTATCTGACATCCTTTTATACATCTTTGTCTCTTTGTATCGAGTCTGTATAAATTCAACAATACTGACTACACTTTTTAAAGGAAAAAACCTCAAAATCCGTTGACGTAAGTTATACGACTCGACGATGAGAAGTTAGCGCGGACGGAGAACATTCTAACATACTTAGAAGTGCTGAAATATTACACGAAGACTTTTCTTGTATCTTTCTCTCTCGTGGTATACGACGTAAAAACCCGGAGAAAGTGATTTACCGCAAATTTGTATAGGTTGGGTAAAAATAATTAGCTCTCTCTCCATGTATATTCTTACTCCAAGGGAGATACAGTATGCAGCGTGCATGTCTCGCATATTATATTATTGTATCTGGCGCTGTGCATACCAAACTAAAGCGATCTGCAGCTCAAACCGGTACAGACACCTTACACGTTTAGTCACCTACAAATGATTAAGTTGCGATTCACCCGATTGACGTGCAAACTTGTATTACACCTGGATCAACGTTATTGATTTTTTTATGAAGGTGTTTTTGTATCGTACGTCATCGGCGACTCGGTTTCTACGCTGCGTTTTGCTTTAATCTGGTTCTGCTACTTTTGGCATTGAATATTAGTGTTTATTACAGCTAATTTACTGCTCAATTTATGACATTTCTGATAGTTATATTTTTAAGGTTTTTAAAATTTTTAAATAGAATACCTACCGCACAAGAGTCCCAACTGCTCCCAACCGTCTAGAGCCGGTGAGGCTCTGGCATACCCGATTGGGGTATGCTGTGAGGCTGAAGGTAGGTAGGAGGGGAAGGAGATGGGGAAGAGGAAGGTTAGAAAATACCCAGCTATTCAGATCTGGTCACCAAATACGGCTGAAGCCATTTCTTCACCAGGGTGATACTTAAAGAATCCACCACTTTGGAACGTGCCGCAAATACTCGTACACTTTTTTTAATACCGAACAAGTGTTCCAACTTCCAACCGCCTAGAGCCAGCGGGACTATGATATCTTCAATTGGGGGATGTTGTGAGGCTGAAGGTATTGGGGGAGGGGGGGGAGAAGATGGTGAAGAGAAAGATTAGGAAGTACCTGGCTATTCAGATCTGGTTACTAAATACGGTTACAGCCATTTCAAGCGACGTTTCGATTCTGAATGAACCACTCTGGAAAGTGCCGCATTATTTTATTACTTTGTATTAATGAAATGTGCAACGACACAAAATAATTGAACAAAATGTGAAAAATGATATCGCAACCTCTGGGTTCATAATCGAACGTCTCAACCACTCGACCACGGCCGATATGGATTTTGTGCTCAATCATTCCTGTTGAAAAGCCTTAAAAGTGTCGATAAAGGGTTTGAGGAGCTCAAAGAATGGTAACTTTTAGTTTAAGATGCCATAGTTCAAATGGAAACTGGCATTTGGGACTCTTGTGTCACATAAAAAACGGTTTTCCTAGATACGAAAAAAAAGTACTTTTTATTTGAGTTTTCCATGTCAGTTGAACGGGAACAAACGGTTGTCAGATAGCAATTCGCTCAGTTCAGAGTGACAGCTCCGATAGAGTATTGAGCGAGCCCGCATCATCTTACGGAGTTACGCGTGTATTCGTTACCCACACTGCTCCGCGAGCGTACACAGTACTAAGGTGAAACGGAAGAGTTTACTATTGTCAAACATTTCAAAACGCTAGGTATGCAGTAGTACATAAGTACTGGCTGTTTGTAGGCATCTGCTTTTGTAGCTTGGTGCAAAGAACAAAGGTTTAGCATTTATTGTCCCTTTGTTTTTGGTGTAAGGAGTAACCGTGTTTTAGACACGCGAGTCGGATGGACGGATTGTCAGAAGATGTGCAGAGAAGATGGTGGAAGTCGGGGATGTCCGGAAAGTCTTGAAACAGTTCAGTAAATTAAATACTTGAAATGTTCTTGTGTACTCTCGTACAAGATGTATAAATATTGATATAACAAGTGTTTGCTGGGTAAATTTCATGGCATCATTAGGGAATTTTTCTATGCCCCAATTGATTGGTTTGAAACTCGGGGAATGTGAGTTTTCATAGAAAAGCTTTCGTTATGTTTGAAAAAAAAAATCCAGATGCCTTTATTAAATGAAGTTTATTATCATATAAGAGCTTGGATGAATAAAATGATGTATTTTATGTCTATGTACAAAAGTGGAATTTTGCAAAGTTTGCCCACAAATCATCAATAGACAAGTCTGTAATACCTACAACTGAATTTCGATTAACATCACCACGTCTATTACGTTAACGTTTTTATGTATTAATTATCTTTATTTTCTAATTCTCTCTCTTACGTTTATAATATATGTATATATAATTTCCTTAACTTTTTTATGTTAAGTGCACGATCCGGCCTCTGTATTATTTTCCTTCCTACAACTATTCCTCTCCAAGAACCAGGTTCACTCCTTACTTTCCTCAAAAAGACCCTCCACACAGCATCCCCAAATATGAAATAGGCCCCGAGAGAAATAATTTCCCTAAAAGCCTCTGGTGTGTGTGGAGTTAATGTTTAAAAAAATTAGATATATTGAGACACACGTCAAAGAGGACATAGTTAGTTCATCGTGCAGTAGCATGATCAGAGTTGAATATGTACTTAGATAAAATCGGAATACAGGTTTTTTCGTATGAGCAAAACTGACCATTGCGAAATGCTCACTTCTACCGTGTATCCAAAAGAAGCAGAGTTGGATCTGACTTAATAATACAATAGGTGCATTGATGAATATATTGTATTAAGAGCATACCAAAACAATGTGTTTAAATATATTATGAATAGATTTGCACCCAAGTATGTCTGCGCACGCGCCACTAGTATTTCCACCTACCGAACACGACATTAGTTGCAATTACCATACGATACGGGCATTAATCTATTTTCTGTCGTAAAAAAGAAGGAAACACGATTTGAGCTTATTTTTTTCGTAAATTCCCTGTACATTCTGCTCAATTGTTTTTATGGGGCGCTTAAAGCACCTTTCATTATTTTAAGTTGCAGTCGACACCACGTCTGATAATACTTACTAAGCAATAGCCGGCCAATGAACCGGGTGAAAAGCTGTTGTAATTATGTTTACATTACTGCTGGAACCCGCCTTCGCCCGTGTTTTTTTTTTCCCATTTATACATTTAGGATGATGAATTATTTACGTATTTTCGCAACATCGACTAAATATGGTACATTGATCCCCCAAAACATAAAATCGACCCAAATATTCAAATTTTCAAGTTCTTAAATTTTCAAATATTAAATAATATTTTTTTCTGAGCAATTAGTATTTTTATGGCTGTTTTCCCAAATCAACACTAAGCGATCTTTGCGGAATATTTCTAACTGAATACGGTATCTTGGTTTAATTACGATTGACATCAGCTGACGATCTCCATAGTCGAGTGGAAAGACGCTCGACTACAAATCCAAAATTCGCGGGTTCAAACCTGGCGTGCGCCAATAACTTTTATTTTAATGAATATGTGTCGTAACACATTTAATTCATATAAAATAATAAAAAGTATATTTGCGACACGTTCCAGAGTTATAGATACTCTAATTGTCACCCTGGTGAAAGACCACCATTCAGAATCGAAACGTTGCTTGAAATGGCTTTAGCCGTGTTTGGTGTCCAGATTTGAATAGTCAGATACTTCTTAAAACCTTCCTCTTCCCCATCTCCTTCCCCTCCTCACTACTTTCAGCCTCACAACATACCCCAATCGGGGATATCATAGTCTTGCTGACTCTAGACGGTTGGGAGCAGTTGGGGCTCTTGTGCGGTATTCACTATAATTTTTTTTTTAATGAAACACTTCTGCTACTATTTCGCTCCAATGCGAAAAAAACACGTATTCAAACAACAGGTAAAACAACTAGTCAAAGCGCGATCAATTTGTCAAATAATAATCTGTCAGTTTTATCTTATTAATTTGTTATGACAATCTATTGTGCTTCTGACTATTGGCCGTTAGACGAAGAGACAATTGACACATCAGGTCATTCTTCAAAAGATGTGACCATCTCACGGTATCTTGACAAAGTTTTCCGTTGGTAAAACATAGCGGTGACCTGTAGAAATCGTGAAATAAAACTGGAATTATATTTCAAAAATCTAATCTATTTAGTATTTCCTTTTAGCTATCTTTACCAGAAAATATCATGGAGATGCAAAACTTTTCTTTCCATCAAGATGCCAAATACATAACAGCGGTTAAGGAGCTGAGGAAAGAATATTTGGCTGAATTGCAAGAAAATCAAAAAGGGGAGACGAAATCAGATGTTCTTCAAAATTTGATAGTGAAAGGAACAGCTTTGGATTTCAATACGTTCAGAAAGGTTGTGAAATCGTTGACCAGCAGCCAGTCTATGTCAAATGACGAGGGCAGGTCTCATGAAAAAACGATTCATTCCGCATTGACACAAGGTAAGCATTGTTTTTGTTTAAAATAATAAATAGCCTACGTTTTCTCGATTTGTATTTTTTTAACCTTAACCTTTATGTGACTGGTACCTCGGTACCCGGGTACCTTTTTTGGTTTTTAACATGGATTTCTTTAATGTTCCAGTAAGTCTAACCGGCTGAAGCTTTCCGACTTCCCCACAACAGTGAAAATGGCCAATTAAACGAATAGTTAAACGTTAGATATGTGGAGGGTAGTATGTGAGGAGAAAACGCTTAAATAAAACTTACACCTTCTGATGACTGAAAGGGTACCCGAGTACCCTTATATGTTTTATATGGAATTTGAAGCTTGTCCATATTTATTAATCATTTTACTTTATTTTAAATGATAATATGAGGTACTGTTGTGTTCAAAGTACATAACCTGTATCCTTACTACTATTTTTAATCACACACTGAATTAAAAACACCAAGAAAAGATGGTACAGGGTGAAATTCTTATCCGCTTCCCCAACGTTGAACCGAGTCGAAATGTATTCCGTCATAAAAGTGGTCCAGCAAACTTCAGCAAATTATGTACTGTAAAAGAAACCTTCATATTATTTTTAAAAAGGTGTAGTTTTCTTCAGTCACTTATGTGCCTTATGGGTTAAGTGTTCTTGGTTTGCTTCTTTTCGACTTCCTTACTTTTTCTTAACTTATGTTTTTCATATAATGTATTACTAGACTTCCCAGAATAAAAGCACTCTAAATAAAACAGTTGTCTACTCCTTTTGATTTCTTTCGCAATATAAACATTAGAATTTCTAAAAAATTGAGCATTTTTGCCAAGAAACAAACAAATACCTTTAAAAATTTCTTCATTATCTGTACAAAAAGGCTGCTTGTTCTTTTAAGGAGCGGAACATCTTGATAAAAGACGATACGATTTGATTGACGAAATCGAAAATGTAATTGCAAATGTTTTGAAAGACATCTCAAACGGAATCCACCCAAAACTTATATTGAGGAATCAAAAACTTTGGAGTAATTGCCTCTTTGAAGAAAGGTACTTAAACCGTCATTTTTTTAGTACTTTTCATTTTAAATGTTGGTTTATTAAAAATTAATGGCAAGGCCCGTATACTCATGGGTATTTCCTACGAAAATAACACCCTATTTCTAATTTTGCGATTTCAAGAATTTCTCTGAAGCCAACGAAAGATGCCCAAATGGTGACGGTAAACTTTTCTTCGGCCCATAGTCGAGATAAGTTCTGCTTGATCTTGCACATTCTGTCAGTGGTCCACCAGATGATCTTGAAACGCTCCACGTGCACGAGAAGGTAGGGAGTTCAATACAAAATATTTAATTACTGGGTAGACCTTTGAGTAAGAATATTCATGGAGAGGAGGTACCTTTTCAAAATAGTGTAGTCAGTATTGTTGACTTTATACTGAATCGATAGTTTGAGACAAAGATATGTTAAAGGATGTCGGATAGCCTATTAGTTACCACCTACGCGGAATTCGGACATTTTTAATAAATATTTTTGAACACATTAATTAAAACCATATCAATACACCATTAAAATAATTTATGAAGTCAAAATATCACGCAAACACTAATAACAGAAGGTTTGCCTAAATAATGATGGAAGATTTTGTCGATTTTACGTTTTTATATCTTAAAAAATGTGAAAATTTGGAATATTTTTTTTTAAACTGTTGAAATACCTCTGAAAAGTGATGTTTTAATTTTGGTCTTATTTGAACATTCTCGAATAGCACATATCTCCGTTTGATTTATTTGGATAACCACTGCAAGTTTTTTAATCAACACAAATATAATAGGAAATAACCTCAAAATCCGTTGACGTAAGTTATACCACTCGATGACGTGAAGTTAGCGCGGACAGCGAACATTCTTACATACTTAGAAGTGCTGCAATATTACATGAAGACTTTTCTTGTCTCTTTCTCTCTCATTATATAAGACGTAAAAACCCGGAGAAAGTGATTTATCGCAAATTTCTATTGGTTGGGTAAAAATATGTAGCTATCTTTGACCGGTCGGTAGCTGAGTGGAGAACGCGTCGGATTCCCACCCGGGCGTCGTGCGTTCAATTCCTCTGCTGGCTAAGTCCTCCATCATTGCACAAGCAACATCTTCCGCTTTTTATTTTATGTGGCAGTAGGAGTTTTTCAAATATTGTCAGGTTATTCGTAACCCGGGAATGTTTGTCTTACTTTTAAAAATAAATAAATAAAAAAATAAAATCTCTCCATGTATTTTCTTACTTCAAGATGTCAACAAAATAAAGAATGCGGATGGCTTTATCGAAGCTGTTCGGGAAAAAGACAATCCGTACAATGGTTATTTGCGTTTTTTTTTCTGACTCTTATCACAGGAACGCATTTGGTAGCAGGGTTTTGCATCGGTCGTCAGCCGCATTCTTTCGTTTGTCAGACTCTAGTTTCCAGCTATATATTTTTCTAAATCATTTATTATCACGACGCCACATCTCATGGTGGAATTTGACATCCACCGCAAATATCCTCCCTTGACTCAGCTATCTAGCCATCTTGCCTTTAGTTTTCAGGTTCTACACAGCCAGTTATTAACTTCTTCCTCACTCTGTGTTTAGGTTTATTCATCACTGAGACACTCACTTGGTCATGATTTTCGGTGGCTTTTCATTTGGAATTCTTTTCATATGAGCTCATCGCAGTCCGACCTACATAATTCTATAACGAATTTAATCTCACTAATTATAAAAACTTTGCCCATCTTTTCTACCGCGATGTTATTTGCTTTATTTTGATGTTCAGAGAGCTGTACTACCAAAACGTAAAACGCGTCAAGAACCAATCGGCCATAGACTCGGCAGTGAGGGACTTGTGCTGCCTACTTCAGGTGCCTCCGTGGGACCTGGGCCTCCTGGCTACTTCCAAAGGTCTGATGGCTGGACCTCTCAGCTTCACGACCTCGTGCGGGCACTCTGTCAGCTGCATGGGCGCTGGAGGTAGGTGGGGTTTTTGGATAAGCGATTGAAACAAACTGGTCACGAAACCAGGATTCTTGGGCAGATGCAAAATTAATGAAACTCCAATATTTTGATCACACGTTGATAATTCAAAACAAAATGTAGGAAGGGATGTAGTAAGGCGTACCTACCTCATGACATCTATGGTAAACTTGCGTAATCGGTATGTGTTAAAGCAGTTCCACCCAGGCCCGGCCCAGAGTCAAACGGCGCCAGGCGCAGGTAAAATGTTATAAATGGTAATTGTTAGCAAGAATATACTCGTATTTGGGGAGAGATCTATTTTTTTTACCCAACCTATACAAATTTACAATAAATCACTTTCTCCGGGTTTTTTTGCGTCGTAAACCGCGAGAAAGAAAGAGACAAGAAAAGTCTTCACATGATATTTCAGCACTTCTAAGTATGTCAGAATCTTCTCCGTCCGCGCTAACTTCACATCATCGAGTCGCATAAATTATGTCAACGGATTTTGAGGTTATTTCCTATTTTTGTGTTGATTAAAAAACTTGCAGTGGTTATACAAATAAATCAAACATGATGTGGATATTTGCTATGCGTGAATGTTCAAATAAGATCAAACAGAGATTATAAAACATCACTTTTCAAAGGAATTTCAACAGTTTCAAATATTGTTGACCGAACTTAAAATTTTTTCAATGATATAAAGACATAAAATCAACAAAAAGCTTCCATCATTATTTAGACAAACCTTCTGTCATTAGTGTTTGTGTTATATTTGGACTTTACAAATCATTTTAATGTTATATTGATATGGTTTTGTTTGTGTTCAAATATGTTTATTAAAAATGTGCAAATTCCACGTGGGCGGTAACTAATAGACTATCCGACATCCTCTAATACATCTTTGTCTGTTTCTATCGAGTCAGTATAAAGTCAACCGTCCTGACTACTGTTCCGCAAAAGTACTTTTCCATGTAAATTCTTACTCCAAGTGTGACACTAACTCAAAAAAGTTTTTTCTGCTTTATGGAGTTGTCGAAATGCATCACTTATTTTATTTCCAGGCGTATTGGTACCTCAAGATGTCATCAATATTTCGGCCATAGAATCGGCGGCTAAATTCATTCTCGTCGTGGAAAAGGACGCAACATTCCAGAAGCTTCTTGACGAAGGCGCTCTTGAGAGGCTCGGGCCTTGCATCATCATAACTGTAAGGAAATAATTATGTTGATTCGACAACATTAAAAAAAAAAAAATTATTATTATTTATTCTTGTGATATGTCACAGGGGAAAGGCTACCCTGACGTGAACACCAGACTGATGTTAAAACTTCTGGTGGACACTCTGAAAATCCCATCCTTCGCCCTGGTTGACGCTGACCCCCATGGAATAGAGATCATGTGCACCTATCGCTTCGGCTCTCTGGTAAATATCACTGGTAAATGTCTCGGAGTAACAATGTATGGAGAGAGAGAGCTAATTATTTTTACCCACCCTATACAAACTTACGATAAATCACTTTCTCCGGGTTTTCACGTCGTACACCATGAGAGAGAAAGATACAACAAATATAATACACCGCTTCTTTGTACTGTCACAATGATCTTAAGCTCCTGGGTCAACGCGAGACTCCGCCCACATTTTTTTATTATGCCACTAAACTTGACACAACTAAACGGTTTTTCAGATTATTTGCTAATTTTTTGTTGAAAACAATACTGTGAAAAGGTGGTTATACGAATAAATAAAAAAATTATGTCGATATGTGCTATGAATGGATGTATAAATACCCTAGCCTTAGTCTTAGCCACGCCCAGGTCCGCCGAGTCCGGTAAAAATCATCAAAAACTGACTACACTGCCTTGGATAGATACCACTCTATATACTCTAAGGCAATAGTAGATTTCGCGACAGCAGCAGAAGTCGACCACAGATGACAGGGGCTGACGATTTAAAGCGAACTGTAGGAGGTCAGGTAATAATCCTACATACAAAACGTAACTTTTCAAAATTTAATTTCTTTAAAAACGTCCTTAATTTACTTGTTTGGGTTTTCTCCTTACTTGTATTTTTACAACTCAATGTCCTTACTGTCTACTGAAAACCATATACGCATTGTCATAAAATATTTATTGTCATTTTGTTACTTGTTATATTTACACTGTTTTCATCTTAAGAATCGTTTACTAATACTTAATTTTTTCAAGTACCAACATGTTAACTGTCCTCAATCTAATTTCCTTTTCTTTGATTTAACAAATATGTTAATATGAATTCGTACGTTTTATCTGGATTTTTATACCCTTAGCTTCTGGTAAATTGTTTTTTTTTAATCTGTTAATGTACACACGCACTGTGCGAACCTTTTTCTCTCATGATTTATGATAGCGATCATGATTTTAGATAGTTTTCATTTGTATACATATATATTATTTTCTCCTTGTTAGTTAGTCTTATAAGCATAATTAATTTAGTAAGAAGCGCACTTGCGGTGAAATATCACAAAACTGCGCTATATAAGTTCACTATTATTATTGTCATATTGGAATATTTGGAGGCCTTTTCCATAGCTGAACGTCGGATTTGACTGTGTTCGACTCCCAGTTATATAGCATCCTTCAACACTTTACAATTGACGAGAATTGTGTGTTGATTTATTTGACATCAGTTTTCTGTTCTGTGGGCTCCTCATATACATCGTTCATCTTTGTAATTTTTAAAATGAAAATCGCTGCTCTAGAGTTGGACAATCAAGAAAAACCTAGTACCTGAACTAATGTTTATAAAATCTAAGAACCAAGTACAAATAGATATCTTCAGGGCCGGCCCTGGGCGGGCGCACTCGGTGCAGTCCGCTCCAGGCGGCGAATCGCCAAGGCGCTGATAGTACCTAATCACAATACTTTATAAATATGATATAAAATGAAAAAAACATAACATTCATGGACGGCAATTAAACCCGGAATTTCTCGGCGCGGATTAAAAAACCGCGCCTTTCGTCTTATACTTGATACGAGTCGGTTCCAATCTGCTTTTCGAACGAAAATGTTACCTGCGCCAGGCGCCATTTGACTCAGGACTGGGCTCAGGCCCAGATATCCAGATATCTCACTTAAAAAACTTATTTATTATTTTTTATTCCAGAGAAGCCAAACTAACCTTCAGATTTATATCGTGACACATAAAATTGATAAATCCAACGATCATATAAACATAAAATACAATATATTCGTAATTATAAATGATATGCTTTCAATTTATACAACGAAAGTTTTATGGGTAATAAAGTATTATTTTTCATTCCCATCAAGGCGATGTCCCACCTCTCTCGGCGCTTGGCAGTGCCATCTATCCGTTGGCTCGGAATTCACCCGAGTGACATCTCCCGGCTGGGCGCGCCCGGCCTCGCGCTCTCACTCAGAGATGTCGCTAAAATCGGCGACCTTCTCGGCCGCCCATATTGCAACGTCAGCGCTGCCCTGCGACACCAACTGGAACTACTGCTTGAGAATGGACTCAAAACTGAAATCGAAGGGATCGGGACAATGTCGCAGGCTTATTTGACCGATAGATATATCCCACATAAGATATGCGCCAAGGATTTTATATAGACAAATTTAAAAATAAAATTATTGTCGACAAGAGATGCCGCAGGACGACCTTCTATGGAGGCCATTTTGCGATGCTAGCGCTGCCCCGCGACACCAACTGGAAATACTACTCGAGAATGGACTTATAAATCGAAGGAATTGGGATGATGTCACATGCTTATCTTCAGGGCCGGTTCCACGACATCTAGCACCCTGTGCAGTAAGTACCGATTGTAATACATACCATCAGTACCGGCTCCTTTCAACTGTTGTATGAAAAAAACGGGCACGGTGATTGGTTATAGACTTTGTTTAGCATAATTTTAACGTATAACACTCCATAGAAAAACAGACCATTCCTCCAAATAACCATAATGCAATTCGTAAAAAAATCCCGTGGCAAAAAGATACTCTCCATACATTTTCGCTAGTCGTTCAATGCACAGCAGTGCTGCCAGCGTAATAAACAAACACAACTATCCCATGATGCGGGTAGTTTTAAAATGATTTGGGGAAATTGTGATATGATGTAGGGAATATTTGAAGTAAATTTTAATAAGATCTTTATTTTCACGGCGCCCCTTCAGAGATGGCGCCTAAGTTTTTTGCATAGTTTGAGCGTACTCGTATGGTGGATCCGGCGCTGCTTATCTTACTGATAAATATTAAATATCCTTCATCAGATATGTACCAGAGATGTTGTGTAGATAAATATTTTTTAAGTACTTCTTTCAATCTATATTAAGAAATTGTTTTCTTACAAACGCAATTGTAAAATATCGATTTATTGTATTATAGCAAATAGACAAAATGATTCCTGTTTCCAAACTGAAAGTTCTCAGACCGTCCTGGTGGCCTGGGTAAAGTATAATTTATATTGTGAACATAATATGGAAATGATTACACATTTTCAGTTACCAACATCGAAAATACTTTGATCCTGATGATTAAAGATTTATTTTTCAATTTTATTATATTTCATAAAATAGATTCTAGAGGAAAATTGCATTTTTTTTTAGTTTATTAAGTTCAGTAAAGGTATGTATCTATGTATTTTTGTAAAGTTAAATAAAATCTCTTACCTACAGTCTGACAGAAAAATGCAGAAAAAAGGAAAGTTACAGCAATCGTTTAAATGCAACACTAAAATGTTTCAAAGAAATGGAACGATATTTTTTTTTATTGTTGCAACAATGTTAATAATTGACTGTTATTACCACAGACATAATATACAAGACACGTCATATTCATACAAATCTTACGAAAAATGAAGCACCACTAATGTTGCACCACTAAATGTTTCACCCGTGAATGAAAAGGATAGCCATTCAAAGAATATGTGCGTGCGGAAGAGATAGCTAAATGAAGCGTGTTTCGAAGGTATGTCTCGTTGAGTTGGTTTAGTGCAACCAGTCGCGTTGTCTCAGTAACGTATCTACATTATTTAACTCATCTAAAGTTATTGGTAATGTTTTAAATTAAATGAAAAATTATTGCTGATTGTATAACAATTTATTGAAAACATGTTGTATGCAGTGTGTTAAATATAATTTTTACAATTCTAATATGTTACAAAAACAAAAACACTTAACATTGATAGGTAATTCTAACAAAGCTAACCGCACATTCTTAATTAATTAAGATACATTAATTATTTGTTTTTGGTGTTTTGATTCCTCTCGATACATTCTAAATCGTACACACGCTGTTCTAAGTGACCCCATCAATATATGATAATGGTTTCAACGGAAGAATAAACATACAAGTAAATAATTTTAAACAATTGTAGGCATTCAATTCTATTTCAGAAAACCCATACGACATGTTTTATTTTTAAAAAAACCACACACAGTCTGAACAAACCTTTTGTTAGTAACATTCAGTGCTGTCATCCAACGGGTTTCCGGAAACACTTTTATAAAAATGAAATTTATCTGGGAACCTAATCTTGAAATTGAAAGTAAGAAGGTTCTGTATGCATAGAATTATCTGTATGGTTAAACAAATACTTTTATTAGGTAAAATAGATGATACCACTAGTAATGTGTAATATGTTTACCAATGTCAAAAACACATTGAAATTTATGTTTTTTTAATGTATTATTTAAGTACCTGTGCATGAAATGAACAATTGAATACTGCAGAATAGCAGATTATCTGAATTTAGATCATTAATTTCTGGAATAATTAAATTTAACATGATTTTTTAAATTAATAATGCAGCCCGACATATTTATTAAAATCTTGAAATTCAAGGCTTTTCATTCACATGACAAATCTTTGTACGTGGCTGCTAATTGGGCTTTTCTGTAGATTTCGCTTTCAAAAACAATATAAGACATTAATAATTGAACTTTAAGAATCAGTTTTAAATATATACATAATTATTTTGGAATTTTTCCGAAGGGTTTATAAGATTTATAATTAAATCTATCACAACTCAACTGCCATATATGTTTCTTCACAAGTTTTATTGATTTTGATGAAATATGGGATTAGGTAATATTTGGTGTTAAAACATTATAATTTTTTTGGCTATGTGAAAAAAAATTATAGTAAAAAAACTTTTAAAATGGGATTTTCAATGGCGATTACGATTTTGTCAATGTAATAAGTATTATTTATTATCAAGTAGATATAATTATATTTATCTTTGACTAATATTGATTGAATTCACAACGCATTCTTAGAGAAATCTATTATGATTAGAGTCAATAAAAAGTTTTCCAAACAATTTAATCAACTTCATTAGGCTCTGTTCTATGTTTTCTACGGAGAAATGATCGTAATGGTCAAACAATAATCAATATGATATACCTACTATATATATTTTTTCGTCTTTTTTATAACTTACAGAAAAAATACAGTCCCAAGTTCTTAGAAGTATCATAAAATAAGTTTAATTAAATCTACCAACTAATAATATTAATATATTAGTTGGAAATTAGTTTTTTGTAATAACTAATTTTTTAAACTTTCCGTTTCTAGCTATTTATCTTCTACCCATCGATCACAACATTCTTCTAACAATCTTCAGAGGTGAATAATGTATTTTTTTAAAATAAAGTGAAAAATACATTATAAGAATACAGAGAGGCACAGAAGAAATAGTGGAAGAAAAGTATTAAAAATAATAAAAACTTAAAACTGGAGTAGATTCATGAAGTATTTTGCGCCAGGGCGAACGATGTAAACATCGTAGCGATGCTATCCTACCTCCAAGTAGAAGAAATAAACAAAAAAGTATTCACCCCTGCTACTACACACGCACATCGTCAATACACCAAATCGACTAGACATTTTGAAAATGTGACAAACTTTACAAATTAAAATTACAATCAAAATTCCAAGTACACCGTCTTACAAATCGATAATTTTATTAATCAACCTTACAAGTTATTAATTTTAGTAGCAAAATCCAATACCTACGGAACTAAACACTCACTAACAAGGCAAAACTTTTGATTTTTTTAAACAACCATTTGATTTAGGTGACGCGGCACCAACATTACCTACTTAACCACTAGAATTGATTATTTTAATTTTGATGGGACAACAACCAAGTGATACAGATACCCGTGATTCCATGGCCATGTTTATACAAATAGTCAAATACAAGAGTGTTTCAAATCAAACCATTTTCATTTCCAAGAATCATTCATTGTATTGATCCTCCTACTAGCAGCACTCGAGATCAAAAAATTTACCAAGGGGAATGCTTGCTCTTTGTACACAATAATTTTTTGAACCGATATGATAATTCCACCTTAGCAGACAGAAATGACCTACCTAAGTGGTACAGAGTATGAATCTTTTGTATAGGATCCCCGTTCCAGTGTATTTATAAGTAATCTGATTCATTTATAGCAATTCACAATGCCGTTCTGATTAACTGCATCATTGAATACAAAGACATTGCTTAGCACAAGACGTACAATAACGTAAATAATTGCATTTTCAAACCACCCGAGCCAAATACTAAACATTATTTTTCTGTTAAAACAGCTTGCGATGCATTATTTTAAGTGCTGCATCAATGAGAATACCTTTTCCACGGTTATAAGGACCAAGCAATCCAGTAGGCGAAGTTTTGAAAATCGAGCACAAATGTTCAATATTTTACATCACATATTTTGGAAAAGGGGAAAAAGATGTATTGCTTTACATTCTTGATTTTGATAGATTGGTTGTTTAATAAATATGACATATACTCAATAATGCATAAACATAGCACCACCACTGAGAGGATGCCTGCCATAAAATCAGGAACTACAGTTTTACTGGTGCAACTTTTTTTTAATATTTAAAACTGCACGTTGTTATCTGGATATACTGATTTCACTGCAGAAGATCTCTCTTCGCTGGTGCTATATATAATTTATAACGTTAAAAAAATATTTGTACTCCGGGAAAGGGGTCAGATACAAGTTCTCACGAGAATTTCTTGAATTGGAGATAAAAAGGTTATATCGTTTATATACTTGGCAACAAACATACGTCTCTTCCAAAGTAAAGTCACACCTCATTCACCCATTGAATTTTTTCAGCGGAGCTAAGCCTGGTAAGGTTGCGTTCCGGCTTGCACAAAACAGTATTTCATTTGGTGCTGGTTTACTTTGTTGTAAGTAGATTTGTTTGTGTAATTTATTTTTGTGTAAAAGGACTTCTAACACCAATATCTTATTTACAATTTATTTAAATTTGACATGAAGCACTCACTTTGTGGTAAGACATAATTAAATTTTAAATAAAAGTAACTTTGTTTTGACACTACTTTATTAGATACATATAACAACCGGTTTCGGCTCTACCTGAACCTTCTTCAGGGTTGAATAAATATGTATTACACATACAATACATATTTGTTCAACCCTGAAGAAGGTTCAAGTACAGCCGAAACCGGTTGGTATATTTATCTGATAAAGTGATGTCAAAACAAAGTTACTTTTATTTTAAATTTACAATTTATTTGTTTCTCATCAAACATTCAATCTAAATTATCAAACTAGCCAAACATTCATTTCCTCTTAATTTCTCGCATCGCCTGATTTAATATTAATCTTTCACACAGTATCTCGTCAATGCTGCATTCAAAATCGTTCACGCTAATTTAGGACTATTTATTCGTAGTTGATTATCTCTCAATCTCTGAACATGTTGGAAAGTTTCTCATAGAAGTATAAAACTTACATATCTATAAGTCTACTAGATGCTTATAGATAAAGATAAAACCAGAAGTTTATAATATTATTCAGAAACTAAATTGAACAAGGCTTTATTTGTTATTCTGGCTGGCAGGCTACATTAAGATTGTTCAATATTTTAAAAGCCATAGATCCTAGAGGCCCTAGACGAGTGGAAAAAAGCAAGTGGATTAAAAATAAGCTCAGCAGTGGTGCTTTTCTCATATCGCCAACAAATTAAGAATAACAAACACTGTCATGTTTGCTGTGAGAGAAAACTTTTCTATTAAATACTAGCTTTTATAACATGCTTTTGCAGTATTTCATTATCAGTGTCTGGACGATTCTAACAATCCATTTTCATCAAATGTAATCCAATTTATGGCCATCAAAGTATTGTCATATCTCACAACAAACATTATTTGTCTGTACTGAGAATTATTATAATACTATATTATGACTTACTAACAAACCGGCTCCAGTTCTTAACATACATTATAAATAACTTGGAGGATTTCAACCAAAAGCAGCTTTGAATTTTTGTTTTTTTTTTTTTTTACGTGGGATCAAAGGTAGAGTTTTTTTGTATTAGAATGATCAGAATCTTAAGATTTCACTATTTTATGTTCAGATTTACCAACTTTACGGGATGCATTAGTTTCATCCGTTGTAGAAAGAATCGGCACAAGCATCCTGCCGATTCGAATCCATCTCAGCGTGGATCTTATTTTGGATCACTTTCCATTTAAGTGATTTATCATAAATAATATTAAAATAGTGATTGTTTGCACAGTAAGTCATTAAGGCCATACCATAGTGTACCAAGGCAACGATTTTACGAATTCCAAGGGCATTACAATCATCAAAATAGTTGGCGGTACAAGAGGGATCAAGTCTGCCACGAACAGGAAAGAATGGGTAATTCTATGCCCGAAACTGGACTCCAGAGGCTCTAGGCTGTCACTGACGATAAGGTAGGTTTATTGCCGCTGTCAAATAAAGACATGGTTGACTTATGCAGTGATCTGAGACGAGTGCACACGGTGATAGATTCGCAGCGACGATACAGGTAAATATTAAAATGATCAAAATACTCCACTCTGATATAATCCTTCATTGAGGCTACTCTACGCTATTCAACTTATCGTTTGCTAGTAATATAAGTTCTTGATTGTTAATATAATTAGAAAATTACCCACATTTGAAGGCATGTCTCCACATCCAAGTACTTTATTTACCATTGTAATAACTAGCAAAAATTTGTAGGTTATGTCTCAGGGTTTTAAGTCTCCATAAGACACGAGATTGAACAATGATTGTATGAAATGCTCGAGTTTTTACTATTCATCGATCGTTTAAAAAGGTCTGACTTATTTTATCACGACGCTTGAAAATTCTAACCCTACGTTGGGGTTTCGACAAACTAGAAAGGAACTGATATTCTAAAAAAATATTCAATATTTAGTTTCTCTACATATAATTACAAAATCTTCAGTCAAGTGACCAATTGTACTTTTAAAATTTCCAAATAGATTAGTAATTGTTAGTGAGTTATTTTATAAATATTATATTGTAGATAAATGGAAAAGTAGATTTTAAAAGTAGACATATAATTTCACTATGTTTAGTTGAGGGCTTTGAATTGTCGATGCAAAAGGAAGTTCTAGATATATGAAAGCTCGAAATATTTGAATAAGCTTAGTACTTTATCCATGTAGAAGCGTTTTGAAGAATTCAACTTATAGTCACAATAGAACATTTATTTACCTACATAGTATAGGCCATTGTTTTTTCGTTTAAAGATAGTTTATTCTTTTATTACAATGAAAATATTATTTAAGTTTAAACATTTTACATTCGAGATCATTCTTACGTTCAACCTTATTTTAAATATTTGAAAATTATGCCTCTTTCATACAAAATTCATTGAACATTCGATACCAAAGACAAAAGTTAACATTTTTTAATATTATTTAGCAAATGTACATAAACTATTGAGGAAATAAGCAAAACATATGATAGTTTATCATTTCCATAGTAGGCTCAAAATATTATTCTATTAATTGAATCTGAGATGTTTACGCTACGACTTTCCACATAAATGGAATTAAAAAAATCTAAGAAATAGAAAAAATAATTACCCCTAAAAAAATGCTCTTTCAGCCTTTTTTTGTACATGCCAAAACAAGCTTTTTGCAAAAATTCTTCATTTGATAATCCACGACAATTCCACCCAATCTGTCGCACATCAATTAGTAATGATGACACAGTTTATTAGCATTTAGTTTCATAAACTCAAAGGAATTCTTTGACATGAGCACAGTATATTGGTAAGTATGAATTAATTGCTCTCAAAGTAAAATAAAGGAGGCCTTCCCAAACTAAGAGTAATACGCTTTATAATATTATTCAACAATTATTTATAACAATAGTAATTTGACGGATGAAAGACTTGCGTGATTTATAAATTTGCTATAAACGTATTTTCAACAACCTTAAATGTCCACTTAGCTATCGAACAAAAGATTTAACAAAATAATTAAACCCATTCTATTCGCGACAAATGTTCAATGTTCCGAGACAATAATATATATCTTAACAACGTTTGTCCGTAATTCACTATTCTCACGATTTCACATAAAAAAGCACTGTGTGGAAAGGTGAATGGTAATTGAACGGGATGAGTAGGCGCCATCTCTGGCTGTCGAGCAAAGGTTCTGCGGGGGCTGGGGTTGCCACCGACCAAGATGCCAGGGTGGGGTGTTTATCTATCGGGCGGGGCTGGCTTAGTGTCATCGGGGTCCAGGCTGAGGCACTCCCGAAGGTAGTCCTCCATGGAGCGGTACACGTGCTCCAACACTCCGACAAGAAGGTGATCTTCATCTGCGTAACTCTGAAATAATAATAAAATATGTATTTGAAATATGTGCATGCAAAACAGTTATTGGTATAGACTTGACTATTGAGATAAGTATTCCCTTATAAGGTGTGACGTTTAAAAGAATTATAAGAAGCCAAGGTGTTGGATCCGATACTGCGATGAAAAACCGAATGTGTTTCCAGCTTCAGATGAATTTAAAAAATAGTTGACTGTAAACGATAAGATTTCTAAATACTATACTACTTGATAGAAATGTTTAATTGTAGCTGTGGAAATAATTAGGGAAGGAAAAAGGGAAACCATTCACTCACCGATGAAGTTTGAATTCTTTATTGTATTTAAGAAACGATCCACGATAACACCACACTCATTTTAATCACCTAACCCGCAAAACAGCACATTCAAACGTCATTCCATTAGAAATGATCGATATCAGAATTGGGTGTACCTGCGGTCCCAGTCAACGGTGACCGGCGAGGAACCGGTTGATTATCCAGTTCTTTTTGTAACCGGTTCCCGGTGCCAGAAAAGTTCCTCCAAGAAGATTTTCGGTTAAGGGTTGCTAGCGAGTTGGTAGAGAATTCTGATTTTGAGAAGAACTGGAACTGGTTCCATTCGCCAAAAATATTTTTTCAAGAGGGGGGGAGGGGGTTGCTAGCGATGTTTGGGAAACGAAAAGAACTACAACTGTATAACCGATTCCTCGTCAAAAGGATCTTTCCGCCAAAAACCCAATGTGCCCAAAAGAGCGGATAAAGGATATCGATTTTTATTTGCGACAAATTGGAACCGGTTCTCGGAGAAATAATATCGACGGTTCAAGTGACCGGCTTGGAACCGGGTACATTCCTCATAGATAAACTGGTGAATTTTTAGTAAAAAATGGTGTTGGCTTCCTGAGCCAAATTGTATATACAAGGGTAAACTATTTTATATGGATAAAACCATACAAATAGAAAATGCCTTGTCTGGCTCCTCAACGAAGGGAATGTTGATGGAACTTCGGGTAGGAAGCAAACCAAGAAAAACATGGACAAACAAAGTTACAGAGTTAACATTAATATTTATGATAATTCGAGAACAATATTGATAATGGTAAGGAACCCAGGGAAAAGTCACAAAACTCGATCTAAAACCTAAGCGGGTATCTAGTACCATTGAAAGAATACAAACCTGATATCTAAAGATGACTCCCGCATCAGCCAGAGCCCTGGCGAGCCCCACGCCGTGCTGCAGGGGGGCGCTCACGTCAGCCAACCCGTGCACCAGGTACAGCGAGTGCGGGGGCACGTTGCGCGCGCGCTGCGTGGCGTCCGCCTCCACGTAGCCCTTCACGTTCTCCGTGGGAAGCCCTAGCACTCTCTCCGTGAAGGCCGAGTCTGAAATTAAGTAGTACAATATATTATTATACATTCATCTTGAAACGGTTTGAAACTCTTATTTCATGGCTGAATAGACCTTCAACATTTTACTTTTTTATAGTCAATACCGCGCAAGAGTTCCAACTGTTCCCAACCGCCTAGAGCCAGTGGGACTATGGCATCCCCAATTGGGGTATTCTGTGAGGCTGGAAGTACTGGGGAGTGGAAAGAGATGGGCAAGAAGAAGGTTGAAAAGTAACTGGCTATTCAAATCTGGTAATCACCAAACATGGCAAAAGCCATTCCAAGCAACATTTCGATTCTGAATGGTGGTCTTTTACCAGGGTGATACTTATGAGTATCTACCACTCTGAAACGTGCCGCAAATATACTATATATTATTTTTATATAAATTGAATGTGTTATGACACATATTATTTATTTGCGTAGGTTTGAGCCCGCGACCTCTGGATTCGTAGTCGGGCGTCTTACCACTCGACCACAGAGACCGTCAAGAGTGCTTAGAGAGGTACTAAAGTTTTTCTTAACAGTTTTTCAAGTAACAAGCGAATACACTTTTTTCCATAAATTTTGAAACTAAATTGGTAAATTTTATGATTCCAACTGGATTGTGGACTGATGTCTGATTTAAGCAGTAACCTAACGTCTTTACAAACCAAATTATCTGAATGACATCACTTTGGCAATTGTATTATTGGATATTCTTTTCATCATCACTATTACTGCTGTCAGTGATCAGATAACATCTGTGAACTGCTACTAGCTATATCGTCGCCGGAAAGGCAAATCGGTTGAAACGACTATTGGGAAGTTTAGACCAGAGCGCTTTAAAATTTTTGTTTTGAAACAAAAATTCATAAGTTCTCAAGTAGCTTAGATTATTTTTTTAGAGTTGACTCAAGTAACTCGATGCTCTCACAGAGTTACCAAAAGCGACAAAATCGCTCGAGTCAATCCTTCTCCCAAATCGTAAATTTATTTTAGATGGCTAAAGGGCCGCAAGTCTTCGAAATCAAACGAGAATCAGATGAAGAAAAAAACCTAATCAAAAGTGCATATTTAATTTATTTTTGACCAAAGTGTCGCTCAAGCCTTTTTGCCTTTTCATTGACGATTTATTGTTCTCTTTTTAATGTAGTAAAGTGATGCATGTTTTTACTTACTGTAGTAAAGCCAGTCGGTGATGGGTGACACAGCGATGCCACACTTAAATATATTCTGTTGCGATCCGAGCAACATGGCCGTGACGTATCCCCCGTAGCCCCAGCCCCACACTCCCACCCTCGTCTCGTCCAGGAACTTTTGCGTGTCCAGGAGATATCTAGAAATGAGAAGAGCATTTTGTAAGGGCAATAAACATTATTGAAAAAATTCTAAACCATAAAGCAAACGAAAAAAATCCTCGAGAAATACAGAAAAATTCAAAGTGACTCTAGGCTGGATATATGGATCGATCTGGTAAATTGGAAGAGTACTCGGTAAAAGACCTGGGGCAGACTGTTTAAACCAGGGTCAGTCCTGTGCAGGCGCAATTGGAGCAGTTCGCTCCAGGAATTGCTAAGGCAAAGTGTGTGTTTTTGCAAGATTTTTTCATTTTATCGTCTTTATTCTATCATTTATGGGATTTTTTCTAAGGTTCACTTCATTCGTTCCAATAGTCTGAGAAAACGGTATCCAAATTCCGACCCCAAGGCTCGCAATTAGGCCGCAAAGTGATTAAAAAATATATATATATTTTAGGATTTTTTCATTTTATCGTCCTTAGTACATCACTCATAACATTTTTCCTTGGGTTCACTTCATTCGTTCCCATAGACCCTGAGAAAACGGAATCTAATTTTCTACCCCAAGGTTCGCAATTTGGCTGCAAAATGGTATTTAAAAAAAAGAGTTATTTTTGTTGGATTTTTTCATTTGTTCGTCTTTCGGTCATCAATTGTATCATATTTCCATAGGTTCACTTCGTTCAGTCCCATAGAGCCTTAGATGGTGGCATTTAATTTACGACCCCAAGGCTCGCATTTTGCCCGCAAAGTGGTATTTTTTAGATTTTTTTTTTCAATATAGTTTTTTGCCAGATTTTTTCATTTGATCGTCTTAAGGTCATCATTAATAACATCATTTCTAAGGTTGATTTCATTCGGTTCCATAGAGCCTGAGAAAAAGCATCTAAATTCCGGCCCCAAGGCTTGCATTTTGCCTGCAAAGTGGTATTTCTTTAAACAAATGTTACTTTTGCAGGATTTTGTCATCCGAATTTAGTCATTTATAACATAATTCTAAAGATTCACTTCATTCTATCCCATAAAACTTGAGAAAACGGCACCTTGTTTCGACCCCAAGGCTCGCAAATATGCCGCAAAGTGGTAATTAAAAAAAAAAGTTTTTTGCCGGATTTTTTTATTTGATCGTCTTTCGGTCATCATTTATATTATATTTCCTTAGCTTTACTTCATTCAGGTCAATACAGCCTTAGAACACGGCATCACAATTCAACCACAAACCCGCTCACTTTTCCGGCAAAGTGGTATTTTTTTATTTTAAATGTCTTTTTCGCAAGATTTTTTCGTCTTAAGGTAACAACATAATTTCTTATGTTCACTTCATTCGGTTCCATAGAGCCTGAGAAAACGGCATCTAAATTCCGGCCCCAAGACTCGCATTTTACCTGCAAAGTGGTATTTTTTTAAACAAATGTTACTTTTAAAGGATTTTGTCACTATAATTTAGTCATTCGTAACATAATTTTTAAGATTCACTTTATTTGTTCACATAAAACTTGAGAAAACGGCATCTAATTTCGACCCCAGGGCTCGCAATTTAGCCGCAAAGTGGTATTTAAAAAAAAAAAGTTTTTAGAGGATTTTTACATTTGATCGTCTTAAGGATATATTCATAACTTTATTCATAAGGTTAACTTCATTCGTTCCCCTTTAAAAACGAATGAAGTTAACCTTAGGAAATACGTCTGAGAAAATGGCATCTAAATTCCGACCCCAAGGCTCGCAATTTGGCCGCAAAGTGTTTTATTTTTATTTTTATTTAAATACCACATTCACTTTACACGTGGGCGTGTGGGTCCTGCGCTCACCTGATGACGGTGATCTGGTCGCTGACCTCGACGCCGCCCAGGCGCTTGTTGAGCGCGCGCCGGCCGTGCCCCGCGGCGCCGCGCACGTCCAGCTGCACGTACACCACGTCGTTGTGCGAGGACATGTAGGCGCCCCAGTCCACGGAGAAGCGCTCCGACACCTGCGAGCTGCCCGGCCTGCCGTTGCTGGAAAGCAAATCATTGGAGACATTAAACACAAACAGGGCTCGATCTATCTTATTGAAAACGTGGACAACGTCAAATCTCATCCGGAGGACTCAACTAAACAAATCAAACCACCCTCTAGCAGTTTCTCAAGGAAAAGTGATGTTACACGATAGGAGGCTGGATGCTATCGAAAGGCTGAACATTTTCACCATCCATATGTAGCATCCGTCAACATCTGATACCTTAGCCATTAAGTTATCTGATACCTTAGTCGCTAAGGCTTAGCGCATGCATCAAAGGCTCACCCGATAGTTATTATTATTTGGATAATTTGTATAGCGCCGTTTTTGTGAAAAATCACCTCAAGGGCGCTGGTAGTTATGGTGTTGTTAACGGTAAGGTAGCCAATTGTCACTAATTCGTGCAAATCGTTTCTTAGAAATAGATACTAATCGGCCAGGCAGTTGTTCAAATTTGAACATTAAAAAAAAATACTGCATATTGCAACCCTGTCGAATTGTCAAAACGTTTCTACAAACCATATCTGGGTGAAAGGTTTATCTTAAACTGAAATTTCCAGAAATGCCTTTCTTCTCTTATCATCAAACTTCAGAAAGCATCCAATCATCTCGAAAACAAAGGAATCATATGAGTCGTATAGTTCCTATGTACGATAAGTCCAATATAATTCAAAATTTAAGTAAATATGAGGTTTTATTCTACCGGCTATTTACCATACTAATCAAATGTCAATAAGTTCCAAACGTACGTAAAATCTTACGAAAAGTGGGTTTTAAAATTACGATGAGTTTCAAACGGCGATAAATCCATAGTGCCGTTTGTTCCAAACGCCGATAAGTCCACCGCTTGTCCAGATAGCCAATGAGCGCGAAGCATTTCGCTAATTCCAACATGGCCGCTTAAGCACTTGTGAGGAGTGTTATTCTTTTAAAGTGTCTATCGTTTTATACATTTCTACAGCTAAATAATGTCCGATCTTACCAAAAATGTCATTCAAGTGACTGGAAATACATCAAGGAAACGAGTTATCAATAAGGAATCTTGGAAAAAGAATGTGGATAGCCGTAAAAGCTAATGAAAAATCTGCTATTTTGAATGGATTTGTACATCGAATGTCCGTCATTACTGGGTGCTCCCAAAACTTCGCTCGTTTGTTTTTAATTATTTTTTAATTTTATTCGTTTTTTTCACAATTGTTCTTATTGTCTATTTTTTTTTTAATACCTGGGCGAGAGAAATAAAATTTCAATTGTTTAAATTTATTTAAAAAATTGAATTACGTAGGTATGGTTTTCATAATTTTAGTAAAATTAATTGACGTTTATTTATTTTTGAGAAAAAAACATTTTTTATTAAATCTGTGGATATAAATATAAAGCAAACATGCGTTTACCTATTTAATCATAAAACCATCATTTAAAAAAAATAAATTATTACAGAAAAAAAAAATTCTAGGTACGCTCCGACAAACTTGCTCATTTCTCCGTTGTGCGAGCATAAAACGAAGACCTTTAAATGTGACACCTTTAAAATAGTAGATTTGATGGATATCCGTACAATTTTTATTTGAAAAATGAAAAAAATTATCAAGACAACTATATCATAAAATATTGTCATCTTGATAAATGCAAGCGCTGGCGTCCCAAAAAACAGTTGGAATTAAAACAAGAGGCTTAAGTGTTAAACACACTCTACCGCAAAAGAGAACAATAGTTTGAGAATTTATTGTGATGTCTCCATTCTTTTTTTATATGACATTTTGTTTTATAATTTGGTTTTGTCAACTTCTTAAGGATGAAAATAAAAAGAATTTGTAAACACTAGTTTATTCCCATTTAATTTTTCTTTGTAAATAAAAAAAAAATAGAATCATTAAATATTTTCGTTTCTTATTCCTCGGTTTAAAATGTATGTAATTTTTTTTTTAAGCAAAGACTTTATTTTTGTTTTGATTTAACTAGCAAATCGATAAACCTTTTTTGTGTATTTTTTCAAAAGAACAATAGTTTGAGAATTTATTGAAATGAATACAGAATTTTTGTAATTATAAAATATCTCTATTTCCTTTATTTTATATATTTTGTCATATAATTTGGTTTGGTCAACTTTTAAAATATGAAAAAAAAAAAATTTGTAAACACTACTTTATTCCCATTTAATTTTTCTTGGTAAATAATAAAAAAAAGAAACATTTAATATTTTCGTTTTGATTAAATCTTTTTTTTTTTGGTGACCCTATACTTGTCTACCACGTGTCGACCGTATTGAGAAACAAACACCGATAAGTCACGACTGGTGAGTTCCAATATACGTTAAATTTGACAGTTGGTTTCAAATGCCGATAAGTCCATTCTTATTTGCGTAATTACTCCTAATCTATTAAGAAATTAAATGCTTTATTTTATTATAAACATCCGTAGTCCAATAATAAAGCACACCAAATACAATAAATATTAGGTTGTAATGAATATAAGTCATAATTGAAAAAAAATGGTTTGCCAACATTTCACCAAAGTGGACTTACCGTAGATAGGAACTATACGACTCATATCTTTTAACACACATCCCCAATGAATCTTTACTTTTTGAAAATAAAGGTCGCTATATCTTACTAAATATCAAAACGCATTGCGTAAATGGTGTGAAAATATAGTTCCCGTTCTTAGAAATTATAGTTAATACAAGCTTTTCGACTGACATCTTTCGACATCTGTCAATATCCACCCAATGAAGGCTGCTGCTGATAAAAAAACCACTTAGGTTACATGAAATATTTGGGTCATGTTGTACTGATGATTTAAATGACAAAAGGTCATAGTCATAGAGTGTCAGAGAATAGCACCGAGCGTGGGAGCCAACATACTCGCCAATTGATTCAACAGGTGCAGTCCTCTGGTAAAGAAACAATTGTTTCAGTACATAATGCTTGAGTCTGTACCTCAGAGCAAGATATATATGGAGAAAGAGCTACATATTTTTACCCAGCCGATACAAATTTACGATAAATGTCTTTCTCCGGGTTTTTACGTCGAAAACCGTGAGAGAGAAAGAGACAAGACAAGTTCTCACATAATATAGCACCATCATTCGGTATGTAAGCATATTTTCCGTCTTCCACGTCTGCGACAACTCCACACATTACGTTTTGGTATGCGACAAAAGGACATAACTCAACGGTTTTTTAGGTTATATCCATTATTTTTGTTTATGACAATACTGTGAAAAAGTGGTTTTACATTATTTCGACATGTGATATGAATGGATGCATAATACCCTAGCCCTAGTCCTAGCCACGCCCGAGTCAGGCAAACATCATCAATACTGACAACAGAAGCGCTCCCTCCTGTATATTATTGCTCTGAGGCCTGTACACTTGCGAACTCTAGGCCAGATACCCACGGAGAGTCATAAACACGCTCCGAGTACAGTTCAACCACGCGCACAGGACGCTTTTTGGTCTCCCTTGGTGATGCAGCATCTCAGTAAAAAACAATCAACGAAAAACTCTTGGCCCGTTGCAACGAATTCTTCAAGCAGGGTATCGACAGTTAAATCAATAAACGACTTACACTTGCACCAGCACCGGGAAGGCCGCGTCGCGCAGCTCCTCTCTCCAGCTGGGCGGCAGCAACATCAGCACCTGCGCGCGGCAGCCCCCGGCAGCGGCACCTCCAGCGCGCGGCGCGTGGGCAGCGCCAGCTCTCTGATCCTGCCGCCCGCGCGAGCCCTGGCGCTCCAGAGGATGCGCGACAGGCGCTGGGTCAGAGCCGAATGGACTGCGCCTAGAGGTAGGCCAGGACCTTCACACCTGCAAACGTAATTTAAAATAGGTATATTTAAGAACGGTAAAAGACTTCACATCGCTCTATTCTTTTAAATTCTTTTCACTGCCTTAGTAAGAAGTAACTTAGAATACAACTCAACGATCTGGTCCTCATACTATAAAAATCACCAACTGAAAATTGAAAGAGTCCAACACAAATTTATTAGGTTCATCAATTTTAAACTCTCATTACCTATAGAACAAATTAACTATACTAGCTTAATGAAAATATTAACCATAACTAACTTATCTTGTAGAACAACCATGAGTCACCTAGTACTCTTATTCAAACTGGTTAATGGTGTACTGGATGCACCTGATTTAAATAAGCTGATAAGGCTCCGTGTACCTAATCGTGACACAAGACTTTCTGAGTTGTTTCATGTTGATTGATCAAGAACCAACTATGCAATGATCTCCCCAGTCCAAAGGTTACATAGGCTTGGAAACGAATTTAGTTATGTTGATATTTTTCTGTATTCAATCATGAGATTCAGATCGGAGTTGTATAGCTATTCTTCACAAATACTTCACTGAAATATACGAGTCTACCAGACAATAGTGAATATAAATTTTTCTCTTCTATACTTTTATATGTACTATTGTAATTTTTATATTGCATTTTGTATTTACCACTGGTTATATATTTATTTTGATTTTTTCAAGAATCATGTAATTTTTTGTTTTCTTTTTTAATGTATCATGTACTATCAAATAATGCTTTACCTGTCAACATCAATTATTGTACGAATTTGTTGTAAAAGCCCACTAGGGCGTTAATAAATAAATAGGTCAGGGCCGGTCCTGTGTAGGTGTGATTAGAGCAGTCCGCTTCAGGAGGCCAATTGACAATGCGCGGATAGTACCTTATTGTGCTTTGTATATTATATATGACATAAAATGAAACAACCATGCCATTCATGGACGGCAATTGAAGCCGTAAGTTCCCGGCTCGGCGGCGCGGAATACAAACCCGCGCCTCTCGCCTTATACTTAATACGAGTTTACATCTCCAAGGTATGATATCTTAACAACACTAAGCAATATTTAGAAAGGCTGGTAACTCTCTTATTAGAGGTGAATCTGACTTCTAATTTTCAATCCTGATGATGACTTACTTTAAAACATAATGAACCGAGCCGTGTCCTGGTGCCGGGGGGGACATGAATGCGTCGAAGCTCGTGCAGTTGGAGTAGTGCTGGCGGTCGTTCAGGTCGCAGGTGACGCACAGCGGCTCCGTGCGGCGAGGGTCTTCGTTCACAGGGTCCCTCACCACGTACAAGTGCTGCTGGCCTGGTCTTCTCTCCGCGGTTCCTGTGATTCGAAATCGAAGAAGAATCAGAGATATGGTGAGGTGTAAACGACCCAGGAAGAAGCATAAGCAATATGGTAATGTGCAAATGACCCAGGAAGAAGCATCAGCAATATGGTGATGTGCAAACGACCCAGGAAGACGCATCAGAGATATGGTAAGGTGTAAACGACCCAGGAAGAAGCACCAGAGATATGGTGAGGTGTAAACGATCCAGGAAGAAGCATAAGTAATATGGTGGTGTGAAAACGACCCAGGAAGACGCATCAAAGATATGGTGAGGTGTAAACGACTCAGGAAAATGCACGAGAGATATGGTGAGGTGTAAACGACCCAGGAAGAAGCATTAGAGATATGGTGATGTGCAAACGATCCAGGGAGAAACATCAGATATATGGTGAGGTTCAAACGACCGGGAAGAAGAATCAGAGATATTTATTTAATTATACGCCCTTATGGGATTTCATATAGCTGTGTTATACATAATACAAAATAATAGTGACATAAAAATAACACGGAATAAATGATTAGCACCCAAAAACATAAGTTAGTTAATAGAAATATTATAATGTTGCAGTGGAGTGATATGTCTTTGTGAAAACAATTAGGGTTTCTCCTTATAGAGTCGAGGTCGCGGGTTTGATACCCGTTTTGCGCAAAAAAATATATATTCAATCAATATGTGTCATTACCTTGGAGTAACAATATATGGAGAGAGAGCTAATTATTTTTACCCAACCTATACAAACTTGCAATAAATCACTCTCTCCGGGTTTTTACGTCCTACGCCATGAGAGAGAAAGAGACAAAAAATATAATACGCCACTTCTATGTACTGTCGCGATGATCTTAGGCTCCTTGGTCACCGCGGGACTCCACCCACATTTTTTATTATGCCACTAAACTTGACACAACTAAACGGTTTTTTAGATTATATGCTATATTTTTGTTAGTAACAATACTGTGAAAAAGTGGTTGTACGAATAAACAAAAACATTATGTCGATATGTGCTACGAATGGATGAATGGATGTATAAATACCCTGGCCTTAGTTTTAGCCACGCCCAGGTCCGCTGATTCCGGTAAAAATCATCAAAAATTGACTACACTGCCTCGAATAAATACCACTTTATATACTCTAAGGTCATAACACATTTCATTGATATAAGATAATATGTAATATATTTGCGGCACGTTCTAGAGTAATAGAATCGCCCTGGCGAAAAACCACCATTCAGAATCGAAACGTCACTTGAAATGGCTTCAGCCTGTTTGATGACCAGATCTAAATAGCCGGGTACTTCTCAACCTTCATCTTCCCCATCTCCTTCCCCTCCTCACTTCCTTCAGACTCACAACATATTCCGTTTGGGGATGCCATATTCTCACTGGCTCTAGACGATTGGGAGTAGCTGAGACTCCTGTGCGGTATTCACTATAAAAACGAACAGCTTTTCTACTTCGTCTTGGCATTCCTTACCGATTCCGCGATTGTATATCCTCATTCGTTACAATTGAGAGACCGTACACAGAGTCCCATGGAGTCAGATGGACAGCATAACGTAATTATCAAAGCATCTTATGAAAGATGAAGGTAAACACACATTGGTTTCACGTACGCAATGTATGCAATGCATCGTTCTCACGTCGCTGTGCACACTTGTCCCACGTATCAAACGCAAATTTAGAATCAGAGACGCGTCACGAATGTAAGTTCTAGAAGATTCCATATTTTTATATCCTCATTCGTTACAACCTTGGAGTAAGAATATACACGGAGAGAGAGCTGAATATGTTTACCCAAACCAATACAAATTTGCGGTAAATCACTTTCTCCGGGTGTTTACGTCGTATATCTTCAGAGAGAAAGAGTCAAGAAAAGTATTCACATAATATTTCTGCAATTATAAGAATGTTCTCCGTCCGCGCTAACTTCACATCATCGAGTCGCATAAATTACCTCGACGGATTTTGAGATTATTTCCTATACTTGTGTTGATTCAAAACTTGCAGTGGTTTAACAAATAAATCGAACATGATGGTGATATGTGCTATGCGTGAATGTTCAAATTAGACCAAACAAAGATTATAAAACATCACTTTTCAGAGATATTTTAACAGTTGTAAATATTTTTGACCGAACTTTAGAATTATCACATTTTAAATGATATAAAGACATAAAACAAAAGCTTCCATAATTGTGTAGGCAAACCTTCTGTTATTAGTGTTTGTGTGATATTTTGACTTTGTAAATCATTTAAATGGTGTGTTGATGTTGTTTCCTATATTTTTTTTGATTAAAAATTTACAGTGGTTATATGAATAAATAAAACATGATGGTGATATGTGCTATGCGTGAATGTTCAAATAAGACCAAACAAAGATAATAAAACATCACTTTTCAGAGGTATTTCAACAGTTTTAAATAGTTTTGACCGAACTTTAGAATTCTCACATTTTTAATGATATAAAGACATTTATGTACAAAAAGCTTCCATCATTATTCAGGCAAACCTTCTGTTATTTGTGTTTTTGTGAGATTTTGACGTTATAAATCATTTTAATGGTGTATTGATATTAATTTGTTTAATGTGTTCAAATATGTTTATTTAACATGTCCGAATCCCATGTGGGTGGTAACTAATAGGCTGTCCGGCATACTTTAATAAATTTTTGTCTCTTTCTATCGAGTCAGTATAAAGTCAACAATACTGACTTCACTGTTTCGCAAAGGTACCTCTCCATGTATATATATATTCTTACTCCAAGGTATCAGGCATCTTGTGAAAGATCAAGAATCAAAGAGAAAGGGGACCTACCGAGATAGTAGACCAGGTGGTTGAAGGTGTCCCAGGCGAGGATCTTGCTGACCTCGTAGCGGCCGTGGCTGATGACGGCCATGCGCTGCTGCGTGATGGTGACGTGCTTGATGTGCGTGAACCGGTCCGCGCCCCCCTCGCGGATCTCGGCCAGCAGCAGGAAGGAGTCCCCGTCGGCGGCGAACAGGGGCGCGGGCTGGATGTCCAGCCAGGTGTCTTCCAGGGCGCGCTCGGAGTGGGTCTGGAAGAATACGCAATATTACACCAAAGTGCTTAACCAGACGCGGCTGTTTCAAATGTGAGATTTCGACGGCGTGTTATTCTCGCGACTGTCGCAAATACGAGCCGTGTGGTTTTACAAACGATAAAATCGGTTTTCTTTGGTCAATGCTATTATTACACTAAAGTGCTTAACCGGACGCGGCTGTTTCAAATGTGAGATTTCGACGGCTTGTTCTTCTCGCGACTGTCGCAAATACGAGCCGTGTGGTTTTACAAACGATAAAATCGGTTTTCTTTGGTCAATGCTATTATTACAGTAAAGTGCTTAACTGTATGTTGTGAGGTTGAAGGTAGCGGAGAGGGGAAGGAGATGGAGAAGGGAAAGGTTGAGAAGTACCTGGTTATTCAGATCAGGTCACCAAACACGGCCAAAGTCATTTCTAGCAAAGTTTCGATTATGAATGGTGGTTTTTCACCAGGGCGAAACCTCCTTGGGACGTACCCCTAATATACCATATATTATTTAATATTTAAATAATATTAATAATCTCAAACACAAATATGAAATAAAAAAGTCGGAAACTAAAAAGAACAATGGTCATGACCGAGACACGAACTCGGAACCTCTACTCTATCCGGGAGTAACACTCTGCCAATTAAGCCATCAAGACCTGGCTTTTTTTGTTTTGTATTTGTGTTTTAGACTATTATTATTCATTAAAAAAATATAATAAATAAGAATTGTTGCTTTAAAGTTAATTCCAATTTTAATATATGTCATTTGTTATGAATCAAATGTGAAATAATACAATATTTTAATTGACATTATTATTAGTTTATTAGAGCGTCTTAACCACTCGACCACGGAGGTCGCCGCAGCTGTTAATAACTAAAAATAAAATAAAAATGACCACACATATTTTTTTCAAAATTTCAGGGTTGCATTTTGATAAGTATGGGAAGCGCTGTGTAGAGGTCTAGACTCTAGACACACATACGAGAGCGGTTTTTAGATAACATTTTATGTCTGCAGACCGAATTTTCAATACACCGAGCTTCCCATAAGCCACACGAGTTTCCGAATTATAAAAATAGGCTGTAGAATTTTTTTTTATGTTTACGATTTTCCCATGATGCCTTGCGAAAATTATTTTATATCCCCGAAGCGAGGAATTTATTACGCGTTTCGTACATGCGTCACAAACCTTCGTACCGAAAAAAATTGACTTTGAATTAATATTATTTTTATCGGTACTTGCGAAATTGGATAGATTTGTTGTTGTTAAAATAGTTTGTTTAATTTTACCTAATTTCAAAATGTTACATTTTTGTGTTTACATGAAAAAAAGATCTGCCTTATTGTTAGTAAGAATATATATTTTTACCCAACCCATACAAATTAACGATAAATCACATTCTCCGGGTTTTTACGTCGTAAACCGTGAGAGAGAAAGAGACAAGACAAGTTCTCACATAATATAGCACCACCATTCGGTATGTAAGCATGTTCTCCGTCCCCCGCGTCTCCGGCAACTACGCCCACCACCGTTTTGATTTGCGACAATACAGGACATAACTCAACGGTTTTTAGGTTATATCCTACATTTTTATTTATAACAATACTGTGAAAAGATGGTTATACAAATAAACAAATACGTTATGTCGACATGTGCTATGAATGGATGCATAAATACCCCAGCCCTAGTTCTAGCCACGCCCAGGTCTAGCCGAGTCAGGCAAAAATCATCAATACTGACTACAGAAGCGCTCCCTCCTGCATATTATTGCTCTGAGGCTAGCACTAACTTGGATATTAGCATTGGGCAATGTATCATCGTGAAATTGAATTGCTAATATTTAAGTTATACTTCACGTGCACGCTTATTTGAGTTGAATCAATCACTTGTCCATGTTTCAGGTAAATCAATCATCGTTAATATATTAATGAATCTTTTTCTACTTACGTAGGTATTAAATTTATCTTCTTCTAGAGTCGTTTAGTGCAGATAAGTGCGTAAATGTCCATTGAATGAATAAAATAGGTTTGAATGCAGCATGCACGAATATTGCAGTGAATAAATGCATTTCGTACTTCAGTCGGTATTCAAACTCTAATAATAATAGCTTTATTTTATTTACCATCTTAAACTGCAAAAGAAAAATTATTATTGTTTAAACGCTTGCACGTTTGCATTTAAGATAATATATGTGTTTGTATATCTTACCTAAAACAGAAAAAAAGGAAAATTTAATTATCGTTACATTCTACTCTTACGATTGATGGACTGATCTGCTGATAGCAAACCTCCAATAAAATAGAGTATCAGAAGATTTATTTATAGTTTTTGTGTTCAATTTGTAGAACTCCATTTTAATTTTTATATAATTTAATTGAATTAAATTTAATATTATTATTATTGAGTTCTGCCATTTTCAGTTTTTATTTTTAGTGACAGCTGTTTCGGCGTTTAAGGCCATTGTCAAACTGTGGTTAGGCCACATGGAAACGACTTATTTGTACGATTTTGGTTTCTTATGTGATTACTAATTGCGGTTAAAACCAAATTGATAATTACGGTATAAACCCAATTGTCTTGAATTATTCTGTGAGGTACTTAACTTAACAATCTGTTTTCCCCATTTTATTTTAACGGCAGGTTTTTCTTTATTGTTTAATAATGTGATTGACCATTGGTTTTTTCCCCCGTTTATGAAATGAATTGTGAATCTATTTGTTAAGTACCTTTCTTAATCATTCATTGTATTATTTTACGAAATGATATTATTATTATTAGGTATTTTTATTTTCTTGAACATATTAAGGAGTGGAGATGAAATTATTTTTGTTTGATTGTTGATTAATGTTATATTTGGATCATTTATTCTTTTGTTTATTTCTAATTGCTCAAGTAAATTTAATCTAAAACCTTTACTTTCAATGTGTAAAGGCGTTGGCTCGTTATTAGCAAGAGGGACGTGGTTTCTACATTATTATTTTTAAAGCAACGCATATGTTCAATAAATCTAGTTGAAAAAGCCCTTCCAGTTTGTCCAATGTATGTGGCATTACATTCTGTGTGGCTGCATTTTAATTCATAGATTCCACTGTTTTGAAGTTTAGGTATTCTACTTTTTGAGTTTTTTAGGTTAGTTCCGATATTATTATTAGTTCGAAAAGCTATATTTAAACCACATTTTTTAATTTCTTTCGCTATTTTTAAGGATATTGGACCGAAAAATTCCAAACATGCATAAACGGGGGAAAAAACCAATGGTCAATCACATTATTAAACAATAAAGAAAAACCTGCCGTTAAAATAAAATGGGGAAAACAGATTGTTAAGTTAAGTACCTCACAGAATAATTCAAGACAATTGGGTTTATACCGTAATTATCAATTTGGTTTTAACCGCAATTAGTAATCACATAAGAAACCAAAATCGTACAAATAAGTCGTTTCCATGTGGCCTAACCACAGTTTGACAATGGCCTTAAACGCCGAAACAGCTGTCACTAAAAATAAAAACTGAAAATAGCAGAACTCAATAATAATAATATTAAATTTAATTCAATTAAATTATATAAAAATAAAAAAAAGTATCAGAAGACGAAGAATTCTATCTGCATAACATCAAGAGACCTTGTAAGTATCTTAGAGTACATAGAGTAGTATCTATCCAAGGCAGTGAAGTCAGTTTTTGATGATTTTAACCAAGTTTTAACCTGACTCGGCGAACCTGGGCGTGGCTAAGACTAAGGTTAGGGTATTTATACATCCATTCATATCATATATCGACATAATGTTTTTGTTTATTCGTATAGCCACTTTTTCACAGTATTTATATCAACAAAAATATGGCATATAACTTTAAAAACCGTTTAGTTGTGTCAAGTTTAGTGGCATAATAAAAAATGTGGGCGAAGTGACCCAGGAGCTTCACCCATTGCGACAGTATATATGGTAGAAGCGGTCTATGAAATTTGTTGTCTCTTTCTCTCTCATGGTGTACGACGTAAAACCCGGAGAAAGTGATTTATCGCAAGTTTGTGTAGGTTTGGTAAAAATAATTAGCTCTCCCTCCATATATTGTAAGTATATTGCCAGATTATACTCGTAACCAAACAGTTAAAGCACAAACGTGGCAAATGTATTATTAATTTATTAGATTTATTTTAATAAAAGAATCAAAATATTTCTCGGCTCTCAACAACCAACCACCAATTCATACGTTTCATCTGAATTTTTAGAACCTTAGTTTCTAGTAAATTGTTGTTTTTTTCGACCTGTTGATGTACGCATGCAATGTTTTACCCATATCTAAACTTTTCTCTTTCATGATTTTTGGTAATGATTATGATTTTAATTTGTATTCATACTATTTTATCCTTGTTATATTAGCTTAGTTAATTTAGAATAAAGCGCACTTGAGGTGAAAGATCATAAAACTGCGCTGTATAAGTTCACTGTTATTATTATTATTATCAAAAGTTTCCCTAAGGCCCAAGATAGAGTCTAGTTTGAACAGCCCTGCTTAATATTGAATCTCAATAGACGCAATTTTCTCTAGTCCTCACATCGTTTTGGGGTTTCCCCATAAAGTTTTGCGCAGCTTCTCAAAATGAAATGCTATAAAATTAGGAGTCAAACGCCCCCTACTGGCGTTTATGATTCCATAAAAGCTCATCAAGGCTTCAGTTTGGACCGAAATCTCGTTTCCCTAAACTATTTGGTTGATTGACATTCACAACTCACGTGATATGAATATTTCAGTAGTTGTAGGTTATATCTGTGTGTGCAAGGAAGAACGGAATTAGTTTAAAAAAACAACTTTTGATTTAAGTATGCAGAATTGTTCCTTAAATAATATATTACATATCTAGCAAAGGAAAATGAGATGACTCAGAGAGTAAAATAATGTTGCATTATTTTTTGAAAAAAGACACGTGACATATGATGTGATTCAAAACATCCCTAAATTTTGTTTTGGCTCTCCTGAACATCTGCATTTATAGAGTCACACCGTTCTTCCTTGCACACATAGATATAATACTGTGTAAGCTCCACACCTTAGAGTATATAGAGTGGTATCTATCCAAGGCACTGTAGTCAGTTTTTGATGATTTTTACTTTATTCGGCGGACCTGGGCGTGGCTAAGACTAAAACTAGGGTATTTATACATCCATTCACATCACATATCGACATCATGTTTTTGTTTATTCGTATAACCACTTTTTCACAGTACTGTTATCAACTAAAATATAGGATGTAACCTAAAAAACCGCTAAGTTGTGTCAAGTTTAGTGGCATAATAAAAAATGTGGGCCGAGTCCTGCGGTGACCCAGGAGGCCAAGATCATCGTGACAGTACATAGAAGCGGTGTATTATATTTGTTGTCTCTTTTTCTCTCATGGTGTACGACGTGAAAACCCGAAGAAAGTGATTCATCGCAAGTTATTTCAGTTATTTATTATTTTAAAAAGATTACAAAAATTTTATTTTAAGGTTTTTTTTAAATAAAGCGAGTAAGTGTATTAATACAAAATATTCATAAATATAAAACAATTAATTCTAAAAAAATATAAATTGCAATGAATGCAAAGTAAAGACAGAAAAAAATAAAACAGTAAAAAATAAGACAATTTAAACTTGATTTTTCATCCAAATGATGTATAAAAAAAATAAAATAAAATAAAACCAAAGAATAATTATACAAATAGCAGGAATGCTTGTCGTTTGAACGAAGCTTCATTTATGCAAAATATATCGACGTCCGAAGCGATTCGATTCAACAACATGATTGCCCTCCCCACCGGCATGACCATTGGCAAGTTGGTCCTGCAGGCCGGGAGATAAAACAACTTATGCTGCCGATGGCGAAGATAACCATCAGAATGCTCTCCATAATAACTAAGTTTTCAGACCATCCACGAATCAATCTGAAGAAATGTGTTGCAATGTACACATCCCTTCTGACCTCTAGATGGTATGTTCCGAGCATACCCAAGAGAAAGTCGGTAGGATAGAGCCACGGGTAGTAACCGTACTCCCTCAAGTAAAGAAATCTCATAAATTTCTTCTGAACCTTCTCCAACATGAGTGAGTACTTGACCTCGCGTGGACTCCAAACGATCGACCCACTCTCAAGTCTACTCCTTACTAATGAGTTATATAATATTTTGAGAACCTGGGTGTCTCTGAACTTCCTTGTGGTGCGTAAGACAAAACCCAGCATTCTCAATGAATTGCCACAAGCCATCTCAATGTGAGCATGAAATGTCAGCCTACTATCAAACATGATTACAAGATCCTTCATAGTGGAGACACGTTTTAAACTTAGGTCGTCCATCGTATACCGGTAGTACCAGGTATGACACGCCCTAGTGAATGACAAAATTAAACATTTAGATATATTGAACTCAATCTTATTCTTTTTACTCCAGTCAACAATTCTATCTATGTCTGACTGAAGTCGATTGCAGTCTTCTAAAGTTTGTATTTCAATGAAAAGTTTTAGGTCATCAGCAAATAGAAGAGACCTAGAATGCAGAATTACGTCTGAAATATCATTAATAAATATGGAAAAGAGGAGCGGGCCTAAATTAGAACCTTGGGGTACTCCTGATCGTACAAAAAACAAATTGGATGTGAATACTCCGTGTGATACGAATTGTTTTCTGTTCGCAAAGTAGCTAGCAAAAAAGTTTAGCTGTCGTATAGAGAAACCTAGTGTAGACAGTTTATCAAGTGAGTATAGGTAAGTTATAGTTTGTATAGGTTGGGTAAAAATAATTAGCTCTCTCTTCATACATTGTTACTCCAAGCCTATAACAATGTTAAATATCGGATAGTTAACGTGCCATTACTTTTCTTCATTTTTTTTAGAATATTAAATGTTGGTTGGTATTTATGAAAATTCAATTCAATCAACTCGAAAAGATTCTGATCTTTTTTTCTTACTGTGTGTTTTTATATTGAGTGCTTGGCATCGAACTTCTGCTGCTTTTTGTATAACAATCGCTTAAAGCACGCTCCATTTAAGTTATTATTATTATGCATCATGTTTATTTTTATCCAGAGTGGTAGATGATACTCTGAGTATTGGCCTGGTGAAAGACCACCATTCAGAATCAAAACGTCGCTTGAAATGGCTTTAGCCGTGTTTTGTGAACAGATCTCAAAAGCCATGTACTTTCAACCTTCCTCTTCCCCATCTCCTTCTCCACCCCACTACCTTTAGCCTCACAACATACCCCAATTGTAGATGCCACAGTCCCACTGGCTCTAGACGGTTGGGAGCAGTTGGGACTGCCGTGTGGTATTCACCATAATATATATTTTTTAAAGATGGACGCTGTTTTTAATAAAGGAAAACTGATAATGTAAGTTAGCTAACTAACCGTTACGCCGTTTCCCCGCAAGGATAGACAGTGAGGACGGACCGCCATCCAATTCTGTCTTGGCACACACTCCTTGCTTCATTCACATGCATACATACTCTTTTGTTATTCTGACTCTTCACATGGCCCGACTCAAGTATTTGGTTCACTTGATCGTGCCATGGCAGACATGAGGAAGACATGTCTTCCTCGGGTATCCCCGACTTCTTCTTCCATTAACTTCAGCATTATATATTCATTTCACACTATTTTTTTCGTTCTTTCAAACTAAATTCCCAAACCATCTAAGCGTCCCTTTTCTATTATATTAAAAGCATTTCCATTCATTCATTATCTAAATAAGTTATACTATTAGTTCTCGGTATGGTTTCATAGACACGTTATTTTCTAATAATGCTCACCATTGATCTGTATTTTATTATTAGCGTATTGTTAACATTGTTTATGTTGTCATTAGGTGAGAGATTTTTTTTCATTGAAATTTATTTGTTGAATTCAATCTCTAAAGGAGTATAAGCACGATTTATGGATGTGTTTGTCTGGGGTTCATATTTCACTCGACAACGTATGGAGATTCGAAGTAATCTCGGGTTATCCCCATTCCGAGGAGGAGTACCTCTCTCCTCTCTGCGCGAAGCCTCCCTCTTTGCCGACACGTGTAAGCTCCAAATTCGCCGATAATAAACATGTTTCTAAGCTACTTACTCTTCTCAAACTACGGAAGAAAATATGTAGAACCTACCTACATACATATTATGTTATTATGAAGGTTTAGGTCGAAGAGAAGTGGAATAACCTAACTTTACTACGGAAACGGCGGATATATCAAAAGTTGTGGTTTTGCTCCACCAACAACCACTGTGTAAAATATTAAGCGCACAACTTTGCTTCCGTCATTTTTTTCCGAAGTTCGAGGCTTTATTGTATAAAACTGGTTATACATTTATGATTAACTGGTCATCTTTTGAAGCGATCCACGAATCGATCCAATTTTCAATCCAATTTTCCAATCAAGACCAGAAGTGCTGGTCAGCCAGGTCGTGTGCCATTGATCGAAACAAGTGATAGTCAGAGGGAGTGACGTCTGGAGAATACGGTGGGTGGGGTAGGACTTCCCATTTCAACGTTTCCAAGTATGTCTTGACCACTTTCGCAACATGGGGTCGAGCATTGACACGCTGCACCTCCCGAAAATGACGAGTATTTGGCTCGTAAAATGACATTTTCAATCGAAAATAACTTTGTGATGGAGACACAAATCAACCAATGTTTCTACAGGATTATGTTGGCAGATGCCTAAGTTTATTGCACAACGTCTATGACCTATTTATTTCGACTATTACTTACCGCTAAAGCCTTGTACACCTAATACCAAAACTGTTTATTTGGTTTTCGCAAATGGCTTAAAGCTTATTTTTTTTTTACTTATAATAAATAAATGATCTATGCAACCGTTGGTAAATCAAACACAAAATTTTTTTTAAAAAGCACAGCTGGTTTTCGTGATTTATTTTTGTTTGATCAGACACAATTTAAATGTTTTACATGTTTGTTTCAATCACCGAGTTTTACCCCATGTATTCGTATGTAGCAGAGAAATAGGTTTTACCATTCCATCCTCTGGTAGTAAGTTAGGTCTTTGTTTACAAATTTGATGTGTTAACATGTGGACACACTTCCCTATAACATAGATATAAAAAAATGTGACAAAATAGCAAGCAAATACTGCTACCATATTGACTACACATTTTATTCACTACCCGCGAGAATCGAATTTATGCATAGATACTGTAAAAGTGCACATGTTTTAAATATGTCCTTTCACATTCCGGTGGATAATGGGTAAATTATTTTTGAATTCAGTGCGTATACAATCATCTCTTTGAAAATAGTAAGAAAAATGCACGCCGAGAAACTATCATCTTATAGAGAGTAAAATGCCAAGAAAAAGTTCCAACAAAAATATTTTAAATGTAAAAAAATAATGGGGTTATTTTCTCATTATTCCTCGACAAAAATAACACACACCGCGCAGTACACATAACCATATGAAGGTTAAATGATGGCACCCATCCTTGATAGTATTTTTTCTCGTACTCCACGGTCTAATTACACAGAAGGTAGAATAATTATGGGGAAGGTAAATATAATAAATTACGATAATACTTTTGCCAAAATTACTTTTTACCAAATTGCGATGTTTGTAAAAAACAACCCTGAAATTAATGTGAATAGCTTTAGCTTATCCTGTCTAATTGTGCTTCGGCGTTTCCGCAGTAAACACAAAACACCGCCGGTAAAATAATCGGTTAAGTTTCATATTTTATCGAGTCAGGAACACATTTTATGGTTCCTGTGAATGATATTTAAAAGACAACAAAAAAGATGTACGGGTAGTTGTTGGAGAATGATGAAAGAAATCTGAAGATATGTATTCAAAATCTATCTGTGTGAAAACAACAATTTAAAATTAGGCTGCGTAGGTTTCTGAACATTTTTACTCCGTGAAACTCGACCGGTCGGTAGCTGAGTGGAAAACGCGTCTGATTTCCACCCGGGCGTCGTGGGTTCAATTCTTCTGCTGGCTAAGTCCTCCATCGTTGCACAAGCAACATTTTCCGCTTATTATGATGATAGTAGGAGTTTTTCAAATATTTTTAGGTTATTCGTAACCCGGGAATGTTTGTCTTTCGTTAAAAAAAAACAATTTTCGTCAAAAGGGTGCAAACCGTAATCAAATACGACAATGCGCCACTTCAAAATGGAGTTGATTTTCTTCTTGGCTAAAAAACGATTTGTTTTCTTCACTAAAGCAAAGAAGAGCTGGTGTGAAAAAACCAAAGAGCCGTTAATATTTTATTGAATGCAGGGAGAAGCGTCCAATATGGTCGCCCCACTTATTGTAAAGAGGGGGTGGCTAGCTAGAGATATCTTCACTAAACGTAATCGTTCTCGATCTGATTTTAGTCTAACAGTAGCTATTGTAAAATTAGGGTAAAATGTTCTGTTTAAAACACCTTTATCTTGAGAAACACTTGGTAGCAGCGGCTTCTTATGACTGTACAGGGGATGAGAAATCCAGGCTTGCCTAAGTTCTATCGCGGGTCTAAACGCTGTACCTTGGAGTAACATTATAAGGAGGTATAGTTCAATATTTTTACCCAACCTATACAAATTCACTTGTTCCGGGTTTTTTTTTACGTATGAGACAGAAAGAGACAAGAAAAGTCGTCACATAATATTGTAACACTTCTAACTATGTAACAATGTTTTCCGTCCGCGTTAACTTCACATGATCGAGTTGTACAACTTACGTCAACGGATTTTGATGTATTTTCTATATTTGTGTTAGTTAAAAAACTTGGAGTGATCATACAAACAAATCAAACACGATGGTGATACGTGCCAAGCGTGAATGTTCAAATAAGACCAAACAAAGATTATAAAACATCAACTTTTAGAGGTATTTCAACAGTTCACATATTTTATGATTTATAGACATAAAATCAACAAAAAGCCTCCATCATTATTTAGGCAAACCTTCTGTTTTTAGTGTTTGTGTGATATTTTGACTTTATACATCATTTTAATGGTGTTTTGATATTGTTTTGTTGTTTTGGTTCAAATATGTTTATTAAAAATGTCCGAATTCAATGTGGGCGGTAACTAATAGTTCCTTTAACATATCTTTGTCTCTTTCTATCCGAGTCAGTATAAAGTCAACAATACTGACTACACCGCTCCGCAAAGGTACCTGTTCATTTATATTCTTACTCCAAACGCTGTACTATAAAATTGAATTTCTTTAAGAACAATAATTTTATTTAATTTGCTAGTATTGTTTGCCAGTTTTTATTGCACATCAGGCGGGAAGCACGTTTTGCATAGCGGTTCTCAGATAACGATGATTTATAAAGAAATTGAAAGTGAACGTTCTGAAAATTGGAATACGTCAAGCGAATGCGTTCACGCTCCTGGCTTGCCGAATTGATCATGATTAAGGAAAATGAATTAGAAATAGGTTCCAATTTCTACACTAACATGCCTTAAAAAAACGCCTTCAACAGATCAAAAACGAGGGCGGGACTGAGCTTTGTGCTTAGAGCGAGCGGATATAAAAATATTAAAAACTTTTTAACAAACTGAAATAAAAAGAACAATAAAAAAAATAAAAAACGTTAGGCAATCGACGCACTGGTAAAAGGTTCAACAACTTTGAAAATCGGTGAAAAATCGAAACGAACCAAAAAAATTGTTCGAGCGTTAGAAAAATCAAATATTAGGTATACAAACATTTTTTTAAAAATGTGAATACCATACAAGCTGCTTCCCAGTTACTCCGACCGTCTGGAGCCAGTGGGACTATAGCATCCACGATTGGGGTATGTTGTGAAGCTGAAGGTAGTGAAGAGAGGAAGGAGATGGGAAGAGGAAGGTTGAAAGTACCTGGCTAATCTGACATGGTAACTAAAGACGGCCAAAGACTTTTCAAGCAACGTTTCAATTCTGAATGGTTGTCTTTCACCAGGGCGATACTAAGAGTGTCAGCACTCTGTAAGTATCTTCTAATTAGTTTGTCATAATTGTAGCACTGTGGCAGGTAATGTGTGATTTTTGTCAACGAACAACTGTTGATCTCGCATTAATCGTATGATGAAAAAAGTTATCCCATTTTAATTACAAGGAATACATTACATCGATTTACTGTGGTTTTAAAAACTACCCGAATGATCTCCTACCTCCCCATAGGAGAGGGCACCAGCAGAAGAAGAATGTAAATTCTGACTGTGATTAATGCCTACATGGTCGAGTAGTAAGATGGTCGACTACGAATCCAAAGGTCGCAGGTTTAAACCCGGCGTGCGCCCATAAAATTTGATTAATTAATATGTTCCAAAGTGTTAGATACTCTAAGTATCGCCCTGGTGAAAGACCACCATTTAGAACCAAAACGTTGCGCGTTGCTTGAAAAGGCTTTTAACCGTGTTTGGTGATCAGATCTGAATAGCCAGGTACTTCCCAACCTTCCGCTTTCCCATCTCCTTCTCCTCCACACTACCTTCAGCCTCACAACATACCCCAATTAGGGATGCCATAGTCTCACTGGCTCTAGACGGTTGGAAGCAGTTGGGACTCTTGTGCGGTATTAAATATAAAAAAAATACAAAGAAAATTGTTAGTGATGAAACTAGCGAAGATTTCGTAGGCATCATTGATTCAATGAATATTTCTCCCTCCGACTTAAATATTGGACATGCCCGACATAACTAAAGCGATCGTCGTTTTTCAAAAAGAAAATAGCGAAAACTTGGTTAAGTCTTTGAGCCCGCGAAGGTTTTGCGGATGTGAAAAATGCGTCAGCCGAAGTTGGAAAGATTTGCGGAAATGATGCTCTCTGATTCTTCCCAAGCTCGGGCTTTGCAAATTCTGGCCACCCGGAAACTTGAGAATTTGTTACATTGCAGAGACACACAACACCTTCGAGTAAGAATATATGGAGAGGTACCTTACCCACCGACTGTCCTACTATTAGGTGTCAAAAGTTGTGACTACATTTGCTCAAACTCCGCCAACTTCAGAGTAGATTATTCTATGTTCATTAGACTATACAAAATATATATGCTGTGAGTTGTTGCGCGTTAAAGTGGCTCGTCTGTGTTAGTATCTTTGTCAGCCTCAAAGCAGTGGTTTTACAGAACAAATCCGATAGCAATCAGTGAAATTTGTTGGTACCCACCCATATCTATTATCAATTAATCCGCTGTTTTTCCTACTGCCTACTCTGATCAACGACTTTGTGCAAGCCACTGGGTATGGCAAAAAAAAATAATATCCAACAGCAATCAGTTACATTTGTTGGTACCTATATCTGTTGATAATCCACTGTTTTTCCTATTGCCTACCCTAATCAAAAATTCTGTGCACGCCACTGTTTCCATGGATACAAAGCATCTGTCAAGCAAACGGCAACAGCGCATTGTTAACATTTGCGTGATGGTGTTTTGTAGACGTACACCTCAATAATGTTTGCGACCATAGAAAAGTGTAAATAGTATGTAGGCTTTTATGGTAACGGTAATTTTGTGTAGATGGGAAAAAAAACGATTTCTCAACCACAGTGCGTTTACGCAGACCTTGATTTACATGGCTACCCTCTACCCAGTACATCAAACACTCGATAATGTTACAACGTTAAATATTGGAATTCCTCGTTTTGCAATTACCTTGGGCCCTAGAAGGGTTAAGGAAAGTTTGGTTCAATCAAATTTGTTTATCGGCGGCTCGCTGCGGAGAGGGGGTAGAGGAAGGGCTGCGGACGGGGGTGGGGGTGAAGGGTACGGGCGGTGAAAGTTCCCTGCTGAAAATATCGAATTAAAGATTGGCTCAATCAACCAAAGCGGGGAAAAGGAAGAAGGGCTGTTTCAAGGGGCGCTGGGTCCGCGGCCGCGGCGGAAGTCCGAGGGTGAAGGCCCGGAACCTCTGATCAATGGGATTTAACAGCCCTGGCGGTATTTATTCACTTAATAAACAATAATACTTTTTTTTAAGTACCCAAATGTAACAAAGTATATTCATAAGTGTATCGAGGGTAAGCTGCAATAAAAGTGTGCATCGTGGTCCAGATAACATTGATTTCTAACTAGGCAGACGCCTGTTCTAAGAAACTAATCGTGCCGTGACAATTTGTGCAAACATTTAGTTAATTATCGGAATAATACAGTTAACACACTTACATAGAAAATAAAAGGAAAATCAAACAAAAAAGGGAGGAAGAAAAGAAAATAAAAACGAACAATAAATGAGGGGCTTAGAAGCAAAGGCAGCAATCTCCAAATACGGTTCTGTAGCATTGTCGACTTTTGAATGATTATCATAGAGAAATGGAGAATGAAGTGTACAAAAATGTTAGTGCACATTAAGCTAGAAACAATTTGAAAAAAATATCTTTAAATTTATCAACATATTTACAAAAGAAAAATGCATTAAACGTTAAATCAACTTTTCAAGAAATAATTTAAAATGAAGGAGATTGCTGCCTTTGCTTCTAAGTCCCTCATATAAGGAAAGTGAATTGATTTAGAAAGAGACGCTTAGATGGTTTGGGCACGTTGAGCGAATGAACGAAGAAGGAGTGTAAAAATAATATATGATGCGAAAGTGAATGGAAGAAAAAGTCGGGAACGCCCGAAAAAGATATGGCACGATCAAGTGAACCAAATACTTGAGTAACGGGCCATGTGAAGAGTCAGAATAACAAAAGATTGTGTTTGAGACGATGCATGAATGTGAATAAGGTAAAGATGGGGTGCCAAGACTGAGTTGTTTGACGGTGTATCCTCTCTGCCTACCCCTGCGTGGAAATGGCGTGATGGTTAGTTAGTCAGTTAGGTTAATTAAATGTTAGCATATACCAAAAAATTATATTGATAGAGAAGTTAGTTTTTATACACAGAATAGTTTTAAACGTTAATAGAGATGAACATTTAATACACAGAATTCAATCAGCCAAATCAACACCACGTATAATGAGAACGTCTGTAATAAAGCATATGTACACAAACCGAGGATTTCGAACAAAATGGATTGTCTGATGAATGAACGCCATTCAGAACTTATTGTTTCATGACGTTGAGTCATCGCTTAAATAAATACACGTGTCTGTGTTACTTTGAGTGAGATTCACCGAAGGAAAGCAGAAAAACTATTTTCCGAAGCACCCAATGAAATGTGGCGTCGTGAAATTTACAAAACTCTCACTAGCCAACGTAGCTATGTAGTTTTAAGACATCATATTGTTTGTTACACATTAAACAAATAAAATGTCTGAAAAGTCGGCTTGCAAAACTAATGCAGCATAAAGCACCATCATGGCAAGTATTGGTGAATTTTATTCACATCAAAAGTATACTAATAATGTGATGTAGTAGTGATGTGTGTTCATAGTTGAATAGTGATTCTTTTCAATAGTTATTTCTGTTGTGTTTCAAAGCGATGATTTGTTAGGTTCTTACCTTCATGTTTTTCAACCAACCATTTCGCAACATTCGATTTCTGTGTTCAACAATACCGTGTTCGAAACAATTGACAATCAAGCGGATGAGTATTGATGTGAAAAAACGTGTTGCTCGTAGGTTTTTTCGCTTGTTCGTCGGTTTATTGTTGTCCAAATAATATAAAATAACTGTGGGGTTTTGTGATTAAGAAGACTTAAAATCAATGTGATGTATTCGTTTCGTCAGTAATACAATTTTGTAAGAAGACTTCAAGAACTTTCAACTTCATCGGAGAGTGAATGGTTTCCCATTTTTTCCTAATACCATAATCTTTCCACAAGCTACAATTAGACACTTCTATCAAGTAGTGTAGTTTATAGTTTTACAGTCTACTATTTTCAAAATTCATCTGAAGCTTTCAGAATTCACATTCGATATTTTATCGCAGCCGTATCCAACAGTTTCCATACTGTAGTTTGTGGTGTTTAATTTGTATAACTCCATTTTATTTTTGTTAAATATTTTTAGTTGTGCTATTTTGTTTTTAGTGACAGCCGTTTCGGCGTTCAAAGCCATTAAGGTGCCTTTAGACTTTACTAATAAAGTAATAATATTTTTCTATTAAATGGAGGAACCCAGATTTTAACGTTAAGTTCCTCATAAAATAGAATTTCAAGATAATTCGGTTTTTACTGAAATCGGCAATTAAACAGTGAACTAAAATAATGTAAATAAATTGTTTCTACGCGAGCTAACCACAGTTTGATAATGGCCTCGAACGCCACAACAGCTGTCACTAAAAAAGGCAAACACTATAATAGTAATAATATTAAATTAGATAAAATTACATTATAAAAATCTGCACTGCAGTATTCAGGAGAAAACATTTAGTTTTACACCGTCGGGAATTGAATCCACGATCGAATCAAATCTATTTCTATACTTTTAGCACTGTGTCACGGAGATTTCTTACGTGTATTTTAACATACAAGTACAAATTAATGTATTTATGACGCAAATTACGTACGCAATACCAAGTAAAAGTAGGTCATCTCGAAAACTTTTTAAATTACCCTGATTTTTTTGTTACTTATTCACCATACAGTGTATTCTAAGTAACGTGTTTTATAGAAAGTTTTCGAATTCTCTGTATCGTACAGAAGTATCTAATAAATAAGGGTTACGAGGTTTATGTCTATTGCCAAAGTTGGGGAGAACGAAAGCAAAAAAACCTCAGCGAAGTTAATGCATCTGTTTGGTTGCAAGCTTTTTAGCTAAATAAAAGCTCTGCCGCGGCGTGACGGGGAAATATTTGTGTCCGTGAGCAGCTTTACGGGAATTTTAGTCAAATTAGTTACCAAAACAATGGTTTTTTTCCTTGCTGGAATTCTGGAACAATTTAATCAAGGGATGGAATTTTTATATTATTTTTTAATGGTGAATACCGCACAAGTGTTCAACTGCTCCCAGCCGTCAGGAGCCAGTGAGACTATGGCATTTCCAATTGGGGTATGTTGTGTGACTAAAGGTCAGAGGAGGGGTAAGATATGGCGAAGAGGAAGGTTCTGAATTACCTGGCTATTCAGATCTGGTCACCAAACACGCCTAAAGCCATTTCTTCAACGTTTCGATTCTGAATGGTGGTCTTTTACCAGGGCGATATTTAGAGTATCTACCGCTTTGGAACGTGCCGCAAACATACTACGCATTATTTTTATATGAATTAAATGTGTTGTAAAAACATGTTAATTAAATAAATAAAATATTTGCGCCCGCCGGGTTTGAACCCGCGACCTCTGGATTCGCAGTCGAGCGTCTTACCACTCGATTGCGGAGGCCGTCAAAAATGGATTAAATGATACTATCATGAAATTGACGCATTGCAAACAGCGAGGACATTAATCAGAGATTTTTTGGGAATATTATAAAAGGCACCCAAAAATACACCCTTTTGGCTTTCTAATACAAGCAATACTACAAATGATTTATTTGTTAATTCTACACGAGTAGTGAGGAAAATGTCTAAGGTTTCCATTAAATACAATTCTTAAACAGTAATCTTTAAATGATTTGTGCTTTTTTTATATTTTTCACGGTTGTGAGAACTTGGGGCTTTTATCAATTAAAATATAATGAAAATTAAATTAAAAATAAATGGAGTTCTAAGATTTAAACTTCAAAATCCGCGACTTCTAGATCATAGTCTAGCATCTTAACCAGTTGACTACAAAGGCCTTCAAAAATGCAAATAGAATAAGATTACCACATATTTATTTAAAAAAATAGTCACCGAACTGCCTAATGTATTACAGAGGACTGAAAATGGCATGTTGAGATGTCTGAAAGTGTGAAAAGGGAAGAAAGATTGATTATATTTACAAATAAATGCATTACATACTGTAAAAATTAATTATCTTATTGATATTCGTTTCACATACCATCTACTACAAAATAATTTTAAAAATTGTGCAATACGAATAAAACATCGTAAGAGTTGACAAGTTTGATATAAAGACAAAAAATCCACCGCTGTTTTGAGAAACTTACTAACTAACCGCCACGCCATTTCTCCGCAAGGGTAGGCAGAGAGGACGGGCCGCCATATTACTCTGTATTGACACACGCTCCTTGCTTAATTCACATTCACACATCGTCGCATACATATTCTTCTGTTATTCTGACTCTTGACATAGCCTGACTCAAGTGATTGATCGTGCCATGTATTCCTCGGGCGTCCCAGACTTCTTCCATTCACTTTTGCGCCATGTCTAGTGATACCCAATACCCATGTTAGGTGTGCTAGTAAGCATCAGAGTATCTAGTCAGGCCGACAGAATGTATTGTTTGGTGTTATTTATTAAGTTCGTTAGAACTTTAGCCTTCCTACCGCCCCCGAGTTCAGATATACAATTATGAAGCATTCCGCGTTCCCGTAGCGGGATCGCCTATAAACGTATAAACTACAACTCTTCATAACTCACTGGATTCGTAATATACGAGATGGGTCGTGCTGCGAGATATAGAAAAAAAATGAATATTTTAATGTTTGCCAGGGGAGAATTCTCAGCCGTATTTTTACACATTTTTTCGTAAGTACAGCCTACCGTCTCCTGTGTTTCGCCAGAGAGGATATAATTGCAAATTCCTAAAAAATAACACCTTAGTTCCTAGGTGTTATGATTCCATAAAAAAGGAATAGTTGTAGAGTAGTAAAAAATAGTGTTTAAATACATAAAAATATTATTGATTGAAGATGTATGATGTTATAGCTTTCTCGTATCTACATTCCGTGCAGTTAAATACATCAGCCGCCTCTGCGTATGTATTACCAACTGCATGCAATCTAGGTACAAGCGAGTATCTGAAAGACTCAGTCCTGATGTTATTGTTACAACTAAATACAATTTTGGATCGAGTAGTTCTCGTTGGTATGTGAATGGAAATAAGGTTCAATAACTCAATAAATTGATAACAGTTTGACTTTAGTCTGTCGTTGAGTGGATGTAAAAAATGTTTGGCACCACTGCTTGTTTCATTTATCTTAGAGTTGCTCTAGTATTATATTTTGAGAATTCGATGAGACAATAACTAATTCACTGCTTAGTCAACGATATATTTACTTATTTATAAATTATAAAACTCTTCCGTTAGGAACCGGCTAATATTTCAAAAATGTGTTTGAATGTAAACTTTTTTCACTTTTTAATTTTAACGAAATGTTATGTGTAAAAGTTTTAAAACCTAGCCCTCCACATTGCGAATTGCAGTGCACCTCAAGGTAGTCATAATTTCACTGAACTGTTATTGTAGTTAAACGTCTTCTAAGGGTTAAACTGAAGAAACTCAACATAATAAATTTATTAACCGACCGGTTTTGCATTGTGCACTGACTCTATAATAGGAGAATTAATTTAAGGCGTAGGTATAAAATTATACTTCATAAATAAATACTATCAAGTATTTTTTTACATATCCGAAGGTTGAATGACCATGAAAGTTCTTTATAAATTCATAATACTTTTACTTACCTAGGTACCTCATCTTTATTTAGTATTTGTATAAGTATTTAATGTTCAAATTTTACATAAAATTTTAACTATTTTCAATGTCCTAGCATGTAAGTATCGGCTATTCAGATATGGTCACCAAACAAGACTAAAGTCATTTCAAGCAACTTTTCGATTCTGAATGGTAGTCTTTCACCATTAGACTTAGTTTCTAAAACCACGAGACCACGAGAGTTTTTAAAACCACTTTCACGAGACATAATTTCTAAAATGTATTTACGCACGCCTGGATTTGAGCCCGCGACCTCTGGATTCGTAGTGAGAGCGCCCTTAAATTATCACACCCACAATAACGTCAATTTTCTTCACTAGAGTTTTGATCACTCAGTCCGAGTGCTATACATAGTTTACTATTACTTAATCTATTTTTCTCTACCCTGGGTCCGACAGCACGGACAACAACCAGTATACGAGTATATATTTGGTAATGTAAATATGTTAGTTGTAAGTCACCGGTTATTTTTTTTATGAAAACATACAGATGTTGACAATTTTTAAAAAATAAAGTGATTACCATGTTGTATTAACCAGTGAAGTTTCCGCTAATAATGTTCTTTTAAAAACTAAAATGGAAAATTAAATATTCCAAATAATAATAACAATTTTAGAATTATAAACAAATAAGAATTATATCTATGTATTAAGTTGAATAAAGCTGCATAATAATGAATACATCATAGAATGTAACCCAAGATGTTTAATAAAAACAAGAAAAATAAATAAAAAGAAACACAATATAGTGTGTGTAAATGAAAATAGAGACAAATAAATAACATAATTATCTTGCATCTGTAACGCACAGCAGGGGTAGAACAATTAACCTTGTTATTTGATTATGTCCCGTATGTATTTATTAAACTGAACTGTGGATAAATGGAAAATATCAGCTTCTGAAAATGTGGTGTATTTTTAGCAAAAAATATTAGGCATAAGTTTATAATAAGTATTAGTTTTAATATTATGTTAAGTATGCTGTAAAGCGCTCTTGAGGTAATATTTCTGTCACGTTTTATAAATTAGCCAATTATTATTTTTATTATTAACCACTCGACCACGGAGGCCATCTAAATATACAAGCTCATCTCACAAAATGGTTGTATTTTATTCACACTTTAGGCTATCGGTTAAAAAGTAGATAATACATTCTGCCTCGCTTGATCCAGTAGCAAGTTCAGAGCGGCAAGATGTATCGTTTCTATTTTTAATAATAAAATCTGCGTAGTCATCAGCGTCATGTATCTTGACAGTTGACAGCAGACACCCTCACGTGTTCTTGACATTTCGTCAGCTGTTGTCAATTAAGTTTTCGCGCGAGCCGAAATCTCCGCGAAATACGTCAACGCGTTTAAAATTCGCGCAGTTTTTAACTACGTAGAATCTTTTTGTTTTCAGATCAAACAAGGAACTGGGTCAATATTGACATTTCTGTATTTCTTAAAAATATTTTCGAGTTCCTGGTAAACGTTTTAGATTTATTTTTAACAGTGATCTTCTCGAGGAATGAGGTGAGGCTCATGCCATGTATTTTGATTATGTACTCTATTTTAAAAAATATAATAAATTCCAACTGTTTAAAGTAAGATTTGAATTTGTGGAAGACATAGTTTTGATAAATGACTGACCATAGACAGTGCGAGTAGATTCAACCAATTGACCCAATTAAAAATTCAATATGATACATAATAATTCAATGATAACTAGAGTTTTGCAATATTTCGTATAAATTAATTAAATTAAATATTATTATTATTTAGTTTTGCTTGTTTAACTTTTTTTATTTTTAGAGACAGCTGTTTCAGCATTCAAGGCCATAGTAAAAGTGCAGTTAGGCAGCATAGAAACGACTTAATTATTTGATTTTAGCTCACTGTACCTCACAGCAATAATATACAAGAGAGAGCGCTGCTGTAGTCAGTCACCTGGGCGTGGCTAGGACTAGGGCCAGGGTATATATATACATCCATTCATAGCACATGTTGACATAATGTTTTTGTTTATTCGTATGACGGCCCGCATGGTCGAGTGATAAGACGCTCGACTACGAATCCAGAGGTCGCGGGTTCGAACCCGGCGTGCGCAAATAAATTTTATTTAATTAATATGTGTCATAACACATTTAATTGACATAAAATAAAATATAATATATTTGCGGCATGTTCCAGGGTGGTAGATACTCTCAGTATCGCCCTGGTAAAAGATCACCATTCAGAATTGAAACGTTGCTTGAAATGGCTTTAGCCGTGTTTGGTGACCAAATCTGAATAGCCAGGTACTTCCTAACCTTCCCCTTCCTCATCTCCTTCCCCTCCCACTACATTCAGCCTCACAACATATCCTATTTGGGGATGCCATAGTCTCACTGGCTTTAGACGGTTGGGAGCAGTTCAAATTCTTGTGCGGTATTCACGTTAAAAAAAAAAACACTTTTTCACAGTATTTTCTTAAAAAAAAAACACCACATAACCTAATAAACCGTTAAGTTATACAAATTTATTTCGCGTATCAAAACATGTGGCCGGAGTCAACGGAGACGCGGGACACGAAGAACATTCCAACAATACTTCAAAGCGGTGTGATAATTTGGGAGATTTTGTTGTCTCTTTCTTTCTCGTGGTGTACAACGTAAAAAACCGGAGAAAGTGATTTATCCCAAATTTGTATAGGTTGGGTAAGAATAATTAGCTCTCTCTCCATATATTGTTACTCCAAGATGCCGCATGAGTTGCTTGCAAGGATTTTTGCTCTTGGTATTTTAACGGGTTTTTTCTTTGAATCGTAAAACGAACTGCGGTAACAGTGGGCCGTGCGATGGTTTTATGAACTGTATTTTAGAAATGATGAACGCCGTCACAAAACCGTAACATTATTACCTACATGAAATACAGACCGAAAAGCTGATAAAAAATCTTTTGAAGCTTCTCTAACGAAATATATTTTTGTGAACATCATATTGTGTTTCCAACAAAATGGTCAAAAATGCAAGGTCAATGTTTTACTAAAACTACGAACTGAATTTTCATTATGTTCACTATCGTTGTGACCGCTCTGAAAGAACTACTTCTTTTGGCAGCAGTTCCTACTTTCTTCATTGTTCACTGAACAAATACTTCAATTGAAGTTGGTAGTTCATTTAAGCGTTCATTCATTTCATCAAATACTTCAATGGAAGTTAGATTACAAAGAACTACTTCAATTTGTAGCAGTTCAGTTGTGTAGTTCAACTTCAAAGCCTATAAAGAAGTACATTTCAAGTACTTCGATTGAAGGAGTGGAACGATTTCGGCGAGAAACCAGTTCCAGTTATTTTCGTTTTCAAATCCCTGCCGACTAGGACGTGTTTTTTTCGGCAAGAAACCGGTTCCAAAAAGAACTGAACAAATAACCGGATAAATACAAATCTCTTTTTTGGGAGTTCAATTGAAGTGTTCACTGCGAAGGGTTCATTTTAAAGAACTAGCAATTCGTGAAGCATTCACAAAATATTGAAGTTTTTCCCAACGCTAATGTACACTATTTCAACCTTATTGAGTTTTTCCCTAATTTCCGCTCCGAAATCGACATATTGTCGGATTTCATAAAAAAATAATGATCATCTTTTTTTCTCAAAATGAATACCGCACGAGAGTCTCAATTGCTCCCGACCGTCTGGAGCCAGTGGGACTATGGCATCCCCAATTAGGGTATGTTGTGAGGTAGAAAGTAGTGGGGAAAAGAAGAAAACTTAAAAGGGGATGGTTGGAAATCACCTGGCTATTCAGATCTGTTCACCAAAAACGGCCGAAACTATTTCAAACAACGTTTCGATTCTAATTGGTGGTATTTCACTAGTGTCATACTGAGATTATCTAGCCCTCTTTCCTCAATGTCTACAATATCTTTAAAAAATTGTTGCAAAATCCCACGTTTGGTCAATAATTGTCTGGGCTGGGTACTACCAAATACAAAAAATACATTAAAACACTGTAAGTAAACTTCCATATTTGAAATCGTGGTTCTAATTTAAATATCTCGTGGCCATGCTTCGTAAAAAAAAAAACTTCCCCTACCAGCCCTCTTTTCCCATTACGATGATTATTATGGCATAAATTCTATATCCTATACCTATCTTCATGGCGTAATGGTCTATACCAGAGGTTTCCAATCTGGCGATCGCGAACCGGTTTTAGATGGGAGAAGTAAGTTAAAATTGAAATTTTATTTAGATTTATTTTTATGAAAGACTGACATTCCGAGGTTACAAATAACCTGACAATATTAAAAAAAACTTCTACTTTTTTTTATTTTTTTATATGAATACCGCACAAGAGTCTCAACTGCTCCCAACCGTCTAGAGCCAGTGAGACTATGGCATCCCCAAATAGGGCATGTTGTGAGGCTGATGGTAGTGGGGAGGGGAAGGAGATTGGGAAGAGGAAGGTTGGGAAGTACCTGGCTATTCAGATCTGGTCACCAAACACGGCTATAGCCATTTCAAGCAACGTTTCGATTCTGAATGGTGGTCTTTCACCAGGGCGATACTTAAAGTATCTACCACTACCATCATAATACGCGGCAGATGTTGCTTGTGCAAGGATGTATGACTTAGCCAGCAGAGGAACGTAACCCACGACGCCACGACGCCCACGTGCCTGAAATCCGTCGCGTTTTCCACTCAGCTACCGACCGAGATGTTGCTTGTGAAATGATGGAAGACTTAACTGCCCAGAGTGAGTTTTTATAACTCATCGGGATGGCTATGTATGTTAGTAAGATATTAATCTAAGAGTACATAGAGTAGTATCTATCCAAGGCAGTGAAGTCAGTTTTTGACTTGTTTTTGATGAGTTTAACCTGACTCGGTGCACCTGCGCGTGGCTAAGACTAGGGCTACGGTTTTTATACATCCATTTATATCACATGTCGACATAATGTTTTTGTTTATTCGTATGGCCACTTTTTCACAGTATTGAAATCAACAAAAATATAGCATATAACCTAAAAACCGTTTTGTTGTGTCAAGTTTAGTGGCATAATAAAAAATGTAGGCGGAGTCCCGCGGTAGACAAGGAGCTTAAGATCATTGCGACAGTATATAGAAGCGGTCTATGAAATTTGTTGTCTCTTTCTCTCTCATGGTGTACGACGTAAAAACCCGGTGAAAGTGATTTATCGCAAGTTTGTGTAGGTTGGGTTAAAATAATTACCTCTCCCTCCATATATTGTTACTTCAAGATATTAATAAATAAATAAAAACTAGCAGAGGGATTGAACTCACGACGCCCAGGTGGAAATCCAACGCGTTTGTCCACTCAGCTACTAACCGGTCAGATTGTTTTAGGTTTGATGTAGGCGTCGATTTTATTTTTTTATTTATTTGATAGAAATATTTAGAAATCGACGAAGAAAAAACTTTAAAAAACTCTAATGAACCGAATGACTTTATATACAGATACAATATCGTCGCCGGAAAGGCAAAAGAGCTGAAGCCCTAATTTGGGAAGTTTACACCAGAGCACATAAAAGCTTTTTTTTTCGCAATAAAATTCATAAGTCTTCAGTAGCTGGTTGGAATTAAAAAAAAAGTTGACAAAAAGCTAAAAAAAAACACCCAAATTTGTATCGCTTGAGTCAAGCCTTTTGCCAAAAGGTACATATATTTTAGATGGCTGAAGGGCTACAAAAATCTTCAGAATCAAACGAGAGTCAAAGCTTTCGAAAAACACTGATCAAAACTACATATTTAACTAGTTTTGGACCAAAGTGTCGCTTAAGCCCTTTTGCCTTTCCAGCGACGATATTATCTTCCCGACTACGTTAAATTTCATTAAAGCCACGTCGTGTGGGCTTAAATTGAAATATCTCCCGGTCGCAGAAAGACTACCTTCGTGACGCTGCATCTCCTTGATTTGAGATATGAATAATAATTTGATAAATTATGAGAAAAAATGCTGACCTCATGGCATGTCCAGTTGGGCGCCAGACAGGCACTGACGATGCTCAGGTTCTGCGCCCGGTTCATCCAGACCGCCGCCACGTGCAGGTTGGTGCTCCCCACCCAGCTGGCCGATGTGAAGTAGTAATCTCTGGAAAATACACCACACACTTGTGAACATCTCCATCGCAACTTCTCATAACTGCACAAAGCTCACAACTTGGTGAGCAATGACTTTTTTGTGTATTATAGACTTTATCCATTTACAATACACATAAAGAGTAACATAAAAGGCAAATGTATTAAGAGATATTATTAACATGTCTTTTGAAATCTTCAAGGTTTATGTTGAAGATATTACGAGTAATGTTGTTTAGTAGTAACATACCTCGCGTCATGCTGTGCTGAGCTAACACGTCTGTTATGCCATGTGGAATACACCGCAGATCGTGGTGTCGCCCCTGGCAGTAGTTGTTTGGCACAAACAACTTATAGCATTCCAGAAGGTATGGACTGTCTATCATATGATCGCAAGCAACTTATAACATGGTGAGCAATGATGTTATAACTGCTCACAACTCAAAACTTTCTGAGCTACTGCATTCAACAGTCACAGCTCATAACTTGGTGAAACATTGTGTTATAACGGCAAACGACTCACAAGTTGGTGAGCAATCTTGTTTCTACTGCGCAAAACTAAAACAATAGTGAGTCAATATGATGTTATAACGGCACACAACTCATAACGCGGTGAGCAATGATTTTATAATTGAACACAACTCACAATATTCTGAGGGTTTCTGTAAAAACTACACATTCATAGCTAGCAACTTAATGAACAATACATTTGAAAATGCACACAACTCATTGTTGTGAACGATGATGTTATAACTGCACACAACTCAGAACTTGGTGAGCAATGCTGTCATATTTGTTCACACATCGGTGAAAAAGCCCAACCAGTGTTATCATTACTGCACAAATATTTGCTTATTATTATTATTTTATTTTAGGTATTATAGACAGCCCTGATTTACTCAACCCCATTCGGGGGCTTAGGATCACAGGGGCCTATCTCAGCAGGTTTTGCATATAATATAAGCCCCTGTGATCCTAAGCCCTGTATTGTCGTTCATATACCAACGAGAACTACTCAATCCAAAATTACCTTTAGTTTATAACAATAATATCAGAACTGAGTCTTTTAGAAACTCGCTTGTACTTAGACTGCATGTAGTTGGCAATACGTACGCAGAGGTGGCTGATGTATTTATCTGCACGAGATGTTGAAAAGAAGGCTATACGAGTAATCTTATCATACATCTTCAATTAAACTTGATTTTAATGCAATAAAAAAAACAATGTATGGAATACTTGTGTTTACTACTCATTCTTACTTTTCGTACAAGTAAATAATTTTAACTTGTATCAATGTTAAATGTACCCTTATATGAAAAAGCCCACTTTGGCGTGTACAATCACATAAATAATAACTCAAAATATGGTGAGAAGTTTTATCGAAACTAATCACAGCTTCTATGGAATTGGAAAAAGAAAATAATTAATGTGGCTGTCGACAGATTTGAAGTGGAAAGCCCTGCGAAATTTCCTATAACATTATTGGATACATAACATCATGATTAGACCATGATAATATTTATATTTACATGAACAAGGTACATAATTGAAGGCTACTCTTTAGCTAGTGTGTGCTCTAGTAATATGTTTGTTGGGCTATAACCATTATACTTTTATTTATACAATATCGTGAACCTACTTGAAACACAATATCGTGGGCTAGTTATGTAAACACTAGATTAATAGCCTAGGAACACAATATTCCGGTCTATAAATAAATTTAATAAACTTATGGTCCTAAAATGGGTTTGTAATAGAGTGGCCTGATTGATTCTTGAGCTGTATTACGCAGTCTTTGAAATCATACTTCAAAAATATTAAAAGTTATAAACAAAAAAATAGCATAGAGCTTTTGATAAAAAACGAATGTTAAAAAAATTCAGGTAGCTTAAGAATCATTCAGGCAAACAAAATTGCATTGAAACAAAAGTCGTATCGCTTAGTCAAAAAGTTTTTGGAATTTCAAGCAATTTTCTAAATCAGAAAAAGGTGAAAGTTTTATGTATTCCCAATTGTTTCGAATAGTGATGAACATAACTGAAACGTTTTTATAATCGAAGTTAATTTTTCCGATTTTTTTTTATTAATCAAATTACGTTTCGAACAAATCACTCAAAAATTTTTAGAAAAAATTTTTCCCTTCGTTGGAGGCAGGTTACCAAAATTTATTTACTGAAAAACATGTTAGGTGAAAATGCTGCTCCAAAAATAATCATTCCAATTTAGATATCATCTGAGTAATTCTCTTACAACTTGTATTTAGTTTCGGAATTAACAACAACACTTGAAACAATGAACTAATCAATGAAATCGAGGTCATAAGGTAAAACAAATAACATGTCTCTGAAAAATCCAAAAAATAACATATTTTCCAATAAATGATCAAAGGTCAGCACCATTTTTATAAAAATACACACTTTTGGCTTTCTAATAAAAGCAATACTACAAATGATTTTTCTGTTAGTTCTTTACGGGTAGTTAGGAAAATGTCTAAGGTTTCCAGTGAATACAATCGTCAAACAGTAATCTTTCGAATTGTTTATGTAATGAATACTGGAATTTCAGGTGAAATATCCGAAAATGCCTTCTCTGGTTTTTTTCAACCAGTGGCGGCTCGTGACTTTTTAGTGTGCTAGAGTGCTAAGATTGAAAAGAAAACGTTATTATTGATGCTGTTGTAGCAAAAAATGATTTTTACTTTTTTATTTGAATTTCATTTTTTTGTATGAAGATTTATCAGCAAGCCGTGCAGTGCACCACCAAAACTAAAAAATCCTGAAAATCCTCATACAAAAAATTTAAATTTTGAAAAAATTTTTAAATCATTTTCGACTACAACAACATCAATAACGCCGTATTTTTCTATCTTAACACTCTACCACACTCAAAAGTCACTAGCCGCCACTGTTTCTAACTGCACCTGACATTTTAGTATGTTTTTCATAGAATTCAAAAGATTAAAATTTAAACAATTTATTCGGTGGAAACCTTTCCAGACATCTTTCTAACTATCCATGTAGAATTTATAAACAAATCATTTGCAGTATTGCTTGTATTAGAATGCTACAAAGTGACGTTAAGCACAATTTTTGAGTGCTAAGGCTTAACTAAAAACGTTTTTCTCCTCATCGATAGGTATAGAACCTTAACAATGGATCAGAAAACACTTTTCCAAATTATTTCAATGAATTCAAATTAGAACGTCACTAGTATACCCATCACTATTTTCGAATGAAACTACCCCGAATAAAATGCTCCATTATTCCAAGAGTTTGGCTGTTCAGGATATTTAAAACTGAGAGAGTCAGCGATTCGTCTCCAGGAATGTACTCACTGTCCGTCTAGAGCTGGCGGGGGTTGTACCTCCCATCTCCTCGGCTTGCTGGCGTTCTGCACCTCGACTATCCACAGCTTTACTGTCGGGTTGGGGGAACCTGGCTGTTGGGGACCAATCGTCATGTCAAGTCAACTTATTTAATACCGATGCTTGCCCTGGCAAAACCAATGAATTGTAGAATTGTTGAAATACAACCTTATTTTATTTCATTCGAACCAATAACTTCTGGGAGGTCGAACCTGCTTCTCAAACTTGGATAAAATAACGTTTCTATCAAACCAATGAATTCGTTATTGATGCATGTGTAAGTTCACACATGGATATTTCGAAAATATTCCAATGAAATAGTAATTGAAATTCACACTATGATGGCCTACGTAGTCGAGTGGTTAAGACGCTCGACTACGAATCCAGAGGCCATGGACTTAAATCCCGGCGTGGGTGAATAAATTTAGTTTAATAATAATGTGTGGTAAAACCATGTATGACCGTGTTAAAAATGTGGATGTCCGAAAAGAATGCAAGGCTGATGCTAGCGTAATTAATAAGTTTAAAAAAGAGACGTGTGGATGGCTTGGGCATTTGGAGCGAGTGAGCGAAGAAAGGAGTATGAGAATAATATATGACGCGAAAGTAAATGATAGTGAAATTCGGGGAGGCCCTAGGAAGACCATATCAAGAGTTAGAATAACAAAAGAGAATGTGTGGATATTAATGAAGGAAGGAGTGTGTACCCAGAAAGAGTTGTTTGGTGATCCATCTTCTCTGCCTACCTTGAAACGAACTTCGAAAACGGTTTCCTTTCATGATCTTCTTATATTACTCCGTAAAAAAATATTCTGTTTAATTTGTTGAATAACTTTTTCACACTTCACTTTTGTTAATCAACAAATTTGCAGGTTGATTATTTTGCAAAGATCGTGTCGATATATAAACTAAAAACGTGTTTTCTGCTTCCCAGAACAAACACTCAAACGACAAGCGCTGCCATCGTGACACTTGCACAGCTTTTCTGTCTTTTTTTCCGCTAGAAATGTTGTTTTCAAAATTAGTTCTGCGACTTCCAACCATAAACGACACCATTTTTTTTTCAATTGTTCTATAAGAAGTTCAAAGATGGGCAAAGCAAGGCAGTAACTGATTATCAAAAATAAAAATATGCTTATTTGGATGAGAAATGAGACAGACCCGCGTAATATCAAATAATTCTATTAGAATCAAAGAACATCTTAGATGTTTAAATAACCACAGTTCTTCAATCGCCAATCATCTTATTGAAAAAGAGCATCAATAATAGCACTGGTGCTCATATTCTCTTTTTGGCAACAGATAAAATAATTTAGAAGTATTACAATTAAAAAGAGCCATTAAAATTAATAGTCCCATTAATAATAATTTGTTAAATTTGTCCAGTAGTCCAATATTAGATACATTTCCCGTAAACTCATAAAATTTCTCATTATTCTTTAACCACCTTTTCAGTTGACGTTTTGCCTCTTTATTTAATATTGTCTGTCTCTTTCTCTTTGTTCCTTTGTTATAATTTAAAATGTAATTCTGTTTTTTTTCTCAATGTTCTCTTATTTTATTTAAAATTGTGTTCTCCCTCTGTATGCATATATAAAGGGATACTTTATATTTTTTGATTGTTTTTTTTTCCTTAAAATATTTCCTTTTAATATAAAATAAAATCTGTGGTCTTATACAAAGTTATTATTTCATTTTCGTTAAATATGTCAAACCACACAGTGATTGCATTCTACGAAAAAAAAAAAAAATAGAAATGAGGCAGTTTAATTATAAGGATGAACCAGTTCCAATTTAATGATCCAGAAAAGTCCTTATAATTGCCAGAATACTTATTTCCTCACAGTGAAATAAGCGCAACGAATGTTCAACCTCTAACAGTTATAATGACGGCTACTCTTGTGTTCCATGGTACAGAATAATGCTTCAAAGCCAAGACTTCCGTTCTATCAGAATTTATTTTAAGTCCGGCGTTTTACGATTGAATGAATTTATTATTGCACTGAGATAAACGATTTGTCCACAGGGGCGGAAAAAGCAGATGCCATTGAGTTCGGGAGATTTTTTTCTGTTTTTCGTTAGCCCCCGTTATCTAAAAGAATGCAGGGAGAGAGGAGCAAAAAGTGTACCCGTGTGCCCGTATTTCAACTTTTTTATGACCTCCCTGTGAATTCACGTTTCACGTTCGGAGGCCACTTCGTTTATACGAGTAAACTTAAACGGTGGGTAATTCATCCCCTTTATTCACCGGCGAGCTTTTAATGTTGATTGTTTTCAAGTTGGAAATTTATAAGCTTTAGCTGCAAGTGCCGGCTATGTGACAAGTGCCATAAAGGGATGTGTTTTAATTGCGTGAACAAGTTTTTTTAATTATTAAAATATTCCATAATTCATTGTTTGCGAGGTTTTTTTAATTGCAGGTGCCTCTCAGTTGGAATGATTATACGAGTATAAACGTTTCAAATATTTCAAAGACACTATCTCGTGTTTTCAGGTGCGATATTTTAATTGAAAACTATCAATAATACCTTTCAACGAAATTGGATGTATTCGACTTGGACACATTTTGTAAGGAGCACTTTTATATACCATAGTATAGCCAATGACGTTACAAATATATAGTTTTAGAATATTTACGTTACCAGTAAATTCATTATTCAAATATCGGTCATGTATCATCATGTATGACAAAGATAGACATTCATAGAGTATGTGTGTATGAACGAAACAGATCTAGGATCGGACTGCGTCCCGTACTTGCTAGTAACTTTGTATGTTCTGTTAAGAATGAGATAGTACTTCGCTTACTCGCTTACGCGAAGACGTCATTATGTTGATCAACAATGGAGATAGTTGTGTTGTCTAAAATAAAATAAAAGTAATTTGCAGTAATTTGTGCGTACTTAGAAATAAAATGTTATTCCTCGGCTTTTAGTAGCCTTTGGAGTGCAATGGAAACACTTTCTCATCACACACGAGGGCGTTTTGGCACTTATTTTTGTATTTGATTAGATATAGTAAACGACCTCAAACGATGCGTGACAGTTTCGTACTAATAGTGAATAGAGGTGAAATAGTATATAATAAGTGCATTTTCAATAGTCAGCTTTTTTTTAAATTTAATTTTTAAAGTGAATACCGTACAAGAGTCCCAACTGCTCTCAACTGTCTAGAGCCAGTGAGACTATGGCATCCCTAACTGGGGTATGTTGTGAGGCTGAAAGTAGTGAGGAGGGGAAGGAGATGAGAAAGATGAAGGTTGGGAAGTACCTGGCTATTTAGATCTGATCGCAAACGGCTAAAGGCATTTCAATCAAGCAACGTTTCGATTCTGAATGGTAGTCTTTCATCAGGGCGATCCGAGTATCTACCAATCTGGAACGTGCCGCAAATATATTTTTACATTATTTTAAATGAATAAAATGTGTTATGACACATATTAATAAAATAAAAGTTGTTTGCGTACGCCGGGTTTGATCCCGCGACCTTTGGATTCGTAGTCGAGCGTCTTACAACTCGACCATTTTTCTTAATGTTTTCATTTATCTAAAAAGGTTTTCGAACATTATATTTATTTTTAAAACTTTATTTTTACAATAAATTCACACAGAAAGCCTTGAGGGAAATAATTTCCCTCAGGCCCTATGTCATCTTTGGGGATGCTGTGTGGTGTGTAACTATAACAAGCACAGAAAACGAAGTATGAATAATGAATGAATGAATAAGGTACAGTTGAAAGTCATACTTTTACTTTACCATACAAAGAACTGTCCTAGACATTAGTTCATTCGAGATAAAGTTGTAGGAAAATGCCCTCAGACGAAGGACATCCCGACTCTGTCATTTGAAACCGACTCTTTCTCCAGAATGAAAACATAAGCGTTGACAAAAGGTTCCACCGAAAGTCTGGAGGCATTTGAAAGGCGGATTTATCGTAGAGCGCTTAAAATTTCACGGATGAAAAGATTCACAAACAAGTACTGTGCGGCGAATGAAAAAAGAACGGAGAGTTATTGTGATTTTAGGCTCTGGCAATTCGAATGGTACTTTGGTAATATAATGAGGGGCGACAAACAAAAAGTACAACAAACGTTAATTGAAAGAAAACTTGAAGAAAAACGATCCACTAGTAGACAAAATACGCATTTTTTTACACAAAATACCGCACAAGAGTCCCAACTGCTCCCAAACGTCTAGAGCCAGTGGAACTATGGCATCTCAACATAATCTGTCTCTTGATGAATCACCTTTAAATATACAAATTTTAATCAAATTCTGTACTGTACGACAAATTTAGAAAGTTCATATTTTTATTTCGCTCCCATGCTCTAAATCGAAAAAAAAAATAAACAAAAAAAAATAAATTAAAAATCATACTTATAATTTTAAGTTGATAAGTGTGTCTATCTGATAGGACCTGCCAGGTAAGTATGTTCCTGTATACTTTCTTACTTAAACTAGGAATTTATATGTAATAATAGAAAATAAGATCTGTACAGCTCCCTTAAGGTGATTTTTCACAAAAACGGCGCTATGCAAATCATCCAAATATTATTATTATTTCTAATGTTGTGAGGCTGGAAGTAGAGCAAGGAGGGGAAGGAGATGAGAAAGAGGGAGGTTGGGAAGTACCTGGAGATTCAGATCAGGTCACAAGACATTTCAATCAAGCGACGTTTCGATTCTGAATGGTGGTCTTTTACCAGGGCGATACTTGAGTATCTACTACTCTGGAACGTGCCGCAAATATACTTCATATCAATTAAATGTCTTGACACATATTAATTAAATAAAGTCGTTTTCGCAGGTCAGATTTGAACCAGCGACCTTTGGATTCGTAGTCGAGCGTCTTACCACTCGACCATGCAAGCCGTCTTGACTGAAAAAGGTATTTTTAATGTTAATAACGCACAAGTCTCAACTGCCGGTGGGACTATGGCGTACCTAAATTTGGTTAGTTTGTTAGGAGAGGAAGTGAGGAGTGTGAGGAGATAGGAAAGAAAAACGTTGGGAAGCAGGTACTATTTTTTATTTTTTCATTTTTTTTTTATGGTATTCAAGTTTCAACTGCTCCCAACCGTCTAGAGCCAGTGAGACTATGGCATCCCCAATTGGGGTATGTCGTGAAGCTGAAAGAAGTGGGAGGGGAAGGAGATGAGGAGGGAAGTTGGGAAGCACCCAGGTGCAGATTCAGATCTGGTCACCAAACACGGCTAAAGCCATTTCAAGCAACGTTTCGATTCTGAATGGTCATCTTTCACCGGGGGAATACTGAGAGTGTCCACCACTTCTTCATTCGTAGAACGCCGGATACTCGTATTTGTTGTTGTAAGTACATATGAAACAAAATGTTGTGTAAAACTTTAGCTTTATTTTTGAGTAACGAACTTACTAACCATCTTTCACGGCCTCCATGGTCGAGTGGTAAGACGCTCGACCACGAATCCAGAGGTCGCGATTTCAAACACGGCGTGCGCCAATAATTTTTTAAAACAATAAAAAGTATATTTGCAGCATGTTCCAGAGTTGTAGTTACTAGTATCGCCCTGGTGAAAAACCACTGGGAACGCCATAGTCTCACTGGCTCTAGGCGATTGGGAGCAGTTGAGACTCTTGTGCGGTATTCATGTAAAAAAAAAATGAGGCCTTTTCTTCGCAGGGATAGGTCGAGAGGATGGATCGCCATACAAATCTGTCTTTTCACACACTTCCTTGCTTCATTCACACACATACATACACTTCTATTATTTTCGTCATATATCTTGTGTCATATATTCTTCTCACGTTCATTCAATCTACTCGTACATCAATTCAAATCATCTAAGCGTCTTTTTCTCAGTCCTATTCATTGCGCTTATATCAGCTTTGCATTCTTTCCGGATATCCATATTTTTAGCACGGTCATACATGGTTTTACAACACATACACCTAAGGGATCTCATTTCTACAGAATTTAGTCTATTTTCCTCCTTCCCTTGCTTCACTGCCATACATCAGGGTTGGTATAAGCTCTATTGTAGACTGCTAGCTTCGTTTCTTTGGAAAAAAATACCATTTTTAATTAGCTGCAATAAATTGTTGGCTCATTTTATTTTTTCTTATTATTTAAGTTGTCTGTGTAACTTTAAGCGAGAACGTGTGAGAACAGGGTCATGCTAGTACCATGTGCTCGACCTATGTGGAAAGCGTTGTTTACTGCTAGATTAAGACGTACCGCCTCACTCCCGCTACGAGGACACGGTCTGATGTTGTGGGCTAGATTTATTGGCGTTGATTCTGCTGTAACCAACCGTTGCAGTTCAGGGGTTGATTAATTTACATCTTATTATCCTGCCTGGATGCCACCGCACCGCTCCGTATTCCGTGGGAGGCGGCTTGTATGAACTAGGATAAGTTATTTTATACGTAAACTGAAAGAGATCAACTTGTCATGGTGTTTTAAATCAGATCCGAACATATCAAAACCCACTGCAATTAAACTGAATCTGCGTCTACAAATCGTTGATATGTTTAGTTCTACATATTTATGTAAAATGATCGCTTGACTATATCTTATTTTGTTTTTATATCGCTCATGATTAAAAAAATACCTTACATCCCGCATAACACACATTGTTAGCTAACAATATTTTTAAGCACTCAACTTAATATTCAAATCATTCATTTTTATCTACGGGCAAACCCAAAAGGGGATGAGAATCTTAGAAAGGGACTACCCAAGGACTCAGGCGCGGTCCTAAACTCTCTTGGCTTTAGGACAGCAGACGGAACGGTTACGTTCCTTGCTGAGCAACAGTGTCCTTTCGCTCAAACCTGCTGCTTCAATATCCGAAAAGCCACAGTGCTCCTCTTGCTTCCTGCTTTGGTTGGAGAGCTTGCCGATCTAGCCAGGATTCGTCTTGCCACCGGTCCCGTTAAGCCCTATCTGCGCATCCAGCCTACGACGTCACAAACTCCTGCCACCCGGCGGTCCAGGGTATCGTTAATTTCAATTTGATTAGATAACCCGTTTAAAAATAATAATAATGACACTAGCTTCAGTAGAGTAACTTTCAACGGTATCTACTAGCGCTGTGACCGCTTTGAAAGAACTACTTCAAAAAACTACTTCTTTTGGCAACAGTTCCTACTTCAATCATTGTTCATTGAACAAATACTTCAATTGAAGCCGGTAGTCCATTTTAGCGTTCATTCATTTCAATAACTTTATTTCATTGAACAAATACTTCAATTGAAGTTGGTAGTTCCTTTTCGCGTTCATTCATTTTATTAACTTCATTTCATTGAACAAATATTTCAATTGAAGTCGGTAGTTCATTTTAGCGTTCATTTATTTCATTAAAAGAAGTACTTCAATTCGCAGCAGTACAGTTGCGAAGGTGAACTTTATTTTGGCGAGGAACCGGTTCCAGTTCTTTTTACTTTGAAATTGAACCAGAATACACTGAAAGATCACGTTTGACACACGGGCGGGATGATTATCAAATTATTCAATAAATTTTTCATACGAGAAACTAAAATAATAAAATAGAAGGTCTGAGTAGTATCGATATAAATGTTATTATTATATCGATTCCCAACCTTCCTCTTCCCCATCTCCTTCCTCTCCCCACTACCTTCAGCCTCACAACACACTCAAATCGAGAATGCCATAGTCTTACTGGTTCTAGACGGTTGGGAACAGTTGGGACACTTGTGCAATAGTCACTTTAAAGAAATAAAATAAAATCACCCATAAATTCTCGATTTCCTCAAAGCATATTAAATATATTGCACTATGTAGACTAGCGTTGTGACCGCTCTGAAAGAACTACTTCAAAGAACTACTTCTTTTGACAGCAGTTCCTCCTTTAGTCATTTTTCATTGAACGAATACTTCGTGGGTTGTTTATTTTAACGTTCTGACTGCTCAGTGTGAGCTATTTCATTTTGCGGCAGTTCAAAATACATTCATTTCATTTCATTGAACAAATACTTCAATGGAAGTAAGATCACAAAGAATTACTTCAATTTGCAGCAGTTCAGTTGTGAAGTTAAACTTCAAAGCCTATAAAGAAGTACTTCGTTTCAAATACTTTAATTCAAAGTACTTCGATCTAAAGGAACGTGTTTTTTTATTCAAATTCCTACCGACTAGTACGTGTTTTTTTCGGCGAGGAACCAGTTCCAGTTCTTTTCGTTTTTAAATCTCTACCGACTAGTACTTTTGTTTTGGCGAGGAATATGAAGGAACCGGTTCCAAAAAGAACTGAACAAATAAACCGGATAAATTATTATCATTATTAAATATTTGACTTCAATTGAAGTGTTCACTGCGAAGGGTTCATTTTAAAGAACTAGCAATTCGTGAAGCATTCACAAAACATTATTTTTTTTCCCAGACCGATTTGAACGATAAAAAATTCACCTATGAATGGTTGAGCTTAGATAAATACCATGCCTAAGATAATTCTCCGCAAGAAGTGACACCCAGTTCCAGAGGCAGTTAAATTGTTAATATTATTATTTTATTCTATTAAATGTATATACTCGTACAAATATATGTTTATATTATCTTATGTTAATTGAGTTAATTTATTGTATTCATTTTAAGTATTTTATTCAAACATATAATCTATTTAATTATTCCATTACATATATTCTATTCAATCATAAACATGCATTAATTAATATTATCATGTTTCATACTTCCTCTTATAACTTAAACTCCAATAATCCCCAATGAATATGATAGAGTAAACTCATGTTTAGGAACTAACTATCCGTAAACTAACTAACTAACCATCACGCCGTTTCCCCGCAGGGGTAGGCACAGAGGACGGACCGCCATACAACTCTTTCTTGGCGCACACTTCTTGCTTCGTTCACATTCATACATCGTCTCATACATACTCTTCTGTTATTCTGACTCTTCACGTGGCCCGATTCAAGTATTCGATTCACTTGATCGTGCCATGTGTTCCTCGGGCGTTCCCGACTTCTTCTTCCATTCACTTTCGCATCATATATTCTTTACACACTCCTTTCTCCGTTCATTCGCTCTACATGCTCAAACCATCTAAGCGTCCCTTTCTTGACCCTATTCATTACGCTTACATCAGCCTAGCATTCTTTCCGGATATTCACATTCTTAACACGGTCATACATGGTTTTCATTCACAGCATTCAGTCTACTTTCATTCTTTCTCTGCCAGTTCTAATGCCTCACTGCCATACATCAGAGTTGGCATAAGCACTCCATTGTGGACTGCTAGCTTCGCCTTTTTAGACTTTTTCTTACTAGCGCCAACATGTTGGAAAATATAAAAGGGTAGAGACATACGGATAAAAGTGTAAGTGTGTAGCCACGCAACCATGACCGCTGCACCCTCCAGGAACTCTGTACACAAGAATATCCAAGTCCAAGATACACACCTACACTTGTCATCATTATTTATAACTCATATATGCCAGTTGTCAGTCACCCTGTTTACTGCTTACCGGATGAAAATATGAAGAAAAAAACACTTGTTGGGACGTGTTGAAATAATATCCCTTCAGCTTTTATAAATTTCACGTGTTTTCCAGATGCAATTTCAAAGCAAGCTAGTTTATAAAGCTGCAGACTTCCTTTGACAACATGTGGCAAAGTGGTTGAAAAATTCTAGCCGAACTTTCAAAATAACCATTTAACTTAATTGACTAGAGACTAAAGACTAGGGAAACTAAAGTTTCACCTACATATATTTACTAGATGTATGACATAATAGTTTATAACGTAAAAAATAAATTAAAATAACTATTTTTTTAAACTGTAATAAAAAATATGGATTCCACATCTGAAGAGATTCAGTGACTTAAAGGTGAAGAACTCGTGAAGCCAATTTTGAAAATCAGCTCATTGCGCCTAGAATGTGTTTTAGCAGAGATTTGTCTTAGATTCTTGAATAGCGAAAAAAATATAAAAATCTCTTATATTACAACCACTTTCGTAATTTATTTTATTTTTGTAGTGAATACTCAACTGCTCTTAATCATCTGAAATCAATGGGACTATGGCATCCCCTATCGGGGTATGTTGTGAGGCTGAAGGTTGTGGGGAGGGGAAGGACACGAGAAAGAGAAAGGTTGGGAAGTACCTGGCTATTCAGATCTGGTCACCAAACACAGCTATTGCTATTTCAAAAAACGTTTCGATATCCAAAGGTGGTATTTCACTAGGGCGATTCTTAAAGTATTCACTACTCTGGAACGTGTCGCAAGTATCCTACATATTATTTTATACGAATTAAATGTGACATAACACAAATTAATTTAATAATATTTATTTGCGCACACCGAGATTTGAACCCGCGACCTTTGGATTCCTAGTCGAGCGTCTTACCACTCGACCACGGAGGCCGTCAAATGGTGCATCTACCTAATATCATGTGCCTAAAATTTTCCATATCCAAGCGTCTTTAAGGACACTCACAACTTTTACTGTTGTAGTATAATTTCTTTTTGTTCAACTCTAAAGCCTTAACTTGTTTAATACTTTCTGCAAAGTTAACTCTGGCGGCCGACTTCATTGTATCGCGGTTTATTCAAAAGCCCGACCCCAGAAGAACAGGACTCCGAGTGAGATGTTTTGTTCGCTCAATCCATGTCCCATAAATTCATTAGCCAGTCCTCTCCCCCCGTTCCCGAGTTTATCCAAAGTGGCTTCAGCTATTCCTCCGGCTTATCATTTTCTTCAGGGAAAGTTTCCGTGTAAATTATCCCATCTGCAAGACACTACGAGCCGTCGACGCCAACTTTTTAGTACTCTTCAAAATGATCCCTCTCCGCCAGCGGGAGGGTTCTCAACTGCAATTATTTATGTCATTTAAAAAATTCACAGTAGGCCGACGTTTTGAAAGCCCGTTCTTAATCACTGTTCAGGTGTATAAATTAATTTTCACGGCGTATCTTTTCATGACGAGGTTATCCTAAGGGACTTAGACAAAGTTATAATGTAAAAATAAAGGAGTTTTTAAAAATATTTAGGTAAAACACTTGGTATATGCATACGTACCGTGGCGTGCACGGAGTTTTTGATCAGAGTTAGCAGTTTGAAAAACAGCGGATCAGTTTATAATAAAAATATGTACCAAAAATCATCGCTGATTGCTATTAGATTTGTTCTCTGAAACCACTGCTTTAGACACTAACAAAGATAATAACACAAACGAGCCGCTTGAACGCGCAACAGCTCACAGCATACATATTTTGTGTAGTCTAGTGAACATAGAATAATCTACTCTGACGTTGGCGGCGTTTGAGCATATGTAGTCACTGCTTTTGACACGTTATAGTAGGATGGTCGGTGGGGCGCTCGCGGCGGTGCGATTAGCTGAATTTCGCGCGTATTTTTAAGGTGTTTTATTGAATCCAATATTATACATATTTTGTATGTGAGTACGACAGGGTAGGCAGTGCTTATGTGCCTTTATGGAGTGCACGCCTCTGCTTGTACATGTATGTTGCTCACTCAGAATCTTCTTTTGTTTATTGCTGAACCTAAACTGACTCCTATTTTTTTATTTGGTTTACTGTTGTTATTTCGTTCTATTATGTTGTTCATGTGTTCTGTTCTCGTTGCTTTGTACATTTACTAGTAGAACCGTTTCCTTAAATACTTCAAGGTTCATATTATTTTACACTATTACTGCTTCATGCACATTTTTAAATGATTATGTTGTTAACGTATTATATTTTAGCAATATCTGGCCGAAATCATACATTAATGTTGCATGATTGGGCTAGATTTTTTTTCTTTTGCTGTATGATTATTTGTAACTTTATTTCATCATCTATGAGTCTATAAGGAGCACCGTGGGAGTCATTTTTAGGACATGACCTCTGAAATGGGGTTGCGATTTTTTATTATTTTAAATTTATCTTAGTAGAGAGCACTTGAGGTGAACTATCACAAAACTGCACTACATAAATGCAAAGTTATTATTATTATTTCGTAAGTACCTATTAATTTGAGGTAAACTGTTAATTTCTTCTGGTGAAAGACCACCGTTCAGAAAATTTAAACGTTAAATGGCTTTAGCCGTGTTTGGTGACCAGATCTGAATAGCCAGGTACTTCCCAACCTTCCCCTTCCTTATCTCCTTTCCCTCCCCACTAAATTTAGCCTCACAACATACCCCTATTGGGGATGCCATAATTTCACTGGCTCTTGGCGGTATTTACGTAAAAAAAAAAATATATATATATATATATTGGTTGCATTTAAAAAAATAACAGATTTTGGCTCAAAGCTATATATAAGCTAAGGTTGATTTTCAAATCCAGTTTTATTTTGATTTGTTTTTCACATCGTATGAATGTAAAAAAATATATACAGATATTTCAAGTGGGGAAGAGAAGGAATGAGATTTTTTTTGAAAGGAAAGGAAAGATTTGGGGTGGGGTGGAAGAGAAACGTTAAGCTGTTGGAAATAAAAAAGTGCCCCTTTAATTTAGTCTTCATGGGGGCGTGTAAGAGGGCGAGGGCACCCCGTATTTCAGAGAGCAGTTCATTCAAATCATTTTCAAACAGCGATATCTTTGACCAAACCATAAATAATATAAATGTCATGTTCCTCTGGCTGGATTCTATTTAACCTTGCTTTTATGCATCTTGCTTAAAGGTCAATTGAAACGAACTGATACTAAAAAACCTCGATGGATTTTATAATATATTAGAAAGGTTTTTTAACTAATTATTATTTTTACTACCCAGCTTATGTTATGTATTATATTAACATGTATTTTCTTAGAGTTATTTTTTATTTATTTAACAGCTCCATAGCTTATGATGGAAAAAACGTCTACGACAGATTTTCATAACCCCAGCTCACCGTTGGAGATCTGAGGTTAAAACAGCTTTTTTAAAAACAGTTTAGATATATTGGATAGAAAATTACAATATTTTAATATCAATAAACGATAATCTGATCAATACCGTAAAACGTCTATCGTACACACTCGCTATGGAATAATCAAAGTGCTAGCTACAAACGAAAGTGCTGCCATCTTCAATATTTAAAGAGAACTATTAATTTAGAAGATAAAATATCAAGATGTATAATTACTACTTTATCAATTGTTATCAATTGTCTACAATGGAGTGCTTACGCCAACCCTGATGTATGGCAGTGAGGCATGGAACTGGCAGAGAAATAATGAAAGTAAACTAAACGCTGTTGAAATGAGATCCCTGAGACGTATGTGCTGTAAAACCATGTATGACCGTGTTAAAAATGTGGATATCCGGAAAGAATGAAAAGCTGATGTAAGCGTAATGAATAGGATCAAGGAAGTGACGCTTAGATGGTTTGGGCATGTAAAGCGAATAAACGAAGAAAGGAGAGTGAAAAAAATATACGATGCGAAAGTGAATGGAAGAAGAAGTCGGGGACGCCCGAGGAAGACATGGCACGATCAAGTGAATCAAATACTTAAATCAGGAAACAAACAAAAATCAAACGTCCGTGAACCTAGTACATTTGATGAAAAGGTATTTGTAACATCGATGAAAAAATACTGAAGAATTTAATCAACGGACGTAAAAATAGGTCACCTCCGTAAATATGGCATCATCAGATTCCGAAGAGATTCATAAATCAGAAATCTATTCAAGTCGGAACCTAACTAAAGCCTTCTCAGCCCTTTATAGCTTACTTCCTTCCCTTGCTCCCTTGCTCCCTTGCTCCCTTGAAATGCGCAAAAAGTTAATTCGTCTTAAAACTTCTATTTTTGTAGCTCTCCCTTTATTCTGTACTTTTGTTGTCTGGTAAAAAAAAGCGTCGTAAAACACTGGAGAAAATGAAAGCGTCGCCGAGACATTGGCACATAAAATGGCACCTTTCCTTTAAGGGAGGTGTGCCACGTTTTCCGTTAATTAGACCGGAGCTTCACGTCTATTATTAGTGGAAGGCGGAGAGGAATATACCCAGGGAGCCTTCAGCAAAGTGATGATAAGGTACCAAAACAAATGCGTGCTATTTTTCACGCTTAATGAACGCAGATCGTCAGTCTTTAAAAACAGCTTTCCACGAAGTTAATTTATTATTAAGACGATGATTTCGCTAGTAAAATAACCCGTTATATTTTAATTACGGCGTCAATTTGCTTTTATGTAAAAAGTTCCGATTCTGGAACAGTTTAATCGAATCATTTTTCAAATTAATCGTTTGGCTGCCGACGACATCGATAAATGTTTTATCAAATTAATCAGTTTATTTCGGCAAATAAAATGTCGACTTTTTTTATCCATGTTGGATGTCATGGGTCAACAGACATCTAATATTCGAATGCATTTAAATATAGTCGATTGAAATAGATGTTTTCTTTATAGTGAATACCGCACAAGAGTTCATCCCCGATCGGGTTAGGTTGCGAGGTTAAAGGTAGTGAAAGGTAAAGAAGATGGGAAAAAGGAAGGTTGGGATGTACCTGGCTATTCAGATCTGGTCACCAAACACGGCTAAAGCCATTTTAAGCAACGTTTCGATTCTGAATGGCGGTGAAAGGCGATACTTGGAGTATCTACCACTCTGGAACGTGCCGCAAATATACTATATATTATTTTATATGAATTAAATGTGTTATGACACATATTAATTGTATAAAATTTATTTTCGAACGCTGGGTTTGAATCCGCGACCTCTGGATTCGTAGCCAAGCGTCTTACCACTTGACCACGGAGAACGTCATAAGAAAATGTAAAACTAAAAATAGTAGTATTTTTTAAAAATAAAAGTAAAAATTAACATCGAACCCCGATCAACTGCTTGTGAGGCAACTATGCTAACCGTTGCACTACAAAATATTGTGCGAACGATAGCATAAATTCTTATACATACCTAAGTGCTAAAAATAAGAATGATGTATTTTTAATGTAACGTACATCACATCACATCACATCTGAAATTTTAGTGTTTATTTTAATATGTTTACACCGAGCAAGTTTTCTGGCCTTTTACTTCAAACAAACCCGGCGTGCGCCAATAACTTTTATTTAATTAATATATGTGTTAACATTTAATTCATATAAAAATACTAAAAATTATATTTGGGGCACGTTCCAGAGTGGTAGAAACTCGTATCGCCCTAGTGATAGACCACCATTCGGAATCGAAAATTTGCTTGAAATGGCTTTAGCCGTGTTTGGTGACTGGATCTGAATGGCCAGATACTTTCCAACCTTCCTCTTCCCAATATCCTTCCCCTCCCCACTACCTTCAGCCTCACAACATACTATATTTGGGGATGCCATAGTCTCACTGGCTCTAGACGGTTGGGAGCAGTTGAGACTCTTGTGCGGTATTCATATTAAAAAAAATAAAAAAGTTAAATTAGGAAATGAATTTTCACGAGTCTGCGCTTATAAAATGTAAAATGTAGCATACAGAGCGTAATGTTTTCTTGAACATCCTATGCATGGCTCATTACTCAGTCATCGAATTAATGACGCAAACAACACATGTGACAGCTGGACAATTCAACAAATGATAAAATCACCAATTATTTTGCTGTTGGGAGAAGAAAAATTTGGACGGGTCAATTGCCTTGCAAATTATTTCATAACGGCTTTATCGAGCAGATGTACATACAGCTCGAATTAATGCAGTGTTTTTGTTCGGACAGGCCAGCTACAGCGGGCATGTCCCTCTAACCATCGGGTCTAATTACATACATATTGAAATGTCCACAGTTCTGGTCGGAATTCCACACATTTGGCTGGTTTCGCTACTTTTCCAGTTCCGCCAGTCATCCGAACGATCGAGCTCGGAAAATTCGCTGAAAACATTTAGCATTTTCGCGCTGCCGAACTTCAATGGAATTTTAATAGCTTGTCAAATGGAACTTGATGAAAGCGCAATTGGCGTAATTTTAAACAAACGACTGCATCCAAATTTTCCGCACGGAAAGGGGAGGTTTTTGCATGTAAATACGGGACACGACTGCATTTCGAATGTAAATGCTACCAACAGAAATACGTTGCATTTAGTTTATGTGAAAACAGGGAAGGTTCGCTTAAGTCTCGCAGGAAATTTACTGGGAAAAGGTTTTGTAAAGTTCGAGGAACATCGACTGTAAATCGGTTCTGCTAAATCGTTACGAGTAAGCACGTTAAGGCTTTAATTGTCCAAGTAGGATTAGGTCCCGTTTTAAAGGCAGCCTTATTGAACTAAGTTTTAGCTCACGACTGGTAGATGGTGTTAGATTAGTTAATATCTTCATATCCAAGTTTGATACATGTATTTTTTTTTACAACATTTTTTAAAATAAAAATTTAATCAACAATTCATTGATTTTCCATAAAGCAAACATTTGAGGGAGAATTTCTAGGTAGGTACCTAAAATTGAATTCACATAGTATTATTAAACAATAACTCTACATCTATTTTACTTATTTTCTAAGCGGGTCTATTTTGGTAAGACTAAAATATATCTATGGTTTATTTCGAATTTTCTATCATGTTCTAATGCAGGTATTTGTTACAAATTATATCTAAGATATGTCGCAATACTAAATAAAATAAAGAACGACTTGGAAATAGTAAATCCTGGAAAAAAACTGTTAACTCGGAGGTTAACCTAAAATATTAATTAAGCATTCTTACCACTGTGTAAAGCGGTACCGACATGACAAAAGGGTGTACTCTTATATTGCTTTCAAACAATTTAACAGGGGAAAAAAAATGCTATTTAGCACGACGCCCAGGTGGCATTTGTACATTCAGATACTATCCGGTCGAAAAAAGGCTTTATGTAACAATAAACACCTAGTATATCTTTTAGAAATAGATGTACCTTCCAATTGCGGTTGTATCTAGGTATACATTTGCCATAACAGCCTATCCAAAGGTCTTTAGATGTACCACACAAAAATTGTTTTGACTCGGTTCAACTACCTCCAGCCTTGATTCACGTTCAAATATGAACTGACTCTTCTGGCCGGTCCGGCCAGACTAGTCTCCGCTCCCCGCCACTTTTTGGCTTTTCAGGGAGGCCAATAAACGAAATATAAGGCCACAATAAATACATTTTAATCAGCATGAAAATTCAAAATCACAGTTGATCGAATTTATCCAGCTACATAACAGTCAGACGAAGTTAGAGTATTAATACTAAAGATACCATTCGGAACAATTACTGCACTTTTACCCTATTGTCATCACAGCACCGGAAGGTTTAAAGTGGTAAGCATGCTCAAATTTTGTGGTTAATGAATTGTCTACGATAAGGGAAGGTAGGTTACGTACCGTCGGGTATCTGACGCTCTTGGTGGCGGGGTAGGTCCCGGTGGTGGCGGCGGCCGAAAACCAGGGGAAGGTGAGGGAGCCCACGGCCGAGTCGTCGAAGGCAGCATACAGCACGTGCGAGCCGTCCGGGCTGCCCCACAGAGCCTCCGGGGAGTGCAGGACGTCCTCTGGGGAAGGTTATTCACTCATTATTGCGATAATAATAATAATAATTCGCTGATTTATATTGCGCCGTTTTCGTGACGGAAATATTACCTCAAGGGCGCTTTATAACATAATTAACATAATATTTAAACTAAGACTTAATATTACCTTACGCCTAATACTCTTAACTAGTTACTTACAACTGAGATATTTACATTAACAAATAAATATATATTGCGATGTATTAGAAACAATTTATTTCAGTTCGCAATTATAGAAATGAAACCCTTTCTAATTCTGATAATGAGAATCTAGAACACCTAGCAAAATCTCATTTTGAATGCCCCGATGGAAGACCATCAGATTGACCGTAGATCAAAAATATAATGATTATTTTTTACATCAACTCCACACAGGAGGGCTTGTAAAAATAATTTTCCCCAGGGTCTATTTCATCTTGGATGATGCTGTGTGGAGGGTTTTTTTAAGGAAAGGAAGGAGTTAACCTGATTTTTAAAGAGTTCCATGTTGTAGGAGGGAGAAAACACAGAGGTCGGCTAATCTTTCCACGGTCGATCTGTTGAACACAAGAACAAGTCGTAGAAGCGAGTGTACAACCATGTACAAATGTTGGGCGCGCATTTGTCGAGTTTCCCGACCTTAGAGTACATAGAGTAGTATCTATCCAAGGCAGTGAAGTCAGTTTTTGACTTGTTTTTGATTATTTAAACCTGAATCGGCGCACCTGGGCGTGGCTAAGACTAAGGCTACGGTATTTATACATCCATTCATATCACACATCGACATAATTGTTTATTGGGTTTAAAAATATGTTCAAAAATATTCCAGGCATTCGCAAGCCCCGACCCAATACCTTTATATAGTAGTTTTTAATACTCTGTCTATAAAATGTTGTTTGAAATCTATCTAGATAGATTCCAAACAATATTATATCCTTCTAGCAGGGCGCGACAGAGTGAAACCTAATGATTTTTTGATTGATTGATGAATAAACGTTTCTCGTTTATTTTACGTTACGGACCAACAGTTTTGTTTTGACAGGCTCGAACGTACTTCCAATGTTTACAAGCATTTATAGAAAGAAATTATTTTGGATATACTAAGAATATCAAGAAAAATACAAATTGTAATAAGTATGAAAATGTGAAATAGAGACAACCTTACAAATAAAAGTTCAATATCAGATATACAAGCTATCCGAAATAGAGCTATAAAGAATATAAACGATCTACCATCTCAAAGATGTATGTATACTCACAGACACAAATTCTACCTTCTACGATTCTGCCAAAATACAACATTACAACTGCCATATTACAAATAATTCAACACTCGTCACACACCAACATTAAACCAGCCTTTCATTCCAACATACACCAGTTTAAAAACAAAATCAAATACACTTTTCGTCATCTACTCACATAACTAAATTTAGGAATTAACTCCATTCAAAACATCACATTCTCGTATACACAATACAAAGCGTTACCTAGTGAATTAAAACTCCCAATTGCGAACAAAAAACATTGGTCAAAGCACTTATTACAGCAGGATATTTTATGGACAACTTTATAAATCAGTCATATTTCCTCTCTGTTAAACCTTTAGGTATGTGAATATATTTCTTATTATATTTTATGATCTTTAATTAATCTGTATTTAATTAATTTCTTTTTAAAACATTTACTCGTTTGTTCTCTTTTTTCTTGTATTTCCTGTTAAAATTTATCATGTCTTTATAAAAATATTTTTTGTTTTTTGTTTTATAAAACTATTTGTTAAACACAATGTTTTTGTACTAAAAAATAAAGGGTTTCCTTTTTCTGATAAGGAATCTGATATTGGTTGCCATGTGAATATTTGTAGCTTTAACTCATTATTGTTGTAATTACTAAACAATGGTTGGTGATAAGTATTCTGCCAATGAGAGCTCCTTTGTCAGGTTGTTTTACCAGTGCCGGACTCCCGCCACGTTCAAACTCTGCAAAAAACATAGACGCCATCTCTGAAGGGGCGCCGTGAAAATAAAAATCTTATTTAAATTTACCTCTAAATAATATCAATTTTTTCCCATATCATTTTAAACTTACCCACATCATGGGGTAAATATGTTTTTATTGCGCTGGAAACATCGCTGCGCATTGAACGACTAGCGAAAATGTATGGGGAGTAGCTTTTTTTCACGCAAATTTGTACGTATTGCACAGTGGTTATTTCGACGTATCATCCGTTTTTCCATGGAATGTTTGTTATACGTTAAATTTATGAGAAGCAAAGTTTATGACCAAACACCGTGCCCGCCTTTTTTATACAAGAGTGAAAATTAACCATTAGAGATGGTACATATTTTTGTCACGGTGACATTGTACCGGTGACTTTGCGCTTATTTGGTTTTTCAGAATTCGCTTACAGTAATATTTTTTTGGAGTTTATTTTTCAATAATGTGATTTTTGAGTAATATAAAAAAATATTAACGAAATCCCACACCTCCGCTATCAATTTTTTTCTATAGTTATTAGTAACTGGTTCCAAAAGTAGTGACAGTTAATTTTAGATGTTACATCCCTAAGACGCAGCTGTTCTGTTGTATGACGAAAATCTTGTTATACAAAAATAAACTTTAAAGATAGTTACTTTACAGTTCATCCTCGTATGAATTCATAAAGTTGGATCCGTCCATTGTTTATTCGGGAAATTTTGTCGTTGACATTTGACAGTTGTCATTTAGCTGTCAATTTCGATACGTAATATTTTACCGCTGTGTGCCTTTATGTATTTTTTGGGTTATATTAGGGTCACATTTGGTATTGCGTACAATGCACATTGTAGATTTCTCAATTATGAAAATGTTCTGCGGCAAAATGTCTAAATATGTATACATTTATTAAATGTGTGAAACATTAAATCAAATTAATTTGTGAAACAATTAGTAAAATACACAAGAGAAGGGGTTATTATGCCAATCAGGTTTCGAATGCCGGGTTGTTTCCGTATTTTTTTCTAGAGCGTATTTGACATTATTTTAATATTTATTATTATCATTGCTCGATCTGCATTACAAAATTTTGTTTAATTTAAACTCATTAAACTTGTTTATTTAGCATCGCAAATGAACCAAAAATAATTCAAACCCAGAACCTTCTCAAAATGTTGGTCCTTAATAAGCGATATTTGATATCTACAGCCTCTTATCTGATCGGTGGGCTATCAAAAGCCTTGAATATCTAATGATATTCGCGAAGTTCGGATCAAATCTCCAATTTTCACTTTTCTGCTGAAATCGATCGAGGAGTTTGCGCTCCAGTTTACCGTATCTATCCGAATCTTTGTCAATCGGTTTTGCGTTGCCGATAGCAAGTTTGCTCCGTCAAAATGAAAATGATTAACGAAAGTAATTTGATCCTGAGTACCGAAAGTTTCAAACTTCAAATTATTCGCTTTCCATCGTTAAACGATTCGTTGTCTCCTGTGTATGGGACCCTTGGTATCAGATAAAGTAAATTAGTGAACCGAAACACTGGAGTCTGCAAAATATTTAGTCAAATATCACAATACAAACTGGAAAGTGAAATGATCTCTTCATGCTCAATGACGTTACATATATATAAACACGTTGTAGCGGTCTCGGAGTGGCAAGCAATAATCACGCTAGTTGGTTTGATCGGTGTTTAAGCCGATTTGGTACTAAACGGTCACGCGTCGCTTGAGGTCGTTTCAACATTACAAGGAAGTATGGAACGCGTTCCGAACTTCGGATCTGTTTCGTTCATACACATATATTCTATGAATGTCTATCTTTGTCATACATGACCGATATTTGAATGATGAATTTGCTGGTAACGTGTGTGTTTTGCTTGCCACATTTTGTGTCAATATTCTAAGGCTATGACGTGTCTATATATGGAACGTTATTGTTCATGCTTAAATTAAATATTTGAGAAAATATATAAAACCGCATTGGAACTGCAATGAAGTCAGTCAATAGATGTCTAAAGCTACGATAAAACCAATCGGAAGATACCCAAAACTACAATTATATCGGTGAGAACATTACGAGTACTAAGGCTGAAATGATTTTTTAATTTTATTTTTTATGTGTATATCGCATAAGAGTCTGAACCTTGAAGTAACAATTTATGGAGAGAGAGCTAATTATTTCTACCCAACCTATACAGATTTGGAATAAATCACTTTATTCTAGTTTTTACGTCGTACACAAGAAATAGACAAGAAATTTACCCAAACTATCAAACCGCTTTAAAGTATTGTTAGAATGTTCTTCGTCTCCCGCGTCTCCGGTGACTCCGTCCACACGTTATGATACGCGAAATAAATTTACATAACTCAACGATTTTTTCAGGTTACATGTTATATTTATTTTTTCAACAATACTGTGAAAAAGTGGTTATACGAATAAACAAAAACATTATGTCGACATGTGCTATAAATTGATGTAAAAATATTCTAGCCCTAGTCCTAGCGACGCCCAGGTCTAGCCGAGTCCGGCAAATCTCGTAAAAACTGACTACAGCTCTCTCACAACATCCCTAAAGATGACATAGGCCCTCAGGGAAATTATTTCTCTCAAGGCTTCAGGACCAATTAAAGCAAAATCAGATGCTCTCAACACAGAATTTCCTAGCGAGACAGGCACAGCACGATCACCCTTATATTATAATGATGAAAAGTAAAAAAGGGGCGAGTTCCAGGATTCGCAGCCCTTATGAGAACCAGGGTAGCAGGAATGCGGGAAAGGATTAACAACTCCAGAAATAACCTCATCATGGAATCCCGTCAGATCCCGAATTCAAGCATAGAAGCGCATTGGAGTAAATTATTGTCCCCATGGACCATCTTAACGCTGCCAGGATGGACTCCCTCTTGATGGTGTTTTGCAGAAATGAGGCTTAATATTCTTCATCAATATTTTTTACTAGTTTTATTTAAAAAAAAAAATCTACAAAAAAGTTGTTATTTATATTATTACTATGTATTGATTTCAATTATGGAAGGTATTGCATTGCACTACTCCTGCATACCTTTCGGAATAAAAGTTTATTATTATTAAAAAAATATATTTATATTTATAAAATTATGGCTTACCCTGATACAGCCAGTCGGGCACCCCGTTGTAAAGAGGACACCCGGCTTGCCCGTGTCCGTGAGCCGCCACTCCTGGTCCACCGCGGGCGAGGGGCGCAGGTAGATGTCGTTGTCCGCCACCAGCAGCAGGGCTCCGGCGGCCCCCAGCCAGGCGGCGTACTGCAGCCGGGAGCGCTGCACGCGCCCCGCGCCCTTCACCTTCACCGGAGTGTGGTGGCTGGAACAAGATGCAAACATCAATATGCCATCATGATTCCTAAATCATTCAAAATAAATGATTTATCATTTCCATGTACAGATGTGGAATGCTTGGTGTAACGACCCAGGTTTAGAAAAAACACCTTAGAAACCCAATGTAAATTCAAGCGCACATTCCATAAGGATTATACCGTAGAAATATTGTATTTTGAATAAGTAACTAACCAACACGCTGTTACCCCGCAGGGGTAGGCAGAGAAGACGGAACGCCATATAACTCTGGTCTTGGCACACACTCCTTGCTTAATTTACATTTATACATCGTCTAATACAGAGATACCCCGCAGAGAGGATGGGCCGCCATACAACTCTGTCTTGGCAGATACTCCTTGCTTTATTCCTATTTCATCGTCCATACACACTCTTCTGTTATTCTGACTATTGACATGACCCGATTCAAGTATTTGATTTACTTAATGGTGCCATGTCTTCCTCGGGCGTCTTCGACTTCTTCTTCCATTCACTTTCGCATAATATATTCTTTTCACACTCCTTTCTTCGTTCATTCGCTCTTCATTCCCTAACCATCTAAGTGTCCCTTTCTTGATCCTATTCATCACGTTTACATCAGCCTTACATTCTATCCGGAAATCCACATTTTCAACAAGGTCATACATGGTTTTACCGCCCACACGTCTCAGGGATCTCATTTCCACAGCATTCAGTCTACTTTCAGCCTTCCTCTGCCAGTTCCATGCCTCACTGCCATATATAAGGGTTGGTATAAGCACTCCATTGTTGACTGCTAGCTTCGCTTCTTTAGACAACTTCTTATAAGAGCAAACAGCGCTGAGTCCTCTGTGAATGGAGTTTCCTGCATTCAACCTTCTTTTAATATCCTTATCGGCCTTTCCATCTCTCTTAAACAGACTTACTAAATACATACAACCTAAATCAATACATATATTCATAAAAAACCTCCTAAAACCTTCCTAAATTAAAAAATAAGGTTTTTTTAAATTGACATCATATAACAATCCTCGACTCTTTGTGTATTTCTGGTTATATATTATGGCACATACTCGTATATTCCAAAACCAATCACTAAAAATGTGGATTTCCGGAAAGAATGCAAGGCTGATGTGAACGTAATGAATAGGATCAAGAAAGGGACGCTAAGATGGTTTGGGCATGTAAAACGAATGAACGAAGAAAAGAGTGTGAAAAGAATATACGATGCGAAATGAATGGAAGAAGAAGTCGGGGACGCCCGAGGAAGACATGGCATGATCAAGTGAATCAAATACTTAAATCGGCCCACGTGAAGACTCAGAATAACAGAAGAGTTTGTATGAGACGATGTATGAATGTGACCGAAGCAAGGAGTGTGTGCCAAGACAGAGTTGTATAGCTGTCCGTCCTTCTCTGCCTACCCCTGCGGGGAAACGGCGTGATGGTTAGTTTGGTTTTGTTTTTTTCTTTAATGAAAACACATTTATAAACATTTACATTTAATTATTTTTACGCTTGGCAGTTAGTAGTTCGCTTTCTGAAAGCATTACCAAACCTAATTTACTTAAAAAACAAAGTGAAAACATCAAAAATAAAACGTACAAAAAAAAAAAGAGTAACGTACTTAGCTACCCCGGATATTTTCGTTTTTAATCTATTAGGGGTAGTTGACTTCGGCTTCCCGACCCCTACCCTAGTAGGATCCAAACCTATGTAAATATGAACAATGTACATACTGGCATTTCGTAAGAGGGAAACTTAAGCTTATAGCATTTTGCACTGCGTACTACTCATCTAGAAGGACTCAAACCCGTATCCTCCCGACTCAAAGTCAAACAGGTAGGGCGTAGGCTGTTACTGTATCTATGTTACAGTAGGCGTTTATGCATCAAGCATCACTCCTGCTAACTTATAACGTGTTGTAACGAGCTTCCTTAAGAAATAGAAGATGAAAATAACAACGAGTTTTCCACTGAAAAAACTTAAAATACACTTTACATCAAAAGAATTTTAAATATCATATCCGTATTTGATGGCCTCCGTAGTCGCGTGGTAAGACGCTCGACTACAAATCCAGAGGTCGAGTGTTCAAGCCCGGCATCCGAAAATGAATTTTATTTCATTGATATGTGTCATAACACATTCAATTAATATATATAGTTTATTTGCGGCACGTTCCAGAGTGGTAGATACTCCAATATCGCCATGGTAAAATACCACCATTAAGAATCGAAACGATGTTTGAAATGGCTTTAGCCGTGTTTGGTGACCAGATCTGAATAGCCAGGTACTTCTCGACCTTCTTCTTTCCCATCTCCTTCCCTGCCCTAGTACCTTCAACCTCACAACATATCTCGATTAGAGATGCTATAGTCTCACTAGCTCTAGACGGTTGGGAACAGTTGGGACTCTTTTGCGGCATTAACTATAAAAAATAAAATAAAGTACCTGAAATTAAAAATCAAACGTACGATCCTAAGGGTGACGACGTAGTCATCTCATTTGATCTTGCTTTCATGACATAATCTTGGGTAATTTGTTTTGGTAATACTTAGAGAGAAGTGTATTCGTAATATTTCAGTAATCTTTCTATAAGATATCGCGCGGAACTCTCGTCTGAGGTGTCATTAAACCCCCCTTCGGAACGGGAGTGTTAAGAAAAAATGTTTGCTTCACAAGTAAATTTAAAAATCATATCTCCACCTTGATAATAACATTTTTTTCATTTAAAAAAGAAATACAACGTTGTTACTAAGAAGAAAAAGCCTTTTGTGACCGGGGAATAAATGCACAGCGACATAAGAAGAGGAGAAAGGGGAAGATAACTCGTTACATGAATACAAAGGAGGTCGTGTTCCCACAATGCAGGCGGGAAAATGGTTTGCATACGTAATTTAAAATTTCGTATATTTACTGAAACCTCATTGCGGGAGCGAGCAGAAAGAGAGACTGAATTCTGGGAAATTGGATTCTTGCTGTAATTCCGGTTACTACTGTTATTTTTAAGGAATGTACGCGATACATTGTGAAAATAATAATTGGCTGCTATATATTGCCCTCTGGGATTTCGACAAGGGACCATCAAGAACACTGCTATGAACGCCTGCAATAAACATGGCTGTGTCTGTTAAAATCTCGCTTTTGCCTAGGGAATTTGTTTGTTTCCCTTATTTATTCGCTAAACGCGCGCCCCACATTTGTACACGGTTGAAATACAATACATGAAAACTGGTCGCTATTACGACTCGTTCTTGGGTTCAACAGCTCGGCTATGGGACGATTTGTCGGCCTCTGTGTTTCATCCCTCCTTCAACATGGGCGTCTTTAAAAACCCAGGTTCTCTCCTTCCTTTCCTCAGAAAGACCCTCCAATTAGCATTCCTAAATATGACATAGGCCCTGTGGGAAATTATTTCCCTCAGAGTCTCCTGTGTGGAGTTATTATTAAAAAAATATTATCGTGAACATTATTCAATTTATTTATTTTTTCTATTATTTATTTTTAAAATCTTTTGCGTTTTCCCATAGGAGGTTGGCTATCATTAGGACAATCTGCAGTCAGTATAACTGCATTCGTACAAGTCACGTAAGTTTTGATACCATAAAGTGCGACGTTTTTCTTTACCGTCAATATTTCACTAGATTTTTAAAGTGGTTACCGCAGAAGAGCGCCAACCACTCCCAACTATCTGGAGCCAGTGGGACTATGGCATCCCCAGTCGGGGTATGCTGTGAGGCTGAAGGTAGTGAGGAGGGGAAGGAGATAGGGAAGAGGAAGGTTAGAAAGTATGTGGCTATTCAGATCTGGTCATCAAACACGGCTAAAGCCATTTCAAGCAACTTTTCGTTTCTGAATGGTGGTCTTTCACCAGGGCGATACTGACATTATCTAACACTCTGGAATGTGCCGCAAATATACTGTATATTAATTAAACGTTAACGTTGAATAGCGAATATAAATTAATCAAATAACATTTATTTGCACACGTCGGGATTTGAACCCGCGACCTCAGTATTCGTATTCGAGTGTCTTAACCACTTGACCACGAAAGCCGTCACTACGTCGTCACCAAGATATTACAGTATTCTTCTGTTGACATGTCGTAATATTTCGTTGATATGTTGTAACATTTCGCAATTTTCGGCCATTAGACGAAGAACCGCTTCATTAGTTTATTAGATATAGTTCCATAACTTCGAAAATCCTGCTCATTTCAAATAAGAAACTCGACTTTCTCAGAATAACTGTATTTTTGCAAACAGTATTATTCCGAGCTTATATTAATTGATACAATTAAATGATTTTGTCTCATATTTGAATGAATTTTCATATGAGAAAAGTTTTACTGTTTGATTAAACGTACTGAAACTTAATTTGCTCTCTTATGTTTCAGGAGATATACAACCTCGATTGAAAACGGCAATCGTTCCGAGTAGCAAAGCCTTTTGGATTTGAAATATTTACCTCATACTGTAAGCCTTTAGTAATAATAATAATAATTACACTTGCCTAATTTATATAGCACCATTTTTGCGTTCATCACCTCAATTGCTCTTTACAAAACAACGGCTAAATTACAGTAAAATTATCAAAATACTTTAAATTATACCTTGACTCTGTGCAGAAACGGGCGGTCCGTTTGATAGATTCTCCTATCTTAACAAACGGATTGCAACCTTAGGAGCACAGACGTCAGGTGAGAATGCTGTCCTTGTTCTAAAGGTATTTCAGTGGAAGATGCTCCGAGGAACTTGCGTCATTGATCCCTTCGGCACCGGTGGATAGTCGGAAAACTCGTTAAATGCGCCCCCAAGGTTTGTACACCGTTGACATTCAATACATGAGAACGGGTCGCTTTTACGACTCGTTCTTATGTTCTACAGCTCGGCTGTGGAATGATTTGCCAGCCTCTGTGTTTCCTCCCTCCTTCAACATGGGCCTCTTCAAGACCCGAGTTCACATCTTTCTTTCCTCAAAAAGACCCTCACATACCTCCTGGAATGCTTTCGCCCTTGAGGTGATTTTTCACAAAAACGGCGCCATACAAATTATTCAAATATTATTAAGTTGTGTGTGCCAAACAACTACTGCCAGGGGCGACACCACGATCTGCTATGTATTCCACATGGCAGAACAGACATGTTGGCTCAGGACGGGGTATGGTACTATTAAATAACATGTCTCTTGATATCTTCAACATAAACCTTGAAGATGTCAAGAGACACCTTAACAATATATCTCAATACATTTGCTTTTTTATGTTACTGTCATGTGTATTGTAAATGGACGCAGTCTGTAATACACAAAAAAAATTCCAAATGTAGTTATGTAAAACGAAAATAACTACAAATTATCCAAATATTATTATTACGAGTATTATCGCGTTTGAAAAAGATGACGTCAGGCCGAGGGATATGTTTGCAATAAAAAGCCAACACCTAGTCGTCGTTAAAGCAATTTGACGGCACATCTTCCTTACTGCCTCGAGACGATTGTATTAGGAAAAGCCCCGAATACAGAGACGAAATGGACCAAATTACGTTGGCGGTATTCCGGTCACGAGCGCGGCGCGCGTGCCTTATACCGCCAAGCCCCGTCTTAAACAAACCGAAATTTGATAAAAATTGTCTTTGATATAAAAACGGTCCTCCGTACAAAAAGCCCAGACATAAATATGATAAAAATCGCCCTTTACATGAAAAAACATAATGGAGCTTAACCGATATCCGACAAATGACATCGATTATGTAGATTTAACGCTAATTCTTAAAGCATACTCGTAAACAACGGGATCATAAACTCGTGTTTTACAAGCGCAATATTGCTAAGGAATAAACTCTGGCTGGATTGGCATTTCTATCAAATAATATTATGAGGTCACACACAGGGTGCGCTCGTACTTTGTGCAAACTGGAAAATAACTACTAACCTAGAAAAATATACAAGTACCACACAGGTACTAGTTAGTTAACAGTGATAAATCACGGAGTGCAAATTGACTTGCCAAGAAAATATATTTTTTGCTTTAATCCACTCACTTTAAATTAAATTAAATTTCATTTACTAATTATTATTTTTTTTAGTGAAAGACATGCATTCTCTGGTTACGAAAAAACGGGACAAGCCGAGGAAACCGAAATGGTGGACGAGACGTATGACTTGCATCACATCGGCTAGGTAAAAAATCCCATCCCATTCCCACTCCACGCCTCTGTTCTCCTTAGGAAAGAGCCCATAAAAGAAAAAGGATGCAGCTCCAAGTAGAAAAAACATGAAATATTTAACTTCAGTCAAATAAAATTTTTCAAACAGTAACAAGTTCAGAACTTATGTATTTCTTTTTTATCTTTTCCTTGCTTAGGGTTTTTAATCCAGTAAAGATCTTTTCCCTAAGAAAACACTAATGTAAAAATAAACTCAGTCAAGTAAATAAAACCATCAGATGGTGATAGTAATAAGGCCTAATGAGCCGCAGTACTAGTCAGATAGTCATTATGAGGGGTATTTGTATAAGCCCCAGCTAGTTAGTAGAGGATTACGAAAGAATCCATAAAATCAAAAAAAAAATCTGGTTACGAATAACCTGACAATATTTGAAAAACTCCTTCTGCCATCGTAATAAGCGGAAAAAGTTGCGTGTGCCATTGCTCAAGCAACTTTTTCCGGTAATAGGTCTTCATCATTATGAGGACCTATTATTACCAGCTGGGTGGACAAACGCGTTGAATTCCCACACGGGCTTCGTGGGTTCAACTCCTCTGCTGGCTAAGTTCTCCATCATTGCACAAGCAACGTCTTCCGCTTAATATGATGGCAGTAGGAGTTTTTCAAATATTCTCAGGTTATTCGTAATCCGGGAACGTTTATTTTTCTACAAAAAACATATATTTAAATATTTAGAGTCCCATGATTATTTAAAAAAAAAATTAAATGAACCCTTTTTAACAAGATACCTAAATCATACATATAGTATTTTATTTTAGAAATATTCGCTTGTTACGATTCAATTTTAATTGAAATATTAAGATGCAAATACAAAGGTACACACTTGCGTATGTATCTTTGCAAACAATCACTTGCACGTGTACTATTTCGTTTACTGAAGCAGTAATTTACAAATATGTTTCGCTCACCCTGTATGTAACTAACATTCGCATATTCCCAGAGTTAGCCCGACATAGGGAATCAAGTCCGTAGTTTTCTTTGTGAGACTTGTCGTCACCAGCCACAGACAATCCTTATTTCGCTCATAGACAAACCATTGAGGTCGATCAAAATAGATTCCAGATAGGAAAATTTAGCCTTGTTTTTTAATGTACCTACGCAGTTTTTTGTTGTTACACACGCAACGTCAGAGCAAATAACGATGGCCCGGAGGCCTTCATTCCATAAATCAATTTGGGAAAAGAAGAAATCAATAGTGATTGATGGAGTTTTGATATTATTGTTAACTCTTATTCAAACGGTGTTTGTTATAAAGAACTATAAAAATGACGGTTTTTGTGACTTCTTTATTACGGGATACGGGGAGAGGGAGATAAAAGCAGTATTAATTGGGTTCCTGGACTTCTATTATCTTTAAAAAGTAATTTCTGACCTTAAAACGTGTGTGGAAGACTCTGTCAATACCACCCTGGTGAGACCACCATTCGGAAATGAAACTTTACATTGCTTGGAATCTCAGAGCAAGAATATGTATGGAGAGAGAGCTACATATTTTTACCCAACCTATACAAATTTACGATAAATCACTTTCTCCGGGTTTTTACGCCGTAAACCGTGAGACAGAAAGAGACAAGTTCTCGCACAATATAGCACCGCTTTTAGGTATGCAAGTAGGTTCTCCGTCTCCCGCGTCTCCGGCGACTCCGCCCACTACGTTTTGTTATGCAACATAACAGGACAGAACTCAACGGTTTTTTTAGGTTATATCCTATAATTTTGTTTATAACAATACTGTGAAAAAGTGGTTATACAAACAAACAAAAACATTATGTCGATGTGTGCTATAAATGGATGTATAAATACCCTAGACCTAGCCCTAGCTACGCCCCAATCAGGAAAAAATCATCAATACTGACTACACTAGCGCTCCCTCCAAGTGTATATTATTGCTCTGAACTTGGAATGGTTTAATACCAAATTAACGTTGGGCGTCAAAATAGGATTAAGAAAGGGACGCTTAGATGGTTTGGACATGTAGAGCGAATTAACGAAGAAAGGAGTGTGAAAAGAATATATGATGCGAAAGTGAATGGAAGAAGAAGTGGAGGACGCCCGAGAAAGACATGGCACGATCAAGTAAATCAAATATTTGAATCGGGTCACGTGAAGAGTCGAAATAACAGAAGATTATGATGAATGTAAATGAAGCAAGGAGTGTGTGCCAAGACAGAGTTATATGGCGGTCCGTTCTCTCTGCTTACCCCTGCGGAGAAACGGCGTGATGGTTAGTTAGTTATTCAAATGAAACCTTCGTGCAGTTTTCTGACAGCCTCTTTATTTCAGGAAGTGGGATGTCTTCTCAATCATATTGTAGGAAGATTCTTGGTTGTAAATAATAAAAATAATCACACAATATATTTCCCAGTATACAGGAATGTGTTTTTCTATATGAGAGGGAGAGATAGCCAACTCGCAAAATAGGATTGTTTGTTTTGGTGAAAACGTAGGTTATATTTTCGGTCCTCTTGAACGACAAAAAACAGCTGACACAGGCAGAAACCTCCTTGACGATGGTCATACCGTAGAGCAGCTTCTAGGGCTCCTCGTTGTTGCGGGTGTCATGCTGCATGATCCGGAGAATGATCCTGGTCGTCTCGTTGTCCCTGGCGGTATTGCCGGGCAGTTCGAGCACCTTGGCGTTGCCCTTCCCCCTGGATATTCTAGATTGAACCCGCTAACGTCTTTAATAGCTCCTCGCACACCTTCGTTAATCCCTAGCCAAGGCCGTTGTTAGTTGGTTTTACGGTGGGCTGCGCACCGCCCAGTGTCTGTATTCTGCGCCGCTTCGCATTAGCGAAGTCCACGCGTAATCAGAGCTGTGTAGTGAGTTAAGTATTTTAATTTATATAAACTTGAATTAGGTATATTTGCGGCACGTTCCAAAATGGTAGATACTCTAAGTATCGCCCTGGTGAAAGACCACCATTCAGAATCGAAAGGTTGCTTGAAATGGCTTTAGCCGTGTTTTGTCACCAGATCTGAATAGCCAGGTACTTCCTAACCTTCCCCTTTATCATCTCCTTCCCCTCCCTATTATCTTCAGCCTCACAACATACCCCTATTGGGGATGCCGTAGTTTCACTGGCTCTAGATGGTTAAAGGCAGTTAAGACTCTCGTGCGGTATTCACGTAAAAAAGGTACTTCCCAACCTTCCTCTTCCCCATCTCCTTCTCCTCCCCACTACCTTCAGCCTCACAAAATACCCCAATTAAGGATGCCAAAGTTCTACTGCCTCTAGATGTTTGGGAGCAGATGGGACTCTTGTGCGGTATACACTATAAAAAATTAATAAAATAAAACTTAAATATGTGAAATGGTTATGTCAAAATTTCTGATTTCAATAACTAGTTGCTTCCCAACCTTTAATTTCCAAACCTTCTCCCCCTCCTTGGGTCCCTTTAGTCTCACTGCATTAGGTATGAAAAATCCCAAATTATTCCCAAACGATTGGGACTTTGTCGTGTGAATTAAAAAGCTATATTAAAAATAAATTCATTTAAGGGTGAGTGTCTAAATCGTAGGGGTTGCGACGCGCAACAGCACGAGCAGTGTTACCCCTTCCCCACGTTTAATTTTTCTTTAATACGCCACTCTGATAAAGTGACCTTTCCAGCGACAGCATTAAAACATGCCACATCGTAAAACGACCGCATTTCCACAAAAGAAAGTTCCACCGAACGCGAGCACATTGCTACAATGATGACATTTTGAAAAATAGCAACTTTTATGGACCCATCACAATGAAATTCGAACCCATTCACAAAGATGCCTGCGTCATTGTGTCAAGTTGCTAAAATTAGACAATGTGGGTTTCCATTTGTGATATTTTATTTTGTCAACACACAAAACTTAGCAGAGTACAAACGGGTTTTAAAAAACAAATTGCTTAAAAAATCCTACATATGAAAAATTACTAGTTTTTGTACGTAGAATAAAACTTTACGTATTATTTCTAACGTCCTTGATTTGCTGAGTTTCGGTTTTCTCCTCACTTGTATCCTTGGAGGACATGGAGAGGTGCCTTTGCGAAATAGTGTAGTCTGGTCGGTTGACTTCTTACTGACTCGATAGAAAGAGACAAAGATATATGAAAGGATGTTGGATAGCCTATTAGTTACCGCCCACATGGAATTCGGATATTTTTAATAAACACATAACACATTAAACAAAATAATATCAATACACCATTAAAATGATTTATAAAGTCAAAATATAACACAAACACTAATTACAGAAGGTTTGCCTAAATAGTGATGGAGGCTTTTTGTTGATTTTATGTCTTTATATAATTAAAAATGTGAAAATTCTAAAGTTCCGTCAAAAATATTTAAAACTGTTGAAATACCTCTGAAAAGTTATGTTTTATAACCTTTGTTTGGTCGTATTTGAACATTCACGCATAGCACATATCACAACATCATGTTTGATTTATTTGTATGACCACTGCAAGTTTTTTAATCAACACAAATATAGGAAATAACCTCAAAATACGTTGCCATTAAAATTAGCGCGAACGGAGAAAATTCTTACATACTTAGAAGTGCTGCAATATTGTGTGATGACTTTTCTTGTCTCTTCCTCTCTCATGGTATACGACGTAAAAACTCGAAGAAAGTGATTTATAGCAAATTTGTATAGGTTGGGTAAAAATATTTAGCTCCCTTTCCATTTATATTCTTACTCCAAGCCTGTATCCTTGTCACTTAATGTCCTCACTGTCTACTGAAAATCACATGACTAAATCATTGCCGGCCTCCATAGTTAAGTGGTAAGACGCTCGACTACGAATCCAAAGGTCGCGGGCTTAAACCCGGCGTACGCCAATAACTTCTATTTAATTAATATGTGTCGTAACACATTTAATTCATATAAAAATAATAATAAGTATATTTGCGGCATGTTCCAGAGTGGTAGATACTCTAAGTATTGCCCTGGTGAAAGACCACCATTTAGAATCGAAACGTTGTTTGAAATGGCTTCAACCGTGTTTGGTGACCAGATCTGAATAGCCAGGTACTTCCCAACCTTTCTCTTCCCAATCTCCTTCCCTCCCCACTACCTTCAGCCTCACAACATACCCCATTTGGAGATGCCAATGTCAAAAAAAAAATAAAAACAATAATCAAAGAACAAGATATATATGTATATATATATATTTATATATATATATATATATATGTATTTTTTTTATGTTTTCTTGTTTGAATTTTTAGGATCTTTACCTTATAATGCTCTAATATTGATGTTTTTAAGTGTCAACACGTTAACTGTCTTCAATATTATTTCCTTCTTCTCTGCCTGGAGAAATGTGTTCACGTTCAAACATTATTTTCACCTGGATTTTTCATACCCTTAGCTTCTAATAAATTGTTTTTATTCTTTTAATGCACACACGCACTGTTATACCCATATATGAACATTTTTCATGAATTTTTAATTAGCATACATATTGTAGCTGGAAATGCAAAAGGACTTATGCAACACTTTTGCCACAAAATATACTTTGAAATTTGTGGAATATTACTTTGTAACTTCCTTAAACGAATAAAACTATATAAAACCACAGTCAAGGCTATTATTTATTCATTTGGTAAATTTTAGCGTAAAGTGGAGTAAACCGAACTCAGTTTACGGTAGCTCCTGTTATTTATTCATCCAGTACTTCTGTCTTTGTAACTCTTTCCATCGATGAAACATATATATCATTCCGCAGTATATCCCACGGACTTAAATGAGGATAGACATACACTAGAGTAAATCCTTTGTTCCATTTCCCACCGCAGCTATCAAATTGATCCGCTCAAGTGGAGTCCGCCACGTGTTATACGAGTCGAACAATGGCCGCCAGGATTACTTGAAATCCAGGTTCGAAGTAATCTGAACATTTTTGAGAAATAGCAAAGATGGTAATAATAATAGTAAAAATAATAGTTGCCTTATTTATAAAGCGCCATTTTTGTGAAATATCACCTCAAGGGCGCTTAACAAAACTTAAAAGCCATGGCTTAATTTACCATAAAACCTTAGAGTACATAGAGTAGTACCTATCCGAGGCAGTGTAGTCAGTTTTTGATGATTTTTACCGGACTCGGCCGACCTGGGCGAGGCCAAGACTATGGTTAGAGTATTTATACATCCATTCATATCACATATCGACATAATGTTTTTGTTTATTCGTATAACCAATTTTTCAGTAGTGTTATTAACAATAATATAGCATATAACCTAAAAATCGTTAGGTTGTGTCAAGTTTAGTGGCATAATACAAAATGTGGGCGGAGTCCCGCGGTGACCCAGGAGACCAAGATCATCGTTACAGTATATAGAAGCGGTGTATTATATTTGTTGTCTCTTTTTCTCTCATGGTGTACGAGTGAAAACCCGGAGAAAGTGATTTATCCCAAGTTTGTATAGGTTGGGTAAAAATAATTAGCTCTCCCTCCATACATTGTAACTTCAAGCATAAAACTATCTAAATACCTAAACCTACAAAATAACTTTGACAGCCTCTTTGGTCGAGTAGTAAGACGCTCGACTACGAATCCAAAGGTCGCGGTTTCAAACCCGGCGTGCGCAAATAACTTTTATTTAATTAATATGTGTCATAACACATTTAATTAATATAAAAAGTATATTTGCAGCACGTTCCAGAGTGGTAGATACCCTGACTATCGCTCTGTTAAAATACCACATTTCAGAATTGAAACGTTGCTTTAAATGACTTTAACCGTGTATGGTGAGCAGATCTGAATACCCAGGAACTTTCCGACCTTCCTCTTCCCCATATCCTTTCCCTCCCCTTCCCTCCACTTTCAGCATCACAACATACCCCGATCGGGGATACTATAGTCCCACTGGCTCTCGACGGTTGGGAGCAGTTGAGACTTTTGTGCAGTATTCACAAAAAATAAAACCTTATTTTTATTTAAACATGGGTTTTTTACATTTCTCACGTTCCGTGAAAAATTGACGAACTTTTTGTTTAGCAGTATATCGAGGATTGAACAATTCATTAGATAATTTAGATGCTAATAGACTAGCCTAATATATTATTATTCTGGTGAGTTTAAATGCTAACGGGTTAAACTATCATAGCTGTGTAAATTAGGGCAGTTCTGTTATTTATGGATAAGATTTTCTAAAAATGGTAAACTGTATTACCGTTTTATTAAAAATTTAATCTTCCAGAGATACTATACATGATATTGATGAAAAATAAGGATAACCTTGCTCTTCAATAGACCCATATTGCAGAAGGGAAGAAGTGGAAAAACTGAGAAGTCATTACAGAGTTGAGCTATTTAACACGAGGAAGGCGAAAAATGTCGAGAATTTTTCTAAGGATAAATATAATTGAAACAGTTTTATTAGCTCACTTTAAAAAGGTCCGCATGCTAATGGATATTACACAGAAAACTGAACAAAATAAATCTGATCAAATTAGGTTTTTTTCTTATGGAGTTTTTTAGATTTTTATTAGGTAATTTAAATAATAATAAGATCGGGATTCAAGAGAAGATTTGACATTTTATTTTAGAGATTACGTGCAGTGGCGTAGAAACATGAAGGAAAGGGAGATTTAGTGGTAGATACTCTCAGTATCGCCCTGGTGAAAGACCGCCATTCAGAATCGAAACTTTGCTTGAAATGGCTTTAGCCCAGATTAGAATGGCCAAGTACTTCTCAACCTTCCCCTTCCCCTTCCCTTTCCCATTCCCTTTCCCCTTCCCAACATTTAGTCTCACAACACTCCAATTGGGGATGTCATGCGGGGGCTTAGGATCACAGGGGCATATCTTATTTGAAAACCCGCAGAGATAAGCCCTTGTGATTTGAAGCCCACGCATATATCGCGTGTACTCAAACGGTATTAAAATTTGTCAATTTAAAAAAATAATTACGGAATATCAAAATTTTGAAAAAATCTGAAAATGTTCTCCTGAGAAAGGTAATATTTTGACAAAGGTTGAAAGATTTTTTCTGCAATTAATTAACGAGTTCAAAGATCTCATCTACAAGGTAAGGTTAGTTTAGGTTAGGTTTTTATATGTTTATTGTAATTTTGGATGTGATGTGACGCGAGTACGTAACAATCTAATATTTTATAAACTTCCAAGAATTTCATCTACAAGGTTAGGTTAGGTCGCAAGTCTCCAGACGGTATTACTCGTGGGAAGTTCCCCTAGCAGAGGCCGAAGTATATTGGGTGGGCAAGTTAAGTAGAACGAATGGGACAACTCGGTGTGGAATTGTCCAGCGTGACGCACCGCGTTCCGTCGGCGCTGTTTTCATTTCTAATTTCCACTGCGGTCGGCCACGTGGCTCGCCGCTACACGAACCGAGTCAACTTAAGCCGCAGGCGGCGAGCAAAAAGGATCCACGTTTGCGGGTCTACCCAAATCAATTTACATGTTGATTGTTTGACTTTTCTACTACCAACCGGCTTTTAGAAACTTTTCTTCGAAATCTGCTTATCTCGCTGAACCATTTTGAAATATGGAACAATCCATATGACTTCTTGTCTTATTTTGTGATAGATATATTTTTTTATATAGCGAATACCGTACAAGAGTCCCGATTGCTCCCAACCGTCTAGAGCCAGTGAGACTATGGCATCCCCAATTGGGGTATGTTGTGAGGCTGAAGGTAGTGGGGAGGGGACGGATATGGGGAAGAGGAAGGTTATGAAGTACCTGGCTATTTTTAAGCAACGTTTATATTCTGAATGGCGGTCTTCCACCAGGGCGTTTGACTAGATCTGCATAATCAAGTACTTCCAAGCCTTCATCTTCCCATATCCTCCCCGTCACGCTAACCTTTAACCTCACAACATACCCCAATCAGGGATGCCATGGTCCCACTGGCTGCAGATGGTTGGGAGCAGTTGGGACTCTTGTGCGGTATTAACTGTAAAATAGTTAGATACGATAAGTATTGCATACAACACGTTATTTCATCAAAATGAACGATGTTTTATTGAACTGGAACAGTATTCCAATTTCAATTCGAGTTCCAGTTTAAAAACAAACGAAAAACTTTTTTAAAGCCGTCAAAAATAATCAGGAACCTATATTCTGTGCAATTTTCTTTTTCCACTTTAAGTTGTCTTAAATTGGGCTTAATTATATTATTAAACCTTATTTGGAGGCACGGCCCAGCGCCGTCGCCCCGAGGTCAAAAGAAGCACACTATTTGTATTTCTGTCAGGGTCCGTCACCCTCACTGGCCAGAAGACTAATCTATATGCGCCAGTCCCCAGTCTCGCCATGCCACAGGTCTGCAAGAAGCCTTAAATAAACTTTACAGTTTTACGATCAAATAAAAAAAGGCTTGTCAGTCGCGGCCTGACGTTCATAGATAAAATTGGATTGATTTAAAATGGGTGATTTTTTTGTTGGGGGTAATGAAAGAGGGGAGGTGTAGTGGGTATTTACTTCGTCATGTTCCATTTCGGAAGGCTTTCAATTATGTAAGGTCCAATCGTCGTAAATCGTAATTTATCTTTCTGACTTTAACGCAACAGTTAATTTTAGTCGAGATGTTGTCAGAGCCAAGATTTGCACATCAATTTAATTCACATTTTAAAGGAATGCGACGCTGTTCAAATTGGTGCACGAAAAAAAGATGGTAATGCTTTAAAACAGCATGCATTCAAAACTAATTAGTATAATTTTCAGCGTAATATGAATTTGATTTGAAATTTAATGTGATTGCTTTGATTTACAAAGGAAAACAATTCAATTAATGATGTATTCGTTAACTTAACTCAAATATCAAAATGAATAGACAATAAATCGCTTAGATATCTTAAAAAATGGCTTTAAATGAAGCATCAGTTAACGGGCTGATTTTGCTTGGATAATATATATAAATTATGAATCAATTCAGAGTCAATGCATTGCATCAGTTTGACCGGTTAATATCTGAGTGAACAAACGTGTCGGATTCCCACCCGGGCGTCGTAGCTTCAATATCTATGCTAGCTAAGTCCTCCGTCATTGCACAAGCAACATCTTCCGCTTATTATGATGGCGGTAGGAGTTTCTTTTTAACATTGTCAGATTATTCGTAACCCGATAATGATTTCATATTTCGACGCCGGAAAGGCAAAAGGGCTTAAGCGCCATTTTAGGAAGTTTACACCAGAGCAGTTTTGTTTTGTTTTACAATAAAATTCACAAGCCTACAGTACCTGGTTGGATTTTGAAAAAAAAGGTAACTCAGGTAACTCAATGCTCTCACTGAGCTACCTGAAGCAAAAAATAGCTTTAAAATTTCCAAAACTTGTGTCGCTTAAGTCAAGCTTTCTCTCAAACGGAAAATATATTTTAGATGGCTGAAGGGCCACAAAAGTCTTCAGAGTTAAACGAGAGTCAGAGCATTCGATGCGGAAACAAAAGCTGATCAAAACTGCATCTTTAACTCATTATTGACGAAAGTGCCGTGTCCTGAAAAACATTTTTTATTAACCGTTTTTATTTATTTTATTATATTTGCATATAGACCGCACACTGTCTTCATCTTTTATTTCTAGTCACATTATTAATTATTTTATAGACCTCACCTTCTCTGTTGTAACTCATTCAGTTCAACATTCCTTGCAGTGCACCTAAGTGGACGTTACATTGTTTCTGAAAACAATGAATTACTGTTCCTCAATCATCACTCTACTAATTATGGATATCATTCTCCACTGTCCAGAATTTCGAGACTTGTTAACTCAAGTCATGATCTTGAAATTTTTGGTAGCATTCTAAATGATTTTCGTCATTCTTGCAACTCAACAAGTCCAACATTCCTCGCCGTAGACTCAGAAAAAATGGATGGCTGTTCCTCAATCATCACTCTACTCATTATGGGTATCATTCTCTACTATTCAGAATATCGAGACTTGTTAACTCAAGCCATGGTTTTGAAATTTTCGGTACCAGTCTAAATGATTTTTGACATTCTTTACGACTCTACCAAAACTTTGACTTGATACCTTGGCTTTGATTTGAATGTTCTTTCTTGTGTATATTGGTCCTATTTTTGTCATTGCTTCATTTAATATTATGCATGTGCTGTTCTTTCTATGTTGCTCTTTCTTCCAATTTTTTTTTGTAATTGGACTTTAGTCCGATAGTTTATTACTAAATAAATCTATCTTTTTGTGTTAACCTTTTTATTTCCAATTTTTTTATGTATTTATTTGCATTGTTCCTAGCTTAAAATTATTTTAAAAACCGCACGGTCGTAAGTCTAAAATCGAAAATCTCTTTAAATAATAAAATATCACAAAAAGTTAACCCCTAATGATCACACTGAAAAACAAAAAGAACTCCAAAAGTTTACCGTCTGAGTACTTTCAGTAATGGCATTGGATGTTGGCTGTATTTACTGCGACTCTTTTCACCGCCCTTTATTTCCTCCTCAAGAGTCAAAGTTTTTCATTTTGTTTTTTCTTCTCCGTTTGTTCCATTGGCTTTCCGTCACTCTTGTTTTGTTCCGGAACATAAATTTTAACAAGTTTTCTGATTAACTTGCAAAATATTTTATTTATTCTTGTTTCCGAATGCGCCTCGTGATTTTTTTACAGCGGGGTGATTCGATTCCAAACTAACTAACTAACCATCACGCCGTTTGTCCGCAGGGGTAGGCAGAGAGGACGGACCGCCATATAACTCTGTCTTGGCACACACTCCTTGCTTCATTCACATTTACACATCGTCTCATACATACTCTTCTGTTATTCTGACTCTTTACATGACCCGATTCAAGTATTTGATTTACTTGATCGTGCCATATCTTCCACGGACGTCCTCGACTTCTTCTTCCATTCACTTTCGCATAATATTATATATTCTTTTCACACTCCTTTCTTCGTTCATTCGCTCTAAGCGTCCTTTTCTTGATCCTACTCACTACGCTTACATCAGCCTTGCATTCTTTCCGGATATCCACATTTTTAATACGGTCATATATGGTTTTACGCACATCCGTCTCAGGAATCTCATTTCTACAGCATTCGTTCTACTTTCGTCTATTCCTCTGCCAGTTCCATACCTCACTGCCATACATCAGGGTTGGTATAAGCACTTCATTGTGGACTGCTAGCTTCGCTTCTTTGGACAATTTCTCATTTGCGCCAACAGCGTTAGGTCCTCCATTAATGGAGTTTCCTGCATTCACCCTTCTTTCAATATCCTTTTCAGCCTTTCCGTCTCTCAATACACACTGACCATGATTCGTTAGTCATTTAATGAATTTATAACTTTGAAAGTCAAAATTTCACACAACTCTTTTCGTATTAAGTCATTTTTGTACACCATCAAGATTTTTTTTTAAACACAATATATTACAATAAAGTCAGATAATATTAAACGAAAGAGATGAAACGTCAAATGAGAAGGTGGTAAAAGAATAATAAGAAATTTTATAAGCTTACGGGAAAAATATACCTAATATTGGACCACTGGAAAAATTAAACTAATTATTTAGAATATGAATTTTAATTTTAATGGCTTTCTTTTTGATGATGCTTAGGCTTAGCGAAACTGGTCGGTCATAAAAAATAATATAAAATCTGTGGTCTTATATGAAGTTATTATTTCATGTTCATTAAATACGTCAAACCACAAAGTGATTGCTTTTTACGAAAATACATTATATTTATGTTGATGCTCTAGGACTATTATTTACTGAAAGCCAGTTTTCTGGCAAACGTTTTTTAGGTTAATTTGAGAAATAAACTAGGCACAAGGAATAACGAGCGTAAAACCGATGTTAATGTTTAAGACTGTATATCAGAATTTATTGTAATAATTTATTTTTTAAAATTTTCTTGATGGTGGACAAAAATGACTTTATACGAAAAGAGTTTTGTGAAATTTTAACTTCTATAACGATTAGAAGTAGCGAAAATTCACGCTGACATTTTGTTAAGCCACCAAAAACATGAAAAAACATTTGTTTAACATTAAATGAACATAAACGTCTACACTAACTCTGACTTGGCATTCAGAGTGCGACACATACTACGTTACGTTAGGGTGGAGAATTTCCCTTGAAATATAAATGAATTAGTAGGCAAACATTTGGTTCAAATAGAAATTAATTTATTTTAATATTTTCAAACAGCCTCAGCTTTGTGTCTGATGCTTTCTTTGTAAACCATAATAATATTTGAATAATTTGTATAGCGCCGTTTTGTGAAAAGTCACCTCAAGGGGCTCTGTACAAATTTTAATTCCTAGGCTCTATCTTATTACTAACTACGTTTAATCTAAGCTATATTATTATTTATTTATATTATGTACATAGAAAGTATATGGAAGCATACTTACCTGGCAGGTCACTTCAGATAAACACGATTAAAAAAAAAGTTTAGAAACTTGAAAGATACAGTTTAGCACTCGGTGGACATGATATTGGAAAAATGATTCGATTTTATGGTAAAAGAGAAAGTGTCGTAATGGGCATTCATAATTTGTAGTACAATATAGGGATGTTTTCAAAATGCATATTAATATCTAAAGGTGATTCGTCGCTCAACAAGAAACATATTATGGTAAAAAGCTTCCACTGACCATTACCCATGGCCGGACTACTCGCACTGTAAATTTCACCTGGTCAGTTAGGTTTTTTTTTATTGATTTAATGGATTCTTTCGTAATCCTCTGCTAACTTACTGAGGCTTATTCAAATACCTCTCATAATGTCTATCTAACTAGTACTGCGACTCATTAGGCCTTATTACTATCACCATCTGATGGTTGTATTTAATTGACTGGATTTAAGTTTACATTAGTGAGTTCTTAGGGAAAAGGTCTTAACTGGATAAAAAAAACCCTACCTGGTCAGTTAGTGTAAATAAATATTGTTCGATACTGTACTCTAGATGACGATTTTTTTTAATAAGGTTTTTACCCAAGAAAAATGACTTAAGAAAAGTATTATTGGAAAAGCTGGCAACACAAGACTGGTATCTATATTAAATTTAAGGATATGAAAGTCTGAAGGGTAAGTTTTTAATTTAGACTGAATTCCATTGAGCTCGTTGTGCATCTTAGTTCCGGAGGAAGGTTTTTCGAAGCCTTCGGCCCCGATACTCCGAAAGCGCGATCTGCAAGCTTAGCATTTGGATTGCGTTTAGGTTTTATCAACTAATAACAATCATACTTGGCTAATTTGTGAGGCGCCATTATCGTGAAATTTCACATCTAGGGCGCTTTAAAAAACTTAAAAACTATAGCTGAATTTACCATAAAACTATCTAAATACCCAGAGCCCTTGCTAAAATTACCTTATTTATGTTTACATATTAGTTATTTACATTTGTCGCCGGCTGTGAACATTTGTCGAACTTTTTGTTTAGCAGTAGATCGAGGATTGAGGATCGCGGATCATTAAATAAAAATATCTTATTATTCTGGTGAGTTTAGATGCTAACGGGTTAGCCTAGCTGTGTAATTTAGGGCAATTCTGTTATATATGGGTATGATTTTCTGAAAAGATGAGTTTTGAGGGTAGCTCTGAACTCTGTCGAGTCTTTTAATATTCTCAGTTCATGAGGTATTCTATAGCTATTCCAGGCTTTAAGACCTGACGCTCCGCAGCACGCTCCCCGAACTTAGTGTGCGCTTTGCTTCCTTCAACCTTCCGATAGCCGATGACGTTGCCGATCTAAGGGTTCCGATAAGTAAGCCGGAGCCATTCCGTTAATTGATTTAAATACCACCCAGCAAACTTACGACTGATTTTTTCCGGACATTTAAGCCAGTGAAGATTATTATTATAAATATGGAAATATTGAAAATAACTATGTTGTGGAAAGAAAGGATACCACGTCGGACTGAAGCGTCGATCTCCTTAGCGATACGAATGAAATGGAATGGTACGTTTCGGTTCTGACAACCCTCGGTAATATATAAATTGCATGTGAACATTCTTTAAATTCTGTTTCCCTCCCGCTGAGACCCACGAATTCCACCCCGTTCACGAGGAATCCTGTTTCGCATACTGAAAATCCCTCACAATCTTGTCCAAAATTTTTGAGATATATTTTTTCCTAGCCGTTTGCCTATGTGATTCAATATTTTATTTTTTTGTGTCTGAAAATAACTACCAAACAAGATTATTTCGAAAATATCGTCTAGAAATTTTACTGGTATTAATTCTGTTGGGTAATTTTATGTGACGTTTTTTAATATCATTTCTTTGAATAGAGTTTCATTTTTAAAACGTTAATGTAGAATATTCTTAGTATTTATTTATTCATCTTAAGTAAGATCCATACCATGTGTGTTCTAATGTTTGGCCGGTTAGAAACTGAGTGGACAAACGCGTCAGATTCACACCCGTCCGTTGTGAGTTCAATTCCTCTGCTAGCTAAGTCCTCCATCATTGCACAAGCAACATTTTACGCTTATTATGATGACAGTAGGAGTTTTTAAAATATTGTCAAGTTATTCGTAGCCCGGGAATGTTTGTCTTTCTTTAAAAAATAAAAATAAAATAACGTAAAAGATTAAATATACGTACAGACAAGGTTATTTCAATCGTATTTTTCTAAAACATTCAATAAATTTTAAATATTCGATTTCAATATTGAACATATGTAAAACACTAACAAATTAATGGTTATGGCAAAAAAAAAGTTTTTTAAAACGAAGAACATTGTATTATATATTTCAGTAATTGCTGTTGGAATTTTATTGTATAGTTGGACGGCCCGGTTCGTGGGAAATTTATATGTGCTTGATTTATTCCTTGTTGGCAATCTAACAAGTTTCTCATTTGTATGTCGCCATCGTAAATTATTTTTCCTTTTAATTCCTTGGACATTTTCAGTATTGTCCTGGTGAAGTACCAACAGTCAGAATCGAAACGTTGCTAATGAATCTAGCAAATATTATTTTCTTATTTTATAATATTATTTAATTTTCTTCAGAGTTGTTGACAAGTTCAAATCAGAAATATTTATATTCCACGAGTTCGAGAGATTTTTTTTTACTAATGCACAAAATTCTAGTTATTAGTAGAGATATTGGGATAATGCAGTTTATTAAATTAATGAGAAACATAAGAAAACCACACGATTCGAATGCCAGAACGACGAAAAACCAATGAAAAACTAAGGCAGCCATTATAACCGTCGTAATTTGTTCCATATCGTCGCCGGAAAGGCAAAAGGGCTGAAACGCCATTATGCGAAGGTGAAGTCAAAGCACTTTAAAGTTTGTTTTGTTTAACAACAAAATTATTAAGGTACTAAACCTGGTTGGATTTTTGAAAAAAAGTTGACCCAAGTAACTCAATGTTCTCACTGAGTTACCAGAAGCAACAAAAGGCAAAAAAAAGTCCCAAACTTGTGTCGCTTGAGTCAAACCTTCTTCCAAATGGTAAATATATTTTAGATGGCTGAAGGGCCACGAAAGTCTTCAGAACCAAACGAGATTCAGAGCAATCGATGCAGAAAAAAAACTGATAAAAACTGCATTTTTAACTATTTTTTTACCAAACTCATTAAGCCCTTTTGCCTTTCCAGCAACGATATGTTGTCAAAGTAAAAATATTTTTTTTACAAATTAAATGCATCTTTTAAAACAAGGTTACATTTGGATGGACACAGTAATGGCTTAACGCATGGGAAAGGAAGCTAAGGGTAGATCGCATCGCAGAACTTGGAGAGTTGGAGAGGGTTCTAATAGCACTAATGGATGTGCCGAGACGTCTCTCGGGCCTGGAGGAAAGCGTTTTGCTTTGGCCGTCTGGCTCTGTCTGGGAAACGTGTTTAGAAGAGCCAAGCTTTTTCTCAAATTATTCTCTTTCTGTGTACTGTACCTCTGTCTGCAGAACGATATTTCGAGACATTGTTTTATGTAAATAATGTGTACTTTTGCAATGCATTGTGTTGGCATGCAAATGAAGTAACAAGTTTGTTTAAAAACCACATCGTTCGCATCGACCTTGGTTCTATCAGAACAATCAAGTATAAAAACATGATATAGTAAGTTAAAAACAAATCACTATTAGTAACTATTTGAATATTAGTTTTAGGGGAAACTAGCCGGCATTGTAATCTACAGAGAAATTAATAAAAATAAAAATAAATTATGTGAATACCGCACAAGAGTCCTAAATGCTCCCAATCGTCTTGGAGCCAGTGGGACTATGACATCCCTAATTCGGGTATTTTGTGAGGTTGAAGGTCTTGGGGAGGGAAAGTAGATGGGGAAGAGGAAAATCGGGAAGTACCTGGCTATTCAGATCTGCTCCCTAAACACGACTAAAGCCACTTTAAATCAAGGCGATTCTTCGAGTATCTTTCACTCAGGAGTATGTTTTCTTTCTATTGTGTTTTTCTTAAGTAGTTTTCCGCGAGATTTTCGTTAATGCAGTTCAAATTGCCATCAGTGTAACTAGCTTGTATGGATAGGATTTTTTTTAAACTGCAGTATAGAACCACGGAACAAGTCATTCAACAACTGATAAATGTTTAAATCTGCGGTCCCTTATGCGGCGGCATGAACTAGTTGTTTTTAAACATCACACAAACATTTTGAGCCTCCAAAAACCTATGAAACATTTCAAACTCTTTTAAAACACAAAAACGCATTTAAAAGACACTTCTAGAGCTTTGTGTTAAGTTTTAAATGAATCTACAATAATTAAAAACACATGTAACAACTCTTTTTTATTTAGTTTCACTGAAAATTCACATATTTTCTCAATACACCCAATTTAAGCCACAAAGCTTTCTAGTAAAAGAGCTCTTCTCTCGTTACAGAACCATATTATATATGTCTGTGAAAATGGTTGTTCCATTTTGCGCATTCGAATTTAACAAATACATAATATTATTGAAGTATTGGTATCAGGCATCAGTTCGGCGGTTGCAGTAGGCTGGAGCCACGCCGGCTGCCAATGCGGCGGGAACGAGCGTTATTCGCGCGGGAAAATAGAAAACCAGAGAAAAAGCAAAAGAAAAATGTTCACCTTCGTTATCCATAGGCGTGCATGCATGATGTTTACAGCTCGACACGGTTAGCTTTGCAAACGGCTGAAAGATGAACCAAAGACGTCATGTTTTTTGTAATTGGGCTGCCAAAATATTTTTCGAACTTCGTTGTTTTTATTTTTATGATATTAAGCGACATCTATGGGAAAACCTTCTAAATTTAATGCACGCTGAGAAACGATCTTTTTTATCTACATTATCTCTCAATGTTTTGTTAAATATAGATCCCGAGTTTAATTTTATCCCAGCTGTTACTATTACTCCACTAAAAGTACATTATATTATTAAATGTCAAACTTTATTTTTATTTTTTTTATTACACTATTGCATTTTTATCATTATTGCTATGTTTGAGTTTAAAACTTTGATTTAAACCCTAAAAAAGGTTGGTCAAATCTCAAAAATACTATATTTTGTCAATTACCCTGTTTTACATTGTTTTTACTATGTACAAACTGTTTAAAAAAAATCCATAAAGTGCCACTTTTTGGTACAACATAAAAAGTTGCCTATAAGAAGAGTTTGTTATTTTTTATTGGTCCAGTAATATAGTTATTTCAATTAATTTTTATATTTATAATAATATGCGTTTCAATGGGTTAATTGCTTTCTTTTTTACTCTAAAATAAATTTGGCATAATTAGATACTTAGTAATTATTTAGCATAATACGTGTTGTCTCTTTCAATTCATATTATCTGTCAGTTTATGTCTGTTCATTTATTATAATTTCAATATTATTCTATTGTTTTCTCATTGTTCTATTATTTTATTTTATATTTTGTTCTCTCTTTGTATTTATACATAACCGCACACTTCGTATTTTTGTTTGATTTATTTTTTACCCTGATAATGATAAGACTAAGCAAAACCAGTCGGTCACAAAAAAAATAAAAATAATATCCGCGGTCTTATGAGAAAGTTTTTTTTCATTTCTTTATAATAATAGCTATTAAATCTAAAGTTAAGCGTGTCAAGCTGTGTTTGAGCGGGGAGAATTGAAAACCAGAGAAAAAGTAGAATAAAAACAACTTCGTTATCTATGGGCGTGCATGCATGATGCATAGACAAGAGTGAGGCATAGACTAGAAACTAGAATAATGGTATTTCAGCAGGAAGCGAGAGCCGGGCGATATTTTTACGTTGTTTATGTTTATGTCAAATTATCATCCCTTTTACGAACTCCGATATGAAATATGAACGGGTATTTATGGCAGAGGCGGGGCCCCTTAAGAGATGAAACGAAGGGTAAGATATTGCGAACAATACAATAACAAACTCTTCGTGTTTACGACCCCGTGGCTGGCGGAATTTGCGTTTTTCGGAATTAAGATACTCCCCTATCGTGTACGAAATCTGACATATAATATGTCTACTAAATGATATTACATACTTACCTAGGAGAATCCACTAATTAAATATAATATTTTTGATAAATCAAGTGATATTTTTACAAGCTCAATTATTTTTATCGTTTTCTTAGTGTTGTCATCTCCTGACAGCGATGAACGTTTTGATAGAATTGCGGTTTTTTGCTGACAAGAAACTTAGATGAATTAAATAATGTGGATACGTTACCGAGACAACGCGCCTGCTTGCACTAAACCAAATCAACGAGACATACCTTGGAAACACGCTTCATATAGCTATCTCTTCCGCACACACATATTCTTTGAATGGCTATCCTTTTCATATGCGAGTGAAACATTTAGTGGTGCAACAGTAATGGTGCTACATTTTTCGTAAGATTTCTATGAATTTGACGTGTCTTGCATTTTATGTCTATGACAAGAAAGGGGTGTTTTTTTTCAACCGAACGTAACATAGATGTTAACCTAAATACCTACCCACAATATATATATATTTTTTTAAATAGTGTTTTGTCATCGATTTTTTCTGTTCAAATCCCCTCTCTCCGAGCGAAAAATATTTGAATTTCTGGCATTGTGAATGAATGCTTTAATAAATTCTATGTTGATGAATAAACAAATGATCTGATCGTTATTTTCAGTCAAAAGTTCAAAGAATGAAAACATAAAATATTTTGTTGAAGAGAATATATTTTATAACCGAATTTCCCAACCCAACAGTTTATAAAATATGTAATTTCATCCAGAAATATTTCAGTTGAATTAACAGGCAACACATGTTGAACTACAAATATTTATTTTATTTATAAAATACTACCTTTGAGTAGGTACTACCCAGTTTTGCCTAGGGATGATTTTTCGTTTAAAAATCATTTTAGAATTTAACTAGTTGTTACCCGTGAAAAATCAAGGGATGCAACTTCACATACCAAGAAAAATTTATTAGTTGCTTTAATCCACTCATTTTAAATAAAGAATAATTTATGCTTAAAAAAGATCTTAAGTAGGTACTTTATTAGATAGGTGGGGAATTTCAAAAAAGATTATTTTTATAATTTGATAATTTCAATCAACATCGGTTCCAAATTAGAAAAGTTTACACTCGCACGGTCGTACGTACTTACAAAGCTAATTATTTATAGTTAATATCTGATAGTATTAATACGCTAAGCTACCTTCTGTACATAATTCGTTATGAAGTGCTAACGTCTGCTAAAGCTATACCGGCAATTTTTGCTCATACGTAAAAAAGTCTGAAATTTAATTCTGACTACGTTACTTTGCAATTCACTCACTATCTCTCTTTTGACGTGTGCTTCAAGACGAAACTAGTTTGAAATATATTATGTATATATGGAAAGAACTAAACTGCATCTTATCTTATTTGATCTCAATAAAAATGCATATTTATAAGCTCATGATAGAAATGGTTTTGCAAGCTGAAAAAAATTCATTGCCCCATAAATTCCACTTTAGATCACCGTTATAAAGTTCTTGCTGCTCTAGAAAACGTATTTTTTAAGTTATAATTATAGAGAAGATTTGGTAAAATATCACGGAATTTTAGTAAATTACTTGAAAAATAAATAAAAAATGCCACGAGCGAGAGTCGAACCCCTATCCACTGCTAGTAAGACAACTATGCTGACCATAACAACTATTACACCATTGGCGGCATAAATGTATTATAAATATGTACTGAAAATATGAATAAGGTATTTTTAAATTTTAGAATGTTACGTACTCACATCACATCTGTAATTATACCCCATTACTTATAAACGAGGTGTAAATGTTACGCGTTGTGTAAAGTGTAACTAAACCTCAGAGCAATAATATACAAGAGAGAGCGCTGCTGTAGTCAGTTTTTATGAGGTTTGCCGGACTCGGCTAGACCTGGGCGCGAATAGGACTAGGGCTAGGATATTTATGCATCCATTCATAGCACATGTCGACATAATGTTTTTGTTTATTCGTAAAACCACTTTTTAATGGTATTATTATAAACAAATATACAGCATGTAACCTAATAAACCGTTGAGTTATATTAATTTATTTTGCGTATCAAAACGTGTGGGTGGAGTCAACGGAGACGTGGGGCACGAAGAACACTCTTACAATACTTTAAAGCGGTGTGATAATTTGTGAAATTTTGTTGACTCTTTCTTTCTCATGGTGTACGACATAAAAACCCAGAGAAAGTGATTTATCCCATGTTTGTACAAGTTGGATAAAAATAATTAGTTATCTCTCCATATATTGTCACTTCGAGAACTAAACCAACGCTGAACCGGCGCGTACAAATCTAATAAGTAAGACGGTTTATGTTTGATTATGTACGCTTTACAGTGTTTGTGTGCTTTTTGTATGAGGGTTGTTTAAAATTACTGTTGGTATCTGTAAAAAAGTACCACCCTTATTCAGTCTGTTTTCGCGAATTCGCTCTAGCAAACTCTCGTATCACAACTGTGCTTTGTGTAGCTTAACATATTCTGCTCCGGGGAATTAAATTGTTGAATGCTGCAACAGTATTAGTAGAATATACTCACTCATTTGTTACATCGTAAACTGTGAAGTGAGCAGTGAATGTTCTCCGGAAAACCTGCAAAGAAGGAAAACGTTATTTTCACCAAACAGTTTTCATTTACAAATTAAATAGTGGCCTGTGTGTCTGTAAGATATTTTACATTGAATTTGTATTAAATTGAATACATTAAAATAGATTAGAGCGTAATGGGAGAAGTTCCAGGTAGACGTGAAGCGCTGAAGTAAATCAAATAAGTGGGTCAGTCACTTCTAGGGTCGGAATACAATGTCTCATGAATCTAAGACCCGGTTGAAGTGTTCGATTCACTTGATCGTTCCATGTCTTCGACGGCCCCGTGTTCGAGTGGGAAGACGCTCGACTACGAATCCAAAGGTCACGGGTTCAAACCCGGCGTGCGTCATTAATTTTTATTTAAATAATATTTGTCATAACACATTTAATTCATATAAAAATAAAAATAAAGTATATTTGCGGCACGTTCTAGATTGGTAGATACTGTAAGTATCGCCCTGGTGAAAGATCACCATTCAGAATCGAAACGTTGCTTAAAATAGCTTTAGCCGTGTTTGGTGACCAGATCTGAATAGCCAGATACTTCCCAACCTTCCTCTTCCCAATCTCTTTCCCCTCCCCACTACCTTCAGCCTCACAACATGCCCTCTTTGGGGATGCCATAGTCTCACTGGCAGACGGTTGGGAGCAGTTGAGACTCTTGTGCGGTATTCATATAAAAAATATATGTACAAATGTATTAAATAAATTTGTTTGCGCACACCGGGTTCGAACCCGTGACCTTTGGATTCGTAGTCGAGCGTCATACCGCTCGACCATCGGCCGTCAATAATATATATACATATATAATTTTTGCGTCACGTTCCAGGGTGGTAAGTATCGCCCTGTGAAAGACCACCGTGTTTGGCGACCAAATCTGAATAGCCAGATACTTTTTAGCCCTCCTCTTTCCTATCTCCTTCCCCTCCCCGCTACCTTACGTGCGGTTTTCACTATATTTGTTTTTTTTTTTTTAAATGTCTTTTTGAAACACCCTGACTTATTTTTTCATCGATGTGGGCATTATATTACCTGCTGTCACATTGACTCATTTCTCATTCATCCGCTCTAGGTATCAAAGCCTTAATAAAATCCCTTTATTCGTGTAAAATAAAATTAATCGCCCCTGTATTATTTCAGGATCTCTTCAATGCCCTCGGATTTTAAAAGCTACGATCAGTCACTCCTAAATTATTTTGATTTTGTTTTCATAAGAAGGGTTTTGTTTTCATAGGAGGATGAATAAACTCCATTAATGAAGGACTGAACTCTGTTGGCGCAAATAAAAAATGTCCAAAGAAGCTAAGCTAGCAGTCCACAATGAAGTGCTTTTATCAACCTTTTGTATGGCAGTGAGACATGGGACTGGGAGAGAAAGGATTAAATTAGAATGAATGCTATAGAAATGAGATCCCTGAGGCGTATGTGCGGTAAAACCATGTGTGACCATATTGAAAATGTGGATATCCGGACAGAATGCAAGGCTGATGTAAGTGTAATGAATAGAATTAAGAAAGAGACGCTTCGATGGTTTGAACATGTCGGGCGAATGGACGAATTTGAAAAAAATATATGACGCGAAAGTGAATGGAAAAAAAGTCGGCGACGCCCGAGAAAGACACAGCACGTAAAGTAAAATCAAACACTCACGAGTCAGAAAAACATTAAGTCTATATTCAACAGTTTTTTTTTGATTTCATCATAATAATACAAGGGTTAGGTAAAGTCATGTTTGTGTAAGATTAGGTTAGGTCAGGTCATTCAAAATGGTTAGGTTAGGTTAGGTTATATATGAAGCGAAAGTGGATGGTAGAAGTCGGGGACACCCGAGGATGAGAATCAAATACTTGAGTCGGGTCAGGTCGAGAGTCAGAATACCAACCCAGATGTATGACAGTGAGACATGGAACTGGCAGAGGAAGGATGAAAGTACACTGAATGCTGTAGAAATTACATCCCTGCGTGGTAAAACCTTGTTTCGCCGTGTTACATACGTGGAGATTTGTAAATAATACATGGTAAGCAGTGAACAAGAAAGGGACGCTTAGATGTGCCAGGAGAACTTATTTATTCATTTAATTATATGAGCCCTTATGGGCTTTTACATAACAGTGAAATATATAACATAAAATAATAGTGACACAAAAATAACATAGAGTAAATAATTAGCACCCAAAAACACAAGTAAGTTAATATGAAAATTTAATATGGAAATATTATAATGCAATAAATTAACAGTAATAATATTATTGAAAGAGGTAGCTTTCTTGTAACTAGATTCAGTGCAGTTGAATATATCTACTATTTCAGCGAAAAAAATACCCACTGCATGCAATCTAGGTACAAGCGGGTATCTAAATGACTCAGTCATGATATTATTGTTACTTTTAAAAATATTTTTGGATCGAGTGGTTCTGTTAGGTAGATGGAAGGTAATTAAACTAAGTGAATCGGGGCTGTCTATAATACCACTAACAATTTTAATAATAAAAGTCTAGTCGGAAACAAGCCTCCTGTCTGAGAGTGCTAATACTTTTAATTTTTTCATTAAATAATTATAATTTATGTTTTCAATAGGTAGACCGAGTTCGTAGTTAATGTATCTTAGAAATTTATGTTGCAATTTTTCAATGGAATCAGAGTGGATTTTAAAGTGAGGGGATTATTATATTCGACTTGACTTCAAACTAATGAAGAGTACAGGATTTTCAATGTAGAAATATTTTTAAATTCACTGGTAATTTTAAGCCCTTTCTTGTTATTATATTGATATGTGAGAAATTTTTTTATTTAGAATCGAAAGTAATGCCGAGGTCATTAATTTCGTTGACAGATGTAAGGGAAATATTATCAATTTTAAAATAATAGTCGAAAGGGTGAATAATTCTAAAAAATCTGATTGACTGGCATTTACTATTATTTAAAAAAAGTTGGTTAAGTTTACACCAATCATGTAACTTATTTAAATTAACTTGTATGTGAGAACAATCATCTGTGTTTTTTATGACTTTGAAGAGTTTCAGATCATCTGCGAAAAGCAGCACATGCACATTGTTATCAAATACATTAATTACGTCATTTAAAAAGAGCATAAAAAATAATGGGCCTAAATGTGAACCTTGGGGTACACCACTTGTTGCTATAAATTTGCAAGATAGCTTAGAGTTATTTGGTACTTGAAGAATTCTATTGGTCAAGTAGCTTTTTATCCATTCTAACAAATTACCCTCAATACCGAGTTTGCAAAGTATATTACGCAGGGTTTTATGGTTAACATTGTCAAATGCTTTAACGAAGTCCGTATATATTGAATGTACTTGAGTTTTATCATGAAGTGCACCCGATATAAATTGTTCATGATGACTTATGGTGTGAAAGTCCGACAAAGACAGAATTGTGTGGCGGTCTATTCTCTCTGCCCACCCCTGCGGAGACTCGGCTTAATGATTAGTTAGTTAGTCAATAATTATAATGATTACAACCATTTCGAGCAGAGTTTATGTGTTGTTTTAAAAATAAGTTTATCTACGAAGTTTCGGTAACAATGAAGCCGAAATCTGTCACACTTTACGAGTGGGACTACGGTGTGATAGCATTGGTAATAAGACTATAAGTAAAAACTGTAATAATTGTGAAAACGAGGACATTTCTGAGACTTTATTGCCTGCAAATAAGCGCAGATAAGTAATGCGAGTGCTCCCTGCAAATTACCTAGGGGGCGGTGGGCGGAGGCGGCACCAAACGCCGCACAAAGTAATGAACTTAGAGTAACCAAGAGACCTAACTTTGCGAAATTTTGTCCGCACTTTTTGACCAAGCAATGACCAAAGGGTGTGGCCTAAACTCGGAGTAAAATCACTAACAGGGTTGTCACAAATTAAGTAAATTAGGTATTTTGTTGTGAGTAGGTAGTTGTAAATCATTAAAAAGAATGAATGTTGTATATTTTTTTGTTTATTCAAATATACATTAATCAATAAGATTATTAAAATCTTATTTATAGATAAAAATATAAACGAATTAAATTATTAGTACAGAACATTTTATAATACATATTATAAAATGAACTTCAGTTCCACCAACAAAATAGTTTACAAACAAAAGTAAAATAAAAAAATGTACGGTGATAACAGATGTTATTAAGTAGAAATTAAGATTTGTACAGCGCCCTTGAGGTGATTTTTCACAAAAACGGCGCTATACAAATTATCCAAATATTATTATTATTATTATTATTGTTAAATCATTTTCTTAACCTTGGAGTAAGAATATATGGAGAGAGATCAATTTTTTTTTACCTATATAAATTTGCGATAAATCACTTTCTCTGCGTTTTTACGTCGTACACCATGAGAGAGAAAGAGACACAAAAAAATTCACAAAACATGACACCGCTTTTAAGTATTGTAGGGATGTTTTCCGTCCCGCGTTATTTTGTAAGGAAATTTCGAATGCAGATAATAATAACAGTGAACTTATATAGCACAGTTTTTGTGATATTTCACGTCAAGTGCGCTTCATACTTAATTAATTAAGCTAATAATTCTAACTAACAAGGAGAAAATAATATATAATATGTATACAAAATTAAAACTATCTAGATGCATATCGTTATCATAAATCATCAGAGAACAGGTTCAGAAATGGGTGCAATAGTGCATGTGCACATCAATAGATTTAAAAAAAAAAACAATTAACTAGAAGCTAAGGGTATAAAAATCCAGATGAAACGTATGAATTCATATTAACATATTTGTTAAATCAAAGAAAAAGAAATTAGATTTTTCTCGTCTTTTTTCATCCTTTGGAAATCTAAAAATAATTAAATAAATAATAATATTCCAATTTTGGCATAGCCCTGAATCTGGGGACGTAACCGAAATTATAAATATAACTAAGAGATAAACACTATTCTGTCTTTATCTGTTTGCCAACAATTTAGCGTTAGTATCATGAGAAAGAAAGAGACCGGGATACTTTAAGAAGCCGTACAATATGGGTATTCCCCCTTGTAATGGTTTCTTATGTGACAGCTAGTAAATATCTCTAAGTTAAAAATATTACGAATCCACTAAAACTCATTTCAAACGGAAGTTTATTATATTGGAACGAATAGTCCAAAGATTAATTACATATTGGTGTAAGTTACTAGTTGTTTTGTAGGTTAGAATGTTAAATATTTGAGATCTAACTAAAAAGACGATTTTTATGGTACATACGTGTGAAAACTGTTTGTTTTTGGTCCTTTTGTACTTCGATTGAAGCAACCAAGTATAGCACATATGGCCATGATGTTTTGCTAGATATCGGACAAAAAATAACTCAAGTTTTTAACTATTTACGCACTTTTGACAGTCCGTTCGCCTGACACTCCAAACCAGAATGAAGCTCGTACAGATCAAATATTGCGGACATGGTATTCAGCACGCCCCAAATCGTGTATTGGTTTCAACAATTGTTTGTCTCTTTTTCTCATATGCGTATAGAACCGAGCATAAAGAGAGAGCTATATTTTGCGAGTTTGTCAACGATTTGTCACAAATTAGTACGGTCTCTTTATATTGTTACTCTAAGGTAATGAAAAAGTATGATGTACTCGCACTGGAAATAATTCAGCAAAAACCAGTACAGTACATTTCTACCAACTACCATTATGTTACCCGTGAAAAATCACGAGAAGTAACTTTTCTTGCCAAGAAAAAACATTAGTTCCATTCCAAATGTAGAATAATGTCTGCTAAAATCTTAAAGCAATAATATACAGTGGGGAGCGCTTCTGTAGTCAGTATTGATGATTTTTGCCTGACTCGGGCGTGGCTAGGACTTTATACATTGTTTATTTGGATAACCACTTTTACACAAAATTTTTATTAACAAAAATATAGGATATAACCTAAAAAACCATTGAGTTATGTCCTGTTATGTGGCAAACCAAAACGCAGTGGGCGGAGTTACCTGAGACGCGGGAAACGGAAAACATACTTACATACCGAGCGGTGGTGCTATATTATGTGAGAACTTGTTTTGTCTCTTTCTCCCTCACGGTTAACGACGTAAAAACCCGGAGAAAGTGACTTTTCGTTAATTTGTATAGGTTGGGTAAAAATGTGTAGCTCTCTCTCCATATATATTCTTGCTCTGAGGCTAAAATACATTATGAGAAAGTATTTTATCTGGTAGGTAGGGACTTGAAAAGATAATTTTTGAATTTGTTAATGGGTAAATATTTCTTTGGGTGGCCAGAGTGGTAGATTCTCTAAGTATCGCCCTGGTAAAATACCACCATTCAGAATCGAAGGGTGGCTTGAAATGGCTACCGCTTATTATTATGGCAGTAGAAGTTTTTCAAATATTGTCATGGTCATTCGTAACCCGGGAATGTTTGCTTTTCTCAAAAATAGGTTATTCATTTGTAAAGTTCACACTCGTACGGGAAGGTACTTTAAGGATATAATTTATAGTTATTTTTTGCGTTGGGATATTTATGCAAGTAATTATGAAGAACATGACCAGCTCGAGTAGACCGCGTTGCGCAAAGAAAATGCTAAATTACATTTTAAGAGGTAAAATTATAGAATTTTAGTTTTTTGAGGCTCCACGGAAAAATCTAGGTTTCAACCGTGTGCTAGAACCCTTGGGGTAGCTACCGAAGTATTCAGGGTGAACTTTAGGTCGCTCCGGGCCATATCAAATTTGTTTTCGCTTTTCGAGAATACGTAAATTTCGCTATACGTTCGCCATTACCTACGTTTTTGAGACCGCTTACAACACTCTGCAGACAGGACGGCCTCCGTGGTATAGTGATTAAGACACTCGACTACGAATCCAGAGGTCACGGGCTCTAATCACAGCGTGCGCACATTTCATTAATATAAAATTTTATATAAATATTTGTGGGACGTCCAGAGTGGTAGATACTCAAAGTGTCGCCCTAGTTAAAGACCACCATTCAAAATCGAAACGTTGCTTGAAATGGCTTTAGCCGTGTTTGGTGAACAGATCTAAATAGCCAGGTATTTCCAAACATTCTTCTTCCCAATCGCCTTCCCCCTCCCACTACCTTTAACCTCATAAAATACCTCAATAATTGGGGATGCCATAGTTCTACTGGCTTTAGACGGTTGAGGTCAGTTGGGACTTTTGTGCGGTATTAACTATAAAAAAATATATGCAAAATGTTTGGATGATAAGTTTCAACAGAATGATGCAGTCGGTAGATACATTAAATATACTTACAGGATTATAGGTATGTATGTACTCTTAAGAATGCTTTCGTCAGGAAAAAAAAGATTAAAAACTCTTTTAGTTTATTGTTTAAATGCAGGCTGATGTAAGCGTAATGAATAGGATCAAGAAAGGGACGTTTAGATGGTTTGGACATGTAGAGCAAATGGACGAAGAAAGGAGAGTGAAAATAATATATGATGCGAAAGTGAACGGAAGAAGAAGTCGGGGACACCCGAGGAAGACATGGCACGATCAAGTGAATCAAATGCTTGAATCGGGCTACGTGAAGAACTCGAATAACAGAAGAGTAAGAGTAGACTTTAGTCACGGCAACAGTTTCGTCACCATCTCCAAATCTATTGGAGTCTATTGAGGTCCGCACACATAGCGACGTGACATTAGGGTGACTTTTTAATTCTACTGGCTGGCGACTTTTGAGTGACGAAACTGTCACCGTGTTTGTAGAGAGTATTTTTTGTATAGGCGCTCGCGCACGGGTGACAAAATGTCATTCGGTGACTCATCCGCCTGTTCGAAATCCATTGCCGGAATGAAAGGGTGATGGGTGACAGTCACTCACCGTGTGCGTGCTCGATTGGAAGACGGTGACAGTGACGAAACTGTTGCCGTGACAAAATTCACCCGTGCGCACTTGGCCTAAGAGTAGTAGTATGAGACGATGTATGAATGTGAACGAAGCCAGGAGTGGGTGCCAAGACAGAGTTGTATGGCAGTCCGTCCTCTCTGTCTACCCCTGCGGAGAAACGGCGTGATGGTTAATTTGTTAGTTAGTTAGCAGTTGTTGTTCAAATTTTTTATCAATAAAATCTTCTGAATTCCGAAAAATCTGCTTTGTATTTATGAAAACGGGCCTATATCCAATGACGTTACATATATATAGACACGTTGTAGCGATCTCAAAGTGGCAAGCAATAATCACGCTAGTTGGTGTGATCGGTGTTTAGGCCGATTTAGTACTAAACGGCCACGCGTCGCTTGAGGTCGTTTCAAGCAAGTATGGAACGCGCTCAGAACTTCGGATCTGTTTCGTTCATACACATATATTCTATGAATGTCTATCTTTGTCATACATGACCGATATTTGAATGATGAATCACATTTTGTGTTAATATTCTAAGGCTATAACGTGTCTATATATGTAACGTCATTACCTATATCTGACTGCTTAACAGTATTGAAAACAATCAACTTTGCTTTATCCACAGTGACAGGGTGCTTTTAAGTTACGACAAAGCTCTCGTGGCAGGAAGTAAAACACGTAAGTAACGAGATTTTGATATGTACGAACCGTGTAAGCTCGAATTCCGCGGAATTTATACGCAAAGATTTCTAGATCAAAATTCAAAACCACGAGCTTTGTTGTTTTACAACTTCGAGTTTTGCAACCAAGTTCTGGAGTCACCCGGTGCAGAATTATATGATTCTGTATGTATTAAATGTACAATACATACAGATAAACGTGTACGTACATATTGTGTAAGTGAGTGTTCGGGGAAGCAACATGGCAATGCGCCAGCCCGATGATTTGCTGAAGCTCGTGTATCTTTTTGCGTCTGGGGGGTTGGATTTTCAAAAAGGATTTTGTATTGTTGCGTTCAATGCTCTGTACCGGGATGCAGTTGATTTGATGGATGCGAATCAATCAAAAAGTGCAGTCAGAGGCAATACATATTGTGTGCATCAGAGTGCTTGGAAGAATGGAACAGTTTTACTTCACTAGGGTAGAATAAAGGTTCTTCCTCCAGCTTAGATTACAATTTTTTTCAGTTTCGTACTTGGTATGTTTTTTATATATTTTTTTAATACCGCAATACAAGAGTCCCGACTTCTCCCAACCGCCTAGAGCCAGTGAGACTATGGCATCTCCAATCGGGATATGTTGTGAGGCTACAGGTAGTGGGGGGGGGAGGAGTTGGGGTAGAGGAAGGTTAGGAAGTACCAGGCTATTCAAATCTGGTCACCAAATACGATAAAAGTCATTTCAAGCAGCGTCTGATTCTGAATTGCCGTCTTTCCCCAGGGCGATACTTAGAGTATCTACCACTCAGGATCGTGCCGCAAATATACTATACCGTCACTGGAAAGGCAGAGGGGCTTAAGCGACACTGGCCAAAATTTAGTAATTAATTAATTACGAAATTAATAATTGGCCCTCCAGCCATCTAAAATATATTTACCATTTGGGAGAAGGCTTGATTCAAGCGACATAAGTTTGGGACTTTTCTTAGCTTTTTGTCGCTTTAGGTAACTCAATGCTGGGTTAACATTTTTTTCAAAATCCAACCAATACTGAAGACTTTTACGAATTTCATTGCAAAACAAACAAAACCTTTAATGTGCTCCGTTATAAGCTTCCCAAAGTTGCGCTTCAGCCCTTTTGCCTTTCCGTCGACGATATATTATTCTGTAAGATTTAAATGTGTTATGAAACAATATGTTAATTAAATAAAAATTATTTGCGCACGCCGGGTATGAAACCGCGACCTCTGGATTCGTAGTGGGGCGTCTTACCACGCGACCACGGAGACCGTCAAGTATATGATATTGAAAGAAGAAGTCGGAGACAACCCAGAAAGACGTGGAAAGATCAATTTGATCAAATACTTATGGAAGGTCATGTCAAGAGTCGGTATAACGGATGAGAATGCAGAGAGGATGTACCTCAGAGCAAGAATATACTCCTACATGGAAAGAGAGCTACATAGTTTTACCCAACCCATACAAACTTAAGATAAATCACTTTCTCCGGGTTTTTACGTTGTAAACTGTGAGAGAGAAAGAGACAAGACAAGTTCTCACATAATGTTGCACTATTATTCGGTATGCAAGCATGTTTTTTTCTGCGGGCTTTTAAGTCGTACACCATAAGAGAGAGAGAGAGACCACAAAAATATCACACCGCTTTTATGTACTGTAAGGATGATCTTGTTCTCCCGCGTCTCCGGGGACTCCGCCCACATATTTTGTAGAAAGTGATATATCGCAAGTTTGTATAGGTTAGGTAAAAATAATTAGCTCTCTCACCATACATTGTTACTCCAAGGCTCTGAAGGATGTACGAATGCGCTGATTTGAAAGCCTAAACACCATAAGGCAAAGCCGTTTACTCAAGTTAATAACCTAGTTTAATGGTTATTGAAAGCACCCTTCCACTTTAAGCTGCAATAAACATACGCAGTATCAATTTGCGCTTTCGAGCAGGGATTTAGTCTCGCCATTTATGTGATTTTATTATCATTAAACGCGTTACATTTTCAAATCATTTTCAATGTAATTTCCAGCATGATCTATTGAGCTTTGCATTTCCATTCAACTGCAAAAAAGGCGGAGCACAATATTCGTTATTCCACATTTTTCAGTTATGTCTCAAAAATGAGTGTTCAAATCTCGGACGAGTCCGGATAATAGTTTTGAGTTGGTATGAGGCTTAGAGTATATAGAGTGGTATCTAGCCGACCTGGGCGTGGCTAATACTAAGGTTAGGGTATTTATACATCCATTCATATCCCATATCGACATAATGTTTTTGTTTATCCGTATAACCACTTTTTTACAGTATTGTATCAACAAAAATATAGCATATAACCTAAAAACCGTTTAGTTGTGTCAAGTTTAGTGGCATAATAAAAAATGTGGGCGGAGTTCCGCGGTGACCCAGGACCCCAAGATCATCGTGACAGTACATAGAAACGGGGTATTATATTTGTTGTCTCTCTCTCTCTCGTGGTGTACGACGTAAAAACCCGGAGAAAGTGATTAATCGCAAGTTTGTATGGGTTGGATAATTATAATTAGCTCTCTCTCCATACATTGTTATTCCGAGGTATGAGTGTGAGTTGATTAATAGCCCGGCGGGTAGGGCTCTTGGCTGACTGTCGGACGGATCGGGTTCGATAGGTACTCGCAGCGAATAACTGACTATGGTTCTCAATTTTTACAAAATCAATGGTTTTTGAAAAGATCAATAGGTCTGTACTAAAAAACCTAAGAGTTAATAGCTTCTTTAAAAAAAGTTATAATCAAATTCATTTGTGCAAATACAATATTATTTTGTCTGCTTCGAACCGTCTAGTGCCAGTGAGACAGTGCCATCCTTAATAAAGGTATATTGCGAGGCTGAAGGCAGTGAGGAGGGGAAGGAGATGGGGAAGATGAAGGTTGGGAATTACCTGGCTATTCAGATCTGGTCACCAAACACGGCCAAAGCCATTTCAAACAATGTTTTGATTCTTAATGGCGGTCTGTCATCGGGGCTATACTTAGAGTATCTACCACTGTGTAACGTGCCGCAAATATATTATATATTATTTTATATGAATTAAATGTGTAATGAGACGTATTATTTATTATTACCTTATTTTAAAAGAAACTTCTAAAATTTGGTCAAAAATGTTTAAAACTGTTGAGATACTTCTGAAAAGTGATGTTTTATAATCTGTATTTGGTCTTATTTGAACATTCACGGTTGATAAATTAATTCTTCTTGAATTTTTTTTAAATTGTCAAATTGTACGCCCAAACAATTTCTCTTTTAACATTTTCACATACCACGTCTTCACCCACAATTTTTTTTACGAGTAGGTTCATTTTGATAGTGAAAAACACCCGGCGCCTTTTGTGGCCAACGGCAACCACTAAAACCGCCGCCATTGTTGCCACGGTAACGGCGGCGACCATTGGCAACACTTTATAGAGGCTGTCGTTGGTTGAAAATAGTTGCCGGGTGTTTCGTTTTATTCCCTCGGCGTCGATACGCTGTACACATTAAATTGAAACGCGACATCTTTACCGTTCTTTTTCTTATTAAATTATTTTCTTTTACATCAATGCTGCAGCAAGGCATATCACCGGGGTATCAAAATATTCGCATATTTCAGAGCACCTTCGAAACCTTCACTGGCTCAAGTGCACTGAATGAATCCAGTACAAGTTGTGCTGGATGGTGTTTAAACCCATTAACGAAATGGCCCCACTGTACATCACCGAACTGTGCGTTCCAAAAAACATTATTCTAAGGCAGTCGACTCTTAGATCAGCAACGTCATCGGCTATTGGAAGGCTGATAGAACCCAAACGCAATCCACATACTAAGTTTGGAGATCGCGCTGCAGGAGTATCGGGGCCGAAGGCTTGGAATAAACTCCCTCAGGAACTGAGATGTATTACGAGCCCAACAGAATTTCGGTCCAAACTGAAAACTTACCTTTTCAGACTCTCATATCCTTAAATTCATTAAAAGAATCTCAACATAATCTGTTTCTCGACGAATCACCTTTAGATATACAAATTTTAACCAAATCCTGTACTGTACGCAAATTCAGAAAGTCCATTTTTTTATTTCGCTCCCATGCCAAAAATCGTAGTTATAATTTTAAGTTAATATAAGTGTGTCTATCTGATGGGACCTGCCAGGTAAGTATGTTCCTGTATATTTTCTTGTTTAAACTAGAAATTAATATGAAATAATAGAAAATAAGATCTGTACAGCGCCCTTGAGGTGATTTCACAAAAACGGCGCTATACAAATCATCCAAATATTACTATTAATTTTATTAAGAATCATCAACAAAACTAGTCCTGGCCATTGTATACATTTGACGGCCTCCGCGGTCGAGACGTAAGACGCTCGATTACGAATTCAGAGGTTCTGGGTTCAGACCCGCCATGCGCAAATAAATATGATTTAACTCGGTCGGTTGGCTGAGTGAACAAACGCGTTTACTGGCTTAGTCCGCCATCATTGTACAAGCAACATTTTCCGCTTATTATGGTGGCAGTAGGAGTTATTAAAATCAGGTTTTTTCAGGTTATTCGTAACCCGGAAATGTTTGTCTTTTTTTTTAAAATAAGATATAAGAAAAAAAAAATGGGAAGAATACATCTCTACGAATTCAGAGGTTCTGGGTTCAGACCCGCCATGCACAAATAAATATGATTTAACTCGGTCGGTAGGCTGAGTGAACAAACGCGTTTACTGGCTTACTCCGCCATCATTGTACAAGCAACATTTTCCGCTTATTATGGTGGCAGTAGGAGTTATTAAAATCAGGTTTTTTCAGGTTATTCGTAACCCGGAAATGTTTGTCTTTTTTTAAAAAATAAGATATTAGAAAAAAAATGGGAAGAATACATCATCAATAATACATCTACAATAAGTATGACAAGGACAACCTCCTGGCAATAGGTCGGCTTAGGGAATTAATAATAACAGAGAACTTATATAGCGCAGTTTTGTGATATTTCACCTCAAGTGCGCTTCATACTAAATTAATTATGCTAAGATGACTAACTAACAAGGAGAAAATAATATATAATATGTTAACAAATTAAAACTATCTAAAATCATGAGAGAAAAGGGTTCAGATTTGGGTATAACCTTAAAGTAACAATGTATGGAGAGAGAGCTAATTATTTTTAACCAACCTATACAAACTTGCGATAAATCACTTTCTCCGGGTTTTCACGTCTTAAACCATGAGAGAGAAAGAGACAACAAAAATAACACACCGCTTTGTACTGTAAGAATGACCATGGTCTCCGTCCACATGTTTTCATATGCGACTGAACTCGACACAACTAAACGTTTTTTTAGGTTAAATGCAATATTTTTGTTGATAACAATACTGTGTAAAAAGTGGTTTTACGAATAAACAAAAACATTATGTCGACATGTGCTATGAATGGATGTATAAATACCCAAGCCCTAGTCCTAGCCACGCCCAGGTCTGCCGAGTCCGGTAAAAATCATCAAAAACTGACTACACTGCCTTGGATAGGTACCACTCTATGTACTCTAAGGGTATAACAGTGCATGTGAACATTAACAGATTAAAAAAACAAGTTACCAGAAGCTAAGGGTATAAAAAACCAAATGAGTTCCCTATTCGTTGATGTAGCGCCGCCCGGTTTTATATCTATTTCGTCCATACACACATATTCTTTGATTGTCTATCCTTGCCACATTTTGTGTAAATATTCTAAGACAATAACGTGTCTATATATTTGTAACGCCATTGAAAAAATGTTATCATTGCAATAATACGTACCAATTTCCATTCATTTTTAAATCGCTTTAAAGTTATAATATATAAAGGGTTTATTTATATCGGGAAGTTTAGCATACCATACACCCTGTGCCAGGGATCTAATAATAAATTTGAATCTCACCTTGATAAATGTCGGCATAAATATGGCTGGTCAAACGTCAACCCGTATTCCCTCTCAATATATTCCCGGATTCTGTGTGAGGACTTAATCTTCCCCGCAAGAGGGCGCTATTGGAAAAAGAATTTCCCCGTCAAATATTGGCAAAATAGTCTCCCGAGTATGGCAGCATTTTTATGTCGAAAAAGAGACGGAGATAAAAAAAAATTACGCCCGAATTTTGCGGGAATTACGAGGAATTTTGCCGGAAATTGATGAGGTAAGCCAACCTCCCTCCGCTGTCAAGTTGGCCAAATATATTATCGATATTAACCGACTGCTGGTCGCATTTAATTTACTGCGATGTCGCTCCACCCGATTTTTGACGTATGGATGTTGACGAGTTGTTATTTCTATTGGCAATTTGTGAAAACAAACAGTGTTGGAATGTCAGTTGATTGAATAAAACTCTTCTACTTACATGTTTATAAGATAAATGTACGATCGTGCCTTGGAGGGCATGGAGAGGTACGTTTGCGTAACAGTGTAGTCAGTATTGTTGACTTTATACTGACTCGATAGAAAGAGACAAAGATATGTTAAATGATGTTGGATAGCCTGTTAGTTACCGCCCACATGGAATTCCGTCATTTTTAATATACATATCTGAACACATTAAACATAACAATATGAATACACCATTAAAATGATTTATAAAGTCAAAATATCACACACACCAATAACAGAAAATTTTTCCTAAATTATGATGGAAGCTTTTTGTTGATTTATGTCTTCGTATCATTAAAAATGCGAGAATTCTTAGGTTCGGTCAAAAATATTTAAAACTGTTGAAATATCTCTGAAAAGTGATGTTTTATAATTTTTGTTTGGTCTTATTTGAACATTCACGCATAGCACATATTTTTTATTTATTTGCGTAATCACAGCAAGTTTTTTAATCAACACAAAGATAGGAAATAACCTCAAAATCCGTCGACGTAAGTTTTCCCACTCGGCGATGTGAAGTTAGCGCGGACGAAGAACATTCTTATACACTTAAAAGTGTTGCAATATTATGGGACGACTTTTCTTGTCTCTTTCTCTCTCACGGTATACGACGTAAAAACCCGGAGAAAGTGATTTATCGCAAATTTGTATAGGTTGGGTAAAAATTTTGCTATACCTCCTTATATCTTTACTTCAAGGTTTGACTAAATAAAACTTTTCTAGCTTACATACTTATAAGATAAATATACGATCAAAAAATCTACCAACATCTTTATGGCACCACAAAGGTAGATTTCTCCGCTAGTGTGATTACGGTAAAATCGGGAACTACACATATACACCTTGTAATAACAAGATTTCTTCTGACACCGCTCTGCTATGCGATAATAAACTCTAGAGTAACTTTTTTTAAAGCCTATTATCGCATAACATTACCGTGTCAGAAGTATTTTGACTACCAAATAAACAGTTGTTTTTATTTTTAACTTCGTTGAATCTAACTCACGGTGTTGCCACTTTACTAGTATTTATTCTAAGTGGGCAGTTAATTATATAACTTAACAAGATAAAGGCATTGATTATTATTATTATCAAACGGCATTCACAAAATGTTAACATCTAGCAAATATTACAACCAACAATATAATGTAACAATGTAAAATGCTACCATAATTTGAATAATAATCTAATAATCAATATTCATTATTATCTTTTGGTGGGTACATAGCTGATTCGTAATAAATAATTACATTATAAATTGTATTGAAAAACCGTTACTTATATTTAAATACACAATACTAGCCACATGTCAAGTATCTTCAGTAGTATAGTGGTAAGTATCCCCGCCTGTCACGCGGGAGACCGGGGTTCGATTCCCCGCTGGAGAGATTTTTTTGTTTTTTTCTAGTGTAATTTAAATTTCGTTTTCAATAGTAACAAAATTTTATATTTTATTTCTCTTTGCATTGAGAAAAAAAAATTAATCTAAAAATAATCAGATTTAAAAAAATATGTATTTATTTGTAAAATCATTTTTGTCGTATTAGAGACCCCTTGGAATAACAAGGTTTTATCTGACAGCGATGTTATGCGATAATAAACTCTAAAATAGCTTCCTTTAGAGCCTATTATCGCGCGACATTGTTGTGTCAGAAGAAATCTTGCCATTCTATGGCGTGTAAATTAGTAATTTTGTGAAATTATTTTTTAAATTAAAAGAAATATGTTGAAAGCCCTAAACATGCCCCCACAAATAAATAAAACATTGATGAATCTTTGCGCCGTGTGGGATTCGAACTCGCGACCTCCGCTCTCAGAATCAAAAGAGTCAGTCACAACGCTAGGGAAAACGTCATTAAAAATCTATCAAGCTTTCGCAGAGAGGACGGACCCCCATACAGCTCTGTCTTGGCACACACCCCTTGCTTCATTCACATTCATACATTGTATCATACACACTCACATGTCATTCTGACTCTTGTCATGGCCCGACCCAAGTAATTTATCACAAGTATAATAATACAAATCTGAACAGTCATTATTTGAATAGTCAAAACACATAAGCTCATTTCCAAAAATAAATAAGATTAAATCGTGCTAATACTTGGCTAATTTATTTATGGCCATTTTTTTTAAATATCTCCTCAAGGGCGCTGTCATAGTTTTCAGCAAAATACAAATGTCAAAAAATCAATGACATTAAAAAATACAGACACGTTAGTGTCTTAGAATATTTACATAAAATGTGGCAAGTAACAAACACCTAAGACGACCTACTGCCAGTCGGTTGTCCTTCTTATATTTTAGTTGTTACCTTGAAGTAACAATATATGGAGGGATAGCTAATTATTTTTACCCAACCTACACAAACTTGCGAAAAAACACTTTCTCCGGGTTTTTTACATCGTACACCATAAGAGAGAAAGAGACAACAAATTTAATTCCCCGCTTTTACGTAGCGACGAAATGATCTTAAGCTACTGGGCCACCGCGGAACTCCGCCCACATTTTTTATTATGGCACTAATCTTGACACAACTAAACGGTTTATTTGCTTATATGCTATATTTTTATTGATAAAAATACTGTGAAAAAGTGGCTATACGAATAAACAAAAACATTATGTCGACATGTGCTGTGAATGGATTTACAAATACCGTAGCCCCAGTCTTAGCCACGCCCTTTTCCAACCGAGTCAGTTACTTCAAGGTAAAAGCTAGTAAAAACTGACTACAGATCGAACTACAGCTATACCTCTTGTATATTATTGCTCTAAGGTTGTTACGTTCACCATCTCACTCTCTCTAATGGCGCTTAAAATCTTCGGGACCCAGTGGAAATAACCATTTTATTCAAAATGAGAAGTAATTTTTTTGTAATTACGAATGAAATATTATTCCTTGGCTTTTACTAGTGTTTGTAGTGCAATTAAAACATACTATCAATCTAAAGCACGTCAATTACCGTATATTTTGCTTGACACTTTGAGAGCTGTACAAAGTGCCTTTATATTTGCAACGTCATTGAAAAAATATAGGTTTTTTGCCGAAGAATCATTTTCTGTTCGTGTTTAATTTCATGTGAGATTTTTTGTATTTGTCCATTGACAAAATAGCAAATATCTCCTTTACACACCTTTACCCCAATAATTAACCTAATTCAAAGAATCATTAATCATAATAATAATATTTGGATAATTTGGATAGCGCCGTTTTTGTGAAAAATCACCTCAAGGGCGCTATGCTACCCATTTGTTTTCAGAATGATGTCTATATTATCAATAATATTTTAATTACGTTTACAGCGCCATCTATGTATGTTTAAAGTTTTTACTCAGTTTATATATGAAATTAAATAAAAAAAACCACACCATGCGTGGGCGCCAATTGAACCCGTAATAAAAACCCGGGCCTCTCGCTTCATACTTGATACGAGTTGGTAGAAATCTTCTGTTCGAACAACGAAGTTACCTGCGCCAGGCGCCGTTTGACTCAGGGTCGGGCCTGGTTACATTGTTTTAATAAGGTCTTAATAATAAACTTCGCGCGTTGATAGACATGTAACCGGTATGCGCACAACGCACCACGCTCGTTGTGTAGCCTCTTCCCTTTCAAAACGATCTAAACAGACACGGCCATGTTGTTTTGGATCGTTCCAAAGGGCACAGGGAAACCCGTCACTGTTCGTCAGTTTGAATTGATACGTCATTCGTACGAATTTTAGTTAGCAATGAACGAAAAAGTATTTTTTTATACAAAACAGAAAACCGCATGTTATTTCACAAATAATTAATCCAGCGTAACATTTTCAATATAAAATACCTACTCGAAAATCCAATGAAAACCGCAACTCTCTATTGGACGAAGAGCAATGCAAGCAATTGCCATGTAAATTTGATAGGAATTTGACAATATCAGATTCAGGGCAACATTGTGTAAATACATTGCTGAAAACCTTCTACTCTGAGCGTCATCGGAACTAGGTACTGAGGCGTAAAGATGTTTTTAACTCCTGTAAGTCATATTTAATATGTAATATGTATACACGATAAATATATATATTTTTTTAATTCTCACCATAAGAAAAGCTCAGCTTTGTAGAGAGATGGAAAGGTTGATGAAGATATGGAAAGAAGGAGAATGGAGAACTTAACGCTGTTGGCGCAAATAAAAAAAGCGAAGAATGTGGACTGCTAGCCACAGTGGAGTGTTTATACCACCCCTGATATATGGCAGTGAGGCATTGAACGGGCAGAGGAAAGATGAACGTAGACTAGATGCTGTAGAAATGAGATATCTGAGGCCAACGTCAGATAAAGCCATTTATGATCGTGTTGAAATTGTGGATATCCGGAAAGAATGCAAGGCTGATGTAAGCGTAATGAATGGGATTAAGAAAGGGACGCTTAGATGGTTTGAATGAACGAAGAAAGGAATGCGAAAATAATATATGACGCGAACGTGAATAGTAGAATAAGTCGGGTACGCCTGATAAAAGCATGGCATGAGCAAGTGAATCTAAAATTGATTCGGGCCATGTCAAGAGTCAGAATACCTAACGAGTATGACCGGTCGGTAGCTGAGTGGACAAACGCGTCGGATTCCCACCCGTGCGTCGCGAGTTCAATTCTTCTGCTGGTTAAGTCCTCCATCATTGCACAAGCAACATCTTCCGCTTATAATGATGGCAGTCGGAGTTTTTCAAATATTGTTAGGTTATTCGTAACCCGGGAATGTTAGTCATTCTTAAATGCGGTGCATTACGATGCATGAATATAAATGAAGCAAGGAGTGTGTGTCGAGACAGAGCTGTGTGGCGGTCCATACCCTCTACTAACCCCTACAGAGAAACGGCGTGATGGTTAGTTAGTAAAATGATGAGATTATTCAGTTTATTGACTGTCGAGAAGCAGTAAACGTTCGTTTAAAGCCATCACTCCGAAACGCTTTACCCAATATCGGGAGACATTAGTCGCACCAAATCCAATTGAGGTATTCACAGCGATAGTCGCACTCTGGTTGTAAAAGGTTTATTGTTCGGATCAATCATATTCATCAAGTTCACGCCGAACGCGACGCGAAATAAGCACTCGATCAGGCTCGCTTCCGCCCGGCCGCAGCCGGATAGGGCTGGGGCTATTGGCGTCAGCATCGATACTACCTCGGAGTAAGAAAATCTATGGAGAGAGAGCTAATTTGTTTTACCCAACCTAAACAAATTTGCGATAAACTACTTTCTCCGGGTTTTTACGTCCAAAAATTTGGCAAAATTTCACACCTCTTCAAAGTATTGTGACCATGTTATTTGACTCGTGTCCGCCCACACGCTTTGATGTGCAACTAAACTGTACATAACTCAACGGTTTTTTAGGTTATATGGTATATTTTTTTTATAAGAATACTGTGAAAAAGTGGTAAGACGAATAAATAAAAACATTGTGTCGACATGTGCTGTGAATGGATGTATAAATACCGTAACCCTAGTCTTAGCCACGCCCAGGTCCAACTGAGTCAGTAAAACCTGGTAAAAACCGACTACAGATCGATTCACAGCGTTACCTCTTGTATATGATTGCTCTAAGGATACTACGTTTCGAGCGGCGTATCGACGTATCGTTTTATTTATTAATTAGTTTAATTTATTTATTTATAACGTAAAGCATTGCGTATGACATCTATTATGACAACCAAAGTCTCGTTTCAACCGATGTATCGTTAAATGAATGTTTCAAGAATACTTCAATAAAATAAGTGCTTGTTTTGAGATGTGCACCTCGCGTCTTTGTGCATCAAAACACACAGACGCGTTGAAAAACACGCGTTGAAGGACGTGAAGAAGGGGGGGGGGTGAAGTGAGGAGTAGTGCCAAAGGTCCAGTGAGATCCTACCCCCGAACAGTTACGATTGAGACGGAAGAGAGAGAGAAGACCAAGGGGGCTTACTAACCCTCAAACCACGTGACAATAAGGAAGTTGAGTGAAAAATATTATAACTTTAAAAAAATATGTGCATGTAGATCGAAAAACACCGATTCTGAGTATATTTATTTCCATATTATTATTCTTAGAATTAATAAATGCTTCTTGAAAATTAGTTAAAACGCCATAAAATAGAAACGCTTCATGATTAGTCGATCGAACTCCTACATCAAATGTACCGTTTACGTACGGTGTAATGCCGTCTTCATGGCGTTACACCATTTTTTTACGTAAAACTTAATTTCTTGGAATGATGATAAATTGCGGTAATGCTTGTATTTTTACACATCAGTACGATGCAATAGTAGTACGTATTATCTCCTGACATTTTGTAAGGTTTTGTTAAATTAAAAGCGGTAAAATTGAAGAAAATACAAAAACTAATAAATACGCGACTGACAGCCGTTACGGTACGGAAGACGTCACGCCCTCCCCCCCGCTCCCTACGTCTGATTTAATCATTATTACATATTACAGGCCGGTAAGTAGCTGAGTGGACAAACGCGTCGTATTCCAACCCGTGCGTCCTGTGTTCAATTTCTCTGCTAGCTAAGTCTTCCATCATTGCAAAGGCAACATCTTCCGCTTATAATGATGGTAGTAGGAGATTTTCAAATACTATCAGGTTATTTGTAACCCGGGAATGTTTGTATATCTTTAAAAAATATGTATATATGTACTTACATATTATTCAAATTCATCCCAGTTTAATTAATTAACTCTTACCCATATCCTCCCTCTCCCCACTACCTTCAGCCTCACAACATACCCTTATTGGGGTTGTTACATTCCCATTAGCTCCAGGCAGTTGGGAGCAGTTTTGGATGTTGGTGCTGTATTTAATTAATTTAATTATATACGCCCTAATGGGCTTTTATATAATATAGAAGTGAAATAGATCATATACAATAATAGTGATACAGAAGTAACACGGAGTAAATGATTAGCACACAAACGTATAACTAAGTTACTATAGACTAGCAGATAAAAACTCGCTTTCGCGTGGTTTAGTCACGCCCCACAAATAAAAAGGAACATACTGAGTTAATCGTGAAAGACTGCAATCAGAAGAAAATTTCAAACTTTCGTATGTTTGAGCAATTTTTCCATCGAGGCAGAAGACGGCTTACGGTATTAATACTATCAGATATTACAATGGAATAAATGAACATTAGTATTTTTGGAAGAGGTATGCCATTTTAGCCACCTTGTAACTAGATTCAGTGCAGTAATTTATTGTGATGTCCATTTTGTATTGTTGAACTGACGTGAAATTGCGTAAAATTATTTAAACATATTTAAAAATATTAAATATCAACTTTTATATACCAATGTAGGTATGGCTTGCTGCAATATCGTTTAACATCTCGTCGCCATCCATGTGCAAAGTGCCTTAAAACAAAACCACGATATCAATACGCCAATGTTGCGATAATATCGATGTTTAAAAAATACCGACGACTACGTTGCATCCCTAGCACAGCGGCGCCTCCTCGTCTGAACAAAAGCCTTAAGAATGCCATCGCGGATTTCAATGGGACGTTTTATCGATATCGCAGCCACCCCTACGCCTTGCTCCCTCAGCCGCCAAACATCCCCACCGACCGACTTGACACGGCGCTAATAGGTGCCACCCCTCTTGTGTTATCACTGTTATCTGTCATCACGTAAACAAGGCTTTTCTGATATTGACATACTTTCATTTGACTCTGATTCTAAACTAACTAACTAACCATCACGCCGTTTCGCCGCACGGCTACGCAGAGAGGACGGACCGCCATGCAACTCTGTATTAGCACACACTCATATTCATACATCGTCTCATAGATACTCTTCTGTTATTCATTATTGACTCTTACGTGGCCTCACACAATTATTTGATTAATTAATGCCATGTCTTACTCGGGCGTCCCCGACTTCTTCTTCCATTCACTTTTGCGTCATATATTCTTGTCACACTCCTTTCTTTGCTCATTTGCTCTACATGCCCAAACCTTCTAAACGTCGCCTTTATATTATAGTAAATACCGCACAAGAGTCATGCCGCACGTTTGCGCTCGCCGGGTTTGAACCCGCAACCTCTGGATTCATATTCGACCGTCTTACCAATCGACTACGGAACTGAACTGCTTCTACTCAAATTTTAATATGCAAATTGACTGATGTAAGCATAATGAATAGAATTGAGAAAGGGACGCTTAGATAGTTCGGACATGTAGAGCGAATAAACGAAGAAAGGAGTGTGACTAGAATATATGACGCGACAGTGAATGGTAGAAGAAGTCGGGAACGCCCGGGGAAGGCATGGCACAATCAAGCGAATCAAATAATTGAGATTAATCAGGAGTTCGGATAACAGAAGAGTATGTATGAGACGATGTACCTTCTCCTTTCTTCGTTCATTCGCTCTACATGCCCAAACTATCTAAGCGTCCCTTTCTTGAAATCTATTCATTACGCTTACTACTTGTAAATGATTGTTCACAATTCAATCGTGATATATAATTAGGTTATAAAAGAAACTTATTCTAATAAATAAGCATAACTTGACTACCCACACTATTTTTAACAAGAAACATGAGTTCACAATTAGTTTGCGTAAATTTGTTTTGCTCTCCCGAAAATTTATCTTTTTGACACAGATAAGAGACCTCCCACGATAGAATTTATAATAAGAGTATATTGCTAAAGTCTTGGGAGTAGACGACATCAAATGACCCAAATTATCCAGCAATTGATATTTCCTCGACAACAGAAAACATCGTGAACTCGCTCAGTATTTTCTTAGACTTTTAAAGTATTCGAATGATCAATCGTCGAAAAACGAGAAAGCATTATCTATTATGTAAGAATTGTAACAAAACTCTCACGCAGAGAGTTTTGGCATCATGATATTTGTACTGGTGTTTCATTTTGTCTAGTCTCAACTCAGCGTCATTTTCAACATGAGATTTGAAACATCAATTGACTGAATGCTGTGGAAATGCGATCCCTGAGACGTATGTGCGGTAAAACCATGTATGCATTAAAAAATGTGAATATCCGGAAAGAATGCAAAGCTGATGTGAGCGTAATGAATAGGATCAAGAAAGGGACATTATATGGTTTGGGCATGTAGAGCGAATGAACGAAGAAAGGAGTGTGAAAAGAATATATAATGCGAATATAAATGGAAGAAGAAGTCGAGGACGCCCGAGAAAGACATGGCACGATCGAGTTAATCAAATACTTGAATCAGGTCATGTCAAGAGTCAGAATAACAGAAGAGCATGTATGAATGTGAATGAAGCAAGGAGTGTGTGCCAATATAGAGTTATATGGCGGTCCGTCCTCTCTTCCTACCCCTGCGGGAAAACGGCGTGATGGTTAGTTAGTTAGATAAATGACTATTTATAAAAAATACGGTTAGAATCCTAAACAACTTCTTCCTTAATGTTCCTATTTATGATGTTCAATTAATCTCTACTCTAATGAGTTTCTTTATATAAATATTTATATATTATAATACTAGAATATTAATGTTTTAAGTACCAAAATATTAACTGTCCTCAATCTAATTTCCTTTTCTTTGATTTGACAAATATGTCAATGTGAATTCATACGTTTCATCTGAATTTTTATACCCTTAGCTTCGGGTAAATAGTTTTTTTTAATCTGTTGATGTACACATGGACTGTTATACCCATATCTGAACCTTTTTCTCTCATGATTTATGATAACGATCATGATTTTAGATAGTTTTAATTTGTATACTTATTATATATTATTTTTTCCTTGTTATTTAGTCTTATTAGCATAATTAATTTAGTATAAAACGCATTTGAGGTGAAATATCACAAAACTGCGCTATATAAGTTCACTGTTATTATTTTCATTTATTTTTCTTAATGGTGATACTCGCTTGCCCCTTTTTCTTTTAAATCCCATTTAAAATTTGAATATCTTTGTAAAATAATTTTTCGCTTTTGTTTTATTATTTTGACTTTCCCGGAGTGAGTCATTTTTTTAAGCTCCTTAAGAATAATATGTAAAATTGATAGATTCTCCTATTTTTAGACCTAGATTGCAATCTTTGGAGCACAAACGTCAGATGGGAATGCTGTCCTTGTTCTACCGGTATTTCAACGGAAGATGTTCCGAGGAACTTGCGTCTGTAATCCCCTCGGCACCGGTGCATGGCCGAGAAACTCGCCAAACGCGCACCCAACGTTTTTAGGTACACGGTTGATATTCGATACACGAGAACGGGTCCCTTTTACGACTAGTTCTTGTCTTCAACACCTCGGCTGTGCAATGATTTTCCAGCCTCTGTGTTTACTCCCTCCTACAACATGAGCCTCTTCAAGATCCGGCTTCACTCCGCATCATTTGTAAAAAATAAAATTTGACTGATTATTGTTGATCCATTGTGTATAATATATTGTATTTATAATCCACGATTTTAATCAAACTGTATAACTAGGTAGGTGAGTAAGTAGGTAGGTAACTAATGAATAAAAAACTAGATAGCCTCCGTGGTCGAGTGGTAAAATGCTCTACAACAAATCCAGAGGTTGCGGGTTCAAACCCGGCGTGCGCAAATAACTTTTATCAAGATGTATAATATGGTATATTTGCGGCACGTTTCAGAGTGGAAGATTCTTTCATCATCGCCCTGGTGAAAGACCATCATTCAGAATACAAACGTTGCTTGAAATGGCTTAAGCCGTGTTTGGTGACCACATCTGAATAGCCAGGTTCTACCCAACCTTCTTATTACCCATCTCCTTCCTCTCCCCACTAACTTCGACCTCACAATATACCGCGATTGGGGTTGCCATGGTCTCACTGGCTCCAGACGGTTGGGAGCAGTTGGGACTCTTGTGCAGTATTCACAAGATAAAAAATAAGTTATATTTCCTATCGAGAGGAATCTTCGTCGCGCCCACCCTCCCCGTTGTTTTCCCAGGGATGTTTTCGTAACGTTTTGAATGGGGGCGGCGGTAGGTAGCCACCCCCTTCCCCCGCCACCTCGGCCACCGGAAGTGGAGGTTGTCGCCGAATTGCGGCAAACACTCAGCTCGAGGGCCGGAGACGTCTCCAGACGACAATATTAATCTTTCCCGGGGGAGGCATCTGATTTCTCGAGTATTGACACGGATTCTACATTATTTACGTATCTGTCAAACAAGTTATGGAGGGTGATTCGAGGACTTTTCAAGGAATTTTAGAGGAATCTTCGAGGAATAGTCATTAATCTCGATGGACGAACTCTCGCTCTGGTAATAACCGATTCAATCTAGAGGGAAAAGTTACTTTATTTAGACTATATTTTAAACGAAAAGCAAGATCATATTTAGTGAAGAAGTTGGGTTTCGGGCTCAAATTCCGGCGTAAATTAAATTATTTCTATTTGATCAATGTGTGTTATTTTACATTTGATTCATGTACAAATAATATTCAGAACATTTGCGGTACGTGGTGGTGGTAGATACCCTAAGTATCGCCCTGGCGAAAGCCCACCATTCAGAATCGAAACGTTGCTTGGAATTTATTTAGATGTGTTTATTGACTAGATCTGAATAGCCAGGTACTTCCCAACCTTCCTCTTCCTCAACTACTTCCCCTCCTCACTACCTTCAGCCTCACAACATACCCCAATCGGGGATGCCATAGTTCCACTGGCTCTAGACGGTTGGGAGGTCTCTCTGGAACGTGCCTCAAATATATCATACATTATTTTTAATGAATTGAATGTGTTGTGATGCATATTAATTATATTAAATATAAATAATGAAAATAAAATAAAAACTTTGTATAAGACCGCAGATTCAATTTTTATTTTGTGACCGACTGGTTTCGCTTAGCCTAAAAATCATTAGGGTACATATTATTATTATAACTAGCGACCGGTCGCTGAGTGGACAAAGGCGTCAGATTCCCACCCGGGCGTCGTGCGTTCAATTCCGCTGTTGTCCTCCATCATTGCACAAGCAACATCTTCCGCTTATTACGATGGCGGTAGGAGTTTTTCAAATATTTCAGGTTATTTGTAACCCGGAAATATTTGTCTTTCTAAAATAATAATAATAATAATTAAAATAAAAACTGATTAAAAATAGTTTCATTTTATACTCTGATGATGCTTAGGCTAAGCGAAACCGGTCTTATACAAAGTTATTGTTTCATTTTTATTTTCATTATTTCCACTAAGCAATTCAATTCTCTCCCCAGCACCATCAGAAACATACAAACCAAAAACTCCTTTAAAAGCCATTTCATTACTCACCTTAAAAACCAAGTTTAATTTAGTTCCTAATATGTAGATTATATATCTTCCAATTTGTCATTTACTCATGTTACTTATTATTTTTCATTATGTACTCGTATGTACTATATTTTCGATATTAACATGTTGTTTTGTAGCTAAAAAAAACCACTTTTGAAAATTGCCATCCCAACACAGGCTTATGCCTAGTGGAATGGGCAATTTACCAACAAATAAAAAAAATGTATGTTCATGTAAAATAATAAAATTTTTAAAAATCTTTAAATGTGTCAAACCACAAAGTGATTTATTTCTACAAAAATATAAATAAATTGTATTTGTGCAAGCCGGCGACCTCTAGAACATCGACCTCCGTTAAAAATATTCTATAAAGTACCAATATCAGTGTTATATTTTACACTTATAACAAAACATAAAATAGGTATGTAAAAACACGAAACTATTATTTTTGTGTTTTCCTTCAGTCGAATCTGAAACGTTCAGCGTGTCGCCGGGTACCGACACAGTAAAATATTGTCATTCAACTATTTCTCTCTCAACCGATTTTTTCACTCCGAACATTATTTTTTATTTACATTGCCGCCCTCTCGCAAAGTTTTCGTGTATATTTGAATCTTGCTTTCGGTTTGAATGATTTATGAATTTAACGGAAATAGTGACAGTTCTGTTGTTGTTTCGGTCACTGAGCCGATTTAGAGCGGGAATAACATTTGCGACATCCTACGTAATATTTTTGTAAAAATGACACGAGATTTTAACCCTTATAGTGCTCAACGGTTGGTATTATGGACAGCCCTGATTTGCTTTGCTTAATTTCCTTCCATGTACCTAACAGAACCACTCGATTCAAATTATGTTTAAATGTATCAATAATATCAGGTCATTTAGATACTCGCTTGTACCTAGATTGCATACAGTGGGTAATTATTTCGCTGAAATAGTAGATATTAGCGTTTTGACCGCTTTGAAAGCACTACTCCTTTTGGCAACCGTTCCTACTTCATTCATTGTTCATCGAACAGATACTTCAATTGAAGTCGGTAGTTCATTTTACCGTTCATTCATTTCAATAACTTCATTTCATTGAACAAATACTTCAATTGAAGTTGGTAGTTCCTTTTAGTGTTCATTAATTTCATTTCATTGAACAAATACTTCAATCGAAGTCGGTAGTTCATTTAGCGTTCATTCATTTCATTAAAAGAACCACTTCAATTTGCAGCAGTACAGTTGGGAAGGTGAACTTTATATTGACGAGGATCCGGTTTCAGTTTTTTTCACTTTGAAATCTCTACCGACTAGTACGTGCTCTTTCGGCGAGGAACCGGTTCCAAAAAGAACTGAACAAATAACCGGATAAATTCAATTTTTTTTTTGCGAGTTCGACTTCAATTTATGTGTTCACTTCGAAGGGTTCATTTTAAAGAACTAACAATTCGTGAAGCATTAACAAAACATTGAAGTTTTTTCCCAACGTTAGTAGATATATTCAACTGCACTGAATCTAGTTACAAGAAGGCTATAATAGCATACCTCTTTCAAAAATATTACTGTTCATTTATTGCATTATAATATTTCTATTAAATTACTTATGTTTTTGGGTGCTTTTCATTTACTCCGTGTTATTTTTATGTCACTATTATTTTACGTTATATGTTACACAGTTATGTAAAAGCCCAAAAGGGCGTATATAATTAAATAAATACTTTTTTTAATATATGATTGCCAAATAAAATTTTGCATGTTATGTCACTTACTAAGTCTGTTAGAAAAAAAAGCATTTCTCTAAAATTATCCGATTTTAAAAAAAAAGAATAGAACACAATAGTTTATTGAAAACGAAAATCAAAGAAAAAAGTGAAACAAAAAGGAAATTATCTAAGGGCAAGAATATATATGGAGAGATAGCTAAATATTTTTACCCAACCTAAACTCGTACACACTTACGATAAACCACTTTCTCCGGGTTTTTACGTCGTAAACCGTGAGAGAGAAAGAGAGAAGACAAGTTCTCACACAATATTTCTAAGAACAAGAATTCTCTCAATTAGGGAGATATTTATCATTAACTAGAAACTAGACATTGTATATAAACTGAATTAATATTATACCTACTGTCAGTATTAAGTAAAAATGTGTATTTTTGTACAATTGATTAAATAAAAAAATAAAAGTAAAAAAAATAAAAAATAAAAAATTAAGTACCGCTTTTAGGTATGTAAACATGTTTTCCGTCTCCCGCGTCTCCGGTGACTCCGCCTACTACGTTTTGTTTTGTGACATAACAGGACATAACTCAACGGTTTTTTTAGGTTATATCCCATATTTTTGTTAAAACAATACTGTGAAAAAGTGGTTATACAAAAAACAAAAACCTTATGTCGACATGCGCTATAAATCGATGCATAAATACGCTAGCCCTAGCCACGTCTGAGTCCAAAAAAAATCATTAATCCTGACTACACTAGCGCTCCCTCCTGGTACATTATTGCTCTGAAGAAACATAAACTTTTCGAGGGGGGGGGGTTTCAGGGGGTGATTCACCAAAGATTTCAATCTGCTTGTTTAGATAGGAGAATCCATCAAACGGACGGCCCGTTTCTGCACCGAGTTTAGGGTTTTCAGGCATTTTGGGTCTCCACATCCAACAGTGAGGCGCACTTGCAATTTGTACAAGGTCAGCAGTTGTGTACTATTAAAGTATCAGTACGCCCAGCTTCCAAGTGTCTATGGTCTGAGATATAAGAATCGTTTTAAAAAATATGCTATGTACCTGGATTTGATAAATTGTAACCCGATTGTAAGTTGGTGCTTCCGACTGATATGTTTCAGGGATTTTAATGGATTTGTGATCTGCGATTATTGAGTCTATCAATGTGGATGTCTTTCTAATCTCCGGAGATTCGGAGGCGATAAGAAGAAGGGCTCCCTCTGGACCATTTGGTTTAGATATCGAGGGTTTGCGGAGGACCCATTGTCATCTTATGATTTCGTGATGAAAGGTGAGCGAAGGTAAACTACGAAAGCAAGAATTTCATTACGGTCTCATGGGATTCACAACCGAATGAAAATGGTTTCTTTTACATATACACCTGTTGTATCACCGATAATAATAATACATATGTATTTATATATCCACAGGTAAAACCATGTACGACCGTTTTAAAAATGTGTATATCCGGAAAGAATGCAAGGCGTAATAAATGGAATCAAGAAAGGGACGCTTAGATGGTTTTGGCATCTAGAGCGAATGAACGCAAAAAGGAGTGTGAAAAGAATATATGACACAAAAGTGAACAGGAGAAGAGGTCGGGAACGTCCGAGGAAGACATGGCAATCGAATACTTGAGTCAGGCCATGTGAAGAGTCAGTATAACTGAAGAGTATGTAAGAGACGATGTATGAATGTAAATGAAGCAAGGGGTGTGTGCCAAGACAGAGTTGTATGGCGGTCCGTCCTCTCTGCCTACCGCTACGGGGAAACGGCGTGATTTGTTAGTTAGTTAGTAAATAATAACTATCCCAAGAAAAAGTTCCTTCTCTTAAGTTAACAATATTGTTGATAATATTGTCAATAATATTATTACTATGTATCGATATCAATTATGGAAGGTATTGCATTGCACTACTCCTGCATACCTTCTGGAATAAAACTTTATTATTATTATTATTAAGCAGGTACTACTTCAACAAAACAATATTTCTGTTGTGTTAAGAAGTTCCAATGAATCAAAAATAAATACACAAAATAAAACCATTTTCCGACTACCTACATTACATGGTACATTTCCCGTGTACCAATAAACGTGTTTCCGCGTGAAACTGCTTTTTTTTCATTTTTTTTATTTTGGTACGGCCCTGCTTTTAATCCCGCGAGCCTCGATCCGCCCTGGCCCGCTGCATAAAAAAACCGTAAAAAGCCCCGCAAAATAAAAATGATAATAATAATCACGAAGCGTCCGATGGGCGGCAAATCCTCGTCCGCCCAAACGCCGCGAGGATTTGAAAATGAAATTATAGCGTTGTTTGCTCCGAGCTGCTCGCTAAGCTGACTAGAAGCGGCAGGTTCAACGCGAACAGCGCCGGATTTACTGAAGGCGCAGACTGTAGCGCTCTTGATGAGATATTTCAAAAAAATGGCGCTATATAAATTAGCCGAGTATTATTATGGCCATGAAGAAATGATGAAAAATCACTTCTTTTTTTTATTCGTTTTTTTTTACGTGAATACCGCACAAGAGTCTCAGGTGCTCCCAACCGTCTAGAGTCAGTGAGAATATGGCATATATCTATGTTGTGAGGCTGGAGGTAGTGGGAAGGGGAAGTAGATGAGGAAAGGGATGGTTGGAAAGTATCTGGCTATTCAGATCTGGTCAACAAACACGGCCAAAGCCATTTCAATTCTGAATGGTGGTCTTTCACCAGGGCGATACGTATAGTATCTACCACTCTGGAACGTGCCGCAAATATACTAAATATATTTTTTTTTATATCAATTAAATGTGTTATGACACATATTAATCAAATGTTTTTTTTATTTGCGCACGCCGGGTTTGAACCCGCGACCTCTGGATTCGTAGTCGAGCGTCTTACCACCCGACCATGCAGGCCGTCACTAAAATCACGTTTTATCACTAAAACCTTTTTTTATGGAAGAGTCTCAAGTGCTCCCAACCGTTCGGAGCCAGTGGGACTCTGCCATTACCAATCGAGGTATGCCGTGAGGTTGAGGGTGGTGGGGTGGAGAAGGAGATGAAGAAGAAGAAGGTTGGGAAGTATCTTGCTATTCAGATCTGGTTGCTGGACGCGGTTAAAGCTATTTCAAGCAACGTTTAGATTCTGAATGGTGGTCTAACACCAGGGCGATACTAAGAGTATCTACCACTCTGGAACATGCCGCAAATATACTATAATATTTATTACTTTAAAATACTTGAATTTGAAAAAAAAAACAAATTACTTGAATAAAATTCAATTCAGCGGAAATTTGAGCCCGTGACCTCTGGATTCATAGTCGAGCGTCTTAACCACTTCACTCATTTTTTGAATTGACTTATGGATACTTCAACTATCGCCCCGGTGAAAGACGTTGCTTGAAATGGCTTTAGCCGTGTTTGGTGACCAGGTCAGAATAACCATCACTTAATTGATCAATTAATATGTGTCAAAAACTTTTTTATTTAATATTAAATTATATATAGTATACATGTTACGAAGTGGGAGATACTCTAAGTATCGCCCTGGTGAAAAACCAACCATTCAGAATCGAAACGATGCTTGAAATGGCTTAAGCCGTGTTTGGTGACCAGGTCAGAATAACCAGGTACTCCTTAACCTTCATTTTCCCCATCTCCTAATCTTGCCCACTTCCTGGGATGCCATAGTCTCACTTTAAAACATCATTTAATGGATCAATTAATATGTGTCAAAAAACTTTTTATTTAATACTAAATTATATATAGTATACATGTTACGAAGTGGGAGATACTCTAAGTATCGCCCTGGTGAAAAACCAACCATTCAGAATCGAAACGATGCTTAAAATAGCTTTAGCCGTGTTTGGTGGCCGGGACAGAATAACTAGATACTTCCCAACCTTCATCTTCTTCATTTCCTTCTCCTGCCCACTTCCTCCAGCCTCACAGCGTATCCCAATTGGTAATGCCATAGTCTCACTGGCTCCAGACGGTTGGGAGGAGTAACTCTCAAAACCCTTGACTCTGTGCAGAAACGGGCGTTACGTTTGATAGATTCTCCTATCTTAACAAACGGATTGCAATCTTTGGAGCACAGACGTCAAGTGAGAATGCTGTCCTTGTTCTACCGGTATTTCAATGGAAGATGCTCCGAGGAACTTGAGTCATTGATCCCTTCGGCACCGGTGCATAGTCGGGAGACTCGCGAAACGCGCGCCCAACATTTGTACACGGTTGACATCCAATAAATGAGAACGGGTCGCTTTTACGACTCGTTCTTATGTTTAACAGCTCGGCTGTGGAACGATTTGCCGGCCTCTATGTTTCCTCCCTCCTTTAAGATGGGTCTCTTCAAGGCTCAGCTTCACTTCTTCCTTTCTTTAAAAAGACCCACACAGCATCCCAAAGATGATAGAGGCCCTGAGGGAAATTATTTCCCTCAAGGTCTCTTGTGTAGAGTTAATGTAAAAGAAAAGTTGGGACTCTTGTGACTCGGTATTTGTAACTAATCATCAAGCCGTTTCCCCGCAGGGGTAGACAGATAGGACGGGCCGCCATATTACTCTGTCTCGGCACACACTCCTTGCTTCATTCACATTCATACATCGTCTCATACATACTTTTCTGTTATTCTGACTCTTTACATGACCCGATTCAAGTATTTGATTTACTTGATCGTGCCATGTCTTCTTCGGGCGTCCTCGAATTCTTCTTCTATTCACTTTCGCATCATATATTCTTTTCATACTTCATTCTTCGTTCATTCCCTCTACGTGGCCAAACCATCTGTGCGGTATTCAATTTAAAAATATATTTTTAAAGGGGTGTCAAATATTGTAGGTCCGGTTCTGAAAGCAAACCGGCAAAAGCTTTTTGAACCGGCGCGGAAGCTCGTGGAACCGGCGGGAGCTTGTCGAACCGGCCGAGGCTTGCGGGGTCGTAGGGGTAATTGCATTGTTCACCGCGACAGCCGACTGCACATTCTTGTAATGGTCATGTTATTGGAGCTTGTGAATTTTGGTATTCAGAACCACGCCCCGTGCGATTAATTCGCTTTGGAAACAATCCCCCATCGGGCGGGAGTATGGTGACGAGTGAACATAACTTGGAGTTGTCCATAAAAACCTAGTTGCATGTTTGTAAATGGCAATAAGCCTGAAACTTCGCATCAAGTTTGGAATAAGAATATATGGAGAGGTGCCTTTGCGAAACAGTAAGTGTAGTAAGGTCGGTCGACTATATACTGACTCGATCGAAAGAGACAAATATATGTTAAAGGACGTTGGATAGCCTATTAGTTACCGCCAATATGGAATTCGGACATTTTTAATAAACACATTTGAACACACTAAACAAAACAATATCAATACACCATTAAAATGATTTATAAACTCAAAATATCACACAAACACTAATAACAGAAGGTTTGCCTAAATAATGATGGAAGTATTTTGTTGATTTTATCTCTTTATATCATTAAAAATGTGAAACTTCTAAAGTTCAGTCAAAATATTTAAAACTGTTGAAACACCTCTGAAAAGTGATGTTTTATAATCTTTGCTTGGTCTTATTTGAACATTCACGCATAGTCCATTAGTGAAATGGACATGGTCATGCTTGATTTATTTATACAACCACTGCAAGATTTGTAATCAACACAAATATAAGAAATAACCTCAAAATCCGTTGACGTAAGTTATGCGAGTCGACGATGTGAAGTTAGCGCGAACGGAGGAAATTGTTACATACTTAGAAGTTCTGCGATATTATGTGAAGCCTTTTCTTGTATCTTTCTCTCTCGTGGCATACGACGTAAAAACCCGGAGAAAGTGATTTATCACAAATTTGTATAGGTATGGTAAAAATATTTAGTTTTCTATCCATATATATTCTTACTCCAAAGTATCAAGGAATGGCAACAATGGTGTTAAATCGGTAGTATATTCACCATGGAGGATTTTATTTAATTTTTAATTGTTTTACTGTCTTACTTGTTCGAGCTTATCCAGTTCGACACTCCTTGCCGTAGAAACAATGAATTTCTGTTCTTCAATCATCACTCTACTAATTATGGATGTCACTCTACTGTCCAGAATGTCGAGACTTGTTAACTCAAGCCATGGTCTTGAAGTTTTTGGTTTCAGTCTAAATGCTTTTTTGGCATTCTTTACGATAGTAATCTTAGTACAATTTATCATGTCTAACATCATTGACTCTACCAAAACCTTGGTCAGGCTTTGACTTGAATGTTCAAATGTATATTTTTGTCATTGCTTTTTTCTAATATTATGTAGGAGTGCTGTTATTTTTTACTCATTTCGTGTGGTGTATTTTTTGTAATTGGGCAATGGTCCGATAATATAAAAATAAAATAAACAAACATTTGATAGTAAGTTAACATTTCATGCTCACATTGACATATCCTTCAACACTTCATTGAGAATGCTGGGTTTCCTTGTACACACTGCGATGAATTTCAGAGATACCCGGGCTCTCGCAATATTATTTAATTCCTTGGTTATAAGCAAGCTTGAAATCGAATCGTTAATTTGGAAACCGCACGAGGAGAAGTACTCCCTCATGTTGGAGAGGGTTCCGAAGAAACTTCTGAGATTTCTCTACCTGGGGGAGTATGGTTATTACCCGCGGCTCTATCCTACTGACTCTCTATTCGGTATGCTCGGAACAAACCACCAACGGGTCAGAAGGATGTGTACATTGTTACACATTTGTTCAAATTGATTCGTGGATGTTTCAAAAACTTGGCTTTCATGGAGAGTATTGACTCTATGTTCCCGATGGTTATCGCCGTTATCGACAGCATAAATTGTTTTACTAACTTGCCAATGGTCATGCCGGTGAGGAGGGCATTTTCGCTGTTGAACGCAATCGATTCCGATATTATATTGTATTGTATTATATTATATCGACGCCGGAAAGGAAAACGGCTAAAGCGCCATTTTGAGAAGCTTACACTAGAGCACTTTAAATTATTTTTTTAAAAGTGAAATTCATAAGTCTTCAGGTTGGATTTAAAGAAAAGTAACTAAATGGTCACATTTAGTTACCTGAAGAAATGAAGAAGAAGAAGTTATGAAAAGCTTTAAAAGTCCCAAACTTGTGTCGCTTGAGTCAAGCCTTCTCCCAAATGGTACATAAACATTAGATGGCTGAAGCGCAACAAAAGCATTCAGAATCAAACAAGATTATTTGATGCAGAAAAATTAACTGATTAAGACTGCATATTTAACTCGTTTCTGACCAAAGTGTCACTTAAGCCCTTTTTCCTTCGCAACATCTATATATACTTTGAATATATCTGTGTGAGCAAGGTAAAACGGAATGAGTTTAAAAAAATGAAAATTTTGACTAGACCATGGCTTGAATGTTCTCTCTTATGTTTATTTTGTCATCGCTTCATTCATTATTATGTATGCATATACTTTCTAATATATATTCTTTCTCTGTTGCTCTTTTTTCCATTTCGTGTTTTAAATATCTTTTTTGCAATTGGACTTTAGTCCATTAATTTATAAATAAATAATAAATAAATAAAATCAAGCTTTGAGTTAAGCATGCAGAATTGTTCCTAAGATACATTGCAAGAAAAAATGAAATCTGTCGGGGCAATTATTTTTTGAAAAAGAAAATGTGATATATGACATGATAACATACAAACAACGAAATTCATAAATATTGTTTTGGCTCTCCTGAACATATTATTTCTTTCCTGTTGGAATCAACTTGACTTGCCAAAAAAAAATAGTTGCTTTGATCCACCCATTTCAAACAGAGGATAATATCTGCTCAAATACTCGTATATTATGGGTATGTACTTTAATAGGTAGGCAGGGACTCGAAATGGCTGTTTTCAAAATTTGATAAATTACACTCACGTTAGCTACAAATATGAAAAGTTCACACTCGTACGGTCCTACGTACCCGCAAAGGAAATCGTGTTGTTTTATGGTTTCGCAATATTTAGCAGCAAAGTGAGGCACATTGAACTAGTGACGTGAATAATAAATGTGACGTTCTGTAGCCACTACTGCCTTATAGCAGTGTGCCGTACGGCGACTATGACCACGATCTCCCGATGAAGGCTAAGAACCCGCCGAGATTTGATGCGACCACAAAAAGAAAAGTTGCCTGCGGGCCCAGACGATCGTAAACCGTGTTTATGTTCCCCGTACAGGGTATCTGGTAATAGCTATTAACAACGGTTATGGCCGTCACCGGGATATGAACTCTGGGACCCTGCGTCAATCAGGCGATTTCTCTAGACGACGCAGCTAAAGAGGTCAATTTTAAACCTGTCACGAATAACAAATTTATTTATTTATTTATAAATTGACGGACTAAAGTCCAATTACAAAAAAAACATATAAAACACGAAATGGAAAAAAGATAAACAGAGAAGGAATAACACATACATAATAATAAATGAAGCGATGACAAAAATAAGACAAAATAAACACAAGAAAGAACATTCAAGCCGTGTTCTAGTAAAAGTTTAGGTAGAGTCGTAAAGAATGACAAAAATCGTTTGGACTGCTACCAAAAATTTCAAGACCATGGCTTGAGTTAACAAGTCTTGATATTCTGGGCATTGGAGAATTATACCCATAATTAATATAGTGATGATTGAGGAACAACAATTAATTGTTTCTGAGTCTATGGCAAGGAATGTTGAACTGGATAAGTTGCAACAGAGAAGGTGAGTCAATAAAACAATTAATAATTTTGTAAATGAAAATTAAATCAAAGTCTTTCCTGCGCTTTTCTAATGAAGACATTTTCAATAATTGTTCAATTTAATCATAAAACAAATAAACTTCATCATAAAACATAAAAACAAATGCATAGCCTCCGTGGTCGAGTGGTTAAGACGCTCGACTACGAATACAGATGTCACGCGTTCAAATCCCGGCATGCGCAAATATTTTGTATTTAATCAATATCTTTTATTTCAAATTTAGTTGATATTAAATAAAATACAGTACATTTGAGGCACGTTGCAGAGTGGTAGATACTCTCAGCATCACCTTAGTGAAAGGCTACCATTCAAAATCGAAACGTTACTTGAAATGGCTTTAGCCGTTTTTGGTAACTGACTTACTATCACGCCGTTTCTCCGCAAGGGTAGGCAGACAGGATGGACCACCATACAATTCTGTTTTGGCACACACTCCTCGCTTCATTCACATTCGTGCACCGTCTCACACATGCTCTTTCGTTGATTCTAAACTCGTTTCAGCTTTTGAACGAGTTATGATCTGCTGACAAGCATGATAACATGACCGTTGTGCTTTCCAGCTGATCATGATTCGTTCAAAAGCTAAAATGAGCCAACAATCGACGTTTAACGGGGACCGTTCTAAATAAAATTAAAATGGCGCTAATCTTTCAATTGACTATGGAATGTTTTCAAACAATGTTCTTGACCCCTTATAAACTTTTCTTACGACGGGTCATGTTTTTTACCGAACTGTCTAAACCTTAGAGTATATAGAGTGGTATCAATCCAAGGCAGTGTAGTCAGTTTTTGATGATTTTTACCTGACTCGGCGGACCTAGGCGTGGCTAAGACCAAGGCTAGGATATTTATACATTCATTCATATCACATATCGACATACTGTTTTTATTTATTCGTATAACCACCTTTTCACAGTATTGATATCAACAAAAATATAGGATCTAACCTAAAAAACCGTTTAGTTGTGTCAAGTCTGTGGGATAATAAAATATGTGGGCGGAGTCTCGCGGTGACCCAGGAGCCCAAGATCATTGTGACAGTACATAGAAGCGGAGTATTACATTTGTTGTCACTTTCTCTCTCATGGTGTACGACGTAAAAACCCGGAGAGAGTGATTTATCGTAAGTTTGTATCGGTTGGGTAAAAATAATTAGCTCTCTCTCCATACATTGCTTCTCCAAGCTCTAAACAATACAGGTTTTTTTCAATAATACTAATGGGGCAATTAACGTCGCCTGTCCTCACTCGTCAACCATTGTCCTCTCAGTGATCTTCATAAGCGCATTATTGCTTGGCCGTCATTGTCTTCCTAATATCCGCTTACGTATTATTTACAATGCGAAAGATTTCAAAAGAAATGACTTTTATTTATTTAAGGCACAGTAGACTTTTTTCCACAATAATAACAATAACCTTATCCCACAAGACGTAGTCAAAACTCGTTCCTTTAAAGATTTTTGCAAAAATACTACATCACAACTGTCATATTACAAATAATTCAACACTCGTCACACACCGACATTAAACCAACTTTTAATTCCACATACATCGGCACAAAATACGATCACAAAATCAAATACACTTATCGTCAGATGAGTAGATACTCACATAACTAAATTTGGAATTAACTCCTTACAATACATCGCATATACACAATACAACGCATTCCCAAAACAGATATTTTCTTTCTAATCAGTGATATTAATTTATTTTTAAACTAACGGACTATTGCCCAATTACAAAAAAATACATTACACGTAATGAGAAAAAAAGCAACAGAGAAAGAAGCACATACATAATATTAAATAAAGCGATGACAAAAACAGGACAAAATAAACAGAAGAAAGAAAATTCAAATCAAAGAGCCAAGGTCAAGTCAAAGTTTTGGTAGAGTCGTTAAGAATGACCAAAATCATTTGGACTGCTACCAAAAATTTCAAGACCATGGCTTGAGTTAACAAGTCTCGCAATTCTGGGCAGTAGAGAATGATAATAATTATTTCGAAAATGCAAATATATCCTTCTGTGAAACCTTTATGTGTGTGAATATCTTTCTTTCTGTATTTATTACTGTTTAATTAATCTCTACTCTAATGAGTCTATTTTTAATGTATTTATTCGTTTATTCCCTTAGAGTACATGGAGTGGTATCTATCCAAGGCAGTGTAGTCAGTTTTTGATGATTTTTACCGGACTTGGCGGACCTGGGCGTGGCTAAGACTAAGGCTAGGGTATTTATACATCCATTCATATCACATATCGACATAATGTTTTAAACAAAAATATATCGACATAATGTTTTTGTTTATTTGTACAACCACTTTTTTACAGTATTGTTATCAACAAAAATATAGCATATAATCTAAAAAACCGTTTAGTTGTGTCACGTTTAGTGGCATAATAAAAAATGTCGGTGGAGTCCCGCGGAGACCCAGGAGCCCAAGATCATCGTGACAGTACATAGAAGCGGTGTATTATATTTGTTGTCTCTTTCTGTCTCACGGTTTACGATGTAAAAACCCGGAGAAAGTGTTTTTATCGCAAGTTTGTATAACTTGGGTAAAAATAATTAGCTCTCTCTCCATTTGTACATTGTTACTCCAAGTTTGTTCCCTATTCTTTGATACTGCCTTTTAAAATATGTATATCGTTGTAAAAATACTATTCATTTTTGTTTTACAATATATTTAACTGTATTTTATTTCTATAAATAAAAGCGAAATATTACATGGAAATAAATATACTTAGTTTGTAAATCAATAAAAAAAATCAAATTCAATCACATTCTTTTCAAATATGCCTGCAAAGAAACTGTTTGGCCAAAGCTTAGACATAACTTCAAAATAGTTTTTTAACACGAAATTAAAAACTAAACTTTCACATTGTTCAATAAAACACGCTGGAAATACTGTCTAAAAGTAGAAAATCAGATATTAATAGCATTTTTACAGGCTTTTTAAAAATGTTTTCAGAGCTTATTAAAAAAGTCTTTTCCCCAAATGATTAAGTCTTCCTAGACAGTCGAAATATTTCTTTGAAACAATGTCAATTAAGTTTTTACTTTACTGAATAAATAAAAAATTCTATTAGAGTACTTATAATCGTACGAGTGTGAACTTTTCAAATTTGTAAATGATGTTAGTTGAAATTATCAAATTTTGAAAGATTCTTGTCAAATATCTACCTACCTAATAAAGTACCTTCCGATAGTGTATTTTTTTAGCAAAAAAATATTAAAAAATTAAGATATCACCTGCGCAGATTTGAAAAAATCATGATTTTTACGTTTAAAATCAAAATGCCAAAATAATACCGTAGAAATGAGATCCCTGAGGCGCATGTGCGTAAAACCATATATGACCGTATGAAAAATGTAGATACCCAGAAAGAATGCAAGGCGTAATGAAAAGAATTTGAAAGCGACGCTTAGATGGTTTGGGTATGTAGAGCGAATTAACGAAGAAAGGAGTGTGAAAAGAATATTTGACGCGAAAGTGAATGGAAGAGGTCGGGCACGCCCGAGAAAGACATGGCCCGATAAAGTGAATCAAATACTTGAGTTGGGCCATGTCAAGAGTCATAATAACAGAATAGTATGTATGAATGTGAATTAAGCGAGGAGTGTGTGCCAAGACAGAGTTGTATGGCAGTTCATCCTCTCGCTCACCCGTGAGGGGAAATGGCGTGATGATTAGTTAGTTAGTTGGTTAAAATCAAAATTCACTCGCTCAACTTTTGTGTTCATTTTATTCACAAAGGGGTATTTTTTTTAATGCGTTCTGCACAATCGATGAAAACGACTCGCATAATATGCCTCCACCGAACAGATAATTTCTAGAAGCGTGCTCTATGTCGATTTGAAGGACAAGCTAATGAAATTGAGGAAAGAATTTTGTCAAATTAAGCTCACTTTGGGTGCATAAACACGTCTACAACTATTTATCTTTTCAGTGCATGTACTGAAGACGAATATAAGACATGGCCTCCATGGTCGAGTGGTAAGACGCTCGACTACGAATCCAAAGGTCGCGGGTTCAAACCCGGCGTGCGCCAATAACTTTTATTTAATTAATATGTGTCATAACACATTTAATTCATATGAAAATAATAACAAGTATATTTGCGGCACGTTCCAGAGTGGTAGATACTCTAAGTATCGCCCTGGTGAAAGACCACCATTCAGAATCGAAACGTTGCTTGAAATGGCTTAAGCCGTGTTTGGTGACCAGATCTGAATAGCCAGGTACTTCCCAACCTTCCTCTTCCCGATCTCCTTCCCCTCCCTACTACCTTCAGCCTCACAACATACCCAATTTGGGGATGCCATAGTCTCACTGGCTCTAGACGGTTGGGAGCAGTTGAGACTCTTGTGCGGTATTCATGTAAAAAAAAAAAAAATTGATTTAATGATTTGGTTTGGCAAACAGTCCGGGCACAACCCTACGATAAACTCAACCAGTTTTACAACCTCGTGGAAATGGATGCTGCGAGTCACCGCTAGCCGCAGCCGGGGCAAAGGGGGCACCAGGGACACCCGTCTACCTGGTGTATCACGGCGAGGCGCCAGCCGCTAGGCGCTAGTCAGTGGCAGCAGCCAGTTAGGCCCGTGAGGACCGAAGAGGTGGCATAAGAAATGCCAGAAATACAGGACGGGAGAGATTTACTGGCGAAAACAATCTGATTTATTGCGTTCTTACTCAGTTCTGTCGATTTGCTTTATAAACGAATGTCCCAGGGGAAAAGCTACAACTTTTCAGATTTGTGGCTTCCCAACCATCAATTTCGTTTGGCACTTTTTTTTTTAAATTTGTTTTAATATTAACTCCGCCCAGGAGGCCTCGAAGCAAATTGTTTCCCTCGGGGCCTGTATCCTTTTTGGGAAGGCTGTGTGGAAGGTATTTTCGGAAAAGTATGGACTGAACATGGATTTTTAAAATACGCATGTTGAAGGGAGGAAACACAGACGCCGAGAAAACGACCCGTTTTCATGTTATGAATGTCAACCGCGTACAAATTTTATGCGTCGCGAGAGAGAGAGTCCCAACTGCTCCCAGCCGTCTAGACTCTAGAGCCAGTGAGACTATGGCATCCCCAATTGGGGTATGTTGCGAGGTTGAAGGTAGTGGAGGAGAAGGAGGTGGGGAAGAGGAAGATTGGTATATTTAGATCACCAAACACGGCTAGAGCCATTTCAAGCAACGTTTCGATTCTGAATGGTGGTCTTTCACCAGGACGATACTTAGAGTATCTACCACTCAGGATCGTGCCGCAAATATACTATATCGTCGCTGTAGGCAAAAGGGCTTAAGCGACACTGGCTAAAGTTGAGTTAAAATGCATTTGTGATCAGTTTTTGTTCCTGGATCAAATGCTCTGACTCTTGTTTGATTCTGAAAACCTACTACAAATATAAATATCCTTTTTTTTATTATTTCCTATGAATTTAAAAAACGTTATTGGCGCACACCGGGTTTGAACCCGCGACCTTTGAATTCGTAGTCGAGCGTTTCACCACTCGACCGTGAAAATGGCATTTTTTTAATAAGTTTTTACGTCGAACTGCACCCGAGCACTGTCGATTGGAAATCGGCTTTGAGTCCACACTAGTTAATTTAACAGTATATTGCATTTAGCCATCCATCGCAGATGTGATGACTCCACTAATCTCTCGGGCACATCTGAAAACAGACGGCTGACCCCGAAAAAGCACCAAAGTGTGCCCACAGACCAAACCAATCATCTGACCTATACTGCCACACTTTTCTCTCCAGCCTCTCGTTTGACTGTCTGAAGTTAATGGGGATAGGCGTGACCAGGCAGGGATTGAACTATCCTAGAGGCGCTGTGACACAATCCTACTGTTGCGAGGGCCAGAAGTTAAGATAGGTCTAACTGATTGGAGCGGTGACTTCACTTCGGAAACCTTTGGTTCCCAAACAAAAACAATGTGGCAAATTTAAATTTCCACCATAAAGAATATATATGGAAAGAGAGCTAAATGTTTTACCCAACCTATATAAATTTACGATAAATCAATTTTTCCGTGTTTTACGTCGTGAACCGCGAGAGAGAAAGAGACGAGATAAGTTGTCACATAATATCGCACTACTTTTAGGTATGTAAGCATGTTTTCTGTCTATCGCGTCTCCGGTGACTCCGCCCACTACGTTTTCTGATGCGACATAACTCAACGGTTTTTGAGGTTATATCCTATATTTTTGTCGATAGCAAAAATGTGGAAAAGTGGTTGCACATATAAACAAAACATAATCTCGATATGAGCTATGAATGCATGTTAATAGGTGTGTCCGTGAAAACTCTAGCCACGCCCGAGTCAGGAAAAATCAACAATCCTGATTATACTGTTTCGCAAAGCTATCGCTCCTGTATATTATTGCTCTGAGGTATCTACCCACCTTCATAAATCGAACGATAGTGAATTGGATGCCTCTGCGTGCATAATCCATATCGGCAAACCAATTTTAGTAAAATAATTGCATTCATAAATTTTCCGAAATCTGATTTTATAGAGAATACGATTGCGAAAATAACGATAACCCGAAAACCTGTTTATGGACTAACTTTTGGCAACCGCACGACGATATAAAGTTTCACAAATGAACCCTAATGAAAAAAATATTAATGATCGAAAATATAATTTTACATGCTATTATCTTTGATTAAGTAATAAATGTTATCTCTCTTGGTACTTTAAGACGAATCAGAAAATCGTGTTCGACATTTAAGTACCCCATTTCGGAAATCATTTGACCTTTAACAGTTTTAGTTGGCGGATATTTATTTTTTATGAACTCTTGTTGCATCCGAAGCTGCAATAAAACACCGAATGTGTTTTCATGTTCGAATGAATTTTGAATAATGGACTGCAAAACGATAAATCAAAATAATACTTGATGGAAGTGTGATTATAGATGTGGGTAGATTAAGGATTCACTAAGCCAATTCACTCACCGATAAAGTTAGGTTTGGAATTCTTGAAATTTTCTTAAACGCTTGTATTATTGATGAACGCGAATACACCACACTGACATAAGTCTTCTTAATTTACGATACCACATTTATTTTAAAATTATTTGAGAGCAACAGCAAAACCTACGAAGAAGCGAGCACCAAAAAGCAACACATTGTTCACCAAATTTTTTTTTAATTCTATTGTCACTTGTTTCGATCACAGTGTTGTTGAATACAAAATCGAGTGGTGAAAAGGCGGAATAGGTAGGAACTGGATGACAAACAAAAAGGTGAGAACCTAACAAATTATCTATTTGAAATCCAACAGTTCTGCATTGATATAGAGTCCAATACATTGAGTTGATTAAAAACTACCCAAGTGGGCATGGAAAATTTTTTAAAAGATTTCACCCTCTCAAATCGTGCGTTCGTAATATGTATTTCGTTTACGTCTAATCCGATAAGTCTCATCTTCCACATTTTTTTCCTATTTACTTCCACCTCACCACGTTTCCTATTTGGGGTGGCATAGTTCCATCAGCTATGGGAAGAACATATACCTATTTTACATCTAAAATTTGACGTTCAAAGTGAATATTCGTTAAGGGCACTTACCGTTTTGACGTTGTGTTGGAAAAGTACGAAACGCAGATCCGGAGAACATTGGTAGCCTCGCACGTTCAATTGCCTCTGAAAAAAAGAAAAACAGGAGGTTTAATTAATATTCTTTATATTTACAAACATTTCGCTTGCATTTTACTTCATACGTAGACGATTTTGAAAAAATCCAGAGAAGCTACGAAAGTCAAATAATGACTAACTAACTAACCATCACGCCGTTTCCCCGCAGGGATAGGCGGAGAGGACGGGCTGCCATATGACTCTGTCTTAGCACACACTTCTTGCTTCATGTGGATGCATACATTGTCTCATACACACTTTTCTGTTATTCTGACTCCTCACATGACCCGATTCAAGTTTTTGATTTACTTGATCGTGCCATGTCTTCTTCGGGCCTCCTCGACTTCTTCTTCCATTCACTTTCGCACCATATATTTTATTCCTTTCTTCGTTCATTCGCTCTACATGCACAAACCATCTAAGCGTCCTTTTTTTGATCTTTTTCGTTACGCTCACATCAGCTTTGCATTCTTTCTGGATACCCACATTTTTAATACGATCATACATAGTTATACCGCACATATGTCTCAGGGGTCTCATTTCCACATTATTTAGTCTACTTTCATCTTTCCTCTGCCAGTTCCATACCTCACTGCCATACATCAGGGTTGGTATAAGCACTCCATTGTGTACTGCTAACTTCGCTTCTTTGGAAAATTTTATTTTATTTGCGGCAACAGCGTTCAGTCCTCCATCAATGGAGTTTCCTGCATTCACTCTTCTTTCAATATCCTTGTCAGCTTTTCCGTCTCTCTTAAACATACTTCCTAAATACAAAAACTCATCCTCTCGCTCCAAGTATTCATCATTCACAACTACTCGTATATTGCACTCTGTTTTCGTACTCTCTCTTTCAAACACCATGACTTTGGACGTACTTGCATTCATTTTGCACACATACTTGGCTCATCCTAGACACATAATGTGTTGAAATTATTCTCCCATCCAAAGCCATTACACATAACACATGTCGTTACAAAATTAAGAAACGTCAGTTTTTACCAATGGCTGTTTCCAACAGCATTTATCTTAGGAATGCTACGTATCTGCAGCCTCAGTTCGAGGAGTGATATAGCATTACAACTTTTACCTCATAAACTCTTGAACGGTGTCTAAATAATACCTGAAATCCTGACTGAAACTGGATTCTATGTCCCTGATAATTTCACGCGAGGCCGCCAACACAGGCTTCGGTTTCTTCCCAGGTGCTGAACTAACTTACCAATGGTGATGCCCCTGGGAAGACTTACAAGGTCGGACTTTTTGACGGCCTTCGTGGTCGAGTGGTAAAACGCTCTACTACGAATCCAGAGGTCGCAGGTTGTAACTCAGCGAGCGCAAATACATTTTTTATATGATTAATGTATGCCATAACACATCTAATTCATATGAAATAATATAAAGTATATTTGCGGGACGTTCCAGAGTGGTAAATACTCTACGTATCGCCCTGGTGAAAGACCACCATTCAGAATCCAAACGTTGCTTGAAATGGATTTAGGCGTGTTTGGTGACCAAATCTGAATAGGCAAGTACTTCCCAACCTTCATCTTCTTCACTCTTTCCCTCCTTACTACCTTCAGCCTCGCCACATACCTATTAGGTGATGCCATAGTCTCCCTGGCTCTTGGGAGCAGTTGACTCTTATGCAGTGAAATATGCATCACAACCATAGCAATTCATGGAAACACGCGAGCCAACTGTCACCAGAGTTCTATGAATCAAACACTAAAACCACGAACAATCTCCATTTCAACTAATCTCTTTGCACCGCGTTTATCTCTCTTCACACGCTGAATATAATGACCAGCAAAATGAAACTTTCAACTCCAGTAGGGTTGCAAAAATAAAAGCCGAGGCATTACTCGTCCCGCCGTGTTGTTGTAGCTAATTAGGTAAATATTTAAACGGCTGCTAATGGCGTGGCTCTTTACCGTAGGAAAGCCGGTAGCGCCTCGCGTTGCCTCGTTCGCCCTCAGCTCAAAATGCATGACACAAATAAACAAACAACTTTGTACGTTTGGAAGAGATTTCTCGGGGAAAAGATTACATTTCAGCACGAAGCATCGGAGCGAGAGTTGGCAACTAAGTTTTAATGTATTGCACCATATTTAATTGTTTTCTAAAACGGCAAAATGCGAACGTTTACAAAATTTGACCCGAAATTGAAAAGCAGTTTTGCTACTCTGACCTAGTCCCACCTAACTCACTTTTTGGTTAAAACAGGTAAATATTGCAGTCATGTAGACCAGTGATTCCCAAAGTGGTCTATATCGACCCCCAGGGGTCTATGACAACCTGCAAGGGGTCTACGTCAGCGAAAAAAAGATTTGGGGGTCCATGAAATGAAAATGGGGGTCCACGGTAGTGGATCTCAACATCCACTGATAGTACCTATTTAGGTACTTACGTAATACTATCTTATAATGGACTTTAATTCTCTGATTATATTAATAAAAATATTTTTTGTGGAAGATATTTTGCCGATTTGCTAGTACTTTTCGATTTCAAATCTCTACCGACTAGTGCTTTTTTTCGGAGAGGAATTTTTGCTGATTTGCTAGCACTTTTCGATTTGGGATCTCTGCCGACTAGTACTATTTTTTGACGAGTTCGACTACAATTGAAGTGTTCACCGCGAAGGATTCATTTCAAAGAACTAGCAGTTGCTGAAGCGTTCACAAAACTTTAAAGTTTTTCCCAACGCTAAAAAAAATCAATACTAGGAAAGCAGGGGGTCTATACAAAACAGAAAAAATCGACAAGTGGTCTACGGGACAAAAAAGTTTGGGAACCTCTGATGTAGACGAATGTAAATTATTCATTTCATTAAATAATGTAATTCTTCTTATTTTGGTTACTCGATGGCTTTTAATATTTATTTTATTCCTAATACAGACTTCACACAATTCGACACATGTATAATAATGTAACATAATATATTTGCTGAAAAAAAATTATTTTTTTTTTGAACCACGTTCTTAGAATTTATGAATTTTGTGAACTAGTTTCGACTTTTTTATAGTGAATACCGAATGAGAGTCCCAACCGTCTAGAGCCAGTGACACTAAGGTATCCCCAATTGGGGTATGTTGTGAGGCTGAAAGTAGTAGGGAGGAGAAGGAGATAGGGAAAAGGATGGTTGGGAAGTACCTGGCTATTCAGATCTAGTCACTTAATACGGCTAAAATCATTTCAATGAACGTTCCAATTCTGAATGGTGAAAAAAAAAACCACAAACACATCTAATCACCCCGTGTAAACCGTCACCCAGAAGGTAATAAAACTACCCGAATGTATTTTTGAAGATATGGTAAAGCCACCTCTGTCAGCCATAAAACCAAAAACCTTAAGTTACAGTTACTATGATATCAATACCCATCCTTTCCGGACCTAATAGTATTATATACGGGTATATTCTATGGACTTACTTAAAATTGTACCAGTCTGAAAATGCCCGTCATAAGGTGAAACCGGTCAGGTCTTACATAAAAAATAGTGGAATAAAGTTAAAAATTTGGTATTATTAAAATCACTGAATGGTGGTCTTTCGCCAGGGCGATACTTGGAGTATCTATCACTCTGTAATGTGCCGCAAATATACTTTATATCATTTTATATTAATTAAATGTGTTATGACACAAATGAATTAAATAAAAGTTATTTCCGCACGCCGGGTTTGAACCCGCGACCTTTGGATTCGTAGTCGAGCGTCTTACCACTTGACCGTGGAGGCCATCAAAAGGCTATTATAACACTGTCTTAAACGCCGAAACAGCTGTCACTAAAAATAGCGAAACTAAATAATAATAATATTTATTTAATTGAAGTGAATTGTAAATAGATAAATCAACTAAAATGGCGTCTCCGCCCACTACGTTTTGATATAATAATAATAATATTTGGACGATTTGTATAGTGCCGTTTTTGTGAAAAATCGATATGCGACATAACTAGACATAACTCAACGGTTTTTTAGGTTATATGCTATATTTTTGTTAAACAACAATACTATGAAAAAGTGGTTATACAATTATCAAAAACATTGTGTTGACATGTGCTATGAATGGATGTATAAATATCCTAGCCCTAGTCCTAGCCGCGCCCAGGTCTAGCCGAGTCAGGCAAAAATCATCAATACTGACTACAGAAGCGCTCCCTCTTGTATATTATTGCTCTGAGCTTACATACCTAAAAGTGGTGCGATATTATGTGATAACTTGTCTCGTCTCTTTTTCTCTCACGGTTTACGACGTGAAAACCCGGAGAAAGTGATTTATCGCAAATGTGTATAGTAGCGTTGGGAAAAACTTCAATGTTTTGTGAATGCTTCACGAATTGCTAGTTCTTTAAAATGAACCCTTCGCAGCGAACACTCCAATTGAAGTCGAACTCGCAAAAAAGAGATTTTAATTTATCCGGTTATTTGTTCAGTTCTTTTTGGAACCGGTTCCGTGCCGAAAAAATCACGTACTAGTCGGTAGGGATTTGAAAACGAAAAGAACTGGAACTGGTTCCTCGCCAAAACAAAAGTAATAGTCGGTAGAGATCTACAATAATCTAAAATTATCTACAATGTTGATATTCACAAATGTAATACAAGGGCATGCCGAGAAATTAGACTACCAGAAAAGAATAAAGCCAACACACAAAATAGCTTACTATATAAAGGGATAAAATCTTATAATGCTCTGCCGGAAACCATCAAAATTATGCCTATCAATAAATTCAAAATAACCTGTAAAAATTATTTAAAATGCATTTAAATCGAAATAATGAGTAGTATATAAATTAAAATACTATAAAGTTAAAAAGAAAATGAAATAATTAGCTACTTGTAAACTTGAATGTACAAAGTAACTAATATAAAATAAATAAAACTAAAAACTAAGATTTAAAAACGAGAAGAACTGGAACCGGTTCCTTGCCAAAATAAAAAAAAAGTTTACGAAAAGAACTCCCAAAAAATCACGTCTCTTTAAATCGAAGTACTTTGAAGTCCAACTTCAATTGAAGTGTTTGTTATGAAGTACTTATTTATAGGCTTTGAAGTTCAACTTCACAACTGAACTGCTGCAAATTGAAGTAGTTCTTTGTAATCTAACTTCCATTGAAGTATTTGTTCAATGAATTGAATGGAATGAAGTTAATGAAACGCTAAAATGAACTGCCAACTTCAACTGAAGTATTTGTTCAATGAACAATGAGTGAAGTAGGAACTGCTGCTAATAGAAGTAGTTATTTCAGAGCGGTCACAACGCTAGTGTGTAGGTTGGGTGAGAATATTTAGCTCTCTCCCCATATATATTCTTAGTCCAAGATAATAACTAAGAGGCGGTGTCAGTCAGGATATATAATACTTACAAGAGTATGATTGGTGACGAGGGTGGTGATGGTGTCGTTGGCCGTGTCCAGGACGGCCAGCCCGCCGTCATCGGCCTGGAAGACGAAGTGGGTGGGAGACACCCAAGCGGGCGGCAGTCGCTGGGGGGACAGCTCCCCGCGCAGAAACTCCTCGAACCTCATGCGCTGCCCTGACCAGTATAGCAACTCATCCACGTAACTGCAAACAATCACAGAGAAGTTAATACAAATTTCGTCTATCCGCACACCCTAGCTGACACATCGTTTTTTATCTTCAAACTGTCAACCCACCAAAACAAATATCCTGAGTAAGAAAGATATCCACTCTATGTTTTCATTCCACATTATTGAATTCCGAAAACTTACTCTACTAAATAAATGTTATATTACTCTTGTTTTTGGATTATAAAGACAATTTGTGAAAGTGGCAAATCTGCAAAACCAATTCATTAATGCAATGTTTCTCAACCTTTTTAGTGATATGATCCCCTTAACCCTCCGCATGCCTGGTAAGGTCTGACAGACCCAGGGTAATTTTAATCAGTTGAAAATATTTCAAATTGCGCGCAAATGTCGAATGTAGTGAATGAAGGAGCTTAAGTTTTCCGGTTTTTATTTTGCATTTATTTATTAGAACATATGTTTAAGAATAAATAAACATCAACCTTTATCTTGGCCGTGTAAAATATATGTTACACCAACTTTGCTGTCTTTTTTTAACAAACGCGTCGGACGCACATGGTCCACGATAATGTGTAGTTAATAAGCTAGATTTGAGATTGTTTTATATTATTCATAAGGAAATTATAATGTATGCAAATTCCTCCCGTGGCTCGTTACGTCACAATGACGCAAAGAGATAGCTCTCCAGGCTGGGACCCCGCCCGACTAGACCGGGTACCAGCGTGATGGCGGAAACTGAGCGTGGACCAATCACGGCTGCGCCCGGCAACTCTGAAGCCGGTTCACGCGGATGGAATTGACCTGTCTGGCTTTATCGCGAGAGCCGGGTCAATCACACGACCAAATAAATTATGGCATCGTGATGACTCGACTCTCGGCTACACAATTATTGTAATACTATGCATGTAAATATTAGGATAAGATAGTTATTAGGCATCAAGCTCCCAAAACCGGGCACTATTTTGTAATTTGTATTTTTAATCTGTAATTGTATATTCAATAAAAATGATAGAGGGGCGAATTGAAATTGAGGTGAAAGCTGGTGAAAAAGAGAAGGGGATAAATTAATAAAATCTATCCCACAAAATTTCCAGCCGGCCGGGGAGAGAGGGAAAGAGGAAGCTAAATTCTCTCATACAATGCTCTCTCACCCCGGCTGCGCGCTCTCGTGGCGATTATATATTGCACAAAAACGGGAGAAAAGGCAGATCACCAGCATCCTCCGCCAGCATCACTTCACCTTGACTTCTCTACGCTCTGACATCGCCTTAAACTTGACTCCTGACTACACCTCTCTCTGGACCAGACCCGCAGCATCTTCACTTGAAAACCGAGGCCCTACAAGTTGACTCCGTCGTCTCTCTTACAACGAGACCGACCGCTTGGAGCGCTTCGTAGATCGGGACCGCTACACTATGCAGTTTACTTGTGTGCCCTGATCACGTCGGGTACAACAAATATTTTAACGTTTTTAGTAATGACACCTTAGAAATTTTTTTCTTTATCGTCCTCTCAATTGCTGACACCTATGGTTTGTTTAAAAAAAAATGTAGCTTATTATCTTAAATTTAACCTTGTATTATATTTTTTACCTTGCCAAAATAAGGGTAATCGGATACTAATAAAAAAAAACTATTTAGTATCGCTGGGTCCCACAGAACCCACCAGGCAAAGCTCGTAGTACAATTTCACCAGGCATGCGGAGGGTTAAAAGCCAAAAAAAGAGTCAAAATAACCTTACGATCCCCTCACTTCATATATTTTACCTTGCCAAGATAAAGGTTAATTATTACTAATAAAACAAAAAGATTTATTATCGCTGGGTCCCACAGACCCCCACCAGGCATATCTTGTAGTATAATTCCACCAGGCATGCGGAGGGTTAAAAGCCAAAAAAAAATGTGTTAAAAACCTTACGACCCTCATATTTTAACGTTTATCAAAGTTTTACATTACTTATCTTCGTGGCAAGTGTAATACATTAATAATATATTACACTTGCCACGAATATCACTTGCCACTTCTCACTTGAGCGAAAAAGGCTTCTCGTCTATGGTGACTTTAAAAACTATACGCAGAAATTTTCTGTTATCATTTGAACATAATTTAGTTTTGAGTGTTTCAAATGTCGATCCACGTATAGAAAACCTTTTAAGTGAAAAAAAAAACTCAACCATCGCACTAATTAATCAATTAATTAACACATATTTATTTATTAGTTAACTGGGTAGTAGGCATATGTAACACTTTAATATAAGATGAAATTCATTATTAATAAAAATATTTTTCTAATACGTGACGTATTGTTTTTACAAATTGCGACCCCCAGGTTGAAAAACGATGCACTAATCTATCCAAAACAGTAATTAACATTTCGAAAAGTATCACTTTTGTTTAAATCGTGAATGTCAACGATTAACTGGTTTCTTTTTTCCAGAAGTTCGACTATTGGCACACATAAAACGTGATGGAATTTATGTATTTTAACATACCATTAATTTAACTAACCGTATTATCGTTAGCATAGCTATATTTTCCCCCAGAGTTTTTTTTAAATAATAGTATTGAATCGCCAAATTAGTAAAAATCATCAAACAATACAACGGTTACTAATCAACTTCACATTGAATCATCAAAGCAACTGCAAATACTGGTACTTGATCAATTAATAATTCACCATCAATGTTATTGCAAATAGGTATGGAGTATCAACATTACTAATCCGCACATTAAACCATCAACTTAATTGCAAATAATATTAAAATCACTAATCCACACGACATCGAATCTGCAAATAATTCAATAACAAAATTACCATCGGATAAATGAATTTTAGTACACAAATTAAAATGAGAAATGCAGCAATGGACGTGGTTTGGATGAATATAAAGATTGTAAATGAAACACAATGTGTTAAGAGGAGAGGTTTGGGGAAATTAGAATTATTATGTGATCTGAGTTATGTCATTAGGTGAGTGTGATTACTGATACACTGATCAACGGTAACACAAGCGGGCTTATTTGAACCTCAAAGTCACTAATCCACACTGAGTCATCCAAATTAACTACAAATAATACCATTGCAACAAAAAATGCACACCCATATTCGATTGCATATAACACCAAGGTCTCTAAAACACAACGAATCTTAAAAGTAAGTGCAAATAATGGCAAAGCCACTACTTCACAATGATACATCGTCAAAACAACTGCAAATAACATCCAAGTTACGTCATTGTTTTCACCAAAGTAACGGCAAACAGTAAAAATGTTACTAATTCACAAACCAAATCGTGAAAATAAAGTATCAATGTTACTAATCCACACATCGAATCATCAAAATAACTGCAAATAATGGCAAAGCCACTACTCCACAATGATACATTGTCAAAACAACTGCAAATAACATCAAAGTTACATCATTGTTTTCACCAAAGGCACACAGTATAAATGTTACTAATTCACAAACCAAATCGTGAAAATAATAATATATAAGTATCAATGTTACTAATCCACACATCGAATCATCAAAATAACTGCAAATAATATATCAAAGTTACTAATCCATATCACATTGAATTATCAAATTAACTGCAAATGATATCAAAGTTACTCAGCCACGTAACCGTGAATAGTATAACATTAAATCATCCATATTGTACCTGCAAAAATTATCAATCATCCACTTTCGGGGACATGCGGACCTGTTGGTTTGAAACACGGTCACAATGGTTAAAGCAAGGTCAGCTGAGCTTTTGCATAATTGAAGCTCACCATTCGGGCAGAACCTCCCTTCGGTGCATTCGTGTTTCATTCGAAACGACGGACCATCGGAAAGATTCGCTTTTGGAGATAATACAGTTATTACGAACACCCAACCTGTTTGTTGAATAGTGTAAAGGGTAAGTTTAGTGTATGTAGGTGTGTAATTCAGATGCATTGCGTTAAGTAAGTGAGTTAATTGGTGTTTGGTTTAGAAGGTGGCTTACCCTAATAAGTAAATGGCAGTGACGATTCCCGCTATCACCATTCCTATGACCATCAGAGAGAAGATGATACTTCTCCAATTGTGTCCATCTCCGGGGTACACCAAATCCTGAAAACAGATACATTTTACTACTGTCCATAGGTAAATAATTCAACTACTTACGAGCTTTCGAGCATGTTCATAATGAAAACGGTTAAGGAAGAAATAAAAGCAGCAGAAACTTTCACCTTGAAATGATTTATTTCGCGATCTGTCAATCTATTATTCAGTATAGTACCCAGTGGCGGCTCGTGACTTTTTAGTGTGCTAGAGTGCTTAGATTGAAAAAAACGTCATGATTGATGTTGTTGTGGCCGAAAATGAATTTTTAAAAATACATATATAAATATATACTGTATGAAGATTTTCAAGATTTTTCAGTTTGGGGGGGTTATTGACCCACCAAAACTGAAAAATCTTCATACAAAAATATATATATATTTTTTTAATAAAATAAAAATCATTTTCGTCTAGAACGATATCAACAACGTCGTATTTTTCAATCTCAGTACTCTAGCAACCTAAAAAGTCACGAGCCGCCCCTGATAGTACCATAGAACGGAGAGGCAGCACTTTATCAGTTCTATATCAAGTTATAAAAATAATCATCACGCTACCCTTAGTCGCAGACTCTGATCTATTCTATCAATTATCATATATTATTACCCATTTTTATTCCCATCGTTATTTTATGCGGGATGCTAGATTTCCACACCCTGCAAGCCCGCCGAAAAGTGTTTTTGGGTAAACATTTTTATAAGTTGATTTCTGGAAGTATTTACAACTCATGTATTCTAAAGAAGATCAACTTGTTTGCCCCAAGTCAGTACATTCGTGCGAGGCATCATGCGAAGTTTTACTCACCGAAAGTCAGAACTTTTTCAAACAAAAACACGCCAATATATATACATCTAGATTTTTACGTGAATACTGCACGAGAGACTCAACTGCTCCCAACGGTCTAGAGCCAGTGAGACTATGGCATATCCGATAGAGGTACGTTGTGAGTCTGAAGGTAGTGGGAGGGGGGAGGAGATGTGGAAGGGAAAGGTTGGAAAGTACCTGGCTATTTAGATCTGGTCATCAAACACGGCTAAAGCCATTTGAAGTAACGTTTCAATTCTGAATGGTGATTTTCACCAGGGCGATACTTAAAGTATCTATTATTCTGGAACTTGCCGCAAATATACTATTTTTTGTATCGATTAAATGTGTTATGACTTATTAATTAAATTAAATTTATTTGCGCACGCCGAGTTCAAACCCGCGAATTCTGGATTCGCAGTCGAGCGTCTTATCACTCGACCATACAGGCTGTCAAATATAAAGCAATGGAACTATTCAATGAAGCTGCATTTACCTTAGATATATTTAGATGCACATATATAGAGTTCTGTCACTATCTCTTGATGCACGTACAAGAGTGACCGTCAGGTACGTACTCTTAAATAAAATATATTTTTAGACACATTTTCACACTTGCCAATTCAATGATAATCACATAACATGTGTGTAAGAATGAACCTTTCTTATATATATGATCTATTGTTTTTCATTGCTACCATTATTTGCGTTATTATATCATGAATAATACGTCACACTACTTCAGTTCGTACTCATATAATTCCTTCGGATATATAATACCTTGTCTACATGTGGGGTTTAAATAAATGTTTAGTTTTTTTTAATACGCTATGCATGTATCTACAATATTTTTATATCATTCATTTCTTGTGTATTTGGTGAAAAACTGTTTTTTATGAGTTCTTTGTAAATAAATAAACATATGATAATAACCTTAGAGTATACTAGAGGTAGCCCAAGCCAAGGCAGTGAAGTCAGTTTTGGACTTGTTTTTGATGATTTTAACATGACTCGGCGCACCTGGGCGTGGCTAAGACTAAGGCTACGGTATTTATACATCCATTCATATCACATATCGACATAATGTTTTTGTGTATTCGTATAGCCACTTTTTCACTGTATTTTTGTCAACAAAAATATACCATCTAACCTAAAAAACCGTTTAGTTGTGTCAAGTTTAGTGGCATAATGCTATACATAGTTTATATATATAGTTAAATATTACTTACTTCACTTTTTTTCTACCCTACGTCCGACAGCACGGGCAACAACCATTATAAATATGTGCTAATTTTAATATGTTAGTTGTTAGTCACTAGTTATAAGAATTAGGCATAAGTTAATATTAAGCCTTAGTTGTAATATTATGTTAATTAGGATGTAAAGCGCCCTTGAGGTGATATCTCTGTCACGAAAACGGCGCTATATAAATCAGCCAATTATTATTATTATTATTTATAATAAAAAATGTGGGCGGAGTCCCGCTGTTAACCAGCACTTAGACAGCGACAGTATATAGAAGAGGTCCAAGAAATGTGTTGTCTCTTTCTCTCTCATGGTGTACGATGTAAAAACTCGGAAACAGTGATTTGTTACAATTTCGGATGGGTTGGGTAAAACAAATTAGCTATCTCTCCATTACATTCTTACTCTAAGATAATAACAGTATTTGACGTTCGACAAATAAATGCAGAAACAATCCTCACTCATCTTTTTACAAACATGAAAAATACTATAAAAAAGACTACACACTCGATTTACTCGAAATACTAACAAAGATTTACTCTGAAATCTGGCAATATATACTATTTTGGGACAACGGAGCTTTAGGTACATTGCGACGATCATATGGAACTTTCTTCCAGAAAATATTGGACAAATAGGCACACACGCCTTGCTTCATTGACATTCATGCATCGTCTCATATATACTATTCTGTTTTTCTGACTCTTCACATGACCCGATTCAAGTATTTGATTGACTTGTTCGTGCCATGTCTTTCTCGGGCGTCCTCGACTTCTTCTTCCATTCACTTTCGCATCATATATTATTTTCACACTCCTTTCTTCGTTCATTCGCTCTACATGCCCAAACCATCTAAGCGTCCCTTTCTTGATCCCATTCATTACGCTCACATCAGCTTTGCATTCTTTCCCGATATCCACATTTTTAATACGGTCATACATGGTTTTACCGCACATTCGTCTCAGGGATCTCATTTCCACAGCATTCAGTGTACTTTGGTCGTTCCTTTGCCAGTTCCATGCCTCACTGCCATACATCAGGGTTGGTATGAGCTAGATTTGTGTTAAGTGTAAAGTAAAATTGATACAAAAAAAACTCAATATAATTTATGCGAGTCTTGAAAAGAAAAGACTCAATGGTGCATGAATGCGGAGAAAAGCAACATTGCCGCATGAAACAATATCATCATCCCCTCCATTTGTATTCCCGAGGCGACCCTAGTGACAGCTGTGATTTATCCTCCGAACATTTTCTCGATACAAAATAAAATAACATTATTATATCAACAGAATCCACGACTGGAAACTCTTAGATCGTGTGTCGACTTCTTAATTTTTCGGGGGAGAGTAAAATATCAGGAACGCGGATTCATATTACCTACAGCCTACACGATACTGCCTACAACCTACACGAACTAACAGACTGGTGAGGTGCATCAGATATTCGTGCTGTTACACAATTGGCAAGGGGTCTCTTGCTGGAACTGTGAACAGATTTTTGGGTCACTGAATGACTCTCAATCTTTTTAACTAACTAACCATCGGGCCGTTTCTCCGCAAGGGTAGGCAGAGAGGACGGACCGCCATACAACTCTGTCTTGGCACACACTCCTTGCTTCATTCATACATCGTCTTTTATTCTGACTCTTCACAAGGTCCGACTCAAGTATTTGATTCACTTGTCATGCTGTATCTTTCTCGGCTGTCCCTGACTTCTTCTTCTACACGCCCACAAACCATCAAAGCATCCCCTTATTTGATCCTATTCATTACGCTTACATCAGCCTTAAATTTTTTCCGGATATCCATATGTTTTCACAACACATACGCACAGTGTTTGGTTACCAGATCTGAATAGTCAGATACTTCCCAACCTTTCTCTTCCTCATCTACCCTTCCCACTACCTTCAGCCTCACAACATACCTCAATTGGAAAAGCCATAGTCCCACTGGCTCCAGATAGCTGGGAACAGTTGGGACTCTTGTGCTGAATTCACTATTTTTTTTTTGTAAAAGGCATTTATTTTGCACTGATATCACCAATATCTGCTGTGTTGACGCTATCAACTTCAAATTTAAGCGTGTCAAGCTGTGTGTCGTTGAGTAGGTACCCAGCGTTGCCCGTGTACAGAGGGATTTTGTAATCAAAGAGCTTTTGGCAAATTTCAGCCAGTGACAGACTTCAAAGCAGTGATTATTTACATCGTGTTTGCCATGAAACGACCAGACCAGCACCGCTGAACATTGGGGTGGCATTTTTCTGGATCCATCAGTTATCAAAGCCTCTATTTTATTCCTCTTTCTATTTGTATTTCTTGTCTTTTCCTCGAGACTGAGGTTTGGGTATATCGCACATCCGCAACTGCACTCCATAAGTCAATATGTTGAACTGGGATAATGTACTTTAAGGTGCTTTTGGACGCAGTATTTGTATAATTCTTTCATTTACAGGCCTAAAAATTCATTTAACATAAATTCTTACCACATTGACATTTTTAACTCGACTATATGTGATATTAAACAAAAATCCATGACCTAACTGCACCCTAACTAGATCACAGAAACTAACCTCGCATCTGCTCTCGTCCTTCTTCCTTTGTCCCATTCCCATGTTCCCTTCCACCATCCTCTCCCCCCACCAACTTAGTTGAGTTACTAAATTAAAACTGTAGTACAACAGTTTAATAGATGCATACGGGACATAATCAAATAACAAGGTTAATTATTAACTCCTTACCACTGCTGTGCGTTACAAATCTAAGATAATAATGTTATTTACTTGTCTCTACTTTCAATTATACACAGTATGTTGTGTTTCTTTTTATTTACTTTTTTCTTGTTTATATTAATCATCTTGGGTTACATTCTATGATGTATTCTTTATTATACAGTTTTATTCAACTTCATACATATATATAATTCTTAATTGTTAATAATTCTGAAATCATTATTATTATTTTAAATATGTCATTCACCATTTTAGTTAAAAAAATATATATTGTTAGCGGAAACTTCACTGGTAAAGTATATTGTCAAACTTTGTTTAAAATATGTATTAATTATGATTATCTTCTTTGTCACCTTAATAAATTGAAATTGTCTGAACGTAGTAGAACGTAGAACGTAACCGACTTGCCCTGAATTATTATACTTAATTGCATTTCGTGCTCCTGGCAGGACGGTTACAAGGTTACCTGGCATACTATTGTAACAATTCTGCTTCAACCTCATAATTTAACACGCCTATGCGACGAATTCAACATCTGGGAAACGAATACTCCAATATCGTTGATATATCTAGCACGTCAATATCACACCAAAGATATACCTTAGTACAGTTTTTTCATCTGGTAAAGCTAAACTTATTGTTGAAACTATTTTATCTCTGGACATGTAATTCAATAATACTTTATTTTTTTTTACAATATTTTTTAACCTGTTATTTATTCAAAATTATTTGTTCTTTACATTAAAAAATGTTTGTACCTGTTATTCAATGGTACCTTTTTATTTTCTTTTACAATATTTTTTGCACTGCTTATGAGTTCATTGTTTAAAAAAAATGATAATATTTATTAAAAAGCCTTTAACGGGCGTAAATAAATACATATTTATCACCAGCAGAGGTATATTTGTAATTGAGATGATTTTTATTTTTATTATTATATATGTATTGATTATTGTTGATTTGCTGTTAGTTTTTCCAAAAATAAAATTAATTGCATTTGCTAAATTGTAATAGTGTACAGTTCTTTAGAACTCTAAACCCTAGATGGCATTGCAGGCGGTCCTTGATTTTCGTACGTAATTGGTTCCTGAGATGTACGAAAATAGACCAATCTAAATAAAGATGGAAAGTGTTTTTTTTATATTTTTTAGAATGTGATACTTAAGCACAAAAGTAACACTTTATTGATTAATATCTGATGCTTTCTTTATAAATTTATCAAGAGTTAGTTAGAAGGTACTTTTCTTTTTTATTTCTTGATAAAGAGTTCTGTAATACGCTGTCTATTTCTGTTGCCTGAGCATTCGCTCTCCGTTGGAATCACATTCCTCCATAATGGTAACAAAATGTCAAAATGCATGAAGGCTTCGTTCATATTTTTGATTGTCAAAGTCTTAACAGTGAGCTCATCATCAGCTTCTTCTCATTCTTCTTTTTCATGTTGTAGTTCATTTATCTTTTGTAGATTGATCAAATCATCTTTTGCCAAAGATTATGAGTGAGATTTGTTCATATATTCGTTGTTGACATTGAAGTTAAATTCATTAATGTATTGCCTATTTCAGTTGTTTTAGTTTCAGGAGTTTCTTCTGTGTCGACAGTCCGCCTGTATCATACGTACTTTACAACTGTAATATATTCATCAAAATAGTGTTTGGCGTTTACATTTATCCAAATACACTGTTTAGATGTAAACATTCAAAGTCCATTATCCCAGTTTGACATATTTTGGCCTTAGAGTAACAATATAGAGAGACCGTCCTAATTATGAGTCAAATCGTTCATACTCGCAAAACATAGCTCTCTCTTTATGCTCGTTTCTATAGACATATGAGAAAAAGAGACAAACAATTGTTATTAAGAACATATGATTTGGGGCATGCTAAAAGCCGTGTAACCATTTTTTCAATATATTACTAACTTCATAGTGTTTACTTGTCAGTCGAATTGACAGACAAAAAGCTTAAAATATATAATTACTTAAGTGAATTTAGTGCAATATTAAAAAAAACGATCTTGCTATATGTGCAGTTGTTGGTTGTTTCAACTGAAGTAACAAAGGACCAAAAAAATCAGTTTCCACAGGTATTTATCCAAGAATTCGTATTTTTTAGTTTGACCTCAAATATTTTACATGCTAACCTACAAAACAACTTGTTACCTACACCAATATTTAGTCAATCTTTGCATTATTTGTTTCGAAATAATAAACTCCCGTTTAAAATGAGTTTGAATGCATTCCTTATATGTTTTACTTCGATAGATATACGGGATTCTGACGTAAATTTGTTTGAATGGGGATTCCCTGATTAGTCCAACATCTGAACGTATCCATGTCTCTTTCTTTCTCATGTAGCAACTCAAAATTGTTCGCGAACAGATAAAGACGGAATAATGTTTATCTTTACGGTTTTCTTCGCATCCGATTGGCTGGAAGCATTTACGTCATACCTCCTTTGGTCAATGCTTGGTCAAAAAGTAGCGTCAAAATTTCGCAAAGTTAGGTCTCTATATATTGTTACTCTAAGATTTTGGCTTACAGCAGTATACATACGTGTGATATAAGGAGTGATCATTGCCTGATGCAGACTAAATAACTAACCATCACACCGTTTATTTGCAGAGGTAGGCAGAGAAGACGGGCCACCACACAACTCTGTCTTGGCCCACACTCCTTTCTTCATTCACATTCATACATACTATTCTGTTATTCTGACTCTTGACATGGCCCGACTCAAATATTTGATTCCCTTGTCGTGCCGTGTCTTTCTCGGGCGTCCCCGACTTCTTCTTCCATTCACTTTCGCGTCATATATTCTTTTCGCACTCCGCCTGATGCTGGAAGAGAGAAAATAATCCCTAGGACTTCACAACAAAAATCACGAAAATCAAAACGATATTATGCACCTCCAGATCAAAGCGGTGACAACATTTAATTGGTATTTCTAATTTTGTAACTGCTAATTCATGGCGAAATTTCATTTTCACTATTATAGTGCCGAAAAGCGCCAGAGCGTTGCCACTTGTCTATGTCAAAAGTGCCAACAACGCGATAGCGCTTCACACTTCAGTATACCTTTGACTAGCGGTAGTGTCAGTTGTGTGCATGGAGCTCGTGATTATCTATTTGATTCACGTTTTATCACATTGAAATATATTAAAATCAATGTTAATGTATCTGGTTCCGTGTTAAAAGTCTTCCTGAAACACCTTCAACACCAAGGATGAATAATTTTGGTTTGGAAAAATTACCAGGGCGTAATTCATGGAGATGCGCGGTATGCAGCAATAAGGATAGCAGCACAGTAAAGAGATCCATTTTGATTTGCCTACAGTGTAAAAAAGGACTGCATGGAGTTTGTGTTGGAAAAAAATTAATCAATTTCGTTTTCAATAAACTATTGTGTTCTATGTATATTTTTAAGTATCATGATTTGAAGCTTGATGAAAAGAACGTTGAAAGAATTAAAAAAAAAACTGTTAATTTTCAGAAAAATGCTTTTTTGCCAAAAGAAAAATTGTGAATTTTTTTTTTTTTAAAACCCTTTATAACCTATTTCCACATATTTATTGCTGACCGGACTAGTTTTACCTTCATGAGCGTCTTCAGACTGGTACAATTTGAAGTTAATCTATGGTATATATATATATATATATATATATATATATATATATATATATATACTATATACTATTTCTGACAGGCCGTGAGTTCAAGCCCGGTGTGCGCAAATAACTTATATTTAATTAATATGGCTCATAACACATTTCAATTCATATAAAATAATTTATATTATATTTGCGGCATATTCCAGAGTGGTAAATACTATAAATATCGCCCTGGCGAAAGACCACCATTCAGAATCGAAACGTTGCTTGATTGAAATGGTTTTAGCTGTTATTGACAAGATCTGAATAACCAGGTACTTCCCAACCTTTCTCTTCCTCTTTCGTATCTCTTTCCCCTCTACACTACTTTAAAAAAAGGAAACACTATTGGCTCTAACTAGATATAGGCATGATCAGAAAATTTCACGCTATTCAAAGCTTTGTGAGGTGAGAGGTGTGTTGATGGGTTAGAGGGAGTAGGGTTGGGTTGGGGGGGTTAATGATAGAATATGTTTCACCTCGCTCACCTCTTCTTTGCTTTTGGGGTCCGCCACCTGCAGGGTCTCGTCTGGGGGCAGCCGCCAGGAGCCGCCCCCGCCCCCGCCGGAGCGGTCCGTGTGCCCAGTGACGTGCATGCGCCGCACTCACACCCTGAAACAAAATAAATGCACATTAGAGGGGTAGATCCTCTCAGTATCACCCTGGCGAAAACCATTATTCAGAATAAAAACGTGGTTTGAAATGGTTTCAGCCGGGTTTGATGACCAGATCTGAACAGACATGTGCTTCCTCACCTTCCTCTTCTCTTCTTCCTTTAGCACACAATATACCCCAATTATAGATGTCTACCATAGTTTCACTGATTCTGAAAATTTGGGGCTCTTGTGCGGCATTCACATAAAAATAAATTCTAATTCCTTGTAAATGGGTGTTCTTGTTAACATTTTTTTATCAAATTATAATATCGTACAAAAAATTCTCTTCAAAACTCACTATGGTAAAGACAAAATTATAAAATAAAAAGGAATAATATTTCTACAAAGCCATACACATTTTAAAATAGAGTACAAAAGAAACGAGTGAATGCATTAAAAAGAGACTCACAATAAGAATTGGCTGACATCGTATTTAAGTAACCATTCACAAGCCGTGAAGGTGGGAATAAACCAATAAAATTTCATAACCCTTCCATCTGGAGTACCCCGGGGGTCCGTTCTGGACTGCTCTTCATAAATGATGTCGCTCAAATATTTCAATCATTTGGTCTTATTTTAAATTTCTACGCCGATGACCAGCAAGTTTACTTTTACTGCTCACCGAGAGAAAAAGACAGTCTGAAAATTCGCATGACTGAATGTCTAGAAGCGATCACTCTCTGGATGACCTCAAATATACTGAAATTAAACCCTTTAGAGACAGAGTTTCTCTGGACCGCCACAAGCAGACGTTAGCATAACATCGATAACTCCCCAATAGCTTTCTCAGGAAGTGACATTATTCCAAAGACATCTATCAAACTTCTGGATGTTAATCTGGACGCTGATTTTTCCCTTAAATTTCAAAATAACAGGACTGTTAGCACACGGTTCTTTCAATTAAGACAAATAAAATCAGTATGAAGAAACCAAATTACTTGTACATTCGTACGTCGTTTCACATATAGATTACTGCAACGGAATATACGCTAGTCTTCCTAAATATCAAATTAACAAATTACAACTAGTTTTCAATGCCACGGCAAGACTTATCACCGGCGTATCAAAATATTCCCATATCTCAGAGCACCTCGAAAATCTTCTCTGGCTTACATGTAAATGTCCCGAAAGAATCCAGTTCAAGCTATGCTGGACAGTCATCAAATCAATTAACGGATGTCTCCGCCTTATTGATCGAAATTGTGTATTCCTGAAGATTTCAATTCGCGACAGTCAACCCTTAGATCGGCAATGTCATCAGCTATCGGAAAGTTGAAGGAACCAAAGCGCACACCAGACACTAAGTTCAGAGAGCGCGCCTTCGGAATGGACTACCACATGATCTGAGAGTAATAAAAGACTCAGCAGAGTTCAGAGCCATTCATCATTCCTTAAATTCATTAAAAGATTTTCATCGTTATCTGTTCTTCACAACGAAAATTTTAAAAATACCTTTGATATACTATACTTTAAATTTGCTCTCATGCCCTCAAAAAAAAAAAGTAAAAATTAGCCGAATTTGAAGTTATCGTGATATAGTGATTGTGTCCGGCCAGAAGTGACCTGCTAGGTAAGTATGTTGCTGTACATTTATATAAAGTAGGAATTATTAAAATTTGTAAAGCGCCCTTGAGGTAATTTTTCATAAAAACGGTCGTATACAAATTATCCAAATATTATTATTATAAGAGTAGAGATTAGTTAAACAAAGAAATATATTCACGTATATAAAGGATATTTCACTGATTTATTCAGTTTTTGAATAAATATCCTCTAAGTGCTTTTACCAATATCTTTTTTTTCCAACTTTGAGTTTAAGTTTATTAGATCATCGTTTTTCAACCGTTTTAGGGTACTTACAAACCCCTCACTGTACGAGTATATTTTAACGTTAAAAAAGTTTTACATTAGTAACGTGAAAAAGAGTGCGTCTACACTTGCCACGAATACCATTTGCCACTTCCCACTTGTGCGAAAAAGGCTTTTCCTCTATGGTGGCTTTAAAAACTAAATACAGAAATCGTATATTATCCCATGAAAATAATTTAGTTTTGCAATTCACGTATAGAAATCCTTTTAAATAAAAATAGAATCAACCGTCGCATTAATGAATTAATTGACACATCTTTATGTATTAGTATTGTACTGTACGACAAATTCAGAAAGTCCGTTTTTTAATCTCGCACCCATGCCCTAAATCAGAAAAAGAAGAAAAAGAATCATTAGAAAAAAATAAAAAATATATTTAAAATTTTAAGTTAATAAGTGTGTCTATCTGATAGGACCTACCAAGTATGTTCCTGTATATTTTCTTATTTAAACTAGGAATTAATATTTAATAATAGAAAATAAGATCTGTACAGCGCCCTTGAGGTGATTTTTCACAAAAACGGCGCTATACAAATCATCCAAATATTATTATTTATAGTTTATTAGGAAGAAGGTATATGTAACTCTTAATTATTACTTGAGATTCATCATTTGGTAAAATATTTTTTTGTAAACGTTACTTATTTTTTTATGAGAGATTCCGTACCCTGTGGCTATACCCTGTGGCTATACCTGTCTCTATACCCAGTGTCGTGCACAAAGCTTTTGATTAGAGAAGGCAGTAAGAAAAACAGCGGATTAATTGATAATAAAGATAGGAACCAAGAGATTTCACTGATTGTTATTGCATTTGTTCTGTAAAAGCACTGCCTAGGCACTAACAAAGATCCTAACACAAACGAGACACTTAAACGTGCACACACGTCACAGCATACATATTCTGTATAGTCTAGTGAACATGGAATAATCTACTCTGACGTTGTCGGCGTTTAGGCATATATAGTTACTGCTTTTGACACGTTATAGTAAGACGGGAAAAGGGGCGCTCGTGGCGGTGCGATAAACTTAACTTTGCACGTATTTTTGTACTAATACTTTATGCAATCATTTCATATTATTTAATCTAGTATACTTCATATTTTTATGCGAGTACGGCAGGGAGGCAGTGCTTATGTGCCTATATAGAGGGCACGCCTCTGCCTATACCTTATGTGAACTGGGGTTTATTTAAATGTAAAATACGATGATTATATTGTTCATGGCGGTGAATAACACAATAGAGGTAAGATACTCGGCTATAAAGGTTTTTTCACATTAGTTTTTTTTTTTGTTTAGTTGAAGAGCGTGACCTCCATTCCAATTATTGCCCTAAACAAGTCGAGGGAGAGCCATGGACATCGATGTTCCAGACACTTGTGACACTAATCTATCGAACGAACAATGTTTTATTAAATTATTCGCCAGAGTGTATATTTTGTAGTCGGGTTACTCTGAGCGAGAACTTCACATTATCCTTGGTGTCAAAAACAAATTTGATAAGAGGGTGATATTTATTCACCTGGTAAATGCCGCACAAGGGTCCCAACTGTTCCCAACCGTCTGGAGCCAGTGAGACTATGGCATCCCCGATTGGGGTATGTTGTGAGGCTGAAGGTAGTGAGGAGTTTATGACTAAACTTTTTTTATATATTCATTGCCATATGTGACATCTCTACCGAATAGCTAATGACATGCGTAACGGCATCTCAGTCAGCCAGAGCCAGTGTGTCTTTCTACCGAATGATGCGGCTAATTTGAGCGTGGCAATGATATTCGGTGTATTTATATCTGCATGAAATATTTTAGTTTTTCAAGCGAACTGAAATACGCAACAGTAAAATACCCAAAGATTTTACCGTCTTGCGACAAGATACCCTAGATGAAAATATAAAAATATTGTAGATACATGCGTAGTGTAATAAAAGAAACTAAACATTTATTTACACCCCACATAAAGACAAGGTATTATATATCCGAAGGAGTTATATGAGTACAAACTGAAGTAGTGTTACGAATTATATATTATATAAAAACGCAAATAATTATATAGATATAATAAATAGATATAAGAGAGGTTCACTCTTGTACATATGTTATGAAATAATCGTGGCATTGTGTATATGTAAATTTGAGTATCCGGAAAGAATGCAAGCCTAATGTAAGCGTAGTGAATAGAATCAAGAAAGGGACGCTTAGATGGTTTGGGCATGTAGAGCGAATGAACGAAGAAAGGAGTGTGAAAAGAATATATGATGCGAAAGTGAATAGAAGAAGAAGACGGTACGCTCGAGGAAGACATGGCACGATCAAGTGAATCAAACACTTGAGACGGGCCATGTTTAGAGTCAGAATAACAGATGAGTATGTATGAGACGATGTATGAATGTGAACGAAGCAAAAAGTGTGCGCCAAGACAGAGTTGTGTAGCGATCCGTCCTCTCTGCCTACCCCTGCGTGGAAACGGCGTAATGGTTGGTTAGTTATTTTTGTTTATGTACACCTAAAGACGTCTAAGGTCGATGCAGCTTCATAGAGTAGTTGGATCGCCTTATTTCTGGATGTGTTTTGGTATGAGGATGTTTGACTCTTTGACGTATAAAATAACATGCGATTATAGCTACAAGTATTTGGGACAAAGAAGTTGATCTTCTTTAATATGCGTGGGTTGTGTATACCTTCAGGTAGCAAATTGTAAAAGTGTTTACCCAAAAACATATTTCGACGGGCTTGCAGGGTGTGAAAGTCGAGCATTCCAGAAAAAAATAACGATGGAAACAAAAATGGGTAGAAGGTGCACTCTCTCATATATTAGGTGGCGCATGAATCTTTTCTGTACTCTTTCGATTCCCAGAAAATGGTTCCGTTCCGAGGGTGCCCAAACAACGGAACTATATTTCAGGATGCTACGAACAAGTACCTCGTACGTTCTTTGTATTGCTACCCCGTTCGTGAAAGATCTCGCATCCCGAAGAACGAATCAACAAAATCACATATGTGGGAGTTGAACATAAGATTTGCCTCGAAGATCACGCCAAGGTCCCTGATCTCGTGTTTACGTGATGTCGCGTTGAAAGAAACAGCTGCTTTTACGGATTCCAGAAATAAAATTATGACTTACATTTGAACAAATAGTGTTTTTTTTTTATAAATCACGAATAGCGACACAATTCCATGCGTTTTAAAACGTATGTCTTTTTTCGGTCATTTGTGTAGATATTAGATAACGTGCAGTTTGAGCACACTTGAGTTGATGGCGCTATTATTAGGTGTTTTTTTTTATTCTTGGTAAAGAGTTTTACACATTTTAAGTATTTCCTTAAACTAACAGCTTACGTTCATACGTACAGAAAATATTAATTTACCGCGGTGTGAAAATATCTTGTAAACAGCTACGTACGAGTGCATACACTCGTATTATATTATGTTGCAAAGTGAGGATGACATGAACTGCTACAAGGTACGAATATATTTCTATGACATGAACTGCTACAAGGTACGAATATATTTCTATGACATGAACTGCTACAAGGTACGAATATATTTCTAAGGTAAGTATGTTCCTGTATGTTTTCTTATTTAAACTAGGAATTAATATTTAACGATAGAAAGTAAGATCTGTACAGCGCCCTTGAGGTGATTTTTCACAAAAACGGCGCCATACAAATCGTCCAAATATTATTATTATTATTATTACTAAACACTTTTCAATGCTCATAAATTGTACGTCACTGTGAGAATGCAATAATCACGCAAGTTTAAAATTGACATTTTCTTATTATTTACAACTGTTTATTCGTGGTGGAATTCCATTTTAACCAACTAACTAACTAACCGCCTCAGATGGATGAACCACCATACAACTCACTCGCACTCCTTGCTTCATTCACATTCATACACCGTCTCAAACAAACTCTTCTGTTATTCTCTATATAACTGTTAACATGGCCCGACTCAATTATTTGATTCACTTGATCGTGCCATGTTTTCGTTGAGCGCCCCCGACTTCTTATACCATTCACTTTCGCGTCATATATTCTTTTCACACTCCTTTCTTCGTTCATCCGTTCTTAATGCCCAAAAGTCTCCCTTTCTTAATCCTATTCACTACGCTTACTCGTACATCAGAATTACATTATTTCTGGATGTCCACATTTATAACACGGTAATAATGATAATAATATTTGGACGATTTGTATAGCGCCGTTTTTGTGAAAAATCACCTCAAGGGCGCTGTACAGATCTTACTTTCCATCATTACATATTAATTCCTAGTTTAGATAAGAAAATATACAGGAACATACTTACCTGGCAGGTCCCATCAGATAGACACAATTATTAACTTAAAATTATGATTATTTTTTAATTATTTTTTTTTTGATTTAGGGCATGGGAGCGAAATTAAAAGATTGGACTTTTTGAATTTGTCATACAGTACAGGAATTTTAAAGAATTGATTTGTGAAATATCCTACTTATTTGGCGAAAAATAACAAGAAAGACTAAAACACGTCAGGCAGCTGCGAAAGCGCCACGACATATCTAACAGGTTATATGCGCAGGCAAAAAGAAGAACTAAACGAAAAAATAAAAAAAATTGTAATGATGATTGTATTGAATTGACAAAAAAAGCCGCCTCTCTCAAAAATCCTCTCTCGTAAAAAAAACATTAGTTGAAAACATCGCTCGGGTTTGGGAACAGTCGGTCGAGATCGGCACTCCCCCGGCCCCCTGCCGGTTACCGGGCCGGCGGTCGAAGGAACGAAACATGTGGCCAATGGTCATCAAAGCATGTGTGACCATTCTTGGGTTGTGACACTGCATTTAAAAAACTGATATTTGAAGATTAAAATATTTTCTTAAAAATCGAAATTACGTCGAAACTAGTCACTTTAAAATTATTTAGAGTTTATTCACTTAACCTATACACAACAACGGTAATTTTAATGTAATTTTAAAGAAGTAATTTGTAAAATATCCTACTTATTTGGCGAAAAATAACGAGAAAGACTAAAACACGCCAGGCTGCTCCGAGAGCGCCACGTACCGACCGTAACGCATGGTTTTACCGCACAAACGCCTCAGGGATGTCATTTCTACAGCATTTAGTCTACTTTCATCCTCCCTCTGCCATTTCGAATAACAAGGTTCCATCTGACACCGCACTGCTATGCGATAATAAACTCTAATGAAACTTTCTATAGAGCCCATTATCACATGGCGTTGCCGTGTCAGATGGAACGTTATTATTTCAAGGGGGTCAACCTGATGAATGGCAATGAGGCATGGCCTCATTGATATACATAAGGGTTAGTATTATAACTTCATTGAGGACTGCTAGTTTCTAATGCATTCTAGCATTTTAATGATTTAATAAAACCATTTTTTTAGCTTTATTCCACTATTTTTTTTTCATTCGTAGATGTAAATAGGCAATAAAATAGCAAAGATTGAAATATAATTTGTAAATTTGGTCGCTGAAATCTAAAGAGAAATCTACAAAAATAAATTAATTAAATATGTTATGACACATATTAATTAAATAAAGTTTAATTGCACACGCCGGGTTCGAGCCTGCGACCTCTGGATTCATAGTCGAGCGTCTTACCACTCGACCATGCAGGCTGTCAAAATTCATTGTATATAATAGTCTGAAGGTCTGATGTTAATTTTACCATGCATTATTTTCTCTCATAATAAAACGTTCCCAACTAAAATTCAATTATGTGAATAATTATCTGCATGCACTTAGCACATTGCAAGTGTTATGCTCAGTGTACCCTCACCCTGCACATTGTCACCGGGTGAACGAAATAAACATGTGTTTAGCACATCCGTTTACAGCAACGGCTGGATAACTGCAACATTTGATTAACCTAAATTCCGCAGGAATATAATTATTAAGTTTTAACATAATTTTAATAACACTAGCAACACTAAACAATCTTCATCTTGACAGAGCATTAATTACAAAAAAACAATAATTTACCTGCACTGCATTATAAAGAATATTAATATTTGGTGATTGATTAAGTGACATAGCTTTTTTCCACGATTAGGCTTTTGGTTATATTCGAGTAAGAATATACATAGAGAGAGAGCTAAATATTTTTACCCAACCTATACAAATTTGTGATAAATTCACTTTCTCTGGGTTTTTACGTCGTATACCATGAGAGAGAAAGAGACAAAAAAAGTCTTCACATAGCATTGCAGCACTTCTAAGTATGTGAGAATGTTATCTGTCCGCGCAACTTCACATCATCGAATCGCATAACTTACGTCAACGGATTTTGAAGTTATTTTATATATTTGTGTTGATTAAAAAACTTGCAGTGGTTATACAAATAAACCAAACATGATGGTGATATGTGCTATGCGTGAATGTTCAAATAAGACCAAGCAAAGATTATAAAACCTCACTTTTCTGAGGTATTTCAACGGTTTTAAATATTTTTGACCGAACTTTACAATTATCACATTTTTAATGATATTAAGACATAAACTTGACAAAAAAGCTTTCATCATCATTTAGGCAAACCTTCTGTAATTAGTGTTTGTGTGATATTTTGACTTTATAAATCATTTTAATGATGTACTGATATTGTTTTGTGTATTGTGTTAAAATATGTTTATTAAAAATGTCCGAATTACATAGGGGCGGTAACATAGGCTATCCGACATCCTTTAACATAACTTTGTCGCTCTCTATCGAGTCAGTATAAAGTCAACCGACCTGACTACACTGTTATATATATATATAACAGTGTATATATATATATATATATATAACAACAATACCGATTTATTATAACAAAGAATGTTTAGAAATGCGAATACAATACCAACACTGCACTTTTAAATGATTTTTTTTGCCAAATTAATTTAAGTGGTAAATTGTTTATTTTAACATAAACGACACTTTTCAGCAGAAAATTTTAGGTTGCAAGTTGATTCAAATTCGACATCGTTACAATTAAACGGCTAGCGCCATTTCGTTTTTTTTTACATTAAAGATTCCCGGTAAACGAATATTTGACTAAGCCAAAATCACAACGGTTATGTCACTATGAGTATCAGTTGATCGCAATTTGTTTCACACCTTAATTGGGCCTAAATTAGCATTTTTAAAACAAAACAGTTCTTTTGAAGTGATCATTTTAACAAAAACAAAATTAACGTTTTAACAAACACTGCACTTTCAAATAAATAAAAATTACAAAAGGGAATTATTCAACAGTTTGAAAAAACGGTATTTTTACAACCGAATATTTTAACGAAAACAACACTTTTTCCAACTAATCTATTTAGCGACATCGACACTTTTTCAACTAAACATATTGAAACCGGCATTTTTCGATTGATCACCAACACATTAGCACTTTTCAAATGTAGAACTTTTTCAACTGACGTTTTTATCCGATCGTTTTTAACATTTGTGATAATTAATGCAGGAATATTAATCTTCATAGATTCATTAATATAATGATAAAAATCAAATATTAGCAATTTAGATAAATATTGTTAAGGTAAGTACCGTAAGAGTTTGATGCGGGGAAAGTGTATTTCCTAGAAACGACCGTATGACTCTTGCTTCTGCGACAGAATTTATAACTGAATAACAATATTATACCACTCTACCAGAATAATATAATCACGCATTCTCCAAAGGAAGACACAACTTCTAGATTGGAGATACATTCGTGAGTGTGGCGAGAAAAGCAAGAGTATGGGTAGAGTCAGTCAAATTATTAGTTTTAATTTTTAATGAACGTTCAAAGAGTTTTTACAACGCATTTACTGCGCATTAAGTACCTATATGATTAATTGGACGTAGTTATGCAGAAAGTATCTAACAACAAAAAGATGAAACTGAGAAAAAGGCGTTTAAAAATATCACGATGCAAAAGCATCAATATGCGTAATCGGCATTTTTAAAGAAAATTATTATTAAGTAAATAGTACATTTATAATCTATCAAAAACTTTGACGGCCTCCGTGGTCGAGTGGTATGACGCTCGACTACGAATCCAAAGGTCGCGGGTTCAAACCCGGCGTACGCAAATAATATTACTTAATTAATATGTATCGTAACACATTTAATTAATATAAAATAACATTAAGAATATTTGCGGCACGTTCCGGAGTGGTAGATACCTAAGTATCGCCTTGATGAAAGACCACCATTCAGAATCGAAACGTTGCTTAAAAATGGCTTTAGCCATGTTTGGTAACCAGATCTGAATAGACAGGTACTTCTCGATTTTCCTCTTCCCCGTCTCCTTCCCCTCCCCACTACCTCTAGCCTCCCAACACACCCCAATTGGGGATGCCACAATCTTACTGGCTTTAGACTTAGACTTTAGGTTAGGAGCACTTGTGCGGTATTCACAAAAAAAAAAACCGGACTGGTTTCAACCTGGTCATCTTCAGACTGCTACATTTATTGATGGGTGTACATTATTTATACATTTTGAGGGTGTCAGGGGTGGATGACAATTATTAAACGTTCATTTTATGAAGTACTGTTACATCATAATTTTATACACGTTATATTTTTGGTAAATTCTTTGTCTCAGTCTGTTTTTTTAATGTTATTTTTTACTAAACTATTTAAATTTTATGGCTTAATAATTATTATCTCTACATCAACATTAAATCCGCAAATAAGTAACTTAGTTATTGTGGCCATTCTTTGAGTTTCGACAATCTGTGAGCGGCTCCGTTGCCAAAAGTTGCCAGTTTCAACGGGCTGGCAAAAAAATTACGAGACTGCGTCAACAGTAGTCGACATGACTAGATCCTTCCACCGGAATAGTCAATTTGACCAGGGACTATCCTAACAAACTAACTAACCAGTACTCCTGTTTCCCCGCAGGGGTAGTTAGAGAGAATAGACAGCCATACGAGTATTTGATTCACTCAATCGTGCTACGTCTTTCTCGGGCGTCCCTGACTTCTTATACCATGCAGTTTCATGTGTTATATTCTTATCACACTACTTTCTTTGTTCATCCACTCTACGTGTTCAAATCATCTTAGCATCCCCTTCTTAACCCTATTCATACGCTTACATCAGCCTTGTATTCTTTCCGGATATCCACTTTTTCAACACCATCATAGATGGTTTAACTGCACATACGCCTCAGATATCTCATTTCTACAGCATTCAGTCTACTTTCATCCTTCCTCTGCCAGTTCCGTGCCTCACTTCTATACATCAGAGTTGGTATAAGCAGTCCATTGTGGAGTGCTAACTTCGCTTCCTTAGACACAAAATTTTTGGGTAGGCAGTAGGAAAAAACTGCAGATAAATTGATAATAAAGGTAGGCACCAACAGATGTCACTGATTACTATTAGATTTGTTCTGTAAAATATTTTGGATAATTTGTATAGCGCCGTTTTTGTGAGAAATCACCTCAAGGGCGCTGTACAAATCTTAATTTCTACTTAATATTAATTCTTAGTTTATATAAATATACAGCAACATAGTTACCTGGTAGGTCACTTCTGGCAGGACACAATCACCATATCATAATAACTTAAAATTTAGAATAACGTAAATTTTTATTTTTATTTTATTTTATTTATTTATTTACTTTTTTTTATTTATTTTTTTTATTTATTTTTTTTATTTCTTAATTATTATTTTTTCATTTTTAGGGCATGAGAGCAAATTTAAAATAAAGTATATCAGAGGTATTTTTAATTTTTCGTAGTGAAGAACAGATAATGGTGATAATCTTCCAACGAATTTAAGGAATGAGAGTCTGAAAAGTTTTCTTGGTTCTATTGGGCTTGTTACATCTTGATTATGGATATGATTTTCTGAAAAAATGAGTTTTTAGTTTGTACCTGACACTCCGAAGACGCGCTATCCGAACTTAGTGTCTGGTGTGCGCTTTGGTTCTTTCAACCTTCCGATAGCCGATGACATTGCCGATCTAAGGGTTGACTGTCGCGAATTGGAATCTTCAGGAATACACAATTCCGATAAATAAGCCGGAGCCATTCCGTTAATTGATTTGCAAACCATCCAGCAAAGCTTAAACTGGATTCTTTCGGGACATTTAAGCCAGTGAAGATTTTTGAGGTGCTCTGAGATATGGATATATGATATGATATGGAGATATGGAGGTGCTCTGAGATATAAGCACTGCCTTAGACAAAAACAAATATACTAACACAGACGAGCCACTTTAACGCGCGCACAGCTCACAGCATACATATTTTGTGTAGTTTAGTCCTATTTAACATAGAATAAACTACTCTGACGTTGGCGGCGTTTGGGCATTTGGAGTTACTGCTTTTGACACGTTATAGTAGGACGGTAGGTGAGGCGCTCGCGGCGGTGCGATTACCCGAACTTACGTATTTTTGAAATTGTAGATTTTTTGTTTGTTTTTGTACGTGCGGCAGGGTAGGCAGTGCTTATGTACTTTTATAGGGTGCACGCATCTGTTATTAGCCTTTCCATCTCTCGTAAGCATACTTACAAAGTACACAACTCTTGCTATCCTATGATACTTAAATCTATTATTTATAAATTAACGGACTATTGTCCAATTACAAAAAATGCATTACACAAAATGGGAAAAAAAGAGCAACAGAGAAAGAACAGCACATAAATAATATTATAATGAAGAATTAACAAAAATAGGACAAAATATACATTAGAAACAACATTAAAATCAAAGCCAAGGTCAAGTCAAAGTTTTGGTAGAGTCGTAAAGAATGACGAAAATCATTTAGACTGCTACCAAAAATTTCAAGACCATGGCTTGAGTTGACAAGTCTCGACATTCTGGACAGTAGAGAATGATACCCATAATTAGTAGAGTGATGATTAAGGAACAGCAATTTATTGTTTCTGAGTCTACGGCAAGGAATGTTGAACTGGATGAGTTGCAAAAAAGAATGTGAGTCAATTATACAATTAATAATTTTGAAAGCTCCAAATTAAAAGAAAATCAAACAAAAATACCTAGCTAAAGCCCGCTACTTGTGAAAGCTCAAACAAATGACTTGAAATCTCGTTAGTTTATTGGCGCTCCACGGATATAAATAAAATTTCGCCCCCGCAATTAAAAGAAGGTCGTGACCGTTTCACAATCAGCCATTTTCGTTTTTACTTTGTGTGTCATGTTAACACTTGACGGGAATTCCCTTGACCTTGCGCATGTACAAATCTAATACAAATGTTATTGGATGAGTTAAAATAATTTATTAATTTTGACTTCCCACGACTGCTCCGCCATGAGCAAGAAAAAATGTCGTTTGATGTAAGAGTCAAATTAAAAGATGTCGCTAAACGCCATTTTGTAAATTTCTAATACAAGCCATACTACAAATGATTAACCTTTAAATTTTATCCGAGTAGATAGGAAAGTGTCTGAGGTTTCCAGTTAATACAATTATAAAACAGAAATCTTCTCAATTCTGTATGAAATACATACTGGAATAGATACCAATAAAAAAATAGAGAGTTTGGACGAACTTCGGTAAAAATCTAGATACAATGAAGTATTTGTAGTGAATTAACCTGGTTTTCAAACTTTTTCACTAAATTAGTAAAAATAAGGATTTTTAGAAAAAACTTTGTAATGGTTGAAAATTTCGTGGCCAAGTGGTTTAGAGTGGTAGGAGGTGGCGGATTTAAATCCTGGCGTTCGCAAATAAATTTGATAAAATTAACATGATGTGTTATTTCACATTTAAATGTATATATATTTGATTTTAATTTAAAAGGAAGACAATCATTTCCGGGTTACGAATAACCTGACAATATTTGAAAAACTCCTACTGCCATCGTAATAAGCGAAATATGTTGAGTGTGCTATAATGCAGGACTTAGCAGAGGAATTGAACCCATGACGCCCGGATTCAGTCCGACGCGTTGGTCCACTCAGCTACCAAGCGGTCTTAATATATAATAATATGTCGTCTATTTGCGGTACGTTCCAGAGTGGTTTGATACTCGTATCACCCTGGAAAAAGACCACTATTCAGAATCGAAACGTTGGTTAAATGGCTTGAGTCATATTTGGTGACAAGATCTGAATAACCAGGTACTTCTAAACCTTTCTCTTCCACATCTTTTTCCCCTTCTCACTACTTTCAACCTCATAACTCCAATTGGAGATGCCATAATCCCACTAGCTCCAGATGGTTGGGAGCAGTTGGGACCATTGTGCAGTATTCATTTAAAAATTATTCATAAAAGAAAACATAAAATTTGTCTAAAAACACTTAATTATTAATATTTCGGCAGCACCCTTCCATCTTCAGGAGAATTTCAATATTGTCCTGAAAATGGAAAGGTCCTTTCGAAACCGGCCGATAAAATATTAATAATAGAGTGGGCTTGCACAAATTTTATCTGTTTTCTTTTTAAATATGGCAAGCCACAAAGTTGATACAAATACAAATATGTAAGAAATATTCGACTTTTACCAGGAGATATTTTACTATTTCCATAAATATTGTGCAGTCAGTTAATCAACTTGTCGATCTGAACTAGGTTTGCTATCAATTGATTTAAAATTAATAATCTTTCAATTTAGTCAACTTATATTACGATTTTTAAAATATTGTAAGAACCTTAATCGGAATGGTATTGATTTTAATATCAGAGAAGCACGCTGGTAACATTTTATCAATAGAAATAGGTAGTTGTTGGATGAAATAGGATGTCAGACGCCACAAAGCTTTTCAACAGGTATTCCAAGCTTTAGCGTAGGCAGGCAACTATAGTAAGATCTAATCACAGACTTGTTGAATTAAATTTTGAATTTCTCTCTCATTAAAATCTCATGGGAGAATTTCGAATCTCCGTAGATTTTCACAATATTCGGTACCGTACCATATACGAGTATAAACACATACGTATTACACCTCAGTTAGATCAATTTCTCCGTCCCTATATCCCTCCCTTATTCCAACATTTCTAAGATTCAAATTTATATCTACTTATACTCGTATATACGTGTACAGTAGTGCCTAATTCTTCTATTTCAAAATTTATTTATTTTTTTACTAGAAGTGTGATCATAGTGTGAAATATGGATTTCCGGAAAGTATGCAAAGCTGATGTAAGCGTAATTATGTTAATGGGATCAAGAAAGGGACGCGTAGATGGATTGGGCGTGTAGAGCGAATGAACGAAGAAAGGAGTCTGAAAATAATCGAAAGTCGAGAACGCCCGAGGAAGACATGGCACGATCAAGTGAATCAAATACTTGCATCGAGCCACGTGAAAACTAACAAGAATTAGAGAAGAGTATGTATGAGACGATGCATGAATGTGAACGAAGGTAGAAGTGTGTGCCAAGAGAGAGTTGTATTCCCTGCGGGGAAACGGCGTGATGGTTAGTTAGTAGGTTGTGTGAAAAAAAATGCATACATCTAAATAAAAATACAAAAACAAACATTTTGTTTATTTCTTATGTTTATATTTACAATCAACTGTGAGGAAAATTCAATTTTTTATTTTTTTAAATATACTTGTTAACCGTATACTGTGTTGGACTATAAAAATGCGTTAAGTCGGGTACTCACTAGCGAGCTGTAACTGTTACCGTTCAGACACAGTAACGAGGTTCAGGTGTGTACGCAAACCAGCGTATCCGCAGTGTTCGTAGCATGTCGGACTTGCTTGAGGTAGATTTTTTTAAATCTTTTCTTCGCTCCCTTCTATACGACGCCAATAAGTTAATCAATTTTTTTTTTGCAGAGTGCACCGTTCTATTAATATCAGACACTTCTTCCTTTCAATAACTCATGCTCTCTACTTGAGACGCTGCACACGAATAAAGATGGAAAGCACGTAAATGGCTGACGACACTCCAGTGAGTGTCATGACGCCGACTGGCTTTTGGCTATGACTTTTGGTAACAATAACGTGTTACGGCTACAGTTACAGCTCGCTAGTGAGTACCCAACTTTACGTGCAAAATAAAATTACATCCCTCCCACAAATCATATCCTTATTTATCTAAAGCTTCAACGAGTAACATTGTAACTTATCACCGTATTACGATTTGTTCACTCTAGGGAACAACAGCCAAAAAAAGTGATTTGATATATAGAAGTCTACCAAATGTACCCAAAAAATACAAACAAAAACACAAGTGCTATGATACTGACGGTTGGAAGGACCACCGCCATTGCTGTTCTCCTCCCGACAAGCATCGTTGAATCCGGCGGTTGTTTGGGAGGCTTGGGAGGCCTGTACTCCAAATAAGTGCCCCTTATTTCGATATTATCAACGGTGAAGGCATATTCTGTCGGGTTTGAGTGTGGAATGAATCCGAATCGAAAGTAAACGCATCCCACCCCCGGCTGCAGCTCCCTGCCAGCCATATCCCAGCCGCCTGGCTTGTGTCGGGCTGAATATACTTTAGGGGAAAAATCTTGCGAGAAGGTTGTTTTGCCTCCAGTGGGGCTGAGCGACTTGCTGGTCATGGTAAAGGACGTTCCGTTGGTGAGGTTCAACATCGGAGCGGCGCTACATCCATCGTCCATGACCAGCATCCCGTTCCCATTGGTGGAAGACTGCGGCGCGTCTACAACATTCTTAACCGTGTGATTATGCACCATGAAGTTATTGTAACAATCGTCTGTAGTCTGAAGTTGTCCTATGTCTTCATTGTCAAAAGCTGCTTTGAAAATTATGTCATCGTTAAATTCGTCTTCGGGCGGGGTCCCGCTCTCTTCGTTTTGATAGTCAGAGCTTTCATCTTCCGGCCCACGGGTTTTCGTGTCCATATCTTCGTCAGATATAATTTCAGTGAATAGAATAAGAGCTATAGCTATAAGTTGTTTTAGCATTTATTTTCGTGATCCCCGAACGCTTTTATCAAATTCATCTAAATGCCATAACTGACAAAGAATATCTGTGACAAAACGACTGACGTAAAAGCGTTTGTCACTTGTTACTGTGAGAAATGTAACATTGGATTTGACGTGATATTATTAATCTGTTTATTCAACAGTTTAAATAAGAACTTTGTGATTAAGGAATCATTAATTCCTTTGTTTTTTTTTTTTTAAATTGCGTTCCTAACAATCGAATCGTTTTGAATGTTTCTAAAAGTACACCGTGCCGAAAAATGGTACAACTTTTAGTCGAATATTTGAATGTAGTCATTCTATTAAGAGTGCTCACGCTTATTTCATCAGAAAGCGAGTATTATGACGAAGAGCTTCTAATAGAAGAAAACTTCGAGTCCAAAACCCTGGGGATGTTCCGCGAGACTGACAAATGCGAAAACACATTCGAGGTAATCCACTACACGGACATGGAGCTCTATGCACCTGCAGACACAGAAGATTCCAACGGATACATGGTGCTAGTGCGGAGTACAGGGTGTATGGGTATACCAAGCATCAGTCTGCATTACGGGTGCTCCGTGGAAGTCCTCCTTAAATGTTCCAACCCTGGGAACTTAACAATCGAGTCAAATCATATTCAAAGCTCTGAAAATCAAGTTATATTCGCTACCACTGTTGAAAAAGAACTATGCTGGAAAAAGCATGTGTACGCCTTAGAGAGTTATGCAGACAAATATCTCAACATCAAATGGACAACAATGAATGAAACTGGTGAAGAATATTTTGTTATCATTGACTATATCAAGATACTGGGTCCTCGGGATGAAGGAACTAATAGTACGAGCCCCGCAAGGATCAGTGAAATACAACAAAAAACCCACATGTTGCAGATGAGATCTTCCGCTGCATTGGTTCTACTCCCGATGGCTTGTGTTTTGGGTATTTTGATTTTCTGTTACGTGATTACTAAATATTAGTGCAAAAAATATTGGTACTACTCATATTAATACAGGTATACTGTTTTGAATAGCAATGTTGTTATTATTAGCTAACGTATCAATTATAACAGTATGGAAGATCTGCAGTTTCTCGTGTCTAGGATGAACCAAGTATGTGTGCCGAATGAGTTAATGATAATATACTACAACGATCGTCTAAAAAATATTTAGTTTGAAATCACAGCTTGATTTAATTTTAGTTTTTTCCGAGAGAGTTCAAATTACATAGCACGGACGATTACTTTTACAGATACTAAGGAAGGAAAAGTAGTTGTAAAAAAATGTGTGTTTAAAAATACAGAAATTTTTAGGCTTAAAAATTTCAGTGACCAACAAAGCCCGATATACATGTATGTGATAAAATGAACTGAAAGGATTCGTAAATTTCCTTTTAGCTAAGCTTCCAGTTTTCAATAGCCAATAACTGAGCTACCAAGGCTCTCAACATCAGGTTCAGCCAGATTTCAAGGGAAACTTTTTTAGATATATAATTTATAATTTTTACAGACTTTTTGAAATTTATTGATAGGCATAATTTTGATGGTTTCCGGCAGCGCATTATACGATTTTATTCCTTTATATAGTAAGCTGTTTTGGGTGTTGGCTTTATTCTTTTCTTTATTATATATTACACTGTTATGTAAAAGCCCATAAGGGCGTATATAATTAATTAAATAAATAATTAAATACAGTGGATACGATACAAATATACATACATTTTACATCGTAACAATCCTACAATTATTGATAGTGAATTACCTAAAGAAAAAACAAACAAAAAATGCTAATTTTAAAGTAGTATATAATAATAGTGGAGTTAAAAGAAATATTATAGAATTATGATGCAACATTTATATAATATCGTGATATCATGTAAAAGAAACGTAATTTTTTTAGGGTCGGGCATTTTATAAAGCTGCTTTAGTTTGTCATGGAATGAGTGAAGAATTTTAAGTGCTATTTTATAATTTTAAGTGTTTTCAATTTCCTTGTGGTCCTAACTCATTAGCCATTTAGTAATGTGTTTATTGAAGGAATACATATTGGTGATGGCTACAGTTTGTGGTTAGAGTTTGTTGTAAGGTGAAGCGCGATTTATACATCCCCATTATACGTACACACTAGCATATCATTTATCAGAAGAAATATGTTTATTTAGTCTCACCTTCACCTAAATTTTATCTTAAATTTAACACGATATTTATATTTTATGTGGTATTTAAAATTTAATGTGGTATTACAAAAAATAAAAATAAATGTTTACGTTGTAAAAAGAAGTAAGCCGTAGTCTCATGTATTAGATTCAAAGTAATCATTATTTAAACTGTCATTTGACGGCCTGGATGGTCGAGTGTTAAGACGCTCGACTACGAATCCAGAGGTCGCGGTTTTGAACCCGGCGTGCGCAAATAAATTTTATTAAATTAATATGTGTCATAACACATTTGATTGATATGAAATAAAATAAAGTATATTCGCGGCACATTCTATAGTGGTAGATACTCTATGTATCACCCTAGTGAAAGACCACCATTCAGAATTGCAACATTGCTTGAAATGGCTTTAGCCCTGTTTGGCGACCAGATCTGAATAGCCAAGTACTTCCCAATCTTCCCCTTCCTCATCTCCTTCCCCTCCACACTACCTTCAGTCTCACAATATACCCCGTTTGGGGATGCCATAGTCTCACTGATTCTAGACGGTTGGGAGCAGTTGAGACTAATGTGCGGTATTCAAGTAAAAAAAATTAAAAATACAGTAGATTCAAACTAATCACCTATTTTTTAAATACATATTTTTTATATTTAATACCGCACAAGAGTTCCAACTGTTCCCAACCGTCTGGAGCCAGTGGGACAATGCATCCCCAATTAGGGTATATTGTGAGGCTACAGGCAGTAGAGAGGAAAAGGAGATAGGGAAGAGGAAGGATCGGAAGTACGTAGGTATTCAAATTTGGTTATAAAATTCGGCTGAAGCCATTTCAAGCCAGATTTCAGTTTTGAATGATGGTCTTTCATCAGGGCAATACTAAGAGCACACACCTATCTCATCACTTGATCATATCATGTAAGGAGATTAGGAAGAGGAAGGTTGAGAAGCACCTAGGTTTTCAGATCTGGTTATCAAACTCAGCTTAAGACATTTCAAGCCACGTTTCAATTCTGAATGTCGGTCTTTCACCAGGGTGGTGCATAGAACATCTACTACTCGTATCACTTGATTATATAATTTATTTATAAATTAACGGACTCAAGTCCAATTACAAAAAAGACATATAAAACACGAAATGGAAAAAGAGCAACAGAAAAAGAATAGCAAATACATAATAATAAATGAAACGATGACAAAAATAGGGCAAAATAAACATAAGAGAGAACATTCAAGCCATGGTTTAGTCAAAGTTTTGGTAGAGTCGTAAAGAATGATAAAAATCGTTTAGACTGCTACCAAAAATTTCAAGACCATGGCTTGAGTTAACAAGTCTTGACATTGGAGAATTATACCTATAATTAGTATTGTGGTGATTGAGGAACAGCAATTCATTGTTTCTGAGTCTATGGCAAGGAATGTTGACCTGGATAAGTTGCAACAGAGAAGGTGAGTCAATAAAACAATTAATAATTTAATGTCTTTCTTCTATTCAGTTGCGCGTAATGTATTTAGACATTGCTTTCTCTATTCATCGACTCTAAATGTCCATGCTACATAAAAAGAGATTAACCAGTATTTCCTAAAAATATATGGGAACCCTTTTTCTACTAGTGCCAAATGTGCTTTCTACAAAAGAAATATAAAATTGATGGGTTGAGCTATGAACAAGTGTTATATTCATTGCGCTTTTTTATGTGGCAGTGAAACTCGAAGTCGTCAACTGGCTGCAGGCGCTTGAACAGTTGCTTTTGAAGCGCATGTAAAAAATTAAATGGACCAGTTAAACAAGGAACAAAGAAGCAAGCACTGTAGTAGGCACGAGTGTAAAGCAACAGGATTTTTCTAAAGGATAGGCAAGTATGTTGCCTATTGCATGCTGATGATGCGGTGCTGATTTTTGATAGTATGGAAGATCTACGGTTTCTCATGTCTAGGATGAATTCATGGTGTTTGAAAGAGAGAGTACGAGATATAAGATGTGTTTGTGTATTTAGGAGGTGTATTTACAAGAGATGGAAAGGGTGCTAAGGATATTGAAAGAAGGGGGAATGCTGGAAACTCCATTAATGGAGGACTGAACGCTGTTGGTGCAAATAAAAAAAATGTCCGAAGAAGCGAAGCTAGCAGTCCACAATAGGGTGCTTATACCAATCCTAATGTATGGCAGTGAGGCATGGAACTGGCAGAGGAAGGATGAAAGTAGACGGAATGCTGTGGAAATGAGATCCCTGAGACGTATGTGCGGTAAAACCACGTATGATCGTATCAAAAATGTGGATATTCGGAAAGAATACAAGGCTGATGTGAGCGTAATGAATAGGATCAAGAAAAGGACGCTTAGATGGTTTGGGAATGTAGCGCGAATTAACGAAGAAAGGCGTGTGAAAAGAATTTATGATGCGAAAGTGAATGTAAGAAGAAGTCGGGGACGCTCGAGGAAGACATGGCACGAACAAGTGAATCAAATACTTGAATCGGGCCACGTGAAGAGTCAGAATAACAGAAGAGTATGTATGAGAGGATGTATGAATGCGATCGAAGCAAAGAGTGTGTGTCAAGACAGAGTTTTATGGCGGTCTGTCCTCTCTGACTACCCCTGGGAAACGACGTTATGGTTAATTAGTTAGTTGCATTTGGCTGCTACGTTATTCGAGGTTAACAATAAAAACTACTCCTTTGCTGAAATCAATTTATTTTGTTATCTTCTTCCAGAATCTTTAAAATAGTTTTTATTTAATGCAACGTTCTTTCAATCTTCCACGATGTCTTTCTTATCCTCTACACATTTGAGTTGCCATTAAAAATATACAACGCGTTTTATAGAATACAAGTAATAAAATCCATATAATTCTTATTATATTATATAGTCGCTGAAGTGCGAGAAAAATACTTAAATATGCAGTTTTTTTTCTTCTCGTTTGGTTCTGAAGACTTTGGTGCCTCTTCAGCTTTCTAAGGTATTAATATTTAATACCAATTGGGAGAAGGCTTGACTCAAGCAACACAAGTTTGGAACTTTTTTTTAGCTTTTTGTCGCTTTAAGTAACTTACGGTACTGAAGACAAAAAAAAACTTTGAAGTGTGTTCTGGTGTACACTTTCTTGGGCTCCTGGGTCACTGCGAGACTCCGCCCACTGTTTTTACTATGCCACTAAACCCGACACAACTAAACGGTTTTTTAGATTATATGCTATATTTTTGTTGATAACAATACTGTGAAAAGGTGGTTATACGAATAAACAAAAATAGTATGTCGATATGTGCTATGAATGGATGTATAAATACCCTAGCCTTGGTCTTAGCCACGCCCAGGTCCGCCGAGTCAGGTAAAAATCATCAAAAAATAACTACACTGCCTTGGATTGATACCACTCTATATACTCCAAGGAGGCTAGTCTAGATAGAAACAACTTCTAAGTTCTCTATTCCAGTGCTTTTTAAATACGTTTCACACTGTGATCCTCAAAATCTGAACAAAATTACTCATAAATTCACGTGACTTATGAACATTTGTTTTTTTTTATGTTTCATCAATGACACGCTTAAGTTTCTTCATTAATCTTCAAAAAAAAAAATGTAAAGATTATTTTCGGCACGTTCCAGAGCGGTAGATACTTCAAGTATCGCCCTGGTGAAAGACCACCATTCAGAACCGAAACGTTGCTTGAAATAGCTTTACCCGTGTTTGGTGACCAGATCTGAATATCCAGGTACTTTCAACCTTCCTCTCACGCATTTCTATCCCCCCCTTACTACCTTCAGCCTCACAACATACTTCGATTAGGCATTTAGGACTCTTGTGCGGTATTCACTATTAAAAAAAAAAAACTACCAAAAATATGTTACCTAAGATTATGTCATGAAATGCTTTAATAAGCAAGATCAAATGGGGTACTACTTCACCCCTGTTCGGATCTTACGTTCGATTTTTTACTTAAAGATACGAAAAAATTATGGTGAACATTCACTAAGACAATTCTTCGTCTTCTACAATGAAAGGAAATGCTAATTTAATATGTGAGAAAATATTTATTGATATCAGTCCCCCCCCCCCCTTTTCTGTGAGCTTTATGGGCACGGCATAGCGTAAGAAGTTGCCTTCTCATTACACACTGAACACTATTATAATATAAGTTTGACTCGAGCTGAGTGTTTCAAAGTTTAAATTACAAAACTGAGTTGACAAATAACTCGGGGTCAGAGGCATCAGCGACTCGTTTTGCTTGGCTAAACCTGATTATCCCGTATCCTCCTGTCTCTTCCCGTCTTCTCCTGCCTCCTGTCTTCCCCTCGCTCCTCCTGTACCCCAGTGCCTTTCCCCCTCTTACGACTCTTGTGACTTTCATACGAACTGAGCAGATTCAATTTAGAAGAAACTTTCCGTTGTTGAAGATAAACAAAACGAAACAGTGTACCACTTCTAATTTTCTCTCGCCATAACGACCAAACCACATACGGGTGCCGCAGCGCATGAAAATACATTGCTTCTAGTTCAAGTCATCTTTGTAATAATTTCCAAACTACAGATGTCAGAGCGTTTCTGCTGTGTTGATCAACATTCACAACACGCAGACCGAAAATTAACAATAATAAACTTGTTTTAATACGATCTCTGCTGCTTTCTCTTCTGGCTAGAACCCACGTACGACATTTGGCACGTTTTCTATTTTGCTTTTGTGAAATTGATCAATTATTCTCAATCTAGACAGAGTTAGCAACTGAATCTAATCTAATTAAGATATATCGGTAGGGAGAATTCACGCCAGTCATAGACTACTGAATGCAGTTTAAATTAAATCTCTGTAGCGTATGTGTGGGAAAATTATATTTCTGTTTTCAAAGTGAATACCGCAATACAAGAGTCGTACAACTGCTCCCAACCATATGGAGCCAGTGAGACTATGGCATCCCCAATCGAGGTGTGTTGTGAGGCTGGATGTAGTGGGGAGAGGAATGAGATGAGGAAGAGGAAGGTCGCGAAGGACCCGGCTATTTAGATCTGGTCACCAAACACGGCCACTTCAAGCAACGTCTCGATTCTGAATGGTGCTCTTTCACCGGGGCGACACTTAAATTATCTACCACTCTGGAAATAGTTTTGCACACGGAGATCACATTGAATTTAGACATCACAACCCCTAGACTAACCATCCGAAAAGGTAACTAAATAAAATGATGAAGCCGAACTGAAAACAAGCAGGGCCTTATAGAAAAATGGTGAAATCCATTTTAAAATTATTTGTCATTATTTTGCTCAACGCAATTTTTGTGAAACATGGCCTTGATACAAAACCCACTTTAAAATTACATTTCTCTAACAACGTTCTTTACAATGTTTTTTAAATTTATTGAATTTTTCGGGTATGGAAAGGGTTGTCTTTTCTACCCAAAATAAAATAAAAAAACACTAAAATATGTCCCCAAAAATATCATATTCTTTTGTATTGGTGAGCCCGAAAATGATATTTATGGAAGTTTCATTCCCTAAACACCCATAACTCGTAGGATTCATAAATATTTTCTCGATGATCGTGTGTATATTTTTAGATTTTATCTCAATGATTTACTTCACATTGAAACCGAAAGATCAACAACAATACAACGTAGAAATGGACCATTAGTACAGAATACACGAGAGCGTTCCTAGTGGTACATGAAGTGACACATTTGGAATAGTCTTACCAATTACAAAGATTATCATAATATGTAAAACGTTTCTAGTAATAATTGATGACCAAATCACATTGCAGCATATTTGCACCACACGGAAACATTACCCTTGACTGTGACAAAACAACTTCTAATGAAATGCAAGGCACACTTGAATGGAGAATATAACGTGGAGTGCTAAAACATTAATCGTTGGAATGGTCGATTTGTACCGATTAACTACTTTGAAATGATATTCTTGCTGCACAACTAAATTTATAATTTTTCAAACTCTGCACACCACCCTTTCCAGAAGATAAACAAAGTAATATGTGGTTAATAAAAAATAAATCTAAAAATGATTATGTTGATAATTAAGACAGAATATATCACGTGGAAGAACCTGCAGACAAGATTCCACGAGGCAGATTTGCATGACTATCTTTTTCTTAAATAAGAATGAACTTTAAAGCCTTTATGCTTAATTAATTATTGAAAAAATATAAATAATCTTCGACGTAAATATGAAACAGAAAAATTAACGGTCACGACTGAGACACGAAATCAGAACCTCTCTCTTTATCCGGGAGTAACGCCTCTGTCAATTAATATAAAAATAAAACGCATAAAAGCATGAAAGTTAATTCTAATTTAGTAATAATTTTCGACTTCGTAAGGAGTCAAAGATCTTCTACAAATAAAATTGGATGGTTTATCCAAGACACCATCTAGGTATTTAATATGTGGTTGGGTAGAGCTTTGTAAACCATACAAAGATGGCAGTCAAATCGAAAGAAAAATTAAAAAATTGAAATTTATAATTTTTAAATGAAGAATGAGATAGATTAAAATGCCAGTTTTTAATAAGGCCTCGGTAACTCAATTGGCGTTACTCCCGGATAGAGCAGAGGTTCCGAGTTCGTGTCTCAGTCGTGACTGTTATTTTTTCAGTTTTATTTTGTTGAAGATTATTGATATTATTTCAACAATAAACTATTTTTTTTGTTTTTTTGTAAACACTACTGTCTTTAAAAATATATGTAAACAAGAGAATCCGCAAGTAACCCTCCAGAAGGACGAGGAAATGCAACACGGCCTAGCACCCCAAAAATTTAAATAGCAAAAGGCTTAACTAAACTATAAATATCGAAGGGTGCCATTCTTCCTTCAGGTTCTTGTGAAAATAGTATCCTGTAAGTTTCGATACGAAATATATAATAAAAACATACATTTTGTTTTTGACTGACCGCTTACGCGTTTCCGTTTAATCTAGAAGTTAAAACCTAAGAGAAAATTATTAATTACGTCTATAACGAAGTACGCGCGTTGGTTGTAGTGGGGTGGAGGAGGGGGGATTGGGGCGGGGCAAGCAGGAAAGTCTCTGAAGATGGACAGTGAGATTTTCCGAAACGTCAGGAGTTAAAAAGTATTTAGACGGACTAAATTTAAAAAATATATATTTTATATCCTACACCCGTGAAAACCTTACGTATGAATACATATTTAATCGATTGAATGGTTCACACAGTGCTTGTTTTATCTCAATGACTCTATAATACCATTTCGTCTTTTATCACACAGGTTTTTATTTTTTACCTGGCACCGGAAATGATATAACATCCAGGAAACAACGTGAAATCGGAAACATGATGTAAAGGACTTTCCAGGAATTCCATTAAAACTTTAATTCCAGATAAGAGCTGCTGAAAGGGGATGAAACAAAAAAAAACATTGATAAAATATTGTTTTTTTTTTTTTTCAAAGGAAGCAAAAACTTGGGGGTGTGACATTGTATATCGAGAAAAGCGAAACCTGGTTGGCGGTTAACTCAAATAAAGTGGTGTTTTACAAAGTGTATTGTTTTATTTAAACGATAAAATATTTGATTAAAAAAATAAACTTAAGTATTTTCTTGATTATTTGTCAAAAGACCCGCGGTGTATCTAGGATGCGAATAGTGCTTTTTGTCAAAATGCTGTATTTGATGCACAAGTGGAGGTTTTTTTAAGAGCAATTACACTTCACGTTATTACAGCCGCGAAAAAATCCTAAAATATGCTTTTAATCTAATGTTTAGTAACTTTAAATAATCAGCCATACCAAAATAACATCTTGTAAAGCTACCAATTAGTAGATTTTTTTTTCTCATTTACACAATTTAGAAAAATAGGATAAAAAACCAAAAAAAATGATAGCATTAGAATGCACAGATTCCTTATCGGGCAATGTCATTGATCGAATAGACCAAGATAATTTACGTTTCTACAGACAAATTTTCATCAATACATCCTAAATAGATCTCATGAATTTGATTCAGCGAACTGCCCTTACTTCGAAAGTAAGAACCTACTTTAATTTGATGTATTTTCTATTTCTTACATATGTACTCGTATATGCATATTGAACATCCAGCATAAAAACATAATAATATCACGTGTATGCCACTATTCACCTTAAATATTATGCATCTATTTAAATTTGACGACTTCTATTAGTCGAGTGGTAAGACGCTCGACTACAAATCCAAAGGTCGCGGGCTAAAAACCCGGCGTGCACCAACAACTTTTATTGAACTTTATGTATCATAACACATTTAATTCATATAAAATAATAAAAAGTATATTTGCGGCACGTTCCGGAGTGGTAGATACTCCAAGTATTGCCCTGGTGAAAGACCACCATTCAGAATCACAACGTTGCTTGAAATGGCTTTCAGCCGTGTTTGGTGACCGGATCTGAATATCCAGATACTTCCCAACCTCCCTCTTCCCCATCTCCTTTACTTCCCTACTAATTTCAGCCTCACAATATACCCCGATTCGGGATGCCATAGTCTCACTGACTCTAGACTGTTGAGAGCATTTACGACTCTTGTGCAGTATTATTAAAAAAATATATATATCTAAGTTATAATATATTATAAAACTCATAATAAAATGTATATTTTTATCTTGGACCATCTTGTAGGCGGTTCTTCAGTGGATTTGCTGTTGTGTCCCTCGACCGAAGTCCAGTCGAGTTGAAACACGGAGGAAGAGGAGATTAGCAAGTTCTTTCAATAAAGAGGTATGTTTTAAAGGAAGATGGCAGTAAACAAGATTGGCCGATGTCTGTCGAGAGAGCCGGTGCAAAAACCAAGTAATATCTCGTGTTTATACATTTCAGTGAGACAAAAACAGATACGAATAACATCATTTCGAATGAGTGGAGGGTCGTTCAAAAACACCCTATCTGTTATTTTCATGATATGAGCTAGAAAATAAAAAGTGTATATGAAATTAATGATCGGGAAGGACTCGTGTACCACTTATTTTATAATTTTGATTATGTCCATAGTTTTGTGTGATTTTATTTTAGTATAAGTTGTATCCTGCAAAAATAAATATTGGTTCTGAAACGTGTAGATAATTTATTATTAAAAACAGTGGTCAAAACTAAGTATTTTTTATTACTTATTAAGTACAGCGCCACAACTTGACGGCCAGCATGGTCGAGTTGGTAGGATGCTTGACTACGAATCCAGAGGTCGTGGGCTCGAACCCGGCGTTTGGAAATAAATTTTATTTAAATAATATGTGTCATGACACATTTAATTGATATAAAATAAAATGTAGTATATTTGCGGCACGTTCCAAAGTGGTAGATACTCTAAGCATCCCCCTGGTGAAAGACCACCATTCAGAATTGAAACGCTGCTTGAAATAATATAAATTATTATTATTATATTTTCATTATTCGTAACCCGGGAAGGTAAGTTTAAAAACTTAAATTATCCAAACCAACAATAAATGTTCATCCAATTTTTAAATATGTTTTCTCGGTTCCAAAGTATCTATCTATGTTTATATTGAACTGAAAACTCTAAAATCAGTCGAAAAATTTTACACAATAAATTCTATAATAAGGAAAATGCAGATGTACGAACCCAAAGGAAGTTTCTAAAAAAACGAGCTTTTTAAATTCAATTTCCAAAAGAACTCCCTCTGAACCCTTTCCCTTCTGCCTCTGTGTACATCTGTCTGCATTACCGCTGATACTTTAAGCTCCCAAGATATCAACGCGACCCTCGAGTCGTGGCCCGCAAAAAGCTGACCGAAAGCTCTCCCGGCCAAAGCACGATGTATTTTCATGCGGGGACTTAGCCTGCGATTAGCGAACATTTGCGATGCCTACACGAAAAAAATACTTCAACAAGTATCAACTGACAAATGTCAGAGAGTTCTTACGCACAAAGGCAATTCTTGACATATTTATTCGCCCTTGTATTTGCGTGATTGAGGCATTTACGTTGTAAAAATGATTGTTCAAAGTAAAGTATTATACAACATAAATAAACTATACCGTTTCACTACATAAAGATTAGGTTTGAAGTAAACTCACTAACCATCACGCCGTTTCTCCGCATGGGTAGGAAGAGAGGACGAACCGCACTCTGTCTTTGCACACACTCCTTGTTTCATTCACATCCGTACATCGTCTCATGCATACTCTTCTGTTATTCTGACTCTTGACATTGCCCGACTCAAGTATTTGATTCACTTGATCGTGCCGTGTCTTTCTCGGGCGTTCTCGACTTTTTCAATCTACTTTCGCGGCATTTATTCTTTTCACACTCCTTTCTAGTTTGTTCGCTCTACATGCCCTAACCATCTAAGCGTCCTTTTCTTGATTCTATTTATTACGCTTACATCAGCCTTGCATTATTTCTACTCATTCCTTAGCCGGGCGTCTCATTTCTACAGCATTAACTAAACACCACGCCGTTTCCCCCCCGAGGTAAGCAGAGAGGATGGATTGCCATATAACACTGTCTTGGCTCATATATACTTATGTTGTTCCTATTCTTGACATGGCCCGACTCAAGTGTTTGATTCATTTGATTGTGACATGTCTTCCTCGGGCGTCCCCGACTTTTTCTACTTTCTTACACTTTCGCGTCAGATATTCTCCTTCTACTCCTTTCTTCGTTCATCTGCTGTACACGTTCTTACATTCCGCCGTGCGTAAATAAATTTAATGTAATTTAATTAATATTGAACAATATTTGGTACATAATCGGCACGTTTCAGAGTGGTAGATACCACTCTGAAATATAATAATTGGTAGTTGATACATACGAATCCAAGTGTCGCGGGCTCAAACCCAGCGTGCGCCAATAACTTTCATGCAATTAATATGTGTCATAAGACATTTAATTCATAAAAAAATATTATATAGTATATTTGCGGCACGTTCCAGAATGGTAGATACTAAGTATCGCCCTGGTGAAAGACCACCATTCAGAATCGAAACGTTGCTTGAAATGGCTTTAGCCTTGTTTGATGACCAGATCTAAATAGTCAGATACTTCTCAACCTTCCTCTTTACCTGCCCACTACCTTTAGCCTCACAACATACCCCAATTTGTATATATATATATATATATATATTATATTGTCTTACTGGCTCCAGACGGTTGGGACAGTATTAATTTTTTTAAGAACATGCATCAACTAGCGATGTGACCGCTTTGAAAGAACTACTTCTTTTGGCAACAGTTCCTACTTCATTCATTGTTAATTGAACAAATACTTCAATTGAAGTCGGCAGTTCATTTTATTGTTGGCGAGCAACCAGTTCCAGTTCTCTTCGTTTTCAAATCTCTACCGACTAGCACGTGCTGTTTCGGCGAGGAACCGGTTCCAAAAAGAACTGAACAAATAAGCGGATAAATTCAAATCTCTTTTTTGCGAGTTTGACTTCAATTGAAGTGTTCACTTCGAAGGGTCCATTTTAAAGAACTAACAATTCGTGAAGCATTCACAAAACATTGAAGTTTTTTCCCAACGCTAGCCTCAACCATCTAGGCGTCCCTTTCTGAATAATCTTCATTCATTTTTACTGATAGCAGTGGCCAATAGCAATACACTTTTTTTTAAAGCATTGAAACGTGATATCTTGGAACGTAAAATTATTCACTTTTAATTATACGGGTGTCGAAAATCCTCAAAACTAATGAAATATACTACACAATCAGATATTATTATTTTATCCAGGTCTGGCCCTGAGTCAAACAGCGCCTGGCGCAGGTAATTTTTTTGTTCGAACAGAAGATTAGTACCAACTTGTATCAAGTACAAGTCGAGATGCGCGAGTTTTCATTCCGCGCCGTCAGGGAACTTGCGGATTCAATTGCTGTCCATGAATAGTATGGTTTTTTCATTTGATATCATATATATATAAAGCAATGTGATTAGGTACTATCAGCGCCTTTGTGATTCGCCGCCTGGAGCGAAATGCTCCAATTGCGCCTGTACAAGACCGGCTTTATTTTTATCTACGCAAAGTTGCTTTTCGACTGTCCGTAAAAGGCTTTCGCTTATCCGCAATCGATAATCTCCCAACAACTGGTACTGATCAACCGGGTTCATTCGTTTGAACGAAATCCAAAGATCTACAAAATTATCTGATGCGACCGAAAGACCTAACGAATACATACGTTTGAAAACTAGCTTTTTAGTGCCAAATATTTTCTCTAAATACATGAAAGTGCCAAATAAAATTCCGCTTTTTTACGTCACTTAACCTTTAGTGTGCAGATGTGTCCTATAGGACCCGGGCATTCATCATCACCTTTTCAGGCGTTTTTATTCTTTAAAACTTGTCGTTCGCATATTTGAATAAACTGTAATCGCTAGTCATCAAAATAATCAATCCGCAGAGATGCTTTGCATTGCGTTGAGTTTGGTACAAGTAGAGCTATAAATATTTAAAGTTTAAATCAGTACGGCTGAAAGATCGATTTTCAAAGGGATATTTCCATTTGTGTTTACAGGAGAACCGCATGCAATTTTATTGTTATTTGGAAGGAAATGTATTCAGCCACACAAACATACAAAGAAACACATTCATATTTTACATTTTCACATTTCTTAATCAATTTTTTTTTAGTGACGTAAGGGGAAAAAAAACTATTCTCATAAAATAAGTAGTTATTCCAGAAAAACCACTTATACCATAAATATACAATTAAAAATAGATAGACGCATTATCTGAAAAGATAGCATTATTGAAAAAATCATAATTTTGTAGATGTATAAATAATACATAAGCTAAAACGAAAATACAATACAACAAATAAATTTTCACATTTCTTAATAAAACTTTTTTTGGGATATGAGGGAGAAAAAAACAATTCTCCGAATAAAAGTAGCTATTCCAGAAAAATTGCTTATGCCAATGACAAACTATTTTAAAAAAGCACATCATTACATTATCTGCAAAGATAGAAAAATTGGCAAAAAGATAATTTTGTAAAACACAAGTGAGTTATTACGAAATTACGGTCAGCAAGGAAAGAAGTTGTACCTTGCGGGAATCCGGCATTCCAAATGTTAATACTGTTAGAAAAAAAATATTTATCTAAAAATTATCCAATTTTCAAAATTCTTTCAACGTTCTTTTCACCGAGCTTCGATTTGATGATAATTTAACAGAAAAGGAGTCGGGTTAGCTATCCAATAGTATGCGTTGTAAAAATTAAATTAAATTTTTTTTTTCCACTACGGAAAACGTATTTTATATTGAAGTAATACGAATCCTAGCCTTCTTGTAGCTTTTACGAACTTCTTCTAATTCTAACCTCGCCACACTGTAGAGGCAGGAACAAATCTAGCACGGAGTGTGGCGGGGCTGCTATAAAAATGCAATGTCCGCTATAAATTTCAAAATGTAATTCAATATCCCTTCTATGAGAGCAGCACAGTATTTTTATTGCAGACATTAACTTTCAGCTGGCTTTGAGATGGTCGCACTCTGCAGCTTTCTTTTTATTCGTAACTACATTTTGTATTATACATTCCGCATGCTACTTCAAACAAAACAGTAAAACTTTATGTAATATAACGAAAAAAAAAATCTGTTGGAAACCCGCTGTTAAGGAAATGGGAGGATACTACTGGTATGACCAGTTATTAAATATGAAGCACGTAGGTGGTCATTTAATAATTTATTTATTTTATCTATATACAGCATTACAATGGCCCTACAATTTTTCTTCGTCAACTCGCCTCGGCCCGCTTTGCTATGTCCACATCATTTATTATCAAATATAGCAAACTTTAATCTGGTGCTGCGTTGTTGATCGTTATGTTTTACAAACCTTACAAATGGCTTTATTACTGTAACAAACATTGATAAATGTGTTGTCATTTTTGTTATTTTTTGACAACCGCTTCTAAAAATGACATATTTTAATTTTGTTATAATGAATACCGTACAAGAATCTTAACTGCTCCCAACCATCTGGAGCCAATGGGACTATGACCCAATCGGGGTATGTTGTAAGGATATTATAGGTAGTGAGGAGGGGAAGGAGATAGGGAAGAAGAAGGTTGCGAAGTACCTAGCTATTCACATCTGGTCACCAAACACGGCTAAAAACATTTCAAGCAACGTTTCGATTCTGAATGGTGGTCATTCACCAGGGCGATACTCATGATACGAGTATTTACCACTCTGGAACGTGCCGCAAATATACTTTAATATTTATTCAACTCTTCTGTTGTTCCATCACCCTGATTTACGCTTATTTGCTTCTCTGGAGATATTCTTTACTCTGGGACTGTGGTATTATTGTGAGATGCATTCTGCTGGCTTTCTTAGACTTCTGAAAGAGAGTGAAAATATTTCTATTGTGTATGAGGTTTTTCATCACAATAATCTCGAAACCTTTTGTGTGTTCTGACTGCTACAAGAACATTAGAATGCATGTGACATATTGTGGTTAAATAAGAACTACTATGCTTCTAAAGCTCTGTCTGCGCATACCGTCTTTTGTGGGGGTTTTGTAATCATTGAAATAATTTCACTATGAGTTATTTTTGCAGTAAAATGCCAATATTTTGTTTCCTGAAGTAAAAAATATCAAACGTTATACTACGAGTATTTTAAGAATTACACTAAATAAGATTTTTTAAATTAGTTGCCAGGTTAGCATAGTAAAATTTTTAGAAGTTGGCTTATAAAAAAGCTTAACTCATAAACCAAAAGCACTGTTAGATTTATTTTCGAATGGTCGGTAGCAAGCTTGGAGTAAGAATATAAGGAGAGATATCTTTGCGAAACAATGTAGTCAAGACGGTTGACTTTATACTGACTCGATAGAAAGACACAAAAATATGTTAGAGGAAGTTGAATAGCCTATTAGTTACCGCCCACATGGAATTCGGACATTTTTAATAACCATATTAAAACACATCAAAAAAATATCAATTTTCCATTAAAATGATTTATAAAGTCAAAATATCACACAAACACTAATAACAGAAAGTATGCCCAAATAATAATGCAAGCTTTTTATTGATTTTATGTTTTGTTCGGTCAAAAATATTTGAAACTGTTGAAATACCTCTAAAACTTGATGTTTTATAATCTTTGTTTGGTCTTATTTGAACATTCACGCATAGCACATATCACCATATTGTTCGATTTATTTGTAAAACCACTGTAAGTTTTTTAATCAACACACATATAGGAAATAACCTTAAAAACCGTTGACGTAAGTTATACGACTCGATATGTGAACTTCTAATTGTGTCACTTAACACGTTCATTGCTAACAAAAAATCGTACATATTAATGCCATATGAATGACGAATCAATTCCAACTGACGAACAGTGACGGGTTTCCCTGTGCCCTGTGGAACGACTTAAAACTTCATGGCTGCGTCTGTTTTAGATCGGTTCAAAACGAAGAGGTGGCACAATGCGTGTGGCGCGTTGTGCGCATACCGGTCACAGGTCTGTCAACGTGCGACGCGCGGTGTCAGCAATGAAAGTGTTAAGCGAACTCTTCCAAAATTTGCGTGCGTTAAGTCTTTGTATCGCGCGAATCTTTTGCACTCTTTTGATTTAACTTCTATATTTTCTTTGTGTTTTCTAAAGGTTACATATCGACGGCCTCCGTGGTCGAGTGATAAGACGCTCACTACGAATGAATAGGTCCCGGATTCTAACCCGGTGTGCGCCAATATTTTTTATTAGTATATGTCATAACATATTTAATTCAAATTAATATATAGTATATTTGCGGCACGTTCCAGAGTGGTGGATACTTGATGTATCACCATGGTGAAAGACCACCATTCAGAATCGAAACGTTGCTTGAAATGGCTTGAGCCGTGTTTGTTGACCATATCTGAATAACCTTCCTCTTCCCCATCTACTTCCCTTCCCCAATACCTTCAGCCTCACAACATACCCCGAATGGGGATGTTATAGTCTCACTATCTCTAGACGGTTGGGAGCTGTTGGGAGCTGTTGGGAGCTGTTAGGAGCCGTTGGAAATCTTGTGTGGTATTCACTGTACAAAAGGTCTTACGCGTATAAAAACTTTCATATTTTGTATAGGTCTTAAACTCACGCCGTAAAACACGCGTCTCTAATAACGTGGCGTGATGTTCACGGGGGGCATATATATATGTGGGTGACGTAAGATTTGTTCATTTCAAAGGGATTGCAAAGCCGTCGGATCAAGGGGTAAGCGGGTAGGGGGGTCGGGGCGGGTACAATGTTCACTCATATGAAATCCATTCCGTGCAGCGAAGTCACAGAGCCGCTAAAGGTAGATAGGTAAAAGGTTAGAGTTTGTCACATACCTGTGTTAATCAGAGCGGCGTGTGTCCTCCGGCCGCCATGTCTCCTCTCCTCTGCTCCCCGGCTCGCTCTCGCCCCAACTCCCCGCCTCCCCCTCGCACTCCACCACTCCCCCACTCCTCCCACGGGTCCCACCCCCGCTGACTATATTTAGCCCAGGCGGGTGTACACTCCAGTAGATATCTGCCGCTGTATATTTTTCACAATCACCGCTTTAATCCGAGGATTTTCGGGAATCCCTGATTACGGCGGCCCTCCGTTCGCGAGCTCCTCCCAACACAAACACCTTTTGCACTATTGTCAGAAGCCCGACAACTCGGATTAACTTTATTATTATTAGCGGGGTGACGAACCGAATGTTTAAAAGCTACAAACACGAATTTATCAACTATTTTTAAGGCTTGCAAAAGCGTACGAACATTAATAATTCCTTATTTGTACTAAAGAAGCGAAATATTCAACAACCATCGATTATTATTATTATTAACGACGAATTAATTACAAATTAATAAAGCAGATATAAATAACGATAAATATTCGGAGTACTATTACAATGATTTCATTTGATTGTAGGCACTTGAAAACACTAACTCTTATTATTTACAATTATTATTTGTAATTCACATTGATTTAAATTGTAATTGATTTATTATCGGGTGTTATAGGGTTCATAACTTCACAGTTTCGTGTTTATTCATTAGGAAATCTAGATCATTAATTGCCGATCCGTAAGACTCATCTGAAAAACACGAGAACATAAGTAACACAAATACATTTCGCTTGGAGCAACGTGGATTTCATTAGTCGTTGTCCCAAATGAATGGAAGTACAACGATAAATTACCTATTTTCCCTCAAAGAGCGAGGGCTGGCTATCGTTGGAAGACTCAAATACATGTCACAGGCCAATGACCAGTGACACAATAACAAGGAAGAAAGAAGTCCACATTCAAAAGGTTGACGCAATAACAATTATAATCATTACTGTTTGTCGTTGGCCGACACTGATATTGATGTATCAAAAGTTTCCGATTGTGAAAAGTTGCCCGGCTAAGCCTAAATGAATATCAAACTTCGAGAGATCGTAGTTTTGAAAGCTCAATCTCCCCCGCTCGCTGTACAAATAGCTTCTAAAACTTCTTCGCTGAAAACACCCAAAAGTTTTAGATGGAGAGCAGCCATTTTTTTCACAAATAGCTTGCAAAAAGTCGGCTACTTAAAACCCTCCAAGTTTCAGACTAAAATCATTGAAATGGCGCAGGGAAGCATAAAAGGCCGTGTAAAGGTGTGATAAATCATAATTTGTGTAGCGGCGCAGGGCTAGCTCTTCGGTTCAAATAATAAACAGTTAGATAAAGATCGCGAGGGCATTAAAAAGCTAAATAAATTAACGCCACAACCCCCATCAAGATAACCAAGCGCAGCGGCCTAATTCCGATAATACAAAGAAGATACTCGCTCATTCTTCAGCTCATTCTTCTAGCCTTGGAGAAAGAATATACATAGAGATGTACCTTTGCGAAACAGTGTAGTCAGTATTGTTGATTTTACACTGACGCGATAGAAAGAAATATAGATATGTTAGAGGAAATTGGATAGCCTATTAGTAACCGCCCACATGGAATTCGGACAATTTTAATAAACATATTTTAACACATTAAAGAAAAAAACATCACCACACCATTTAAATGATTTATAAAGTCAAAATATCACACAAACACTAATAACAGAAAGTTTGCCTACACAATTATGAAAGCTTTTGTTGGTTTTATGTCTTTATATCATTAAAAATGTGATAATTCTAAATTTCGGTCAAAAATGTTTTGAACTGTTAAAATACCTCTGAAAAGTGATGTTTTATAATCTTTGTTTGGTCTTATTTGAACATTCGCGCATAGTATATATCACCATCGTGTACGATTTATTTGTAAAACCACTGCATGTTTTGAATCAACACAAATATAGGAAATAACCTCAAAATCCGATGAAAAATGACTTAATTTATGCGTCTCGATGGTGTGAAGTTAGCGTGGACGAAGTTAGCGTGAAGAAGTGCTGCAATATTATATGAAGACTTTTCTTGTCTTTTTCTTTCTCATGGTATAAGAAGTAAAAACCCGGAGAAAGTGATTTATCGTAAATTTGTATAGGTTGGGTAAAAATATTTAGCTCTCTCTCCACATGTATTCTTACTCCAAGCTTCTAGCTCATTCATTATTCGTTGAGTCCTTCGACACTAAATTAAGGATACATTTCATCTGTGGATTGAAAATGACTTGCTCATTATTTTGATTCGTTCTCTAATGTTCCGCAGTCAGGAATAATTCCATCTTCCCACTCATATTCAATAAATGTTGTTGTCTTTTATAATTTTTGAATATTCATAACTAACTAACTGACTAAACATCATGCCGTTTCCCCGCAGGGGTAGGCAGAGAGGACGGACAACTATACGACTCTGTCTTGGCACACACTTCTTGCTTCGTTCACATTCATACATCGTCTCATACAACAATCACTTCTGCTATTCTAAGTACTCCGTGGCCCGATTCAAGTATTTGATTTACTTGATCGTGCCATGTCTTTATCGGGCGTCCTCGACTTATTTCCACTACTTTCGCATCATATATTCTTTTCACACTCCTTTCATCGTTAATTCGCTCTGCATGCCCAAACCATCTAAGCGTCCTTTTCTCGATCATATTCATTACGCTCACATCAGCCTTGCATTCTTCCCGGATATCCACATTTTTAATATGGTCTTACCGCGCATACGTCTCAAGGATCTCTATCAAAACTAGAATTCTTTTCAAAATATTCTACCAACACCCTGAAGCTAGACACACTGATTCGAATTGTGTTTGTGTGTATATTTCTTGTAATATCCTCGCTATCTGGGAGTTGTCTAAATTATTTTTCACTGGCCTTGATATATGATGTTAAATTTATCGAATCTGTACATTTGTACAAATATTTGTTTTACTGGTATTCACAACTATATTGGACGCTATTCACGTACTCTCTCTTTGAAAAAAAATTACAATCATCATAATGATAATGATAAATGGGGAGTTTTCTGGGCCCAACTTGCCACAAAAGTATTTTCTCCGTTTCTTCGAGTTCGGAGTTGGACCGCCGCGCATATTTCCACCTCGTTAAAGTAATTCCCAGCGAAACAAAACTGCGGGAGAATCCTCACTAACCTTGGTGCATAAATAAGAAAGATTTAATCGGATTTAAAAATACCCTATCTGCTATCTCCCCGTTCAATCTCTTAGTGCGCTGTCTCCCTCGAGTCCGCTGCGTTTTTCGTTTCCTTTCCGGAAAGTCCGGACTTATCCCCCGTCCATTCGTTCTCTAAAAAGTTGAATTAAATTTTCCTTTTACGGCGAACGGATTTATTATTATTTGGCCGCGACGGAGATGCCGGAAATAATGATTTTGATCTGGATTATTTATTTGATAAGTGTACGACAGTATACCGAAGAAGGAACGTATTGTATCGCTCATGATAAAACAATAATATGAATAAAAATATTTGAATAATTTCTGTAGCGCCGTTTTGGTGAAAAATCACAACAAGAGCACTGATCTTGATGATTAGTAGGGTTGGTATAAGCACTCCATTGTGGACTGCTAGCTTCGATTCTTTGGACAGTGAATGATATTATGAAGGGTATAAAAGCAAATGCGGCAATTTACAAAAACGTTTCTGTAGCGTTATCATATTTTGAATAATTATTATAAAAAAACAGAGAATTTTGTCTAATAAAATGTTTGTGTACATTAATCTAGTAACAATTTGAAACAATAAGCTCTTAGTTTATCCACATATTCATGAAAGAAAGGAATAAAATGCTTTTTCAACTTTTCAAGAAATAATTTAGGATGAAAAAGGTTGCTGCCTTTGCTTCTACACCCCTCATAATATTATACACTGTCCGAAAAAACGAAGCTAGCAGTCGACAATGGAGTGCTTATACCAACCCTGACGTATGGCAGTGAGGCATGAAACGAGCAGAGGAAGGACGAAAGTTGACTGGATGCTGGAGAAATGAGATCCCTAAGGCATATGTGTGGTAAAACCATGTATGACCGTGTTAAAATGTAGACATACGGAAAGAATACAAGGCTGATGTACCTAAGCGTAAAGAATAGGATTACGCAAGGGACGCTTAGGTGGTTTTGGGATGAAGAGCGAATGAACGATGAACGAAGTGTGAAAATAATATATGACACGAAAGTAAACGGTAGAAAAAGTCGAGGAAGCCCGAGGAATACATTGCACGATCAAGTGAATCAAATAATTGAACAAAAGCGTATATATAAAGGGGTATGAAACAAGGAGTGTGTGCCAAAGCAAAGTTGTATGGCAGTCCGTCCTCTCTGCCTACCCCTGCAGAGAAACGGTCTAATGGTTAGTTAGTTATTTATTAAACATATCATACATACATACCTTGTATCCCATATAATACAAATTTTACAGGGGACACAAAAAACTGACAAAAAAGCTGAATTTTTCAACATATAAAAAATCATATGCCACATACTATAACAGTTATAAAAAAATGTGCAACTTAAATTCTAATATACCCCTATCTTAACTTGTAATCATGGGAAAGGCTATCGTATAAATGGTGACAATCGTAAGGAAAAGCTCGTTTTAAGACTTGACGAAGAATTAATAAATGTAAAAAACGTTTGATAAAATTATTTAACCTACGACTTTGAGCAGGTTGTGTATTTTTTATACTAGTGACAAATGCGTGGGATACGAGGTATTGTTTTGATATGAGCAATATACTTAAAAATACTTGACATTTAGACTTCTACTATGTATAAAGCAGAAATCTGATTGTATGAAGCAGCAAATCTCCCGCACGGAGTTCTGGTGTAATGCAATCTGCAGATATATATTTATTATTATTAATTCCACGCAGGAGGCCTGAAGGGTAGTTATTTCCCATTTTATTTGTAATCTTTGGGGATGCTGCGTTAAGATATTTTTCTATCTAAAATGTATAGGTCAACCTAATATTCATCATGAGCTATAGAGTTCTAACGCATCTATTTAACTGACCGAAATAAAACATACTTTTTTTCAAAAAGTTTATTCCGCACAAGAGTTCCATCTGCTCTCAACCGTCTGGAGCCAGTGAGACTATGGCATCCCCAATTGGGGAATGTTGTGATGTTGAAGGTAATGGGGAGGGGAAGAAGAAGGTTGAAAAGTACCTGGATATTCAGAACTGATCACCGAACACGGCTAAAACCATTTCAAGCAACGTTTCGATTCTGAATGGTGGTATTTCACCAAGGCGATACTGAGAGTATCTATCACTAGAATTTATAAAAAAGCAATTAAATATGAAAATGTTATATTGCTTTTTTTCTTATTAAAAAAATGATAGTGGATAATTTGAAGGTTTTTTTTAACACTCATTCGATACATTTAGTTTTACAATTTACTCCTAATTTTCTTATGTTAATTTTCTAGCCTTATTTCCAGTGGTTTTAAAAGTCTTTCTCGTAAACGCAATAATGAATGACATGGCATTTAAATACGACGCCAATCAAAGAGTTCTATTGAGGTGAAGGATTTTGCATTTATCCTGCCTTTTGGTTAGGGTATAAATAATCTCATAGAATATCGCAAACATAACTGCTGTCACGGAAGCGGCGTGACTGGATGCATTTTGCTGTTGATAACACCAGATAGTCAGCTCACCTGATTTATTTACAATCATCTATTGCCAATCATTAGACAAGCATTACTCAGATAGGGGTTGAACTATATTTTAACTATTAACATGGCTTTCATCTAAAAAAATGATTCTTTCAATCAGAATATCGGTTCGTAAAGGCAGATTTTTTAAAGCGTAATAATAAGTAAAGATACAATAACAGTAAACTCAATCAGTTTTTTAAGAGGAAAAACTATGATTGTAGTAATAAGTAATAAAAAAAGAAAAAATGATTGAAATAATGAGTATTAAGAGGAAAAACATCGATTGTGATAATTAGTATTAATAGGAAAAACTTCTATTGTGATAATTAGTATTAAGAGGAAAAACTTCTATTGTGATAATAAGTATTAAGAGAAAAAACATCTATTGTGATAATTAGTATTAAGTGGAAAAACTTCGATTGTAATAATAAGTATTAAGAGAAAAAACTATCATTTTAATAATGAGTATTAAGAGAAAAAAATCCTAACCGACAGGAGATCTTAATCTGTATTTTATTCAGCTTTTGGTTGAAAAAACTACTCTAATTTATTTTTTTTATTCCAAAAGATCGTTTCACAAGATTTGAAGGAAATAGGAAATGACAGCTTGTTTAAAAATGTCTAACGCCACGTCTCACAGAAGACAAAAAAATGCCAGTAAAAAAGACATAAAGGAATAAATAATCACATAACACGAATATCCCGTCTATCTCAAGACTATTGAGAAATTTAGAAAATAAGTAAATGCCGCACAAGAGGCCCAACTGCTCCCAATCGTCTAGAGCCAGTGGGACTATGGCATCCCCAAGTGGGGTATGTTTTGAGGCTAAAGTAGTGGGAAAGAGGAGGAGATGGGGAAGGGGAAGGTTGATAAGTACCTGTATATTCAGATCTGGTTACCAAACACGGCTAAAGCCATTTCAATCAACGTTTGGATTCTGAATAGTGGTCTCTCACCAGGGTGATACTGAGAGTATATACCACTCTATAAAGTGCCGCAAATAAACTATATATTATTATATTTTAATTTCATGTGTTATGGTCTCCATGGTCGAGTCGTAAGACGCTCGACTACGAATCCAAATGTCGCGGGTTCAAACCTAGCGTGTACCAATAACTCATATTTAATTAATATGTGTCATAACACTTTTAATTCATATAAAATAATTTAAAGTTTATGTTTACGGCACGTCCCAGAGTCGTAGATACTCCAAGTATTGCCCCGGTAAAAGACCACCACTCAGAATCAAAACGTTGCTTGAAATGGCTTTAGCCGTGTTTGGTAACCAAATCTGAATAGCCAGGTACTTCCCAACCTTACTCTTCCCTATATCCTTCTCCTCCCCACTACCTTAAGCCTCACAACATACCCCAGTTGGGAATGCCATAGTCTGGCTCTAGACGGTATGGAGCAGTTGGGACTCTTGTGCGGTATTCACTATAAAAAAAAACTATAAAAGTTATGACATATCTCTCTTTTTTAAAAAAAGTAAGACAAACATTCCCGGGTTACGAATAACCTGACAATATTTGAAAAACTCCTACTGCCATCATAAGAAGCGGAAGATGTTGCTTGTGTAATAATAGAGCACTCAGCCAGCAGAGGAATTGAACGCACGACGCCCGGGTGGGAATCCGACGCGTTTGTCCACTCAGCTACCGACCGGACATGTATTAAATAATTAAATTTTATTTGCGGGTTTGAACCTGCGACCTCTTCATCAAGGCCGTATAACTTTAAGTCAATATATAACTGGATGGAGTTTTGGTGTAAGCGAAACTTGTTCTACGTCTGAAATATTTATAAATAGTTGTTTTAAACCAGAGCATCATTTTGAAATATGTAAAAACACAAGGTGCTTTCTTTGAAAATACTTAATTTCACTGATTCGTGTTCATAGGGGCAGTTTCTATTGAGATTCCTCTATATTCTTTTAGCTTCTATCTATTTCCATCCCGCCACTTCTTCTTGCCCTAACGCATAATTTCTGTATTTGTTTAAGTGTGAAATTTGCATGAATATCGAGAGCGGATCTGTTCCGCAGCATCTCCTATCTCCACGCTTTTGACCTCCGACGGGTCCAGGCCTCAGGGGGCATAGAGTGTGGATTAATACCTGTTAAGTCACAATTTACATACGTGACTCAACTGACAATGAATACGCAGAAGTTGAATTGAAAGGTCGGACTGTTGACGGTTAGCTAATTTTGTTAGGAGTCATTTTGTTGCGAAGAAGGAATACTGATTCTGCAACGTGTATAAAATCAAATCGGAATTGCTTTAAGGGAATGCGAGGGTTTTGATGAACATTGGAACTGAAGCTAATCAATCGTTTTCAATGAGTATTGTGTAGTTTCAAGATATTTTTATAAGATGTCAAACATCTCAGGTATGTGTAAAAAAGGTTTTTCTTACGTCGAAAAATCGTCGCCCGTCGTTATCGAATATTTCAAAATATTTCTTCGTCACGTTAGTAGATTCCTAAATTGATGTACGAGCGACCAAATTAAATGGTTAAAAATACATAAAATGGCTAAGTCGAGTACACGAGCTATACTAGTCAAACTAGATGCTAATTTAATTATTTCATTTCAGTTTTTATGGTCTCTGAGATCCGGAGATGATGATCTCTGAGATCTGGACCCGTTGTGAGATTCGAACTCTAACAGACATCACACATACCATATAGGGATCCACTCTCAAATAATCCTAACTGCTACCAACCGTCTTGAGCCAGTGAGACTATGGCATCCCCAATTGGGATATGTTGTAAGGCTGAAGGTAGTGGGGAGGGTAATTATATGGGGAAAAATAAGGTTGGGAAGTACCTGGCTATTCAGATCTGGTCACCAAACACGGCTTAAGCCATTTCAAGCAAGGTTTCGATTCTGAATGGTGGTTTTTCACCAGGGATATACTTGGAGTATCTATCACTCTGGAACGTGCCTCAAATAAACTTTACATTATGTTATATGAATTAAATGTGTTATGACAAATATTAATTAAATGAAAGTTGTTGGCGCACGCCGGGTTAGAGCCCGCAATCTTTGGATTCGTAGTTGAGCGTCTTACCACTCGACCACCTACATTAAATGACTAAGCATAAGAGTCAAATTAAATGCTGATCTAATGATTTCATTAAAGTTCTTATGGTCTCTGAAATCTGGACCCGTTGTGAGATTAGAACTCTAACAGACATCACACGTAATATCTAAAGATCCACTATCATACGAAAGCACTATCAAACACATTGAATCGCACTAGGGAAAAAATGTTGCCTTTTAGTTAATTAATATCTATTTGCCGTAAACATTGCAACGTTAAAACATCACGCGTCTAACCAAACTCACGGCTGGCTGACGTGAAACTGCCAACAGAATGCAATTAATAAAGCCAGGTAAATATTTGCGAAAAGTAGATTATGACGCCACGGGGTTGGTTATCAAATCGATTCTATTGGTTGATCTCCCAAGGGGGTCGAATGTCACATCAATAGAGCTTACTTAATCAGGGTTCTGAAAAACTGCAGAAAATTTTAAGAATTACATATCTCAATTAAATTTCACAATCTACTATACCATCTACATGGGTGGGAAATGGTACCTTACGCCTTACTTAGTGCTAATGCTCCTTGCTATTTCAGCATTTTGAGTGAATCGTTATAAATAGTTGTATTGTATAGCCAGTGAAAGGTTAAACGCATTGTGTTTTATTCTTTGATCGACACTAACTTAATCAAATAACAAAATGTTGCATTGTGAATCATTTTATATTTTTACTTCCATGTTCCTCAAAAGCTTTACTAGAAATGTCCCTTCTGTACGAAAAGTAGCTTCAAAACATCTATTCTTAAATTATATCTAATCATTTTTGCAACAATAATAGGGTCTAGTCATTAATAAATGATGAATCTGGAGACATTAGAGAATAATTAATACTTTGATAAATTACATTAAATTATAAAAAATTACGTTAAAATGAATCTTAAATCCATAATTGTGTTTATAAAAAGAATAATTCTTGAAAATATCAAAGATCAAATGCTTTGACATAAATAAACACTGTATTTAATACGGGATTAAAAAACGAATCGAGGTTTTCTGATTGCTATCATGCAGTGATCTCTTTTAGGAGTAATATTCTCATGATTGATGACGATCACATAAAAACACTTCATCGAAATTACTTTTGTTATAAGATGCATGTGAAATTTTCATTAGAACCCGGTCAGTGGTTTCATTTACATATTCTGAAATGTTGTTTGGTATTAGACTTCCAGGAATTGATTGATAGAGCTAGTAGGAATCGCTACTCCAGCGGATAATTCGCGAAAATACGACTTTTCTGGTTATGTTGAAACGAAGACCCAAATTTTTAACCCGATTTTTTTAAATTTCGCTGTCCAAGGAATTTTTATTTCATTGCAATATATTTTTCATAGATTCCTGTGGATTTTTCTGCATTAAATTAAATGTTTTTAATGTCCCTTTATTGCCATTACAATGGTTTCAGCAAGAGCCTTCGTAGGATTTACCAAAAAAACACAGGTTTAAGGGGTGGAAAAGGAGGTTCGTTTTCTTAAAGGAAATAATACAGGTGTTTTTTGTGAGCTTTTTTGTATGTATGTTAAAGAGTGCTTCAAAAACGTTAATTAAAAAAAAAGTATTTTTCTTTGAGATGAACTTAAGAGGAGGCTTTGATTAAAATTAAAAAAAATATATATATATTTATGCTGCGTACCTAAACGTCTTCATTTTCAAAAAAGAGTGCGGTCCGTCTTGTAAAATCCTGAGCTTGTCTCAAAAGCATCTCGATCCGGATGCTGTGAACATCACACATCTAAACACTACACCTCAAAAAATATTTAGAAAAATATATCTTTACGTTGAGAATGCGTCTTTATTTATGTTAAAAAATCCAGGTGGAACCGCAAAACACCACGGGAGACGGGTCGGCGCGCGTGGCGCGCGTGGCACGCGTGGCACGGACCACACGGCACGGCGTGCGGGCTGGTGGCTAGTGGCCGGTGAGCCGGCGGGCGGGGCGCGCGGGCGCGGGCGGGTCACGGGTCCGCCGCCTGGGGGAAGTGTTAGCGGCTGGACGGCCAGGGCTCGACTGGCGGCCGGGCGCCGCGGAGGCATCTGCGGAGACGAACCACAGGGGGTCCAGGATGTGCCTGCCGCATTGATTATCCACTCGAATATATATTTTAAAGAATAATAACATTTTGAAACACAGTGCTCAATGAGGATATTAAAAGATGAGATTGCTCAGTGATTTGAATAGAGCGGGTTCGAAGCCGGCGTGCGCCGATAACTTTCATTTAATTAATATGTGCCATGACACATTTTAATTCATTTGAAAATAGTATTAAGTTTATTTGCGGCACGTTCCAGAGTGGTAGATACTCTGTATCGCCCTGGTGAAAGACCACCATTCAGAATCGAAACATTCCTTGAAATGGCTTTAGTCGTGTTTGGTAACCAGATCTAAATAGCTATATATTTCCCAACCTTTATCTTCCCCATCTCCTTCCCCTCGCCACTACTTTCAGATTCACAACATACCCCAATTGGGGATGCCATAGTCTCACTGGGTCTAGACGGTTAAAGAGCTACAAAAAAATAATTTTTAACAATCTCCCTGACAATTGTTCATCACTTTTTTACATCATTGCATGAATACGTGTATGATTAATCTTCATTTCAGGTACTAGTTTCTCAAAGGATTTTAACTCGGTTCCAAAATTCGAAACCTCATAATAATTCATTAATATTAATAATACAGTGATAATAATAATAATGTTGGTCAAATAACTTGATCCATCCGACAAGTGCTTTCCAACATTCCTCTTTTTATTCCTTTCCCCTTCCTTAATTAACTCTCCCTAAAAAAAGTCCTCTCATGGGGAGTGCCATAATTCCACTAGCTCCGTGCATTGGGATCATTGTCTGGTAACATCTACAACTAAAAACTACCTTCACGATTCTAGCCCACGATTATTATCGAAATAAACTATTAATTAACATTTCATTCGCCGCAAAAAATTCACCAACACAAGGATACGATAGATCTTCTCCAGTGACCAGATACAAATTATTTTGCTTTATATTATAAACACAGGACCATGAATATATTTTAAAACTGCACTGTTAAAAAAAATAATTAGGTGAATTTTCGCCGAGGTCTCTTGCGGTTACTGCACGATGTTTGTTAATACTCATATTAAAGGTTTGTTTAAAAATTATCAGTTGTTAACTAGTTCCATTGTTATTTTAATGTGTTTGTACAGTTATGTTGATCATTCCATTTTTATTAGAACGTTCATTTTTGCAATTATATTGAAGCACATTACACTTTAAAATAAACAACAGAAAAATAAACAAGTATGATGCAGCTTAATGTACAAACAAATTTAACTCCCTTTCCCTGTCGTCTGTATAAACAAGAGATCTTACAAACTACTCACTATTATGGTACAAAAATAAGTGCTAATACTAGGTTTACGGTCATTTTTTTTATATCCCTATTTCTACGGACACCCGTCAAATTGACGGATAAACACAAATACAGTTTATAAATATTTTTTTTATATTTTATAACTGAAATTAGACTCCACGTCCTACACACACTGACTACAACTCCATAACTGAAGACAGATCTATTTAATTAAACTAATGCAGCCGTATGGTCAACTTCAGCAGACTTCCACCCTCGAAGAGACCTTTTTTATTGCTCCATAAATCATAATGCGCCGAATGTGTTACGCAACGAACGCTTATTTGTAATTTGGGTTTGGTTTGTAAGTTTAAAAAAACGGTTCATGCAAATATATACAGCAGCGTTGGTTACTTCTCAATTGTGCATTTGAACCTCAGAGGAAAGACGTCATATTATCCCTATAAAATAAAAATAAAACTGTGTTCTTACTAAAAACGTTATGCTAAATAGTTGTTTAATTGAATGGAGTTCTACAAACAAACCACAAATCAATAACCTCATTTATAGCGACTGTAAATCTCAACTTTAAAGCGTATTACGAACGATACTTAATAAACAAACGTTTGTTAGTAAAAAGAAGAAAATAAATGTAACTATGAAACGTAAAATAAATAAAAACCTTATTCTTAAACTCAAATTAATTTAAGTATATAACTGCACGGTTGTGAAACATTATTTTTTATGGGTTTGAAAAGAAAGACAAATATCGCCGGGTTACAAAAAACCTGACAATATTTGAAAAGCTCCTACTACCATTATTATAAGTTAAAGACGTTGTTTGTGCAATGATCGAGGACTTAGCCAGCAAAGAAATTGGACCCACGATGCCCGGATGGGAATCCGATGCGTTTGTCCACTCGGCTACTAACCGGTTAATTAATACATTGAAAAATCAATTTAAATACTGTAGAAAGTTAATGATGATAATAATAAAACAATATTATTTCGGATGTGATGTGGTGTGAGAACGTAGCATTCCAAAATATATAATGATTATTTTCAGTGTGTATAGTAAATTTATGTCGTCGTTTTGTATACTTTTTGGTGGTGTGATGTCAGCAGCTGATTTGATCTGAAGCTGTTTGATTTGTGCTTTCGATCACCTGTAGGTCATTGCACCTTGATTTTGAGAATTTCGCAACCACCCTACTCTTACGTAGGGGACAGCCCGGATCCGCGCCTTTTCCCTCCTCCCCCAGCTACCCTACGGGGCTGCGGTGGGGGGAGCTGCGATAACTGGGCGGCGGGAGGAAATCCGGGGGAGACGGGAAGGGGGAGGTGGGGTTGCGTGCTGGGTGCGTGAAAACTTAGTGCGCGCGACGCATCGCAGAGCCAAGGAAACGAACGCGATGTTCCCGTGGCATCGGAATTGGTAGGAAACGCTGGAGCGGAGATACGGACTGCGATGGAAAAGTTTGACCCAATACTGCGAGTGGTTTTAAAAGCTGCCCCGCGATATCTTTATGATTTGCTAACATGCAGAGGTGGCTACTGGCCGCTTGAGTGTATTAGTGTATTACTTTATCTCCCCGCGAGGTAGGTAGGCACTCGCAGAGTTCAAGGAGAATGAAACATTTTCAAAAACAAACAAATAAATTGCGCAAAATGAACAAACAAATGCGGGGTGCATGCAATTTTTATTTTTATTCCCGCGTTCAAGAACAATTTTCTCGTAGCAAATTTAATTTTAGTAGAATTGTACTGATGCACCATGCAGTAGGAATACAGATTGACATCGTATGTAGAAGGTGTATTAATACCGTAAAACATGTCGTAGACACTCGCTATGGAAGCATCCACGTGTTAGCTACAAACGAAAGTGCTGCCATCTTTAATATTTAAAGAGAAATATTATTTTTTATAATAAAATATCACATTTTATTAATTACTAGTTTTTATTATTTCTGAAACGTTGCAACGTTGTTTGTGTCTAATTTATTCGTTTGTTTTAAAGATGACTTCTTCTTGGTGAACAGAGTATTATATTATAAAATACGTAATACACAATAATCATTTTTTTCAAAAATGAATTAAATTAAAAAAAAATACAACTGTGTGTACATTACGGAGCAGTCAACTCAAGGCAGATGCTTGTTCTAAGAAATTAATCGATCATAAAAATAAATCAAGTTGTGCAAAAATGTAGTTCACCATCGGAATAATACAGTTAATGCACGTACACAAAAAAACGAGAAGAAAAATATGTAAAGGAAGTGAAAAAAAATAAATTATATTACATGTCCTATCCTAGATATATTTCCAGTAAGCCGCTCTGTTATTCCCATAATCCCCTCACTTACCCCTTCTCCTTCCCATTCCAACTCTTAATTATAATATTGTCCTGATGATGGAAGGGTACTTTCGAAACCGGTAGACATAATATTGAATAAAAAAGTGATTATAAACAAAGTTTATCAGTTTAATTTATAATTTGTAATTATGTTTTATGTTTCCCGGGCAACTAAAATGATGAAAGTGGAAAGTAAAATACATGCGAAAACAAATATCGCATCACACACCGCAATAAAGAGTTAAATAACTCCATTTTCATCGGTAAACGTTAAAAATGTAGTTCTGTGTTGATACTTTGCTAGTGCGACAGTTAAATATGAATATATTATGAAAGCGTTGAACCAAACGTTCCAACAAACTACAATTTTTGGGAAACAATTGAACTTTTCAGCGGGTTGATGTTTTACTCTGTTCACAGTTGTGATTAGTCATCAGTTATAAATTGAAAAATAAACAGAAAAAAATCGCACACTATCGTAAAGAAATATCTTCTGTTTACTGGGGAAATTCATTTAACTAGTGTATGTATTCCAGTAGCAGAAATATTTTTTTTATGTGAATGCCTCACAAGATTCCCAACTGCTTCTAACCGTCTGGAGCCAGTAAGACTACGGCATCAGAAGAAGAAGTTGGGAAAGCACCTGGCTATTCAGATCTAGTCACCAAACGCGGCCAAAGCCATTTCAAGCAACGTTAAGATTCTGAATGGTGGTCTTTCGCCAGAACGAAAGTGAGAATATCTTCGACTCGACGAACGTGCTGCAAATGTACCACATATATTATTTTTAGTTAATTAATTAACCCTTTTGTGACAGAAGAAAACTACCCCTTTTTTAATGATATGAAGGTTTTTCTTACAGTATATAATTTGCTGAAGTTTGCTGGACCACTTTTATGAAGTAATAGATTTCGACTCAGTTCAAGACCTGGGGAAGTGAATAAAAATTCCACCGGTGCCATCTTTTCTTGGGGTTTTTAATTCATTAGGTGATTACAAATAGTATTAAGGAAACAGGTGATGTACTTTGAGCACAACAGTACATCTATTTACCATTTAAAATAAAATGAAATGATTAATAAATATGGACAAGCTTCAAATTCCATATAAAACACATGAGGATACCCGGGTACCCTTTCAGTCACCAGAAGGTGTAAGTTTTACTTAAGCGTTTTCCGCTCACATACCACCCTCCACATATCCAGCGGTAAAGTTTAATTGTTCATTTTCACTATTGTGGAGAAGTCAGAAAACTTCAGCCTGTTAGATTTACTAGAACATTAAAAAAATCTATGTTAAAAATCGAAAAGGGTACCCGAGTACCCTTTCAGTCGCATGAAGGTTAGAAAATGACACAAATTAAATTAATTTGCACACAAATCCCGGGAATTGAACCCGTGACCTCTGGATTTCGTAATCGGGATACTAAGCACTCGACCACAGATGCCGTCTTATTAAAGAAATGTCATTATTGCGTTATACCTACAAATACGTTTCTAGACCCATCGTTGTCTGGCGACACGCCTCGTCCATCTCCCGTCCTGTCCTATTCCTCTCGCGATATTTCACACTTATCTACTCCTCTGGGGATATGCTTATACTGTGGACCTAACAGACTCTGGGAGTGGCTTGCCGCGAGGAGCCGTTATGTATTCAGAGATTTTTCTCTTCCGCACTTTTAATTTAATATAGGTACTTTTTTACATTAACTCCGCACAGGAGGCCTTGAGGGAAATAATTTCTCTCAAGACCTATATCATCTTTGAAGATGCTGTGTGGAGGGTCTTTTAAAAGAAAGGGAGGAGTGAAGGGTTTTGAAGAGGCCCATATTGAAGGAGGGAGGAGACACATAGGCCGGCAAATCGTTCCACATCCGAGCTGTTGAACACAAGAACGAGTCGTAAGAGCGACCTGTTTGTTCTCAAATATCGATTGCCAACCGTGTACAAATTTTAAGGGCGCGTTTGCACCGGTGCCGAAGGGATCAATGACGCAAGTTCCTTGGAACATCTTCGATTGAAATACCGGTAAAACAAATACAGCATTCCCGCCTGACATCTGTGCTTTCAAGATTGTAGTCCGTTTGTCAAGATAGGAGAATCTATTAAAAGAACCGCCGGTTTCTGCACTGACTCAAGCTGGCAAATTCAACACCGGGGCGCACTTGAGAGTTGAACAAGATCAGCAGTTTTGTACTTTTGAAGTTTCTGACGTACGCCCAGCTTCTGAGAGGCTAACTTTTAAGGTTACACCAAGCATGTCAATGGAAGGCTTGTCGGGAAAATTACTTCCGTTGAAGGAGACTAAATTGTCATTAAGATCCCTTTTAGTCGCAATCAGACATGATTGGGTCTTTGAAACATTAAATTCGACGAGATTATTTTTATCCCAAAAGGAGATTTTACCTTTTTTCATTATTTTTAAACTATTTCTTCTTCTGATTTTGAGTCTCTTTTTTCAGAAACTTTTAACAGAAAATTTTGTTGTATTAAGGTGTACATGCCCTGTTCAAAAGAAAAGTTGAATTTTGAATTTTCGCGGGCTGTGTACATTTGATTATCGATTTTTTGTTGTTGTTTAGTTGGTACACATATGTTTATCATATGTTAGCATTATCAGCCATTTTGGATTAGTGGTTTGTTTTTGGCAACTGGAAAGGTTAGTCACATTTTTGTGAGTTTTTCAATTTTTTACTTTTGAAAAAATGTATCAAAGAATGTATATTAAATTTTGCGTTAAAAATGGAATAAAGTGCTCCAACGCACTTAAAATGTTGACTGTGGCATTCGGCAATTCTACTTTGTCTCAAAAAAGTGTTTATAAGTGGTACAAGCGCTTTACAGAAGGCCGAGAAGATGTTAATGACGATGAGCGTCCTGGAGTTGTGGAAAAACCAATCATGGATTTTATTCTTTGATCCATTTTTTTCAAAAGTAAAAAATCAAAGAACACACAAAAACGTGATTAACATTTCCAGTTGTCAAAAACAAACCACTAATCCAAAATGCCTGATAATCCTAACATATGATAAACATATGTGTACCAACATTACAAAAAAAAATCCATAATCAAATGTGCACAGCGTGAAAATTCAAAATTCACCTTTTCTTTTGAACAGGCCTCGTATGTCAAACGAAAGCTGCGTTTGAACAGCTCTATCTCACACGTATTGAAGAGTAACAAAGCTTTTCATTACATCAACAAAATATATTATGCCTGATACACTTCAAAAGATACACGACTCTATAGTGGTTGATACACAAAGGTACTAAACCAATGACTGGCTCATTGGCTGATTAAATTTACTTTTGTTATTTGCTCGGTGTGTTCTATAGTGTGATTGCCAGCCTTCCGCAAATTTCGTGCTGAAATCCGACAGCTGAATGGAGGTGAATCAAACGACGCCATTACAACCTACAACCGACAGCTGCGGCGTGCTATCCGCCGTTACTACTATCCGACCAACGCGCCGTTATTTAACACCAATATTTAAAAGGGCAATATTCACGATGTCACTAATTATCGACCTATTTGTATGCTCTCAATAATCCCCAAATTATTTGAAAAACTAATATTAGATAGAATCTCTATACACCTCAATAAAATCATTTCACCTAATCAACATGGCTTTATGCCGGGCAGATCCAGTTTAACAAATCTTTCACTATACGAAGAATTCATATCAAGTGCACTTAATGATAAAACCCAAGTAGATTCAATATATACGGACTTTGTTAAAGCATTTGACAAGGTTAACCATAAAATCCTACTTAACAAACTTCGCAAACTCGGTATAGAAGGTAATTTGTTAGAATGGATAAAAAAGCTACCTAACCAATAGAATTCTTCAAGTAAGAAATAACTCTAAACTATCTTATAAATTTATAGCAACAAGTGGTGTACCCCAAGGTTCACATTTAGGCCCATTACTTTTTCTGCTCTTTGTAAATGACATAATTAATGTATTTGATAACGATGTGCATGTGCTGCTTTTCGCAGATGATCTGAAACTCTTCAAACTCATAAAAACAACAGATGATTGTTCTCACATTCAAGTTAACTTAAATAAGTTACATGATTGGTGTAAACTTAACCAACTTTTTTTAAATATTAGTAAATGTCAGTCAATCAGATTTTTTAGAATTACTCACCCTCTCGACTATGATTATAAAATTGATAATATTTCCCTTACATCTGTCAATGAAATTAATGATCTCGGCATTACTTTCGATTCTAAATTAAATTTTCTCTCACATATCAATATAATAACAAGTAAAGGTTTAAAATTGCTAGGCTTTATTCTTCGAAATGCCAATGAATTTAAAAATATTTCTACATTGAAAATCCTGTACTCTTCACTAGTTCGAAGTCAAGTCGAATATAATTCTTCTGTCTGGTCCCCTCACTTTAAAATCCACTCTGATTCCATTGAAAAATTGCAACATAAATTTCTAAGATACATCAACTATAAACTCGGTCTACCTATTGAAACCATAAATTATAATTATTTAATGAAAGAATTAAAATTACTAAAACTTTCAGACAGGAGGCTTGTTTCCGACTTGACTTTTTATTTTTAAAATTGTTAATGGTATTATAGACAGCCCTGATTTACTTAGCTTAATTACCTTCTATGTACCTAACAGATCCACTCGATCCAAAATTCTTTTTAAATGTAACAACAATATCAGGACTGAGTCATTTAAATACTCGCTTGTACCTAGATTGCATGCAGTGAGTAATTCTATCGCTGAAATAGTAGATATATTCAACTGCACTGAATCTAGTTACAAGAAGGCTATAATAACATACCTCTTTCTTAAATACTAGTGTTAATTTTCTTGGGCGTAATCAAATCGTCGCATCAAATGTTTTTTGGGCGCATTGTTATTTTTATGTCATTGTTATTTTTTATGTCACTGTTATTTTATTTTATACCTATGTTATGTAAAAGCCCATGAGGGCGTATAAAAATAAATAAATAAATAAATAAATATTAAATTTACCCTTTAACATCAGTTTGAATTACTGCATTTTATTAATGGCGTACGATCGTAAAACATATGCATCTTTTGTTTAATTGTGGTTCAATATTTTGGTGACCGGTGCATAAAGCCATTTTGCACGTGTATTACAACGTTTATTGAAGACACAGCAAATGAACCACACATTGAAGATTAAAGTTTCATATTATGAAGAGCTTTAATAGCATCACGTTAAGTATTATAATTTAGCGATTTATTTGAAGATTTAAAAATATATATTATAGTGAATACCGCACTAGAGTCCCAACTGCTCCCAAACGTCTGAGTCAGTGAGACCATGGCATCCCCAATTGGGGTATGTTGTGAGGCTGAAGGTAGTAAAGAGGGGAAGGACATGAGGAAGAGGAAGATTGGTAAGTATTGATGACAATGAAAATTATCAACAGATGACTTCATAAACTTCAAAAAAGCCTAAATCAGTTTTTTTTTAAACATCAATAAAGCAGAAAACTGATCATATGAAGAAATGAAATATCTCGAACGGTGAGCTATGATGTCATGAACTTTACAAATCTGGGATAATATATGTAACGGGCCAACACATACTATTTTTAACTCGCAACCTAATATCCGTCAAGAGCTATGGAGCTTCATTAATTATTAAATGTAAATAAAAGCAAAACGCCATATTCCTCAACAACTCAATGTTGAGTATCTTACTTTGAATACTTTTTTATTAACTCTACACAGAAAGCCTTGAGGAAAATAATTTCCCACAGGGCCTATGTCATCTTTGAGGATGCTGTGTGGAGGATCTTTTTGAGGAAAGGAAGGAGTGAACCTTGGTCTTGAAGAGGCCCATTTTGAAAGAGAGAGGAAACATAGAGGCCGGCAAATCCTTCAAAAACCGACCTGTTGAATACAAGAATGAGTCGTAAAAGCGATCCGTTCTCGTGTATTGTATGTTAACCGTGTGCAAATGTTGGGCGCGCGTTCAGCGAGCTTCCCGACTTAGCATCGGTGCCGTAGGGGTCAATGACGCAAATTCCTCGGAGCATCTTCCATTGATATATCGGTAGAACAAGAACAGCATTCCCACCTGATGTCAGCGCTCCAAAGATTGCAATCCGTTTGTTGAGATTGGAGAATCTATCAAACGTAACGCCCGTTTCTGCACAGAGTCAAGGATTTTTTCAGGTATTTAAGGGGTCCAGAACAGAGATGACTCTCAAATTCAACAGTGGGGCGCACTTTTGATTGGTACAACAGCAGTTGTGGGCTATTGAAGTATCTGCGGGCCCTGTACAGTACGCCCAGCTACTGAGAGGCTAACGTTGCTCTGGTTTCGATGGAGTCCCCGTCCCTCTGCTGGACACTTAAGGTGAATGTTTATCTGTTTTTCAATTTTCTGGAAAATTACTCAACCAATTTCACTGAAAACAGCACAGTTTGTTTTTATTAGTGACGGGAAAGCTTAGAGAGTAGTTTGAATGAAATCAAATATTTTAAACTTTTGCTATAACGTTTTAAATTTAGTAAGAAAAAAATTGAACCCGCTATTTTCTATTGAGGTTAGCCCATAGATATACCACTCTGGTAAACCACAGATTGAAAACACAATTAGGTACTTACTTATAATAAAATAAAATGTTTGGAATTAAATTAAAGGAGAAAATGAGGTAATGTTACAAAAGCACTTCGATAAAAATATTTAAAAAATTAAAAAATCCTTTGAGTGGCATTGTAAAGCATGCCGGGTACTCGCTAGTAGTAGTACACATTTAATTCATATAAAAATACATAGCATATTCGTGGCATCTTTCAGAGTGCTAGATACTCTAAGTGTCGCCGTGGTGAAAGACCACCATTCAGAATCGAAACGTTACTTGAAATGGCTTTAGCCGTGTTTGGTGACCAGATCTGAATAGCCAGGTACTTTCCAACCTTCCTATTCTCCAGCTCCTTCCCTTCCCTAATACCTTCAGCCTCACGACATACCCCAATTGGGGATGCCATAGTCTCACTGGCTCTAGACAGTTGGGACTCTTGTGCGGTATCCACTATAAAAAAGGTGAAAAACGGTATAAAAGGGATTTGATAGTTGCGAGTGGTGTGAGCGTCTGTCTTTGTTGCTGCGAGCGGTGTTAGTGGGGGCCTTCCGGCCTGTAACACAAAAACGCATGAGCGACACGTCTATGTTTTTTGTCGTAGGGCATACCAAAAAGACAAAAACGTATCAGGCGATGCGTTGTTGTGTTTATATTTTTTCTTTGAGAATAAATCATGATATACGTCTCAGATTATTTCATTACGCATAGATTTTTCGTAGATACGTCTTTGAGTTCGGATAGAACCGTTAGTTGGAACGCATTTTTTGCAGATACTCTTTCGTGTTTCTCACCCATCGAATTATTATACAAATGCGTAGTCGAAATACAGTGCAATGCAATACACATCTACCGTGATGATGGATTCTGTAAGGCAATTTGAAACGACGACTCAAGAAGTTGGCTATTTCACGGATATTCCCGATGGAATCCTGAAAAACAACAAAAGTATTTGAAATAGATTTGCATATTATTATTTCCTAAGTGTATTTGTAGAGATACCCGGATTGCAGGAAATGTATTTGGTGTCGGGAGGCTGTCCCTAGAGATCCGACACGTAAAAACACAACCTGATCGCAGGACTCAAGGAAAGAAGCGCTTCTTAGATACATTAAGGCTGTTTTAAGACATTGGTTTTCGGAAACCCTTTTGTTTTCACTGAAAAACGATGCAGGGGTTATTTTAGGTAAGGGTCAGAAAACTGAAAAAAAAAATCATGAAATAATATTATACTGACTAACTAACCATCACGCCGTTTCTCCGCAGGGGTAGGCAGCGAGGACGAACCGCCATACAACTCTGTCTTGATTCATTGAAATTCGTACATCGTCTCATACATACTCTTCTGTTATTCTGACACTTGACATAACCCGACTCAAGTATTTGGTTAAGTTGATCGTGCCATGTCTTTCTCTGGCGTTCCCGACTTCTTCTTCCATTCACTTGCGCGCCACACATTATTTTCATATCCATTTCTTCTTTTCTTTCGGGTATCCACATTTTCAACACGGTCATACATGGTTTTATCGCACATACGCCTCAGGTATTGCATTTCTACAGCATTCAATCTACTTTCACCTTTTTTCTGCCAATTTCATGCCTCGCTGCCATACATCAGAGTTGGTATAAGCACTTTTCATTGAACAATGTTTTATTTTCCAGTTTTCTTCTAAAATTTGCCTTTTTAAAAATTTTAAATTTCTATATTTTTGTATTTTTTTTAAAGTAATATTCTATCTGAAAAGAAGAGTGCAAACATTCAGCTTCACAAATCCTACAATGATAATATCTTTTTATTTTTCACGGGCTAGTACCTATATACATAACTGTTGCCACTTGGAATAATATTAAAATATCTAATTATTATTTATAAATATTAATTGTAAATACAATATCAAATTATCCGAAGTGACTTGCTAGGTAAGTATGTTTCTGTATATTATCTCTATACGTAATATAAATAAATATTACTATGCCATAGATTAGAAATATGTAGTTAATAAAAGAAGCTTAGGAATTTAAAAAATAAGGTTTATACAGCGCCCTTGAGGTGATTTTTCACAAAAACGGCGCCACATAAATTATCCAAATATTATAATTCTCATTAAAAATAGCACGCATTACTTGATCGAATTAGGGGAAATATACTCCAACCATTTCCACTGTAACAGAAAGAATTCAAATGCGATAATTTGAACGAAGCTTTCGCGTGGATTGATGGACGTCCCGCGGCCTAGCGCCTTATCGCCAGATCGCCGCCGCGCCGAGCGGAAGCCTTCCTAACCAGAATGATAAGAAATCCTTTCAGAGAACGTTAATTTCGATTGAGCTTTTACTTTTAATAAGGCCAGACATGCAACAGTCACGTAGCGGGTGTTTAAAGACTACGCAAATGATATCGCGAGGCTTCCAGCTTTGGTTTTCACACCCTACCACCCTCCCGCGCCCTACCCCCTCGAACGGGAGAATGCTTTATACCCAGCCTTTATGTACAGACCGACAAACATACACACCACCCTCTGCTTCAATTATATCGTCGCTGGGAAGGCAAAAAGGCTTAAGCGACACTTTGGTCAAAAATGAGTTAAGTATTCAGTTTTGATCAGTTCTTTTTTCTGCATCGAATCCTCTGACTCTCGTTTGTTTCTGAAGACTATTGTGGCCCTTCAGCTAACTAATATATATATAAATATTGCTTTCTACGAAATTAAATAAATATCATGTATTTATTTTCGAAGAAAGCAATCGCTTTGTGGTTTGACATATTTAAATAAGTTAAAAAATAATTTTGTATAAGACCACTAATATTATTTTAATTTTTAATCACCTTCTTGGTTAACGTTTTGTCTCTTTCAATTCATATTTTCTGTTTTTTTCTCTCTGTTCTTTTGTTATAATTGAAATGTTATTCTATTGTTTTCTCATTGTTGTCTTATTTTAAATTTATAATTTGATAACTCAGCGAGAGCATTGAGTTACCTGAGTTAACTTTTTTTTTCAAAATCCAACCAGGTACTGAAGACCTATGAATTTTATTGTAAAACACAAAAAACTTTAAAGTGCTCTGTTGTGAATTTCCCCAAATGGCGCTTCAGCCCTTTTGCCTTTCCGGCGACGATATTTTAATGTGGCACAGAATTCTAACTAGGTTATGCGTCTCTTGTTGTACGATGCGACGATTTTGTTTTCAAAGTGTTCAAATAATTTGTGTTTTGTCATTATTGGCTGATATCGAATATAAATAATATTTAAATATATGACAGTTGAATTACCATTCAGAAAATCGTAGTTAACGTTGAAATAATACTACATTTAATTTCATGATTAATTAATTACAAATTACAATCTAAATTATAGTCATATAATGCAATTATCACAGGAAAGGAAAAATAACGATAAATAATTTTTACTTAAAATCAACTATCCACTTATACAGCCCTGACCTAGTGAGTGTGATTAATTTTCACGTACTCAATAAATACAACACGACACACAATGCTCAATTTGATGGAATTTCTTTTCGCACTAGTTTTAAGTACAATTCTTGTATACAGGGATTGAATTTAATTTTAGTGACATTGTAACTTCTAGATATGCAATAATCTTAAACTGATTAGTTAAGGTTTGATGCAAACTAAATAACTTTCATTTTTTTTCTAATTTTTAAACTCAACATGCACCTTCGTTGAAACGTTGCTTTAAATGGCTTTACCCGTGTTTGGTGACCAGATCTGAATAGCCAGGTATTTTTCAACCTTCCTCTTTCTCATATCCTTTCCCTCCCTACTACTTTCAGCCTCATAACATCGGGGATGCCATAGTTTCACTGGCTCTAGACAGTTGGGAGCAGTTGGGACTCTGGGCGATATTCACTGTAAAAAATGACAAATTAACACTTCCGTTCCGAAGGAGGGGGTTCTAATGTCACCCCAAACGAGAGTTTAGATAAAGATTTCTGAATTATTATTTTAATACCTCCCTAAGTATTACCGACAGCAAATTACCTAACATTATTTCATGAAAACGCCTTAATAAGCAATGTCAATTTCGAATTGTACGTTTGATTTTTACTTTCAGGTAAGGGAAGGTTTAACAATACAAAAAGCTATCCAAGAGGCAAAATCTATCTTTTGGTTGTTAGTAGACATTTTATTTTTAAAAAAAATCTTTCATCGAAAATTTGAGCAATCCTAACAAACAAACATTGACATTATTTTAGGAAAAATCTTAGATTCAGACTTGCAGATTATTTAAACAAACCGCCTTCTATCGTCTCAGTCCATTTGATAGCATAATCGTGAACACAATAAGCGATTATTCTTTAGGAACACTTACGCAAATCTCTGTTCATATAAAAATTGCGTGATTCAAACGCATACAGCTTCAATTTATAGCTTTCTTTTCAATAACCGTCACAAGAACCAGCCAGTTTATTAATGGAACAGCGATTAATAATAACTTATTATAATTTAGCGTTTTTTTTAACATTCCTGTCATGTGCTAAATGATAAAAACTTACGATGAGGCAGCAGTGCTCGTTTAGAATTCTTTTCATCACAAAATAATGTCTGCGCGATTTGCGTGAGCCCTGTGCCTTATTATAATTTTGAAACTTTAAGCACGCAACCTTTTTCAATGATAGCGATAAAATAACTTGTTAATCTTCAAATGGTGATTGATATCAGGTGTTATAAATTCTCATATAAATTCTTAACACGCCCGTTACATTATTGGATAACCCAAAATGTAATAATTGATAATTCTTGAAAATAAACAGAAAAAAATGATATCTGAGGGAAATTATGATCAAGTTTTTTAAAACAGCCCAACTGTCTGGAGTCTGTGAGCAATTGGCATCATCAATTGGGGTATTTTTAGAGGCTTAATCTAGTGGCGAGGAGAAGTTGATGGGTAAGAAGAAAGTTCAAGAGTACTTAGCTATTCAAATCTGGTCGCCAAACACGTCTAAAACTAGTTCGGCAACGTTTTAATTCTGAATGGTAGTGTTTCACCAGGACGACCCTTAGATTATCTACAACTTTGGTTTGTTAATCCATTACACTTAAATTGGTAAATAATTCTGTGTGCAAAAGCAAGAACGGAATGAGTTAAAAAAAAAACAAATTTTGAGTTGAGGATGCGGAATGGTTACTAAGATACATATCTAGCAAGGAAAAATGAGATGAGTCAGAAAATAAAATAAAGTGCTGTTATTACTTTTTAAAAGGACATGTGACATATGACATAATTACATTAAAAAAAAAATTCCTAAATTTTGTTTTGACCCTCCTGGACATCTGCGTTTATTGACTCATTTCGTTCTTCCTTGCGCATAAATAATTTATATTCTAAGTATATGAGAATATTCCTTCTTACTACATTTTTAGAAAAACATTGAAAAATTTTACGACTTGAAACTAAGAAGAGATGCTAACTAAGTTGAGAGAGGAGAAGACAGTGGGGCAAAATAACTAATTGAAAAATTAATTTAATCAAAGTACAGTTAGTTTTCACTAGCGGAGTATGTTTAAAAATATCTTTATTTCTTCTCTCTTCCAACGTTGCTCACATATTATGTATGTTACTAACAATTCAAATTGAATAAACGGTATACGTCCTTAACACTCCCGTTCCGAAGGGGGTTTTATTGTTATCCCCGGACGAGAGTGTTGCGCGATATCTTAGACAAAGATTACTGAAACACTATGACTATACTCCTCTCAAAGTATTACCACAAACAAATCACTAAAGATGATGTCATGAAACGCTTTGATAGGCAGGATCAAATGGGGTAACTACGGCACCCCCCTTCGGATCGTACGTTTGATTTTTTACTTTCAGGTAAAGAAAGGTTTTTGTGATATTAAATGATCAAAGTACTTTTTATCTTGGAGTAAGAATATACACGGAGAGATACCTTTTAGAAACAGTAGTCAGTATTATTGACATTATACTGACTCGATAGAAAGAGACAAAGAAAATATTAAAGAATGTTGGATAGCCTATTAGTTACCGCCCTCATGGAATTCGGACATTTTTAGTAAACATATTTGAATAGATTAAACAAAACAATATCATCAATACACCATTAAAATGATTTATAAATTCAAAATGAATCACACAAACACTAAAAACAGAAGGTTTGCCTCAGATAATTATGGAAGCTGTTTGTTTATTTTATCTCTTGATATCATTAAAAATGTAAAATTTATAAAGTTCGATCAAAAATATTTAAAACTGTTGAAACACCTCTGAAAAGTGATGTTTTATATTCTTTGTTTGGTCTTATTTGAACATTCACGCATTGCACATATCACAATCATGTTTGATTTATTTGTATAACCACTGCAAGTTCTTTAATTAACACAAATATAGGAAATAACCTCAAAATCCGTAGACGTAAGTTATACGAATTGACGATATGAAGTTAGCGCGGGCGGAGAACATTCTTACATTCTTATACGTGTTGCAATATTATGTGAAGACTTTTCTTGTCTCTTTCTTTCTTATGGTATACGACGTATAAATCCGAAGAAAGTGATTTATCGTTAATTTGTATCGGTTAGGTAAAAATTTTCGACTCTCTCTCTATGTATATTCTTACTACAAGATTTTTTTTATTATTACGTACAGTCATCTAATTCTGAAACGTCAACTTCCGGATCCAATAACTTTTATCCGAAATTATGTCATTTTATAAGTGTATTTTAAAAGGCATAAAAACACACAAAACTATTAAACATTCGGATATGCCCGAAAAAGGAGAAAATAACTTTTGAACTTATACTTGAAATATATTTTATTGAAGAGTTTTTTTTATCCTGATGCTAAATGAAACCCTCCATCAGATAAGTTTCCTGCCCTTTCCGAAGTAAAAACTTCCATTTAATAAATAACTAACATGAAATAATCATAATTCACGATAAGTTATTATCCGAGGCCCGAATCGCAAGCTGGAAAAGGTGCGCTCTATTTTTGGCTGTGAAATTTATCGAAAGTTGAAAAAGGGGGAATTTGTTAAACGGATAAAAATAATTCAGCCTGCCTTTGCAGGTAAAAATGAAACTATTACTCGCACTTATTTGACACGCACCAGTCAAATTAAATCATTTACACTACAGCCTGTAAATTTTTCAGCCCCTGTTTCGCCCAGGACATTATCAAACTTAAGCCTGCCTTTGCAGGTAAAAATAGATCTGTGGAGAATGTGAAAGTCGTATAATTATGGTGTAATGTGAATAGGATTGAATCAGAGTGAGAACATTTAAAGGTCATTCATGGTGATTTGAATAATATCAAATTTTTAACTTTATTCCATTATTTTTATTTTATTTAAGACCTGTCTGGTTTCACCTTATGACGGGCATCTTCAGACTGGTATAATTCTAAGTAAGTCTATGGAATATATACTATTAGTGTCCGGAATGGACGCTTATTGACTCTCATAGTGAACATCTGTGACTTTGGGTTTTGTTTTATTGCTGACAGAGGCGGCTTTACAATAACATGCATGATGCTTTCTCTAGCTTAATTGTCCCCAAAAGCTCGCCATCGGTGAGCTCTTGTGTCATTGACAGCCTCCATGGTCGAATAGGTAAGACACTCGACTACGAATCCAAAGGTCGCGGGTTCAAACCCGGCGTGCGCCAACGACTTTTATTTAATAAATTTGTGTCATAACACATTTAATTCATATAAAATAATAAAAAGTATATTTGCGGCACGTTCCAGGGTGGTTGATACTCTACGTATCTCCCAGGTGAAAGGCAACCATTCAGAATAGAAACGTCGATTGAAATGGCTTTAGCCGTGTTTGGTGACCATATCTGAATAGCCAGGCACTTCCGAAACTTTTTTCTCCCCCATCTACATCCCCTCCCCACACACACTCCTTGCTTCATTCATACATCGTCTTATACATACTCTTCTGTTATTCTGACTCTTCACAAGGTCCGACTCTAGTATTTGATTCACTTGTCGTGCCGTATCTTTCTCGGGCGTCCCTGACTTCTTCTTCCATTCACTTTCTCGTCATATATTATTAACATTCCTTTCTTTGTTCATTCGCTCTACACGACCAAACCATCAAAGCGTCCCCTTCTTGATCCTATTCATTACGCTTACATCAGCCTTGCATTCTTTCCGGATATCCATATGTTTTCACTACACGCACAGTGTTTGGTGACCAGATTTGAATAGCCAGATACTTCCCAACCTTACTCTTCCTCATATCCTTCCCCTCCTTACCCCAATTGGAAATGCCATAGTCTCACTGGCTCTAGACGGTTGGGAGCGGTTGGGACTCTTGTGTGGTAAAGTAAACACATTGTTCTGTATTAATGCAAACTTGTTTCCATTATAACCTTTAAACTTCACGGCATTTCTTATTGTTGAAATAATATCTATAACTTTCAGCGGATTATGAAACAGAAAATGACACAGGCAATTAATTCTGGATTTCGTAAGAAGTCGAAAGATCTTCCATAAATAAAAATGGATAGTTTATACAAGACACCATCTAGCTATACAATGTGATAGGGCAGAGCTTTGCATATCGTTACAATGATGGCTGTTTACATCGGTATAAATTGAAAAAAATAAAAAACAATAATTTATTTTTTACCGTTTCAAGCCAGTGACACTATGGCATCCCCAATAGAAGTATGCTGTGGGGCTGAAGGTAGTGAGAAGCGTTGGAACCGCTTTGAAAGAACTACTTCAAAGAACTACTTCTTTTGGCAACAGTTCCTACTTTTTACTTTCAAAGCGCTACCGACTAGTACGTGCTTTTTCGGCGAGTAACCAGTTCCAAAAAGAACTGAACAAATAACCGGATAAATTCAAATCTATTTTTTTCGTGTTGGACTTCAATTGAAGTGTTCACTGCGAAGGGTTCATTTTAAAGAACTATCAATTCGTGAAGTATTCACAAAACATTGAAGTTTTTCCCAACGCTAGTAGTGAGGTAAGGGAAGAAGATGGGAAAGAGGAAGGTTATGAAATACATGGCTATTCAGATCTGGTCACCAAACACGGCTAAAGCCATTTTAAGCAACGTTTTGATTCTGAATGGTGGTCTTTCACCAGGGCGATACTTAGAGCATCTACCACTCTGGAAAAAAGTATGTATGAGATTGATAAAAGGCGTCGGTAGCTAAATTGGCAGAGACGTTACTTCCGCATAGAGTAGGGGTTCCGAGCTCAAGTCTCGGTCGCGACCCAATTCTTTTTATTTTCTGTTTCTTATTCCGTTGAAAATTATTGATGTATTTTAATGATTAATATTAAAAAAATTAAAATAAACACAATTCTAATTTAAAATATCTTATAGTGTTTGAATTTATTAAATTCTTGTGACTACTTCATGATACTCGCACTATTATTTAAATTTATTAAGGATGAAAAAACTCTATTAGTCTCAACGATTTTTATTATACTGCGAAATGCTCTATTAGGCAATCCAATTTATCTAGGCGTATCTACGGTTGACATTATTTGTGCGAGCATCTACAAACGTTCTCATAAAATCTCTAGAAATTATAGAACCTCGATATCAAGCACAGTGATGATTACGCAGTTCTTTCAAAACAGGGACTACTCGTATGATTCCTTTACAAAGATTGAAAAAATTACGTATTTTTATACTATTGAAGCCGATAGTAATAATTATATTCCTGAATATTTTTTTTTACCCAGGCACCCTTACATATTTTATAATATTTTAAATCCTGCAAATCTTCAATGTGTGACTTTAAGTGGCCAGCTGAGGCACGGAGGCTCCATCGAAATCAGAGTAAAGTTAGCCTTTTGAAGCTGGTCGTACTGCACAGGGCCCGCAGTAACTTTAATAGTACATAACTGATGACCTTGTACAAATAACAAGTGCGCCAAACTGTTGAATTTGACAGTCACCTCAGTCTGGAGCCCTTACCTGAAAAAATCCTTGACTCTGTGCAGAAACGGGCGGTCCATTTGATAGATTTTCCTATTTTAACAAACGGATTGCAATCTTTGGATCGCAGAAGTCAGGTGGGAATGTTGTCCTTGTTCTACCGGTATTTCAATGGGAGATGCTTCTGCGTCATTGATCCCTTCGGCACCGATGCATAGTCGGAAAACTCGCCAAATTCGCGCCCAAAATTTACATGTACACGGTTGACATTCGATTCACAGCTCCTACAACATAGGCCTCTTCAAGAGCCAGGTTCATTAATTCCTTCCCTCAAAAATACCCACCAGCATAGCATTCTCAAAGATGACATAGTCCCTGGGGGAAATTATTCTTTAAGGCCTCCTGTGTGGAGTTGATGTAAAAATAATACTAATAAAATAAAGAAAAAAGTCACAATCCGCAGCAGCATTTGAGTGCCACTAAAATAAAAAGCCAGGTGGAATACGACCACCCATGTTCGCATCCCTACCGTTTGCAGACTAAAGGGCAAAGGGTAAAAATTCCCATCCCATACGTCATACACCGCAGTCTGGTGATATACAGCAACCCTTATATTTTATTGAACGCGACAGCAAAATATGCCCCTCTAATTTAAGTACCTACCCTTGCGAAGACATTGCTCGGAGGCCAGCCCGTGTAGTACAATACAGGCTGCCGGTGGGCAGGGGCGTAATGGCCCGGCGCGACCCGGGGCATTTTGCGCGGCTTCCGGGAGGTGACATGAAAAGCACTGCCACTCGGCGAGCACAAATATATTTAGGAGAAAGAGCTTTTGTACAGAGAGCGTTTTGTTTAGTCAGAGCTTTGTTGAATTCGAAACCACGTCAACATTGGACTTTCTTTGGTTTAGTAGATGTAAAACTGCAAGTCCTTGGCGGCGATTTATAACATTTGTATTACATATTATTATTTGTTTTAAGTTAGAATTGACAGTCTAAATAATTTAATAAGGACGCCGATTTTAAATTTCAATTGGCAAATACATTTTTTTATTATTTAAATAACACGAAATTTTTAACTTTATTCCACTATTTTTTTATTTAAGACCTGACCGGTTTCACGTTATGATATCTTCAGACTGGTACAATTTTTAGTTGATCTATGGCATATATACTATTAGTGTTTGGAATGGACGCTTTTTGAGTATCAAAGTGTATCAATCTGTGACTTTGGGTTTTGTTTTATTGCTGACAGAGGCGGCTTTACAATGACATTCAAAAATACATTCGGGTACTTTTATTATCTTCTGAGAGTTGGGTTACATGATGATGCGTTAGATGCGTCTGTATTTTTTTTATTTTTTTTATTTAAATAATATATTTAGTTGCCAGCATTATTTTTAACAGTTGGGTCATTTTTCAATAATATTTTCGAGTAGACAAAAACTTTTTATTGTTTTCATCTGTGATAATGCATGACCTGTACTTTACCAAATTACTTTGCGTATTGCATATACTTTTATAGTGATTACCGCACTGCTCTGCTCCCAACCGTCTGGAGCCAGTGGGACTATGGCATCCCCAAATGGGGTATGTTGTGAGGTTGAAAGTAGTGGGAAAGAGAAGAAGCTTTAGCCGTGTTTAGCGACCAGATCTGAATAGCCAGGTACTTTCAAATCTTCCTCTTCCCCATCTCCTTCCCCTCTCCACTACCGTCAGTCTTACAACATACCCAATTGGGGATGCCATAGTCCCACTGGCTCTAGACGGTTGGGAGCAGTTGATACTCTTGTGCGGAATTCATATTTAAAAAAAAACGCGACGATATGTATCGGATGATTTTTAATAACGAGTTGGTCCGAGAACGGGTGGTTGTGAACTGATTCCGTCTGTCAAATGTTTAACCTAGCGGCTGGTACGATTTATGATTGTCACACCGACCAATAATTTTACAGCCCTGATTACAAAGTAGAAAAATGAAAGGAACAATAATTTGTTGTCACTGGCCCAATCAATAACTTTAAATGAAATTTATCTATACTACGTTCCAACTGTTTATAACTGTTATCTATCACGCTGTTTTCCTGCAGGGGTTGGCAGAGAGGACCTTAGATGAATTAAATAATTTAGATACGTTACTGAGACAATGCGCGTGATTGCACTATACCGAGTCCGTGAGACATACCTGAGATTTACTGTGCTTAGTATTACACAAAAATTCGTTCGACAGACAAGCTGTCGTCACCAGTTGTCACAAACGGCTGCTTTCTGAGAAAAAATGGCTTGGTTACGAAAAACATTCCCTTGTTATGAATAGCCTGACAATATTCGGAAAACTCTTACTGCCATTGTAATAAGCGGGTGATGTTGTTTGTGCAATAATGGAAGACTTAGCTAGCATAGGAATTGAACCACGACGCCCGGGTGGGAATCCGACGCGTTTGTCCACTTAGCTACTAACCGGTCGTTTCAAGCAACGTTTCGATTTTGAATCGCGGTCTTTCACCGGGGCGATGCTTTGAGGATGTGCCACTCTTTTTAGTTACGGCAAAAAATTACAGCCCTCTGGAATATTTCACAGGGTCCAAAAACAGCGCATCGCGCCACTGTCTCGCCGCCTCACCTGCCAGAAAAGAATGTGTCCGACCGTAGAGCGGCCGGCAAACGTTTCATCAGATAACCTGCGGTAAATTTTAAATTACCGCCATTGCCGCCGCGATGGCAATCTGCGCACTGTAAGGCGCCGTTAACGTGGTCACCGGAGGTCAGGAGGGCGGCCGGTCACCGCCGGGGAGGGGGCGTCGGGACGGACGCCTCACCACCCCAATCGCCACCCGCAAGGACAATAAACAATAACAACGAGCGGGCACGATCCCGAAACTGCTTTAAGGACCAGACTGGTCCCTCTATCAAGTTCGCTCTTAATGAATCAGACTTGTTTAACAATAAACAATAACAATTTAGCAGGGATAGGTAGTGTAATGGGTGTAAGGGTATCGTCGATCATTACCCTAGGGCAGTAATTTTAAATAAGGGTCGAATATTGTAAACCCTTAACATATTTCGCTTCATTCGTTTTTATTACCCGAAGCTTGTTTGGAATGACTGTATTTTAGGTGATCAAGCAAAAGCGTCTAAACTACCCGAAGCCGGTTGTTTATTTCATTATTTGTTTAACAAAGATCTCATAAAAAACAGTTGTTCACCAAAAACATGAAGAGATGAATGATATAAAAATATTGTAGATACATGCACAGTGTAATAAAAGAAACTAAACATTTATTTACATCCCACATATAGACAAGGTATTATATATCCGAAGGAGTTTTATGAGTACAAACTGAAGTAGTGTGACGCATTAAATATAATATAAAAACGCAAATAATGTGAGTAATGAAAAAAAAAGAAATGACATAAAAGAGGTTCATTCTTATACACATGTTAATAAATATAAAATAAAAATCGTTGAATCGGCAAATGTAAAAAAGTGTGCAAAAAGTTATTTTATTTAGGAGTAGGTATGTAGATCGTTACGTACCTAACGGTCACTCTTGTACGTATGTTGTATGACAGAAAGAAGTGGAGAGGAAAGCAGAAGGGGGAAAAAATGGCTGCAATATATTTACTTATTCTCTATATTGCAATTATTAAACATTACGCAATTATTATTATTATTTTTTTACATTAACTCCACACAGGAGACCTTGAGGGAAATAATTTCCCTGAAGGCCTATGTCGTCTTTGGGGATGCTGTGTGGAAGTTTTTAGATAGTTCTTAGGAAAGGAAGGAATGAACCTGGGTCTTGAAGAGGCCCATGTTGAAGGATGGAGGAAACACAGAGGCCGGTAAACCATTCCACAGCCGAGCTGTTGAACACAAGAACGAGTCGTAAAAGCGACCCTTTCTCATGTATTGAATCTCAACCGTTTACAATCCGGCGCGCGTTTAGTGAGTTTCCCGGCTGAGCACAGCGGCCGAAGGGATCAATGACGCAAGTTCCTCGGAGCACCTTCCATAGAAATACCGGTAGAGCAAGGACATCATTCCCACCTGACGTCTGTGTTCTTAAGATTGCAATCCATTTGTTAAGATATGATAATCTATCAAACGGACTGCCCATTTCTGCACAAAGTCAAAGGTTTCTAATACGAAATTTAATTAAACGCTTTTCTCCAATCGAATCATTTTACTTTATTTAAATTCATCCCCTTTTGTTTCCCAACCCGATGTAATAATATGACAAGATGGCAGAGTGGAGAAAGTACGCGGAAAAGGGTGAAGAATGAACTGCAAATATTGTCATATTAGCTGAGCTAGTGAACGGCCAAGAAGCATCTGTTCGTTACAACTAACGGCTTAATAGTATGTAGCAGCTTGTTGAACAATGGTGTAATCTCACGTAGAGTGGCTCACTGCGATTTCCTACACATTGGATTTAAAGGAAAAACTATTATAGTGTTATTCTATTAATATTCGCCATTCTTTTAATGATCCGCATATCATCCCAGAATTCGGTTGGCCATCAGCTATCTTCAACAACTGCAAGTAGTGGCAATAATATTTCGGTTATTTTCTTTTTTTTTATTGCACTGTCCCTTGTTCCGAGCGAGCCTCATTTTAATAAAGACTCGGGACTTTAAGGCGTAATTGGATTTGGCCGTTGCCACTTGGCACTATCCTCGCTGGGAATTTACTACGTGCCGGAAAAGAAACGCAATTGTTTTAAACTGCTGATATTATTTCAATTAGGCACTCACTTTTAATTCAATCTTTCCATTAAAGGACGCTGCCAGCTAGCGGTGATAAATTTATTTAAAGAAAATTGTCTTAAGCCTTGACGTAAAACTCGGAGAAATTTCTATATTTATTAAAGAAATGAAAATTTTATGCGGTAGATATCAAAACCTGAAAACCGTACGAATAGATGTACGCTGGAAGAAGTACTGTTATATGACAAACTTACTTTAAATAAAAATATGTTGCCTAATGTATGCTGATTATGCGTTGCTGATCTCTTCAGTACGGAAGATCTACAGTTTCTCGTGTCTAGGATGAACCAAGCAAGTATGCAGTATAAGTTAATGATGGACGTGAGTGAGTCCAAAGTCATGGGGTTTGAAAGAGAGAGTGCGAGAACAGCGTGCATCATAGTTATGAATGATGAATACTTGGGGCAAGTGGATGAGTTTGCGTATTCGGGAAGTATGTTTACGAGAGATGGAAGGACTGATAAGAATATTGAAAGAAGGGGGAATACAGGAAACTCCAATAATGCAGGATTGAACGCTGCTGGCGCAAATAAAAAAAAAATATTAAAGAAGCGAAGCTAGCAGTTCACAATGGAGTGCTTATACCAACCCTGATGTATAAGCATAGAACTGACAAAGAATAGATGAAAGTAGATTTAATGCTGTATAAATTAAATCCCTGAGGCGTATGTGTGTAAAACCATGTATGACCGTGTTAAAACTCTGGATATCCGGAAAGAATGCAAGGCTGATGTAAGCGGAATGAATAGGATTATGAAAGGGACGCTTAGATGGTTTGGGCATGTAGAGCGGATAAACGAAGAAATAAGCGTGAAAAGAATTAATACATGACATAAAAGTGAATGGCAGAAGTCGGGGACGTCTTAGAAAGATATCACACGATCAAGTGAATCAAATACTTGAGCCGTGACATGTCAAGAATCAGAATAACAGAAGCGATTTTTTCAAGACTGAATTGTATAAGCGTCCATCATCTCTGCCTACTCTTGCGGGAAAACGGCGTGAAGGTTAGTTAGTGAGTTACATCAGGTGCTCACTCCTATCGGACATTGCCTATCACCAGGGCATTCTTCAAGAGTTCTGCGAGTGTGTTTAGCGTCTTTTTCTACAACGTCTAATAAAAACCTTAGAGTATACTAGAGGTAGCCCAAGCCAAGGCAGTGAAGTCAGTTTTGGACTTGTTTTTGATGATTTTAACATGACTCGGCGCACCTGGGCGTGGCTAAGACTAAGGCTACGGTATTTATACATCCATTCATATCACATATCGACATAATGTTTTTGTGTATTCGTATAGCCACTTTTTCACAGTATTTTTATCAACAAAAATATAGCATCTAACCTAAAAAACCGTTTAGTTGTGTCAAGTTTAGTGGTAAAATAAAAAATGTGGGCGAAGTCCCGCCGTTAACCAGCGAAGATAGCCAGCTTAAGATCATCGCGACAGTATATAGAAGCGGTCCAAGAAATTTTTTGTCTCTTTCTCTCTCATGGTGTAAGATGTAAAAACTTGGAAAAAGTGATTTATAACAATTTCGGATGGGTTGGGTAAAACAAATTAGCTATCCCTCCATATATTGTTACTTCAAGATAAAAACTAACTAACCACGGAGCCATTTCTTTGCAGAGGTAGGCAGAGAAGACGGACCGTCACACCACAGCTGTCGTGCTAACACCTACGTTTGACATTCAGTTAGTAAATTTTAATGTAACCAACATATATTTTTTTAAATCTTTTCACGTTACGATAAATCATATTCGTAAAATATACTTCCCAAATACATAAACTCATCCGCTTGCTCCAAGTATTCATCATCTGTAAATATAATACACGCTGTGCTCGTACTCTCTCTCTCTTTCAAACACCATGACTTTGGACTTATTTGCATTCATCATTAACTCATTCTGCATACAAATTTGGTTCATCCTAGACACGAGAAACTATAGATCTTCCATACTGTCAGCAATCAGCACCGCATCATCAGCAAACAATAGACAACACACAATGTTTTAAAGTATTTTTGTCATAGTACAGTACTTTTACCAGCGTACTGTACTTTCGAATAATTAGAGTAATTAGAATAAATCTCTGAATGCTGAATACCAGTGTAAAACTACACAATTCTCAATTCAAAATGCATTTTTGATTTAGATTTCAGTTCGCGAGATACGTAATAATCCATTTTCCTTTCGGCGAAGAGGAAACTGCAGAGATTTTAAAACGATTTACTTTTCATTGCTGCAGCGAGGGTAGATTGTACGAGTATTTTACGGCGTACTCTGTTTATCATTATTCTCCCCGGGGAAATAATGACAAAACTTAATGGATTCGTTTCAGCCATTAAAAATGTGTTAAAGCAAATGTTGTAAAATGTGTGCACTCTTTTCCGATTAAAACAGAATAGAGCGATTAATGTTTTGTTTGCAGATATTTTCAGCACTGCGAAACTGATGCAACCTCAGATCAATAATATAAAGGAGGAAGCGCTTCTGTAGTCAGTATTGATGATTTTTGCCTGACTTGGCGTGGCTAGGACTAGGACTAAGGTGTTTATAGATATATTCATAGCACATGTCGACATAATGTTTTTGTTTATTTGCTTAACAATTTTTTCACAGTATTGTTATAAATAAAAATATAGGATATAACCTAAAAAACCGTGGAGTTATGTTCCGTTATGTCGCATAACAATACGTAGTGGGCAGTGTCGCCGGAGACGCGGGAGACGGAAAACGTGCTTACATACCGAATGGTGGTGCTATATTGTGTGAGAACTTATCTTGTCTCTTTCTCTCTCACGGCTAACGACGTAAAAACTCGGAGAAGATGATTTATCGTAAATTTGTATAGGTCGGGTAAAAATATGTAGCTCTCTCTCCATACATATTCTTGCTCTGAGGATGCAACTTTGTTCGATCTAGTTTAATTTGTTCTTTTGTATCCAAAATTAAAGAGAAATTGTATTATCATTACGACACGACGTCAGTAATGTGGTTCTGGACTCAGAGGCTGCGGGTTCGAATATCGACAAATAAAATGTTTACTCACCTGAAACAAAGCAAGGTTGTACCTCTTCTTAGTATCGCCCTGGCGAGAGGCCACCATACCGAAACCAAATACTTCTTTAAATGGCTTTAGCTAGTTTAGTGACGAGACATGAATAGACAGGTGAGAATTTTCCAAATTTCTTTTTTCTTATCTTTTCTCCTCTTTCACTTCTTCCAACCTCACAACATTTCCCGAAAATGAGGATGTCATATTTCCCTTGTGACTTTGGCCAGTTAAGACTCTTGTTCTGTATAACAAAAAAAAAACATTAGTAAGTTATGCATTCTTGTATGTTCAAAGATTGCTTGATTGAGTAGGAAACGTCAAAGAATTTTCCATGGCAACCTTATCAATGCATTAAATTGTACTTACTTACAAAACTACATAGAATTAGATCATTTTAAAATGAGATCGAGTCCATGCATACGAAAGCATAAATACGCGGATCTGGCACAGCTTAGCATGCAGCAATAACTTTACATGCATGAATCCAATTTGCGTAAAATAACCATCCACTTAAAATATTCATACATTGTGGGAGAAATTTCGAGTAAAACATTTTTGAGCGAACTTTACAAAGATTTATTGTTTTAAAACTTTCATTACCTACATCACTCTGGCATAATAATGTGCCCTTCAAATCGTACAACGTGAACAAAGAAATGTCAAATTACATCACTTAGAGATAAGGGTTTAATCAAAATAACTATTCATAATAATCACATATCTGAGTCTTTGATTGGTCAAAGTGGTGAAAAAACTGTTGAAAATTTGGGTGGAGTTTATCCGAAGGCAAAGCTGGTCAAGTTGCTGGGGGCAAAGCATCTGGTCCAGAAGTTGTCGATCGTGTGGTACACGTGGCGGGTGACTCCAGTCAGGCCGTGCGCCTCATCGGGGTAGCTCTGCAAACCGAAATGTGATAATACGTCAAGGCACGAGTCGAGAAACACGTCGAGACATACAACAGCGAGACAAAACGATCTAGCAAGAAACACCAGACGCCACCTTAGGACAACAGGAATGGTTTAGGCCGTATACACACGAAGATATTCAAAAGAAACTGAACTGGTTTATGATTGAAATTAACAGCCGGTTACTAACTCTTTAGTGACGCAACTCCGCATACGTGGGCAACTCACAAGTGATCGAAATCCGTAATTTTATGTGTGCCACTTATTTTGTATTCACTTGTTGATCATTGATTTTCGTGACTAAAAATGAAATTATTGTAAAATAAAATATGTTCAATAAAATGATTGAATATTTACACAAAATAAATATACCCGATAATATTATATAATAAAATGATGTGACAAGAAACGAGGGGACTGAAGACTCAAGTCGAAAACGAGTCGACAGGTCGAGTTTTCTACCTACTGGTTACTAAAGCGTTAGTGACTGTTTAGTGACGGTAGCGCCGTGTGCGATGTCTCATTGAATTACAAAGGTTCAAACTCATCGCGGACTGGTTAGTAATTTGCGTCCGTGATAAGTTTATTTTGGGTATATCTGTATTCAGAGGGCCTTAGTTGAAAAGCAATTAGAGCAGGTTGCTCCGTCCGGTAAGTTTCTTGGTCGTCTTCTTTGTCATTCTTCTGCTTGCTGACTACAGTGCTCACTGAATTAGCATCATTTCACCTTCCACCTTTCTACTCAGTCAAATACGTAGAAGGCATTGACCAACAAGAGACAGCATTGTCAAGGACCTCAGCGTCTTCTGTGTATACGTGCTTCTTAAGGGTCACCTCTTGAAATGACCCTAAACGTTACTTTGCAGTTTTCTAATAGAAACAATACTACAAATGATTTATCTGCAATTTTTTTATGGGCCAGTTAGAAAAGTGACTGAGGTTTCCAGTGAATACAATATTACAACTGTAATCCTTTAAATTCTGAGAAAAATTTTGAAAAATATTAGTAAAAGGGGCAGTTTTAAAACCAGAAAACGTATTTTTTAACGTTTCACCTAAAATTTTAGTATCCTTTCATAGAGAATTTAATAGATTACTGTTAAATAATTGTATTCACTGGAAACCTCAGACATTTTTATAACTACTTGTATAGAATAGAATGAATCATTTGTAGGATTGCTTGTACTAGAAAGCCAAAAAGTGTCTATTTTTGGGTGCTGATCGATAAAACAGCAATATAAATACTGTTATAAAAAACGTTGCAACGCAGGTAAACACAATGATATCAATAATGGAACTAAACTGCGCAGATTTTTTTGTGAAAGGAAGACAGTTAGGCGCAAAGCACTGTCTGCATTATTATGACTATTTTTCCAAATGAGCCAAAGTTCAAACTGATTCAGTTGCTACTTGGCTCGGACTGTTGGAGAATCCCTTCCTTGTAGTCAAGAATCTATATCACAGTGCAGAAACTAAATGGGGAACATTATTAAATATTTATATATTATTGCTCTTCGTTTACCAAGTATATAGTTTATATTCAATGAGATCCGAAGCTGCGATGAAGCACAGATTTTTTCCACCTTCAGATGAATTCGAAAGATAGTAGACTATAAACGTTAAAATTTCTAAATACTCTAGAACCTGATGGAAATGTTTCATTATAGCTGTGGAAAATTAGGGAAGGAATAAGGAAACCATTCACTTACCGATATAGTTTAAGTTCTTCATTGGTGATTATTCTTAGACAATTTTATTAACGAAACGATCCACGAAACACCACACTTATTTTAATTTTCTAATCCACGAAACACATTTATTTTAACCAACGAACTAGAAAAACGAACGAGAAATAGCGTTTTTTACAGAAAAACTCTCTTTTCTTTGGAACACAGACGTCAGGTGGAATGCTGTCCTTGTTTTACCGGTATTTTAATAGAAGATTCTCCGAGGAACTTGCGTCATAGATCCCTTTGGCACCGGTGTATAGTCAGGAAACTCATTTGTACACGGTTGACATTCAATGCATGAGAACGGGTCGCTTTTTCGACTCGTTCCTATGCTCAAAGCTCTGCTGTAGAACGATTTGCTGGCCTCTGTGTTTTATCCTTTCTTCAACATGGGCCTCGTCAAGACTAAGGTTTACATCTTCCTTTCCTCAAAAAGACCTTCCACCCAGCATCCCCAAAGATGAGGCCTCCTTTTCATTTTCATGTTAAAAAAATATATTGACTTTTTTTTTTCGAATATACGATGAAATGGTTAGGTAGGTAGGAATTTGGATAAAAAAACATGCAGGCAAGAACCCAAAAAATTGTTATTTTAAAATCTGGCATTTACCATCTGTTCGAAAGGCAGATCCAACTCCTGCAGCTCTCTGGAGATGGCCATGGCGTTCTGGTAGTGCACATTGTCATCGGCGTTCCCGTGCAGCAGCAGCCAGTGGTGGCCGGCGAGCAGGCGCGCCCTCCTGGTCAGGTCGCTCTCGGTGTAGCCCACCACGTTGTCTTCCCTGGTCGGCAGGCCCATGTAACGCTCGGTGTAGATCGAGTCTGGACAAAAGAAACTAAATTAGTAAGATAATCGAACCATTCAACATTCTGGTAATATTTGATTAAATATAAACCTCGAAAGATTGAAGGGCGCGTGGTACCAACCAGGTGCAACCGGTTCTAAAGTTTGCTCGTGCACTGCACCACCATCTTTTTTCAGCTCTTTATAAAATTGTTATCAAAAGCTTTTAAGAAAATGTTCAAATTAATAATTAATTAGTCATCGTAATATGTATTTGATAACAGATAATAAAAATAGCAGCCGGTCGGCCCGCGCGGCGATTTATCTGTACATAGATACATCGAAATCCGTGCACAACTAAACATTGCACGGTTTCGCTCCATACAAGTAGAATATTTTTAATATTTTTGTTTTAAAATAATTTGTGTTATTTTACTATTATTTAACATAAAACAATATAGAGTGGTAGATAATCTCAGTATCGGCCTAGTGAAAGAACACTATTCAGCGACGAAATTTTGCTTGAAATGACTTTAGCCGTGTCTGTTGACAAAATCTGAATATCCAGGTAATTCCCAACCTTCATCTTCCCCATCTCCTTTATCCCCACTACCCACAGCCTCACAACATACCCCAATTGAGGATATCATAGTCCCACTGTCCAGACGATTGGGAGCAGTTGCGAATCTTGTGTGAAATTTAGTATAAAATATGTATTTTTCAAATCCATTTATTTATTGAAAAAAATTGTTTCCCGGGTATTGAAGATGACAAACCGCTGAAAGCTCCATTAAAACCTATCTATCTATCTCGTAAACGACGTATGTAACAAACAGAGACATTATAAAGGAGCAATTGGCCGCAGGGCCTTATCCTAAAACAAGGTTATAGATGTATGACAGCTGATTAGAATAGGAACAATCCTTTGTGCATAATGTATTAAAAGATTGTCCACATTCTGAGAGGTGAAATCAATTCTTTGACCCTATAACGGCTTTGAATTCAGCGTGCCCAATGCATAAATCAATTTCGTTTGCTTAGGTCATATTAAAACCAATGCCAATAAGTCCAGATCTTTCCCGAAGATTCCCGAATATTTAGGTCTAATCTATATTCAGTAGTTTCGTCTAGATTTGTATAGAACTCGGCTGACAAGGGTTCTGTTTCATTAGAAATTCATTTCCCACACCCTACACTAAAACTAATTGAATTTCAAATAACTACGGAAACTGATCGAAAAATATTAACTTTTATGCGGTATTTTACGCTGCAGTCATTTTTAAAAATATTTCGCAATTCAAATTTTGATATTATTACCTTGGAAGGTGTATTCAGAAATCTATAGTGTCAAGATAAAGATGTTAATGATAATGAAAGAAAACTGAACAACCACCGATGTGCAGAGGATATTGTTATCATAAGCGACAACCACGAAGATCTGAAGTCATTACTGAATTAATCGGAAGAACAAGCTAGTAATATTGGACTAAAGATAAACCTCAAGAAGCGAAAATCATGTACTCCCAAGATATGCAAGTTGGCGTCAGAGGAACATTTTTAGAAAATTTAGATTAATACATTTACTTGGGTCAAGTTCAGAAACTAGGTGAAAAAACCAGACCAGTTTTTGGATTTCAAATTGATAATTTGTTAGGTTTCTATCTTCAGGTTTTTTTTTAATCCAAATCCCTACCTATCTAACCATTTTTACCATATCCCTGTTTTGAAAAAAACTGCGATAATTCAAAACATTCGTGATTTAAAAATATGAAATAAGTGTTGGGTTTTCGCGAATCGTTTCGTAAATAAAATTGTTCAAGAAGAATTCAAGAACTTAAGCTTTATCGGTATGCGAATGGTTTCACGTTTCCTTCTCTAATTCCCCAATTCTTTCCACAGCTATAGTTAGATACTTCCATCAAGTAGAATAGTTTATCGTTTACAGTCCACAATTTTCCAAATTCACCTGAAGCTGGAAACACATTCAGTGCAGCTTCGGATCCAACACCAGTGAAATTGAGTGAAAAAGAAGATTTTGATGAAACCCCTGCAGCAAACTTAGTCATATCTTAAAAAACAGGAAGGTGCCTCAATACCTTCGAACGCGTGTATTTAACCAGTGGTACAACATGGACTATAACCAAAAACATTGTGACGAAATTGGCCACCACACAAAAATTCATGGAAAGAACCATGCTAAGTATCTCCTTTCGAGATAGAAAGACAAACCAGTGGACAAGGAGCTAGTCTAAGTTGACCGACATAACCATCCTCCAACCTCAAATAGAACTATGCTGGACATGCGCACATATAAATTAAAATTAAAATACAGAGATATCATAATGGAGACAGTGAAAGTGAGGGGAAAGGGACAGTTCATTAGAGTAGAACAAGACAGAGCATCAGAGAGGGGTAGGTAGAGAGGTAGCGGGAGGGGAGGAGGAGAAAGGGAACATCCTTAAAATCGGACTTTGTGTTAAATCTAATTGTTTTGTTATTTTTATTTGATTTTGATATTTTTAATGCTTCTAAGTTATTAAGGAGCAAACCTTTTCCATTTTTATGTAATATTTGCACTCTTGTACTTTTATCAAAAGTATAGTTAGTATTAATTAAATGTTTGGCAAATTCTGAAAAACCTTTACTTGTCTGTGTCTATGTGTACGTTTTTTGCGGTTTTACCTATATTAATTGCCGGGCAATCATCACAATTAAGTTTATAGATGCCAGAATGACTTTATGTCTCTTCTTTGTCTTTACAACTAACGTACAATTAGTGTACATTCCTGAAGAAGGTTGAGCTCAATCAAAACCGGTGGAATGGAGAAATATATACAAATAAAATAAATTGGCTTAAACCAAAAACAAAAATTCATTTAAATTATATTTTTAACAGTTGAACCTGAGCACTGTAATCGACATCCTGTAACTGGAATAACGACGTAGCAATATTTTTTAAAACCTGAATGTTAAGTTTACGTTATCGGGGTACCTACGCATGAAGAAGTAAAGGTTTCTTAAATAACGAGGTCGTTTCACAGCCCTTTAGAACCCCTTGCAAATAAATTCGGTCAAACCCAGCCTGAATTCCGCGACTGTAACCAACTAACTCGGTTTCCAAAAATGTTGAAGTGCCGAGCCGCATTATGCTCCCTCCGCCTTGTTAAGTCAACGTTTCGGACATTCACGTTATAGTGCTCATCCTCAGAGCTGATATATTCACGATGCTGCTGCGGGGTTGTCAATTTTATTGTACCTCGATTAAACACTCTAAAAGTAAATATCAAAATCATTTTTGATGCTTTCCGGGCTGTCGTATTACAGCAGCGCCTTTGAAATGGTCGCAGAAGGGCGAGTTCCAGTGTTCAGAGCCTTAATAAGAAGACGCATTGCCTACTACTGAATAATAAATGGCACGAACGAAAACATTCTTGTGATGGCAGCACTGAACTTCTTACAGGACTCCGTCTATAAACAGTAGAGTCATTTCATGATGTCTTGAAACGAAGCTTAATTTTATTTATTTATTATTACTATATTATTATGTTTTTATCTAATTTTTATTTATTATCTTTGTATTTTTTCTATGTATTTTATGGAATTCATTGGATTGCACCTCCCTCCCTGAGATCTGGAGTAAATATATTAAAAAATATATATCAATTAAAAAAACTCTGAAAAGAATATATGAAGCGAAAGTGAATGGAAGAAGAAGTCGAAGACGCCCGAGGAAGACATGGCACGATCAAGTAAATCAAATACTTGAACCGGGTCACATGACGAGTCAGAATAACAGAAGAATATGTATGAGACGATGTATGAATGTGAACGAAGCAAGGAATGTGTGCTAAGACAGTTATATGGCGGTCAATCCTTTCTGCCTACCCTGCGGTGAAACGGCGTGATGGTTGGATGGTTAGTTTTGAAAAAATCGCTTCACCGTAATGTTGTGAACCCGGCACTCAATTATCGTTGGCCGCGAGAAACTTAAGTCATAACATAAGCAAAGCGATTGCTAATAAAGTTTTATTAACAACACTACAATCTTTCACAAGCTATGTCATCAAGAAAATGTCCAAAATCATGTTTTTTTTATTTTTATTTTAATATAATTTAATTGAATTAAATTTAATATAATTATTATTGAGTTCTGCTATTTTCAGTTTTTTTTATTTTTAGTGACAGCTGTTTCGGCGTTTAAGGCCATTGTCAAACTGTCATTGTCAAACTTCAACAGTTTGACAACGGCCTTAAACGCTGAAACAGCTGTCACTAAAAATAAAAAAACTGAAAATAGCAGAACTCAATAATAATTATACTAAATTTAATTCAATTAAATTATATAAAAATTAAAATGGAGTTCTACAAATTGAACACAAAAACTATAAATAAACAAAATCATGTTCTTCGAAAAAAGACAGAAGTAAAAACACAAAGCGAAATCGACAAAATTCCAGGAGAATGCGCTCATAAAGCTAACGTTTTATGTCCTAACAGGTACATTAACAGAGAATCAATAAATCCATTCACGAAACTGCCTCTTCTGACACAAATTCGCCGCCGTAAATCAATCTTTATATCCCAAACAGGAAACCAGAGCGAAAGTTCCCTTCGAGGGAACAAAAGCTGATGCATGAGAATCGCTTGCGATAAATTAATCCACCTCAAACAAAATGTTAATTTCGTGAAGGGATAGTTAGTTCCCCAATAAAGTTGATCCCGCGCTGGCGATAGCGGCCTTATTGTCCGCTCGGCCGACGCGAAGAGCGGGCAATAGAGCGGGCAACACAGCGGGGGCTAGAGCGGGCGGATTCCTTCAACCCTCCGACGCTAGGTGGAGGCTTATTGGGGGCTTAATTAATATAAATACCACCTTTTCTTTCATTGAGATTTATTTTATGACACGTACCTTGGAGGGAATTAGCTTTTTGTTTTTCCTTTCAAAGAAGGCTTCTGTGCGCTATCTTATATTTTAAGATTGTTTATTGCTGTTATTCATTATACACCATCATCATTTAAATAAGCTGTCACTATTTTATGATATATGTTTGATGAAATTTCCAAAGTGAATATCACTTATTTTTTTATATATTTTTTTGTAGTGAATACCGCACTAGAGTCCCAACTGCTCCCAATCGTCTAGAACCAGTGTGACTATGGAATCCCCAATCGGGGTATGTTGTGAGGCTGAAGGTAGTGGGAGGGGAAAGAAATGGGGAAAAGTAAGGTTGTCAAGTACCTGACTATTCAGATCTGGTCACCAAACACGGCTAAAAGTCATTTTAAGCAACGTTTCGATTCTGAATAGTGGTCTTTCACCAGGGCGATAATTAGAGTATCTACCACTCTGGAAACGTGAAAATATGAAAATATTGTTTTGTAATTAAGCCAAAATTAACAAACATGGTAAGATTCACGAAATTGATATATTTTCCAACTCACCTTACCATTTTTACTTAATACAGAAAAAGGTACACACATATACAACTTTTTAAGGTAACGTTATGTTTTGTAGTGTTTTTTCCTAAATTTAAACTTGTGTTGATATTTCTTTTTTATAAACGGTTGTTTTCCTTATTTTTCTATTGTTTTTATTAGTGTAATACAGTGTATTTATAATTGCATGATGTGAACATTTTGGAAATGGATTGATGACCTACCTTTTATTTTGTATCTGTCAGTATGTATGTAATGTTGTCACTCTGTCAAATGTTCCAAATAAATATATAATAATCAAATGTGTTATTATTGATTTGCGCACGTCGGGTTTGAACCCGCGACCTCTGGATTCGTAGTCGAGAGCAAACTTGTTTTATTTTTATTAAGAAAGCAAAAAATATTTATGAAGTGCTTCAGAATATTACCCGGAATTAATTAATCTTCTTCAAGTTGGCGGGTTGGTTGGCAACAGAAGGGGTTGGTCGACCGTACACCGTAGACAAGGGGCAGTTTATAACGGCGTGGTGCTATATTGCACGTGGAGTGTGTACATTGTAGGTTGTAGGTTGTAGGTACACGACATATTGAGTACGGTACCACTTGGGACGTGTGGATATTGACTTTACAATGGGGGTGACTCTATATTATAATCTCGTGGAAAGTAACGGCTGGGTAATAAAACGCCCGCTTTTTGTGCTACCCCTAGTCGTTAAGGGAGGTATATTAAATCTATAAAGCGCTGATTTCAAGCAATTAGGGAGCAATAGCTCTCCGCCGGGAAGGGAAAAGGCTCGCACGAAGAAGGAAGCTATAGTCATATATTTTGAGCCTTCCTTGTCCGACTTGGAAACTTTTACAGCGGTGTTTTTCGTATTACTAATGCAATTAATAAAAACGGTTTACTGTGTAACAGTTAATAGAAACGGTTCGAGGTGGAGTAGAGGTCGAATGCAGTGAAAATTCGTGGCGCAGTGTTGTATTAACGAGAGAGAAATTAACTGTAAATAATTTCCTCTGTGAGTACGTACAACCTAACGAGTGTGAACTATTCAAATTTAAAACTGATGTTGACGGCCTCCGTGGTCGAGTGGTATGACGTTCAACTGCGAATCCAGAGGTTGCTGGCTCAATCCCGGCATTCATTTAATTAATATTTGAAAATAATATATGGTATATTTGCAGCACGTTCTAGAGTGGTAGATATTCGCTCTACAAGTCCAAACCATCTAAGCGTACCTTTCCTAATCCTATTAATCACACTGAAATCAGCCTTGCATTCTTTCCGGATTGCCACATTATTAAAACGATCATACATAGTTTCACCGCACAAACGCCTCAGGGATCTCATTTCTACGGCATTCAGTTTTTTTTTTTCAGTAGTGAAAACCGCACAAGAGTCCAACTGCTCCCAACCGTCCAGAACCAGTGAGACTACGGCATCCATAATTGGGATGTGTTGTGAGGCTGGAAGTAGTGGGTAAAGGAAGGAGCTGGGGAAGAGGAAGGTTGGGAAATACCTAGTTATTCAGATCTGATCACCAATCACGGCTAAAAGCCATTTCAAGCAAAGTTTCGATTCTGAATGATGGTCTTTCACCAGGGCAATACTTGGAGTATATACCACTCTAGAACGTGCCACAAATATATTTTTTTTATCATAAAAAAAATATTTAAAATAGTTATTGGCGCACGCCGGGTTTATGCCCGCGACCTTTGGATTCGTAGTCGAGCGTCTTACCACTTTCGCGTATACTTTCATCCTTCCCCTGCCAGTTCCATGCCTCACTGCCATACATCAGGGTTAATATAAAAGCTCTCCATTGTGAACTGCTAGTTTCGCTTCCTCTGACATTTTTATTTTATTTGCGCCAACAGCGTTCAATCCTTCATTCATGGAGTTTCCTGTATTCCCCCTTCTTCAATATCCTTATCAGCCTTTCCGTCTCTCTGAACAAACTTCCTAACTGCATAAACTCATAATTCACAACTCATTTTTCCTCTGCCAGTTCCATGCCTCACTGCCACACATCAGGGTCGGTATAAGCACTCCGTTGTGTACTGCTAGTTTAGCTAATGCTAATGCAAATACTGAGAGTAAATAATTCCTTACCATAGTAGAGCCAGGATGTGACAGGGGCCACGGAGATTCCGCACCTGAAGACGAAGTCGGCGTCCTTGGTGAGGGCCATGGCAGTGGCGTAGCCCCCGTAGCTCCACCCCCAGAGCCCGACGCGAGAGGCGTCTATCCAAGGGAACAGCGCCGTCAAGGTGCTATAAAATAATCGAACAATTTGCATTGCTGGTTACGTTCAATGTTGACAAATTAAAAAAAAACACAAATTTCAAATTCTCCAAAATAGAGCAATGAGAATTATACTTAGGCGCGATAGATACTCAAAAGTAGCTAAAATGTCAGAGAACTAAATTGGATAGCAGTCAAGCAGATGCTGATATTAAACACATTTATATTTATACATAAAATAAATAAAACAACTTGTGTATCTAAAATCATGAACGTTATCATAAATCGTTATAAAAAAAGTTCAGAAAATCATTTCCGGGTTACGAATAACCTGACAAAATTTGAATAATTACTACTAGCATCATAATAAGCGGAAGATTTTGCTTGTGCAATGATGGAGTGATGGAATCCAACGCGTTTGTCCATTTGGATACCGACCGATCAAAGATATTGGTATAGCAGTGCATGTGTTTATCAACAGATTGAAAAATAATTTTCTAGAAGTTGAGGGTGTAAAAATCCACATAAAAAGTATGTATAAATATTGACAAATTTGGTAAAGCAAAGAAAAGGAAGTAATATTTTATTAAGAAAATTTAAAAAATAAAATAAAACAAAACAAAAAAAAAATATATATAATAAAAAATAAAAATAAATATTTATATATATATATATATATATATATATATATATATATAGGGAACGATTCTAAAAATGCAAACAGTGTGAATTTAACAAATAAAAGATCAAGAAAATATGTTTTGACAATGAGTATAGTGTTTTCAGTAGAAGGACATTAAGTTACAAGGATACACGTAGGAAGAAAACCTGTCACAATAATCTATGTTTAATGGTAGTATGGTTCAAAGTAGAATTTAGAGGACATTAAAGCCTCTGTCCCCCTGAATATAGAATGTGACAGACATAAAACGGTCACCAGTTTTATGATGATCGTATGGATCAACAACTTTAAACTTACCTTGTAACGTTGATGACATCTTCGATCTCATATGTGCCCAGTCTGTTGTTAATACTGAACAGGGAGTCTTTTCCCTTGAGCCCTGATCCACGTCCTTCAACATAGCAGTAGATGATGCTTCTATTGGTGGCCATGTACGTCTGGTAAGCTAATGGGTTAAAGTAAACAAATCACATACAGCAATTAGTGGGGGTATCAGTGGTTGTCATACTACGCCCTTCAACTTTAAACTTAATAATGATTCTATCGATGGCCATGTACGTCGGATAAGCTGAAGGGCAAAAATAAACAGATCAAATACTGCAATTAGTGAATTTCTCACTGGTTGTCACACTACGCCCTTCGAAATAACAGTAAATCACGCTTCTGCTGGTGGCTATGTGCGTCTAGTAAACTAATGAACAGACGTCAAAAAATCAAATACAATAATTGCTGAGGGTTTCAATGTTTGTCAAACTACGTCCTACAACAAGACAGTGAACTAAGTTGTTTTTTTTTGTAGTTATTTACGCATGATATGCTAAAAGAACAAACGTTGACGAATAAAATAGAATGGTGATGCGCCTGGGAAGGTGGTTAGTTAACTGTGTTGCAGGAAATTTGGATATTTTTCACACGAGCTACAACAAGTTTAAGCAAGAACTAGCTATTAAGTTTTAACTATATTATGTACTTCTTGAAAACTATTTTTTTTTTGTTTTTAAACTTCTTTTTAATTTAATCTTTGTTTAATTATGATTACCATTTTTTGTGTTTTTTGCAATGTTTCGGTGTAAAACAGTGTTTGCAAATATAAAATAAATACATGAAACTGTTGGTGGGGGTGTCAATGGTTGTCAGACTGAGTCCTTAAACGTAACAGTTTTTATTCGTGGTATTGGACGTAAATTTGCTAAGGCCCTCTGCATAAGGAGATACTCAAAAGAAACTGATCACGGACGCAAATTACTTCACAGCCCACAGTGAGTTTGAACCTTTGTAATTAAATGAGACACCGTCACCAAACAGTCAGTAACGCTTTAGTAACCAGTTGGTTGGAAACTCGACCTGTCGACTCGTTTTTGACTTGAGTCTTGTGTCGCCTAGTTTCTCGTCCGATTGAATACATCAATCATTTATTCACGAAAATGAACAATCAACAAGTAAATACCAATTTTAGTGGAAGAACTAGAAAAATATTCCGTTTTATATAACTCCACCGCCTGCACACCATACGGAAAACTACCGATTTCGATCACTTGTGAGAGTAGCCCGCGTGTCCAAAGCTGCGCACCTAAACAGTTAGTAGCCGGCTGGTAATGTCAATCATTTACCAGTTCAGTTTCTTTAGAGTATCTTTGTGCCCACACGGCCTAAACCATTCGTCAAAAATGGCCTAAAAGAACAAACGCCAACACATTAAATCCAACAATTGGTGGGGAAATCAAAAGAGGCATCATGTGACGTTTTACACACCGAAAGTCAGAACTTCCTCATACAAAAACACGCCAATATATAAAGCGATGGAACTATTCAATGAAGCTGCATCTACCTTAGATATATTTAGATGCACATATATATATATATATATAGTTCTGTCACTATCTGTTGACGTACGTTCAAGAGTGACCGTCAGGTACATAACGATCTACATACTCTTAAATAAAAATATATTTTTACATATCTCAATGATTTTTACACACATTTTTACACTTGCCAATTCAACGATTATCTCATTATATGTGTACGAGTATAAGAATGAACCTCTCTTATAATTTATCTTTTTTTGTTTTTCATTGCTAACCTTATTTGCGTTATTATATCATTATATACATCACACTACTTCAGTTTGTACTTATATTGTATTGGAACTCCTTTGGATATACGAGTATAATACCTTGTCTATATGTGAGATGAACATAAATGTTTAATTTCTTTTTTTACACTATGCCTGTATTTACAATATTTAAATATCATTCATATTTTAATGTATTTGGTGAACAACTGTTTTTATGAGATCTTGTTAAATAACTAAATAAAAAATAACAAATAAAAGTTGTCGGACTGTGTCCTGTAACGTAATTTTTTTGTTGTTGGTGGTAAAAAGGACAAAAGTCAACAAATCAAGTGCAAGAATTTATTTGGTGAAGGTGTCAATGGTTTTCGCATTGCGATAAAATGAATAAAGGAAGGACGGAAGAGTTGCAGAACAGTTTAAAGTGCAGCCAAGAAGTGTATTTCCACGGAATAGAAAGGCGCTTAGTCGAGAATGGATGTCGTGCCAAAAGTTTTTGCTTAATGGAGTCCTATTCCATTTGAAAGTAACCAAGTATTTATGTATCCATACGATTACAGCAATCGTGGGCAGCCAGAACTGTCTCGCGGCTGTTTTCGCATCGCCTGCGGACAAACAACAGACCGCTCTCTCCCAAATGAAAATGTTATTCAATGAAAAACTCCATCGACGTTAACCATCGATCACTACAAAAAATATTTTAAATGTAAATGAAATAATTACTTTGTGTAAGACCACACCTTATTTTTTAAATTTATTTTTATTAATATCTTGCTAACATACATAGCAATCGCGATGAGTTATAGAAACTCACCCTGAGGCAAGTTTTTATAACCGACCGGTTTCGCTTAGCCTAAGCATCAGCAGTATATTTTTCTCTTTATTCTTTAATTTCCTCATGTGAAGTTTTGTCTGTTCATATTATCTGTATCTTTCTCAATGTTTCTTTGTTATAATTTTTAAAAAAATATTCTTTTCTAACTGTTATCTTGTTTTATTTTATATTGTGTTCTCCCTCTGTATGTATTTATAAATTTTTTTATTTTTTAAAGAAAGCCAAACATTCCCGGGTAAAAAATAACCTGACAATATTTGAAAAACTCCTACTGCCATCATAAGAAGCGGAAGATGTTGCTTGTGCAATGATGGAGGACTCAGCCAGCAGAGGAATTGAACGCACGACGCCCGGGTGGGAATCCGACGCGTTTGTCCACTCAGCTACCGACCGGTCATATAACCATATGACCGGTCGATGCATATAACCGCACATTTTATATTTTTTGTTTAGTTTAATTTTGTAGCCTGATGATGCTTAGGGTTTGATGGTCTCCTTGGTCGAGTGGTAAGACGCATTAATATGTGTCATAACACATTTAATTCATATAAAAATAATATACTGTATGTTTGCGGCACGTTCCAGAGTATCGCCCTGGTGAAAGACTACCATTCAGAATCGAAACGTTTTCGAAGCTTGATTGAAATGTCTTCAGCCGTTTGTGACCAGATCTAAATAGCAAAGCACTTCCCAACCTTCCTCTTCCCCATCTCCTTCCCCCGCCCCACTACCTTCAGCCTCACAACATACCTCAATTGGGGATGCTATAGTTCCACTGACTCTAGACGGTTGGGAGCAGATGGGACTCTTGTGCGGTATTCACTATTTTTTTTCTTTTAAAGGCTAAGCGAAACCGGTCGGTAATATATATGTTTTTAAATCTCTGGTCTTATAAAAAGTTCTTATTTCATTTTCATAAAATATATGTCAAACTACAAAGTGGTTTCTTTCTACGAAGATATATTTAAAAAAATAAAACACATTGCATCAAACTTGTAACGAAAGGATGAAGGCACAAATTTTACATTCATTGGGTTTTCTAGAAAAACACGACCTATATCTGATGAAAAAATATTGAATTGAATGTCATTGCTATGATAATCCGATTTCAAGAAACGTTTCTCAAGTTAATTTTGAAACTAACTAACCATCGCATCATTTCTCCGCACGGGTAAGCAAAGTGAATGGACCGACATACAACTTTTTCGGAGCGCAGACTCTTTGCTCCATTTACATTCATACATACGCTTCTATTATTCTGACTCTTGATAAGGCCCTATTCAAGTATTTGATTCACTTGATAGTGCCATGTCTTCCTCGAACGTCTCCGACTTCTTCTACATACTCATCTTACATTTCTTTCTTCGTTCGTTAATCCGCTTCACATGCCTTAATAATCTAAGCGTCCCTTTCTTAATCCTATTCATTACGATTACATCAGCCTTGCATTATTTCCGGATATCTACATTTTTAACACGGTCACACACGGTTTATCGCACACACACCTCGGTGATCTCATTTCTACAGCATCATTACTCTTTTCTTCGTTCATCAACTCTACACGTCGAAAGCTATCTAAGCGTCCGTTTCTTAATCTTATTCGTCACACTTACCGCCTTGCATTCTTTCCGCGTATCTACATTTTTAATAGGTCATGCATGGTTTTATCGCACATTTGCCTCAGAGATCTCATTTCTGCAGCATTCAGTCTACTTTCATCTTTACTCCGCCAGTTCCATGCCTCACTGTATTTGTCAGGCATGATATAAGCTCTCCACAGTGCAGTGCTAGCTTCGCTTCCTTTGACAATTTGATTAATTAACAGTTAATTAACAACAAGGTAATTTTGGAATATGAAATACTTTGACAATTAAAAGATAATAATTAACAAACAGATAATTAATAGATTGGATTGTTCAGGCACGTAGAGCGATTAAACGAAGAAAGGAGTGGGAAAAGAATATATGATGCGAAATTGAATGCAAGAATAAGTCGGGGACGCCCGAGGAAGATATGGCACGATCAAGTGAATTAAATACTCGAATCGGGCCATGTGAAGAGTCAGAATAACAGAAGAGTATGTATGAGACGATGAATGTATTTGAATGAAGCAAGGAGTGTAAAGGAGTGGAAAATAGAGTAGTATGGCGGTCCGTCCTCTCTGCCTACCCTTGCGGGGAAACAGCGTGATGGTTAGTTAGTTAGTTAAGAGATAAATGACCCAAAATAACATTAGCTTTTTAACGAGCCCAACAGCATTTCGGTCCAAACTGAAAACTTACCTATTCAGACTCTCATATCCTTAAATTCATTGGAAGAATCTCAACATGATCTGTTTCTCGACGAATCACACTTAGATATACAAATTTTAACCAAATCCTGTAGTGTTCGACAAATTCAGAAAGACCATTTTAAATTTTCTCTAGTGACCTAAAATCGGATTTTTTTTAAATAAATAAGTGTGTCTATCTGAGGGGACCTCTTAGGTTATTATATTCCTGTGTATTTTTCTCTTTAAATAAATACTAATATCAACTAGAAAATAAGATCTGAACAGCGCCCTTGAGGTGATTTTTCACAAAAACGGCGCTATACAAATCATCCAAATATTATTATTATCATTACTATTTATAAATTAAAACAAGTTTTAAGAACAAACCGAAAACAGAAATACCAAACAGACCCATCGACGAATATTTAAAGAGCAAACAAATTTAATAAAAAATGTATGAATATTAAACATTTCTATTATTTTGTTAAGCCTTGCTCAAATAACATTAAACGACCCCTTTATTCCGAAATTTCCTCCAGTGTAATATAATAACGCGGTGTGGATGAGTTTGTAACCCAGCTAACTAGCAACTAGCAACTAGCAACTAGAAACTAGCAAAGAGCTGGGCTACAATACAGTAATGTGGAAAGTGATAAACGGCACACTAAAGAAACAAAACGAATGTATCCTGCGCGGTAACGTGTTTCGAGTGTAATTCTGGAAGCTCGCCAAGCCAACCATCCTCTTCACCGAATCCTCGGCTTAATCATAATCCGCCGGAATGTGTGTTTGAGCCTTTATTGCGGGGCTAATGGCGGCAGGACTATCATAAAATATCATGATCCTGGAAGCTGAAAAACTACCGCGAAACGGGTGGCAAAATAACTGTTTCCGGTTTCGTAATTAAACCTTAAATTTCAAGCCCATTCATTCTAAATTCTTGGAGCTATGGGGAACTAATGCCCCTTATTCCCCGTCATCTCGAGTAAGGTAGCTGGTGAGAATTTATTGACCGCTAGGCGGCAAAAACTGAAATTAACACTTGTGTGTGTGGGTTGTATTTAAAAAATGGGAAGTATACCTTTTTATAATTTTCAATCTGTATTTTAGTTTAAACTGAACTAATTCCCCTTATTCTCAGTCATCTCGAGTAAGGTAGCTGCTGAGAATGTATTTACCGCCAGGCGGTAAAAACTGAAATTAATACTTGTGTGTGAGGGTTGTATTTTTTGAAATAGGAAGTATACTTGTTTATGTATATTTTTTAATTATTTAATTATTTTAGGATTTATTGAGGTGAACGTTTGCACCCTTCTTTTCGGAAGATTTTTTTTTTGATTGACACGGATGAGAATTAAACCCGATCTACTGCACAGAAGACAACTCTGCTGATCATTAAACCACCAACTATTGCGAAAACTGCGGCATGCGTTCATTTTAGATATACTGAAAATAAGAATTATGTATTTTAGAATGTTACGTGCTCACATCATAACCGAAATTATATTGTTCTATTATATAATTTTAAGTTGAATGTTTTCTGTTACACTACAGCTCGCGATCGGAATACTGAAAAATTATATGGATTTGTTGTAGAACTTTCTGCGGCGTATTTCATAACGCACTAAACATCATTATTACTCTGATTTTTGACCCTTTAAAGTTTCTCATGGAAATAACAAATATGTTCGGTAAAAAAACGCTTCAAGAATTTATGATGAGATACATGAAAAAATAAATCGGAAACGCCCCAGGAAGATATGGCACAATTAAGTCAATCATGTCGACCGGTTAGTAGCTGAGCGGACAAACGCGTTGGATTCCTATCCGGGCGTCGTGAGTTCAATTCTTCTGCTGTCCTCCATCATTAACATTTCGCGCTTATTACGATGGCAGTAGGAGTTTTTCAAATATTGTCAGGTTATTCGTAACCTGGGAATGTTTGCTTTTAAAAAAGAAAAAAAATACTTCAGTTTGGTCATGTAAAGAGACAATATATCGTAGAAGGTCAGTGTGTATGAATGTGAATAATATACGAGTGTGTATCAAGAGAGAGTTGATTGGCTTTCTACCCTCTCTGTTTACCGTAACGGGAAAATCGACGTGATGGTTACTAAGCAAGAACTTATTTAAATAAATTACTACAATTACTATTATTAATAACCGCTCAACTGCGGAGGTCTTCAAAATGTATAATTATTTATACAAAGGTTTTTGTTAAATTTTGTCGAAGTTCAGTGGTTTCATCTTTATGTATAGTTTTTGCGTTTAATTTTTGGAACTCCGTTGTTTTTTTACAATTTCAAAGGGACAGTGTGATAATGGCATTGAACGCGAAACAGCTGTCACTAAAAATAAAAAAATTAAATAAAGCAAAACTAAATAAAAATAATATTAAATTTAATACAATTAATTCATTAAGAGTGTACCTTTTTCATCAATATTATAATTTTCACAAGGAACTGCGAATTAAATGAAAATTAGAATAAACTTATTAATGCTTGCTTTATTTTGATATTAATTATTGATATTGTTACAATAATTAAAATAAATTATTCTTTCTTTGAGAGTTTCTTCTACTCAAAACGAATGGCCCGGATATGGCTTGATGCCACGAGCTTTCCTCCCAATCTTTTTGGTTAGAAATTTAATTGACGGAAATGGCGCGTAGTGCCAAAAATTGATTGAATAACCAGACAGCTAAATTTGAATTCGCATTGTAGTAGTTTAACCTGTTAACCTACCCAATGTTATATTCTACCGTGACGTAATTTACGGCGACGCGTGGTATGCAGCAATAAGGATGGCAGCGCAGTAAAGAGATCGGATAATTTTTAGAGAAATATTTTTAAAATAGCGGAAGTTGTTACTCACACAGGCCGAAGTTGTCGGTGACTCTCGCAGAGTTGGGTCCGGTGTAGATGTTGACCACCATGGGGTACTTGGCCCCGTTGGGGTTCTCCAGGTTGAGTTGGGGCGGCAGGAACAGCTTGACGGTGGCCAGGGCCCCCGGCACGGCCACGTGCAGGTAGCGCTGCTGGGGCACGTGGTACCCCTCGAGAAGGGCGCGCAGGGCGGCGTTGTCTTGCCACACGTGGATACGTAGATCGGTCTAAAAGAAAATTACAACATCTAAATATGATTTTTTGAAAAAGAGAATCTAATCAATAATAAGAATATCAAGACCCTAAAAACTCTTTACTGCTTATTAGTTCGCCCATATCTAGAATATGCCAGTGACATTTGGTCCCCTTTCTATACCGCTCATATTCATCATATAAAATCCGCACAACATCGCTTTTTACGCGGTATTGCATGGAGATTAGGGCGAGAAAGAGGCGATTATTCATATGATGAAATTGAACAACCATTGAAAATTTTGCATAGTAGCACCGATCGATTTCCGCTCACCTTTGCATCGTAAATTCCAATCAGTGCCGGTGTGTCTCCAGATTGGCAGGAGAGCGAGTAGTGGCTGACCCCCGGGGAGGCGGAGGCGGAGGCGTAGGTGCAGAGGGCCCCCGTGGGTAGGATTACGCCGCAGGAGATGCAGCCAGACCTGGCTCCGGCCACGAACAGGTGGCGCTCCCAGGGAAGTCCCTCACGGGTACTCAGGATAGTAGCTGGAAAGAGAATTGCGCCAGTTAGACAACTAACCTGACCGGACATTCGATGCTTTTAAGACATACACTAAAATGAATCAGATGAAAAAAGAACCATAAACTTGAGAATCCAATTGAGTCGTCGTAATAATAATAATAAATGGATAACTTTTATAGCGCCGTTTTTGTGGGAAAATCACCTCAAGGGCTAAGATAGGATACTTAAATTACTGCAACGGAATATATGCAAGTGTTACCAAATATAAAATTAACAAATTACAACTAGCTCAACCCCGCAGCAGGTCTATCAAAATATTCTCATATTTCGGAGCACCTCAAAATCTTAACCGGCTTAAATGTCCCGAAAGAATCCGTTTCAAGCTTTGCTGGATGGTATTTAAATCAGTTGACGGAATGGCTCCAGCTTATTTATCGGATCTGATGATAACTGAACATTCATACGCTTCTGTTATTTTAACTCTTGATATGGCTTGACTCAAGTATTTGATTCAATTGATCGTGCCATGTCTTTTTCCGGCTCCCCGACTTATTCTTCAATTCACTTGTATATTCTTCTCACACTCCTTTCTTCGAAAATCCGCTCTTCATGTCCAAAGTTATCTTAGCGTCCGTTTCTTCATCCTATTCACCAGACTTACACCAGCCTTGCATTCTTTTTGGGATATTTCCACATTTTTAACAGTACCATACATGGTTTTACCGCACATACGCCCTACAGGGATCTCATTTCTACAGCATTCAAGTCTACTTTCATCATTCCTCTGCCAGTTCCATACCTCACTGCCATACATCAGGGTGTGCATAAGCACTCCATTGTGGAGTGCTAGCTTTGCTGTAGATGTTTTTTTTTACTTGCGTCAACAGCGTTCAGCCCACAAACATACAAATAACATACAAATTAACAAATTTGGGATAAATCACTTTCTTAGGGTTTTTACGTCGTACACCATGAGAAACAAAGAGACAACAAAATTCTCCAAATTATCACAATGCTTTAAAGTATTGTTAGAATGTTCTTCGTGTCCCGCGTCTCTGTTGACTCCGTCCACACGCTTTGATATGCTACATACTCGTATATAGACATAACTGAATGGTTTTTTAGGTTATATGCTTTATTTTAATTTATAAGAATACTGTGAAAAAGTGGTTATATTAATAAACAAACACAATATATCGACATGTGCTATGAATGTAGGTAGAAATACCCTGGCCCTAGCGCTAGCCACGTCCGAGTCAGGCAAAAATCATCAATACTGACGACAGAAGCGCTCCCTTCTCTATATTATTGCTCTGAGTGTAATATGTAGGTATTTTACCACAAATTCGGCTTGAGGAAATAAGAGTTGATACTGGTAAGTGTGAGAATTCGATATTCTGAACAAAGTTGCATCCGAGTGCACTAAGCTCCATTCCAGGGCCCAGGAGATTCGACAAATCTTCAGGGACTTATTCCAACAACATGGTTGTTCACTTATAGCCAGGGATTCCCAAAGTGGGCGATAACGTCCCCCAGGGGGAGTTGGAGTGATCCAAGGGGACGGCGGTGGACTCAAGGACAAATTGGGGTCGGTGAAGGCCAAAAAGGGGCGGTGGAGGGTTGAAATGGGGGGCGAAGGCAATTATTTTTGGTTATCTGTTGTAAAATTATCAATAGTACGAGTATAGTAGACTACGTTTGTAGACGGCCTCCGTGGTCGTGTGGTAAGATGCTGGACTATGAATCCAGAGGTCGCGGGTTCAACCCGGCGTGCGTAAATGAATTTTATTTGATTAATATGTGTCAAAACACATTTTATTAATACAACTCTAGATACTCTAAGTAACGCCCTCGTGAAAGACTACCATTAAGAATTGAAACGTTATTTTAAATGGCTTCAGCTGTGTTTGGTGACCAGATATGAATATCCAGGTACTTACGACCTTCCTCTTTCCCATATTTTGCCCCATCCTACCTTCAGGCTCACAATATACCTCAAATTGAGGATTCCATTATCTCACAGGTTCTAGGCGATTGGGAGCAGTTGGCACTTAAGTGCGGTATTAACAATTAAAAAACAAACAAATAAACTAAGGAACAGTACCGCGATACCTTCGTGGGAATCCAACGCTTTGTACCACTATGCTACTACCCGGGCGGTCGTATTGTTGCTATTCCGTTTTCTTATTTCTCATTCTGTATTTAAAATGCATGCTCAATTGTAACTAACTAACCATCACGCCGTTTCCCCGCAGGGGTAGGCAGAGAGGACGGACCGCCATATAATTCTGTCTTGGCACACACTCCTTGCTTCATTCACATTCATACGTCGTCTCATACATTATCTTCCGTTATTCTGACTCTTCACATGACCCGATTCAAGTATTTGATTTATTTGATCGTGCCATGTCTTTCTCGGGCGTCCCCGACTTTTTTCTTCCATTCACTTACGCGTCATTTATTATTTTCACCATGTTTCCTTCGTCAATTCGCTCCACATGCCCAAACCATCTTCTATTCATTACGCTTACATCAGCCTTGCATTCCAATCAGTCCCGGTGAGAAATACGAGTATGTAGGATATGTTTTGTTTCGAACCGAATTGTACGAAAATTGAACTTAGATACTATTATTGATTCTTACACAAGTCCAAGGTCCTGATTCCACCCTACAATGGAGATGACCGTCTTCTGCCCTGGTGAGACAGCCTGTGGTCCAGGGTTGGGAGATCCATCGGTAGTTCTGATGTACTGCGCCAGGTGGAACCACTCCCCCGGGCTTCCGTCTCCAGCGGGCAGGGGGACGATGTCAAAGAAGGTCTTCCCGTCGTTGGAGAACAGCGGGGTGGTTACGTCGATCCAACCTTGCGGCTCCTGGCGAATCACCTCCTGTAACAACAATAACAAATAGAGTATTAACATGCAGTACAGGCAGTACCTACCATACTATTGTAACAATTCTGCTTCAACCTCACAATTTAACACGCCTATGCAACGAATTCAACATCTTGGAAACGCATACTCCGATGTCGTTGGTATATTTACACGTCAATATCACACTAAGTTGTACTTATAAGAATATCACACTATACAACTATTTTTTATCCATAGCTTAACCCGTTAATCCATTATTCAATATTATTTTTTTCATTTCTTATCTTTTATAATATTTTTGAACCTGTTATTTATTCCATATTGGTTCTTATTTACAATTTTTTTGTACCTGTTATTCAATATACCTTTTTATTTTCTTTTACAATATTATTTGCATTGATTATGAAGTTATTGTTTTAAAAAAAAGTTTTTGTTTGTGTAAAAGCCTTCGGGCTTAAATAAATAAATAAACATATTTTACACCAGTCGTGCACAACCCGTTAAGGGTGGCTGCACGATGCTTCCTTGCGGGACACCAACTGGTCTTTCACAGATGCTGAATAAACAACAGTTGTTACTGCGATCTGTGATCTATCCAAAGATACGAGTATTTCAAATGAACGCTCCTCTAGAAAATTATTTAGTTTCATTTTTATATATTACCCATCCAACTGATGTTGAGCTTTTTTATTTAAAAAGAAAGACAAACATTTACGGGCTACGAACAACCTAACTTTTTTTTTATAAACTCACCTGCCATCATAATAAGCAGAAGATGATGGAGGACTTAGCCATCAGAGGAATTGAACCCACGACGCCCGGGTGGGAATCCGACGCGTTTGTTCACTCAGCTCCCGGGCGCTAGTTAGTAAAAGTGTTGGACTAAGGAACAAGAGGAAGGCAGCGGGAAACCGAAACAAGTAGAAGCGTTTTCTAAGAATAACTCTCCAAGGGTGGATTATTATTAGTTGGGATTGGGTATATTTCTAATGTCATTCTGGAATCATTTAACTAGTATAAGAAAACAACAAGAGTCCCAACTGATCCCAATTATCTGAAACCAGCGGGACTATGGCATCCCTAATTGGGGTGTCTCGTGAGATTTAAAAATGTGGAGTTGGGAAGGAAATGGGAAAGAGGAGGTTTGGGAAGTACCTGGCTATTTTTCCTGCGTGGTCGAGTGATGAGAAGCTTGACTACGAATTCAGAGGACGCGGGTTCAAACCCGGCGTGAGTAAATAAATTTTAATATTTGTCAAAACACATAACATTTAATTCATATAAAATAATATATAGCTTATTTTGCGGTAAGTTCCAGAGTGGTAGATATTCAAAGTATCGTCCTGATGAAAGACCACTATTCAGAATCGAAACCTTGCTCGAAATGGATCTAGCTGTGTTTGGTGACCAGATCTGAATAGCCAGGTACTTTCTAACCTTTCCCATCCACATCTCATTGCCCTCCACACTACCTTCAGCCTCACAACATACCCTGATTGGGGATGCCATAGTATCACTGGTTCTAAACGGTTGGGAGCAGTTCAGGAGAGTCCCTTGTGCGGTATTCACTGTAAAAAAATAGATTTGCTCACCAAACACGGCTAGAGCCATTTCAAGCAACGTTTCGATTCTGAATGGTGGTCTTTCACCAGGGCGATACTGATAGTACCTTCCGCCCTGGATAATATATGAGGAGGGGAGAGTTCTTATAATTTATAATATGATTTTTTAAAATTTAAGCATAAGATAAAAATGATTGCAAAATTCAAATGTAATGTAAAATTGTTACGTTTGGCAGTCGGCTCTATTCATACGCATGAAGTTATGCAACATTTTAACAAGCACACTGCATGGGTTGCATACACATATGATTATACAGGGTTTCAAACTGCTGAAGATATAGACATTCAAGTTGACGATTGGAAAGAGAACTTAGTTGAAACCTTAGAGTAACAATATAAAGAGACCGTACTAATTTGTGACAAATCGTTGACAAACTCGCAAAATATAGCTCTCTCTTTATGCTCGGTTCTATACGCATATGAGAAAAGAGACAAACAATTGTTGAAACCAATACACGATTTGGGGCGGGCTAAATACTATGTCCGCGATATTTGATCTGTACGCACTTCATTCATGTTTGGAGTGTCAGGCGAACGGACTGTCAAAAGTGCGTAAATAGTTAAAAACTTGAGTTATTTTTTGTCCGATATCTAGCAAAACATCATGGCCATATGTGCTATACTTGGTTGCTTCAATCGAAGTACAAAAGGACCAAAAACAAACAGTTTTCACACGTATGTACCATAAAAATCGTCTTTTTTAGTTTGATCTCAAATATTTAACATCCTAACCTACAAAACAACTAGTAACTTACACCAATATGTAATTAATCTTTGGACTATTCGTTCCAATTTAATAAACTTCCGTTTGAAATGAGTTTAAATGGATTCGTAATATGTTTAACTTAAAAAAAATATTTACGAGAATGTCAAAAAATTTTCAAGAACGGGGAATTCCCCTTTTGTACGGCTCCTAAAAGTATCCCGGTCTCTTTCTTTCTCATGATACTAACGCAAAATTGTTCGCGAACAGATAAAGACGGAATAATGTTTATCTTTACGGTTTTCTTCGCATCCGATTGGCTGGAAGCATATACGTCATACCTCCCTTGGTCAATCCTTGGTCAAAAAGTGCGGACAAAATTTCGCAATGTTAGGTCTCTACGTTACTCTAAGCTATTACGTTAAGGATGCGTTTTAAGCTGGATTCACACCAACGTCCGGATCCGCTCACTGACGATACTGTTCCGCATGAGAGCTTATTGATATGGTATGAATATCAATCAAGGAGTATGTGCCAAGACAAAGTTGTGTGGCGGTATATCCGCTCTGCCCACCATTGTGATATTTAACTTCTTAGTTAGTTAAATAATTATTTTGATGTGCAAAAATACTTACATCGCAGATTTTTTTTTTAAACCATTTTTTTTATCACTAAAAAATATTTTTAATACAACTTTATTTTGGCACATACTCCTTGATTGATTTTCATACCATATCAATAAGCTCTCATGCGGAACAATATCGTCACTGAGCGGATCTGGACGTTGGTGTGAATCCAGCTTACAGCTTATGATACGAACGAGGGAGACAAGTGGACGCAGAATCGTGGTGTCCCGTGTAGGTACTAACGATGATTTTTATTTGGGTTTTAAATCACGGCCTCTGTGGTCGAGAGATTAAGACGCTTGACTACGGACGTAGCGGGTTCAAATCCCGGCGTACGCAAATAATTCGTATTTATTTTTAAATAGAAAGACAAACAAACATTCAGAATAACCTGACAATATTTGAAAAACTCCTACTACCATCGTAATAAGCGAAAGATGTTGCTTGAGCAATGATGGAGGACTTCAAGGAATTCAACCAACGATGAGAATTCAACGCGTTTGTCAACTCAGCTACTAACCGGTCAATTAATGAATTTGTGTTATTTTACACGTGATTTTATTAAAATGATATAAAGTATATTTTTGGCACGTTCCAGTGGGGCAGATATAGAGTATCGCCCTGGTGAAAGACCACCATTCAGAATCGAAACGTTGCTTGAAATAGCTTTAGCTTTCTTGTTTGGTGACCAGATCTGAATAGCTGGGTACTTCCTAACCTGCTTCTTTTCCATCTATTTCCCCTCCCCAATACCTTCAGTCTTACAATATACCTCAATTTAGGTTGCCATATTGCCACTTGACTCCCATAGACATAAAATACAAAACACGACATATTTATATAAATCTTGCGAAAAATGTAGCACCACTAATGTTGCACCACTAAATGTTTCACCCGCGTATGAAAAGGATGGCCATTTAAAGAATATGTGTGTGCGGAAGAGATAGCTATGTGAAGCGTGTTTCGAAGGTATGTCTTGTTGAGTTGGTTTAGTGCAACCAGGCGCGTTGTCTCAGTAACGTATCTACATTATTTAATTCATCTAAGCTGGCTCCAGACAGATTTATTTTTTTAAAGCGCACCAATTGAAATTGTTCAAGAATTTCTAGCATATGTGTCTTTCGCAGTGTCAAACCCCGTTTATATGGAATAAGTGGAGACGTTGGGCTATTTCCTATACTTATGCAAATCTTTAATGAAATGGTTTGAGCATGATATCGGTTATCACTGCAGAAATCAAGGGAATCACCGTGTTCTAAAACTAAAATCTGAATAACTGTCGAGTAAAATTCAAATGCAAATCTTAAATATAATTTCCTCGCCAAACGTCTGGACGTAACAATAAGCCAAGGGTAGTCAAGTCCCCCCCCCGACTCTCTCCCTACTCGCGAGAATTCAAGAATCCTGAAAGGTTTATGTTCCACTAAAAGGAAAATAAAGTTAAAGATGCATTTCTTCGGCGAATATATTGGACCCCAAAATGCACAAACTTGGCCGACTTACAGCACATCTTTGAAGCGGTACGCGGAACAAACGCGCATACACTTATTTACGCCCGTTTTAAGACTTTTAAAAATATTAACATTTTTTTAAATAATACAATTAAAAAACAGTGCGAAAATATTGTACAAGATAAAAAAAATAGTAATAAATAGTGTTATCAAATAAATTAGCTCTACTAGATTTTTTTTTTTTTTATATGAATACCGCACAAGAGTCTCAACTGCTCCCAACCGTCTAGAGCCAGTGAGACTATGGCATCCCCAAGTAGGGTATGTTGTGAGACAGAAGGTACTGGGGAGGGGAAGGAGATTGGGAAGAGGAAGGTTGGGAAGTACCTGGCTATTCAGATCTGGTCACCAAACACGGCTATAGCCATTTCAAGCAACGTTTCGATTCTGAATGGTGACCTTTCACCAGGGCGATACTTTAAGTATCTACCACTCCGGAACGTGCCGCAAATATACTTTTTATTATTTTCATATGAATTAAATGTGTTATGACACATATTAATTAAATAAAAGTTATTGGCGCACGCCGGGTTTGAACCCGCGACCTTTGGATTCACTAAGGTATGCTTTTATTGTGACATTGACGTACTAAATACGAGTATATCAACAACATCGGAGTATTTGTTTCCCGGATGTTCAATTCGTCGCATAGGAGTATAATATTGCGAGGTTGAAATTTATTTATTATTTTACTTTACAATACATTTTTTGTTGTTGGTTGGTATAATTGCCCATCCCACTAGGCATAAACCTGTGTTGGGATGGCAATTTGCAAAAGTATTTTTTTAGCTACATAGTAACATGTTAATATCGAAAATATAGTACATACATAATAAAAATAAAAATAATTTTAAGTAAATGACAAATTTGAAAATATAGAATCTACATGTTAAGAACTAAATTATACTTGGTTTTTAAGGTGAGTAATGATATTGCTTTTAAAGGAGCTTTTGGTTTGTATGTTTTTGATGGTGTTGGGCAAAGAATTGAATTGCATAATGGCCTTGTCCTTAAAACTTTTTTGTCCGTAAGCGGTTTTATAGGCTGGGATATTAAAAAATTTTATGTGTGACTGCCTTAAAGGTTCTATAAATTTTCCTTTTTTCAAACAAATGGACATTATTAAATTGGTGCAATAGGATATTTTTTTAGTAAAGTTGTTTCAAGTTTAGGACGTCTAGCTCCTTAAAAACAATTTCAGAAATGATTTTTGGATTTTTATTAAAAGCTTCAGGCAATTGTTGGTGACACTACCCCAACTGATAATGCCATTTCCAAAGAAGATTGCACAAGTGCACAGTAAACTTGCCTTAGTTGTTTTTTTATTTAATATAATTGTCACAATAATATCGTCGCCAGAAAGACAAAAGGGCTGAAGCACCACTATAGGAAGTTTACACCAGAGCACTTTAAAGATTTTTTTTACAATAAAAAGTGTTCCAGTACGTGGTGGATTTTGAAAAAAAAATGCTCTCGCTGAATTACCTGAAGCGATCAAAAGTTAAAAAAGTCCCAAACTTGTATCTCTTGAGTCAAGCCTTCTCCCAAATGGTAAATATATATTGTGTATGGCTGAAGAGCCACAAAAGCCTTCAGAATCAAACGAGAGAATTTCGATGTAGAATAAAAACTACATATTTAACTCATTTTTGACAAAAGTTTTGCTTTAGCTCTTTTGCCTTTCCAGCGACGATTTATCACAGTTTTTTTTTATTGAGTATATATAACATGTACTCGTAGATAATGTTTCAAAAAATATATTAAACGATTTAGCTCGTTCCTAACCTTTGCACTTGATTTTCAAAACTAAAAAAATAGCGAAATGCGCAAAATAGAGAAATAAATGTTTCACATATTTTTTGTTTGGTTTATGACCTACTATACACATATTAACGCCAATGAAAACCCTCCAACGAAGGCTGTAACGAAGTGAATTTTTATTTAACAAAATACACTAGAGGTTAATATTTCATACAATTGATCTTCCAAAAATTGTTTATAATTTTCATACCCATATTTTTTGATTCCTTTCAAAATAACTATAACACATTAGCCGAACGGGCACAAATACTGGTGTCAGAGATCCAATCAGAAGAATGTGCGATTTATTCAATTAAAAATCAAACGTTAAAAGATAAAAAATAATAAATTCTTGATAATAACATCCTTTTATAAAAGAATAATAAATTATTGTATGTTGAATATCCTAAATACGAGTGCAACATTTTTTTATTCATTTAGTTCGAAAATATTAGAGTGAAAATTGTTTTTTTTCTTATCCAAAGAAGAGAAAAAGTGAAAACTTTGTGCGAAACAAGGTCATCTCTTTTTTAATGATGTTTCACAATATAGTTACCAATTTGAAAAAAGTTTATCTGCTTGTCTGAAAATTTCACATCAAAAATGTGGTGTTACCAAACTTTTGTTATTGGTGGTATTCTTGAGTAAGAATATAGATGGAGAGGTACGTTTTCGATACATTGTTGTTAGTATTGTTGACTTTATACTGACTCGATAGAAAGAGACAAAGATACATTAAAGGGTGTCAGATAGCCTATTAGTTACCGCCCACACGGAATTCTGTCATTTTTTATAAACAAAATTTATATATTTGAGCGTATTAAATAAAACAATATCAAAACATCATTAAAACGATTTATAAATATCACACAAACACTAATAACAGAAGGTTTGCGTGAATAATGATAGGAAGCTTTTGTTGAATTTATGTCTTTATATCATTAAAAATGTTGAAATTCTAAAGTTCGGTCAAAAATATTTAAAACTGTTGAAATACCTCTGAAAAGTGATGTTTTATAATCTTTGTTTGGTCTTATTTGAACATTCACGCATAGCGCATATCACCATGATGTTTGATTTATTTTTACAACCACTGCAAGTTTTTTAATAAACACAAATATAAAAAAATAACCTCAGAATCCGTTGCTGTAAGTTATACGACTCGATGATATGAAGTTAGCGCGGACGGAGCACATTCTTACATGCTTAGAAGTGCTGCAAAATTATGTGAAGACTTTTCTTGTCTCTTTCTCTCTCATGGTATACGACGTAAAAACCAAATATGTATAGGTTGGGTAAAAATATTAGCTATCCCTCCTTATATCGTTACTCCAAGGTGGTATTACAGAAACCCGGCTATCGGAGTATTGGAAGATGAAGTAATTTGGACGAGCACTGGTTTAATGTACATTTTCTCTCGTTAAAAAGCAATATCAGCCGGTCCCAACGCACTTCAAAATCAAATATCAGCTTCATTGCCGTAATTCTTATTTAATTAAAGTTTTTATTCCGAGGCATAAAAGTTTATTATCTTCGTGGACCACAATGTTCTCGGATTTCTATGACTTTTTTTATATACATGTTATACGTATATATTTATTTTTTGTTGTAAATACCACACAATAGTCCCAACTGCTCCCAACCGTCTGGAGCTGGTGGAACTGGTATATTAGCATCCCCAATTGGGGTATGTTGTGAGGCTGGTAGGGTGGGAGGGGGAAGGAGATGGGAAAGACGAAGGGTTGAGAAGTATCTTAATCCAATTGTCGCCCGGGTAAAAGACAACCATCCAGAATCAAAACGTTACTTAAAATTGGCTTTAACCGTGTTTGGTGACCAAATTTTAATAGCCAGGTACTTCCCAACCTTCCTTTTCCCCATCTCCTTCCCCCCCCCGCTACCTTCAACACACCCCAATTTGGGATGCCATAGTCCCTCTGGGTCCAGATGGTTGGGCGCTGTGAGAAAGGATATAGGAAGGTCGGAAGAACCTGGTTGCTAAACAAAGCTTGATTGCCAATTTCCAAGACTGACTTGTTTGCATCACAACACCTCTATTCCGGGTTGGGAGTAGATGGAACTCTTGATCGGTATTCACTATAAAAAAAAATTTAAAAGTCGGTGGTTCAATGGTCAGCATATTTGTCTTGTTCGATACTCGGTAGTGGTTATTTTTTTTTTCAATTCTTACAACTATAATATTTTTTATGATTTTTCATGAGTCTGCGCTAGTTGTATAATAATATCGGTTATTAGAGTAACACAAACTAGGGTTAAAAGTAACTAATTAGCCGCTGTTAAGCTCGAATGTCTTCCAACAACTATTGTATTTAGTTAAAATAAATGCTTTTGATCCCGGTTTCTGTTTGTTGGCAATTATCCGAAAAACCTACAGCCACCCCGTGTGGAGCTCGATGGAGTAGGGGAGGGATTTGACTGAAATATAAAATGTAAAAGTCTCCGTACTTGTGGCAACCCCTGCAATCGCCTTCGAACCATTCCGGGAAATTCGGGTTTCGGAATAAATATGATAACTTTATCCTTGCAATAAATTAAAAACCGCCCGGGCAAAGTTTACCTTCAATTTCACGGATGCAAATTTCTTGCGGCAAAGTATAATATTATTACTTCCAGTTTCCAGCTTCCAGCTATGCGCAGCCTGGAACTTATCGCTCTCCAGCACGGGATTTAATATTCCAGGCATCCATACTTCAGAATTCCCTAAATATATGATGAATTTTTGAAAAAATAAGATCTTATGGGATACAGATGTTGGGAAGCGGATTTTCCACTCGAACCAGTGGCGTATTAAGGGTTTGAACGGCCCAAAACGATAAAAGGACGAAAACCCTTATCTATTCCTTTGGCATCAAGTACTTTTACCGGTCTCCGTGGTCGAGCAGTAAGACGCTCGAGTACGAATCCAAAGGAGGCGGGTTCAATCTTTATTTAATTAATATGTGTCATAAAACATTCAAGTCAAATAAATAATATATACGAGTATATTCGTAAAAAGCATTTACTTTGTGGCTTGCCATATTTATAAATAAAACTAATAAACTTTGTTTATAGCCACTTTATTATTCAATATTATGTCTACCGGTTTCGGAAGTACCCTTTCATCATCAGGACAATACTAAAATTTTAATTTCCATTTTAATATTGTCCTGATGATGGAAGAGTACTTCCGAAACCGGTAGACATAATACTAAATAATAAAGTGGTTATAAATAAAGTTTATTTTTTATTTATAAATAATATATAGCATATTTGAGGCACGTTCCAGAGTGGTAGATACTCTAATTAAATAGACTAACATTCAGAATCAAAACGTTGGTTGAAATGGCTTCAGCCGTGTTTGGTGACCAGATCTGAATAGCCAGGTACTTCCCAACCTTCTACTTTACCACCTCCTTCCCCTCCCCACTACCTTAAGCCTCACAACATACCTCGATTTGGGATGCCATAGTCTAAATGGCTCTAGACGGTTGGGAGCGGTTGGGACTCTTGTCAGCTAATCACGAATTGTTCAAAAGCTAAAACGGCCATAGAATCGTCGTTTGACGGGATTTATAATTCAATTGTGGCGATTTCAAACGTAAAAAAAGTTTGTAATACACCTAAATAAGAACGGCACCAGACTCTTCAAAAGCGCATAAACAATATAAACTTTTTGTAGCACAAATATAAACATATTCGTTTTGGTTTGGAAAATTTAAGTAATAACGCATTCTTCGAACATAACGTCGGATCCAATAATATACCAGGAGGGATAGCTTTGCGAAACCGTGTAGTCAGGATTGTTGATTTTTTTCCTGACTGCCACACCTTTTTACATCCATTCATAGCACATGTCGTCATAATGTTTTGTTCAAATGTACAACCACTTTTTCACAGTATTTGTTACCAACAAAAAACATAGGATATAACCAAAAAAACCGTTGAGTTAAGTCGCATAACAAAACGTAGTGGGCGGAGTCGCCGGAGACGCTGGAGACGGAAAACATGCTTATATATTGAATATTATTATGTGAGAACTTGTCTTTTCTCTTTCTCTCACACGGATTACGACGTAAAGACCCGGAGAAAGTGATTTATCGTAAATTTGTATAGATTGAATAAAAATATTAAGCTCTCTCTCTCCTTCATATTCTTTTACTCCAAGATCTCAACCTTCTGTCACTTAATATTAGTTTGCCCCTGTGTCTTTTGATGTCGGTGCGGCTGCCCGACTACGCCTGAATAGATTATTTCATTTAGTTTTATTTCTTATCTATCTAAGATTACCTCCGCTCTGATGGAGTATCCAAGGTAAAGGAGAACTTAATTAAATGGAGTCCTCGCGGAGTCTTGGTGCATACCAATATATCGGTTAAAGATATTGAATTTATCAGATCGCGGTGATAAATAAATCACGAAATATTATACCCTTTTCAGTAAGCGGTTTTATATCACAAAATGGGTTAAGTAAGGCTGTGTAATTTCACAAGGGTTATTCAATCTATACATGGATAATTGTGTGCAAAAAAATGAAAGTGTGGGCTTGGGCGTAAAAGTGAACAATCTGGAAATATTTTGCTTATCGTATGCTAATGGTGCGTTGTTGATTTCTAACAGTGCGAAAGATCTACAGTTTCTCGTGTCTAGGATGAACGAAGTATGTTTACAGAATGAGTTGATGATGAATGTAAGTAAGTCCGAGGTCATGAGGTTTAAAAGAGAGAGTACGAGAACAGCGTGCTATATAGTTGTCAATGATAAATAATTGGAGCAGGTGAATAAGTTTATTTGGGAAGTATGTTCTAGAGAGATGGAAAGGCTGATAATGATTTTGAAAGAAGAGTGAATGCAGAAAACTCCATTGATGGAGGACTGAACGCTGTTGGCGAAAAGAAGCGAAGCTAGCAGTTCACAACAGAGTGCCTATACCAAGCCTCATGTATGGCAGCGAAGCATGGGACTGTCAGAGGAAGGATAAAAGTGAACTATGAGCGTAAGTATGACCGGTCAGTAGCTGAGTGGACAAACGCGTTGGGTTCCCTCCCGGGTCCGTCGTGAGTTAATTTCATTTGCTGGCTAAGTCCTCCATCATTGCACAAGCAACATTTCCTGGTTATTACGATGGTAGTAGGAGTTTTTCAAATATTGTCTGGTTATTCGTAACTTGGGAATATTTGTCTTTCTTTTTAAAAAAAGACTAAATCTCCTAGAAATGAGATCCTTGAGGCGTATGTGTGTACAATCAAATATGACCGTGTTAAAAATGTAGATACTCGAAAATAGTGCTAAGCTGATGTGAGCGTAATGAATAGGATTAAGAAAGGGACGCTTAAATGGTTTGGGCATGTGGATTCGATGAACAAAGAAAATAGTACGAGAAGATGAAATCGAATGGTAAAAGAAGTCGGGGACGCCCGATGAAGACATGGCACGATCGAGTGAATCAAATACTCGAGTAAGGCCATGTCAAAGTTCAGAATAACAGAGGAGTATGTATAAGACAATGTATGAAAGCGAATGAAGCAAAAGTGTGTTCCAAGACAGAGTTGTACGGCAGTCCATCTTCTCTGCCTACCCGTGCGGTAAAACGGCGTGATGGTTAGTTAGTAATTTAGTTAGTTGTCCGTACAATGAAGACCAGGCTTAACTTATACCCATGTTTTCCCCGGAGATTCTGCCGCATAATGTAAGGAATAAAAACAATTCCGTGAGCAAAATTTGTTTGATCCAAGTTCGCTTTATTCTAATAACTTAACCAAAATTATGCAATAAATTTATGTACTTAGATGATTGATTGAGGGGTGGTTTGTTCACATAAAATTACCCAAGAGGTGGTGTCGTCTCATCATAATATAATCAACCTACATAGAGCTACGTAAATCGGTATTGATAAACACTTTGAATGCATTAATTCAAACCATCCAACTTCTCTTGAAAATATTCAGAGGGTAGATTGTAGTAATAAATGCGTAAATACACGAAAAAATATTGAAAATCCTTAACCTGAAAATTGTTCATACGCAAGAATATAAATTGGAGAGCTCAGAGCAATAATATACAAGAGGGAGCGCTGCTGTAGTCAGTTTTGATGAGTTTTGCCGGACTGGGGGTGGCTAGGACTAGTGTGCTAGGGTATTTATACATCCATTCATAGCACATGTCGACATAATGTTTTTGTTTATTCGTATAACCATTTTTTCACAGTATCGTTGTAAACAAAAATATAGCGTAAAACCTAAAAAAATTGTTGAGTTATGTCCATTTATGAAGCATATCAAAACGTTTGAACAGAGTCAACGGAGACGCGGGACACGAAGAACATTCTAAGAAAACTTTAAAGCGGTGTGATAATTTGGGAAATTTTGTTCTCTCTTTCTTTCTGATGGTGTACGACGTAAAAACCCTGAGAAAGTGATTTATCCCAAATTTGTATACGTTGGGTTAAAATACTGAGCTTTCTCTCCATATGTTGTAACTTCAAGATGGAGAGAGAGTTAAATATGTTGTTACCCAACCTATACAAATTAACGATAATTACTTTCTCCGGGTTTTTACGTCGTAAGCCGTGAGAGAGAAAGAAATAAGATAAGTTCGCACACAATATAACACCGCGCCCACTACGTTTTGTTATGCGACATAACAGCACAAAACTCTAAGGTTTTTTAGGTAATATCTTACATTTTTATAACAATACTGTGAAAAAGTGGTTATACAAATAAACAAAAACATTAAGTCGACATGTGCTATGAATGTTTGTATAAATCCCATAGCCCTAGCTCTAGCCACACTCCAGTCAGGAAATAAATCATCAATAATAATAATAATAATAATATTTGGATAATTTATATAGCGCCGTTTTTGTGAAAAATCACCTCAAGGGCGCTGTACAAATCTTAATTTCTACTTAGTATTAATTCCTAGTTTATATAAATATACAGCATCATACTTACCTGGCAGGTCACTTCTGGCAGGACACAATCACCTTATCATGATAACTTAAAATTTAGAATAACTTAAATTTTTATTTATTTTTTATTTTTGTTTCTTTTTTTTTAGTTCTTTATTATTATTTTTCATTTTTAGGGCATGAGGGCAAATTTAAAATAAAGTATATCGGAGGTATTTTTAATTTTTTTAATTTTTCGTAGTGAAGAACAGATAATAGTGATAATCTTCTAATGAATTTAAGGAATGAGAGTCTGAAAAGTTTTCTTGGTTCTATTGGGCTTGTTACATCTTGATTATGGATATGATTTTCTGAAAAAATGAGTTTTGAGTTTGGCTCTGAACTCTGTTGAGTTTTTTATTACTCTCAAATCATGTGGTAGTCCCTTCCAGGCTTTAGGACCTGACACTCCGAAGGCGCGCTCTCCGAACTTAGTGTCTGGTGTGCGCTTTGGTTCTTTCAACCTTCCGATGGCCGATGACATTGCCGATCTAAGAGTTCACTGTCGCGAATTGGAATCTTCAGGAATACACAATTCCGATAAATAAGCCGGAGCCATTCCGTTAATTGATTTGAAAACCATCCAGCAAAGCTTAAACTGGATTAGCCAGTGAAGACTTATTACTGGATAAGCCAGTGAAGATTTTTGAGGTGCTCTGAGATATGGGAAATATGGAAATATGGGAATATAACAATACTGACTATACTAGCGCTCCCTCCTGGTATATTATTGCTCTGAGTTTGTACGCATATAAAACTATATGTTATACTGATAAGATATAAAATATTCCAAAAGTATTATTATTTATAATACAATTCAATAAAACAAATTTCCAGAATAATGCGTAATTAGTACACTAATAATATTATATTTTTCGTTAGCCAGTAAAAGCACAATAATCCTTGTAAGTCGCAGGTTTGAATGTTATCTATTGGAATCGACGTTTTATCAACGATTTACTAAGCAAAATCTTTTTAATGATTCCTTTGAATAAAAAAGTTGACCAACATGGCCGGTTCCACGACATCTAGCGCCCTGTGCAGCAAGTACTGAGTGCCCCCCTTATATAATAATTAATTATATAATAACCTGTGGTAATACTTAAGACATAGTATTTAAAGTAATATATTTTTAGAAGGTTAACATGTTTCAATTTCAAATTAGACGGCCTCCATGGTCGAGTGCTAAGACTCTAGACTACGAATCCAAAGGTCGCGGGTTCAAACCCGGGGTGCGCAAATAACTTTTATTGAATGAATATGTCTCAACACATTTTAATTCATATACAATCATATATAGTATGTTTGCGGCACGTTTCAGAGTAGTAGATACTCTACCACCATTTAGAATCGAAACGTTGCTTGAAATGGCTTTAACCGTGTTTGATGACCAGATCTGAATAAACAGGTATTTCCCAACCTTCATCTTTCCCATCTCCTTCTCCTCTCCATTACCTTCAGCTTCACAACATACCCTTATTGGAGATGCTATAGTTTTATTAGACGGTTAAGAACAGTTGGGACTTTTGTGCGGTGTTCACTGTAAAAAATGTTAGGTAAGGTAAGGTTCTGTTAGATTAGATTAGGTACGTGGTTTTCTAAACTTCAAAGTAGCCCTTGGCGTATAGGTCTCACCACGAGAGTCGGTGCCGGCCAATACTCACACAGATGCATAGCTTACGTACAGCGTGTCGAACTGAATGAATAGGACACGCATTTACATTATCAACATAAACACTCGCTATCCCTTTTCCACTAGTGACAATAAGTAGGCGTAAACAAGACAAATGGCTCTTTCTTTATGACTCATCGTAAATACATCGCCACTAGAGCGTAAACCGATACACAATCAATCAAACGCTATGCATGTATTGTTTGCTTCAACTCTCGTCGCACTAGCTATACCTTGTGGGGATCCAGGTTGCAGACCATCAGGCATATCTAGGGAGATTTGACAAACGTTACCTTCTTGCAGGCGCCCGAGTCGGAGTTGCAGATGAGCAGCACGCTCTTGTTTTGGCGGCGGTTGAGCCAAAGGGCGGCCACCTCGGTGTCGGAGGCCCAGGTCACGGTGCCCAGGATGTGGTCCTCGGTGACCTCGTCCACGGGGGCCAGCAGGGTCACGAGCCGGCCCCCGGGGTCTGACAGCTTGCGCACCTTCAGCGATACGGTGGGGTTAGTGCGGCCGGCCTAGTGAAAAACATAAAAAAAATCTTCTGAGGTAAGTTGATCTCAATAATAATAATAATATTTGGATGATTTGTACAGCGCCGTTTATGTGAACAATCACCTCAAGGGCGCTGTAGAGATTGTATTTTCTAGTATTTAAAGAGAAAATATACAGGACATACTTACCTGGCAGGCTCCTCAGATAGACACACTTATTGACTTAAAATTATAATTTTGATTTTTTCTCCGATTTTTGGGCATTAGAGCAAATTTAAAAATGGACTTTCTGAATTTGTCGTACAGTACAGGATTTGGTTAAAATTTGTATATCTAAAGGTGATTCGTCGAGAAACAGATCACGTTGAGATTATTCTAACGAATTTAAGGATATGGATTGAAGAATAAAGCAAATATCGTCGTCGCCGGAAAGGAAAAGGGGCTGAAGCGCCATTTTGGAAAGTTTACACAAAAGCAGTTCAGTCTCAAGTCTTCAGTACCTGGTTGGATTTAAAAAAAAACATAACTCAATACTCTCACTCAGTTACCTAAAGTGACAAAAAGCTAAAAAAAAGTCCTAAACTTTAGTCGCTTGAGTTAAGCCTTCTACTAAATGGTAAATATATTTTAGATGGTTAAAGGGACATAAAAGTGTTCATAATCAAACGAGAGTCAGAGCATTCGATGCAGAAAAAAAAGCTTATCGAAACTGCATATTTAACTCATTTTTGACCAAAGTGTCGCCATAAACCGTTTTGCCTTTCCATCGACGATCTAATAAAAAAAATAATGCATCATTTATGCAATCAGTGCCTCACCTTGGGGTACTTGAGCGGCCAGAGTTTGGGGTACTGATCTTCGATGGATCCAGGAAGACCATAGGTGACGTAGACAACCTCGTCCACTTGGGTGTCGTTGAAGGAAGCCAGAGCCATCCTGTCTTGGGCGGGCGAGAGCCACATGGCCGACCCGGACCCGAATACCTCCTCTGAAAACACATGTACAATTAATATTGTAACTAACTAACTACCCATCACGCCGTTTCCCCGCAGAGAGGATGGACCGCCATACAACTCTGTCTTGGCAGATACTCCTTGCTTCATTCCCATTTATACATCGTCTCTAAACACTCTTCTGTTATTCTGACTATTGACATGGCCCGACTCAAGTATTTCATTCTCTTGATCCTGCCATGTCTTCCTCGGGCCTCCCCGACTCCTTGTTCCATTCACTTTCGCATCATATATTCTTTTCACACTCCTTTATTCGTTCATTCGTTCTACATTTGACTGCCTGCGTGGTCTCGAATTTTTATTCAATTAATTCATATAAAATTATATATAGCATTTTAGCGGCACGTCCAAGGTCGCTCTGGTGAAAGACCACCATTCAGAATCGAAACGTTCCTTGAAATGGCTCGAGGCATGTTTGATGACCAGATCTGAATAGCCAGGTACTTCTCAATCTAATTCTTCCTCATCTCTTTCTCCTCTCCACTACCTTCAGCCTCACAGCAAACCCCAATTGGGGTTCCCATAAACCCACCGGCTCTAGACGGTCGGGAGCAGTTGGGACTCTTGTGCGGTATTTGCAATGTATATATTTTTTAATCATGATCAAACCATCTAAGCGTCAGTTTCTTAATCCTATTCATCGCGCTTCATTTGCGTTCCTTCCGGATGTCCACAATTTAACACGGTCATATATTGCATGTGATTACTTAATACATAAGTTCCATTCGCTTTTTATAATATTTTTTATATCATACCATTTTCACCACAAGTTCGTGACATCTCCAAGGCAAGTGAAGGAAAAACAACATTAAAATTAAAATCAGTATTTAACGCAACACATTACAATATTTATAGAATTTCAAGATGATTCTGTTTTTACCGAAATTAGTAATTAAACAGTGAACTAAAATCATATACATCTTGAGGGTTTGCTACAACAATGGCTATAGGCAACTTTTGCAAATTCCAAGATTCTGCAGTGCCTCTACAATGTTCACCGATGGGAGGGTGCACTCCCCCCCTTACTTCGCCACGGACTGTTTGGCTAAGTCTATTATATGAGTAAAAAGAATTTTATGCCCGTGTTAATTATAATTTTCCCGACGAACCAAGGATATGGGTTTCATATAATACAAAAAGACTCAAATCATTTCAGAATGCATCGCTCTAATATATAACCAAAAGATCGGTCGGCTTTCATGATCGCCTCACACCAATGAAGCTCGAAGTACAATTATTTGATTTATTGTATGAAGTGGCGAGAGAACAAAACTTTCCTCGAAAGTAATTTATTGCTTTATTTCGGGGTTTCCACACCCATTCTTATACCCGATATCCCTTCAGCGGTGGACCTCAAATTTACGCTAAAACAAAAACCACCGCAGAAACATTTTATGTACCTCATTGTGTGGCGCGGAGAAGAAGGAATACAAAAAATAAGAGTATTCATGTAAATAAATAAAAAATAACCGCATTGAGACGAGAGTAAATGTCCCGAAAGAATCCAGTTTAATCTTTGCTGGATGGTATTCAAATCAATCAACGAAATGGCTCCGCCTTATTTATCGGAATTATGTATTCCTGAAGATTCCAATTCGCGACCGTTAACAAGGAGATCGGCAATGTCATCGGCTATCGGAAGGTTGAAGTAACCAAAGCGCATACCAGACACTAAGTTCGGAGAGCGCGCCTTCGGAGTGTCTGATCCTAAAGCTTGGAATGGATTACCACATGATCTGAGAGTAATAAAAGACTCGACAGAGTTCAGATCCAAACTTAAGAATTTTTTTTTTTTTAGAAAATATTATCCACAATCAAGATATGTAATAAGCCCAATAGATTTTTTGTTCAAACCAAGAAAACTTTTCAGACTCTCATTCCTAAAATTCTTTAGAACATTTTCATAATTATCTGTTCTTCACTACGAAAATTTTTAAAATATCTTTGAAATACTATATTTTTAATTTGATCTCATGCCCTAAAAATAAAAATAAAATTTAAAAAATAAAATGCAAAAATCAGCAACATTTGAAGTTATAATGATATAGTGATTGTGTCCTGCCCAAAGTGACCTGCCAGGTAAGTATGTTGCCGTATATTTATATAAACTGGGAATTAATATTGAGTAGAAATTAAGATTTGCACAGCGCCCTTGAGGTGATTTTTCACAAAAACGGCGCTAAACAAATCATCCAAATATTATTATTATTTACTAAAGCATCCAGGAGTTGTTTTCTAGCCAATTACAGCAAACACAAAAGGTTTCAGTGTCGCCCCGGCAACCAATGCAATGGACAACTTTTGGTTGACCTAGATACGCTGGATGAAAAGGAGTGCTGGGAGCAAAGAGCGAAAAATCGGCGGAGGGGAATTTATAATATCATTATTATGAAAGCTATGGATAAGTCATGCATACTAAACTTTCTTTTAATACATTATCAGAATGAATTACTGACAATTTAATATTTTCTTATATCTAAATAAATATCAGCATGTGATTGTATCAGTTTCCTTTAAATTTGCATAGCAAGAAAATGAACATTACCATTAGTAAAAAAAAACGATTTGACTTTTCAGCGTATTCTGGTACAAAATTTAAAAATACGCAACCTGCCCAAATCTCTTAAATACAATAATAGTTTTAAAGATTTTTTTTTTCATTTAAATTAATTTCTTGTAAAGCCTTAAAACCATTTATTCCTCCCGATTTTCACCATTTCGATAGCCTTCCCCACGATTAGAAGGTACATTAAAATTTAAGATGCACATTTTGTTATAACTGAAGACACCACGGCAAGAACCTGTTAACTAACATTTTTGTCCAAAATGAGTTAGTATTCTCACTAAACTAATTCTGGTACGCTCTATTCAATGAACATACTTCAGATCAAACATGTTTACTGCAAATTTTGGTATAACTTTAATGGAAAAAATCATGTTATCTACAATAACAACATCGTATTGCAGACACGTATCGAAATGCTAAATAACATATTAAATTTTGTATGTTAGCTATAACATTCTTGAAAAACAGTTGGTGGATTTGTAATGGTACACACTTTTTTTTAACAAAATGCAAAAAAACTGAATATCTCAAAAATAACTCGACAGTTAGTTGACAGCTTCTTGCCGTGGGGTCTTCAGCTGTCAAATTATGTGGCATGTTATAATTTTTATTACGATAAAAAATCTGATTTTTAGACAGTATTTCGTGTCCCCTGTGAAATTTGTACTGTGTGGAATACAAGGTATTGTTTTGTCGTGATCGATATTATTTTCAAAAACAAATTAAATAAATTTCACGCCTACGAGGCGGTACTCTGGTATTATGATATTCCTAATGTATTCAGTGATCATTCGATCGAAAATGGTGATTTTAGATTTTTGATGCAAATGGGATCGTATATTTATAAGCTAATTACAATAGATGTTCCGGTCGATTGTGATCGGTTATATGCCGTCTCATCTGAATATCAATACAGGGTGTTTAGTATTCGGGGTCGCATCCGCTGTAAATGATTAAACTCCGTGAACACACTATTATAGTATAATCATTTCGATATAGCTTTCACACTAATATTGAATAAGCGCTTTTGTAAAAGAATCATCACACAAGAGTGTCATTTATTATGATATTTTGGAGTTTGCCACCGTTTTCACTAATCATAATTGAGCGGACGCTCATTTTAGTTAAATCTTACACTGAGCTGCACATCAATAAAAAAAGTGTTAAAAAAATATCTTGCATTTTTTGAAAACCCTTCCTAGCTAGCTATCTTAACCCAACCGTTCCGAGGCGGGGGTTCTAATATAACCCCGAACGAGAGTTTTGTGCGATATCTTATATAAAGATTACCGAAATATCATGAATGCACTTCTTTCTAAGTATTAACGATTGACTAATTGCCTAATATTATGTCATAAAAACACTTTAATAAATAATATCGAATAAGAATACGTCAAACGTTTTGATTCCGAATGGTGGTCTTTCACCAGGACGGTACTAAGAGTATCGACCAATCTGGAATGTGCCGCAAATATACTATTAAATTTGAAATAATACACAATGATTTTAATAATACCAAATTTTTAACTTCATTCCACTATTTTTTTTATTCAAGACCTGACCGGTTTTACCTTCTGACGGGCATCTTCAGACTGGTACAATTTTATTAGTATTCGGAATGGACGCTTATTGAGTCTTACAATGAACAACTGTATTATATTTATTATCATATTGTTTCAATTTATTTTCACACCCCGATATTTGAACCCGCGACATCTGGATTTGTAGTCGAGCGTCTTAACCATTCGACCATGGAGGCCGTCCGTGGATAATCATTGAGATAAGGGATGTTTATTATAATTCTTGGAAGTCTTGCAATTATTGTACTGATTTTTGTATCCAGGCTTCTGCCAAAATGCTACAGGAAGTGGTTTTGTAGTAGGGACGGTTGATATCAGAATCGGATGTCACTGGGGTTCCAGTTACCGGTTACCGGTAACCGGTACCGGGAACCGGTTATTTAACCAGTTATTTTTGAACCGGTTCCTGGTGCCAGAAAGTAAAGATGGTCGATATCAGAATTGGGTATACATGCGGTTGCAGTTACCGGTGACCGGCGAGGAACCAGTTTTTATCCAGTTGCATTTGGAACCGGTTCCTGGTGCCAGGAAAGTTCCTCCAAGAAAATTATTTAATTATATAGGGTTGCTAGATATTTGCTCTGAAAACGAAAAGAACTGGAACTGGTTCCTCGCCAAAAAAAAATCATGGGAGGGGTGGGAGGGGGGTTGCTAGCAGTTTCCAAAAGCGAATGGATAAAGGATATTTTTGTTTGCGAAGATTAGGAACCGGTTCCAAAAATAACCGGTTCCAGTGACCGGCTTGGAACCGGTTCCTTTTAACCGGTACAAGAATATCGACCATCTCTACTTTGCAGGTAGTTTTTTTCTATAATAAAATATTTAAAAAATAAATAAAAACCTTCATAAACCCAGTCGGGCACTCCGTTGTAGATGATGCCGGGCACTCCGTCGTCCGTGATCCTGACGGGGTCGGCGTTCATCTCGCTCTTGTAGTACACGTCGTTGTCCAGCACGTAGGCCACGGAGTTGCCCGCGCCCGTGAAGGCGCAGTACTGCAGTCGCTTGTGCTCGGCGATCTGAAGGATCTCACTGAAAGTAAACGGATCCAATTAATATTGGTCAGTAGTTGTTTAACCTCTAGTGTGCCGGAGGGTCCTATAGGACCCGGGTTTTCATCATTATATTTTCGGAAGTTTTATCTTTTAAAACCTAAAATGAACCACTATCGCTCGTCAACAAAATAATCAATCCATAGAGATATTTTGCATTGTGTTAAGTTTGGTACAAGTCAGGAGATAAATATTTGAAGCTTGCTTACGGCAGAAAAAAACGAATTTTCAAAGTGACATTTCTGTTTGTATTTACAGGAAAATCTCATGAAAATTTATTTTTATTTGGAAAGAAACGTATTCAAACTCTCAAAATACAATAAAACGACAGTATAATCTTTACATTTCTTAAACAAACTTTTTTTTTGTGACGTGAGGGAGAAAAAACCACTTCTCGAAATAAAAGTATTTATTAGAAAACTAGTAGAAAAACCACTTATCCATTACCATGCAATTTGAAAACATACATAGACACATTATCTGAGAAGATAGCATAATTGACAAAACATCATTTTGTAAAACACAAGTGAGTTATTACGAAATTACAGTCAGCAAGGTACGACGGAAGTTGTATCTCGCAGGAATTCAGCAGGTTAAGTGAAGTATTTTTTACAGGTATGTCAAAGGACCCTGCTCGGAGGAACTACCAACATCATTTACCTGTAAATTTTATTTTTATTTTTTGCACTAACTCCACGCAGGAAGCTTTAAGGGAAATATTTTCCCTTCGTCTTTGCCCATGTCATCTTTGGGGATGTTATGTGGAGGCTCTTTTTGAGGAAAGCAAGGAATGAACCTGGATCTTGAAGAGGCCCATGTTGTATGAGGGAGAAAATACAGAGACCGGCAAATCATTTCACAGCCAAGCTGTAGAACACAAGAACGAGTCTAAGAAGCCACTCGTTCTCATGTATCGAATGTTAACCGTGTATAAATGATAGGCGCGCGTTTTGGCGAGTTTCCAGACGATGCACCGGTGCCGAAGGGATCATTGATGCTAGTTCCTCAGAGCATCTTCCACTGAAATACTGGTAAACCAAAGATAACATTCCCATCTGACGTCTCTGCTCTAATTGATCTGATTGCAATCCTTTTGTTAAGATAGGAGAATCAACCAAACGGAGCGCCCGTTTTCGCACAGAGTCTAGGGTTTTTTCAGTTATTTGTAGGTTCCAGACCAGAGGTGGCTGCCAAATTCAACAGTGGGGCGCACTTGCGATTTGTATAAAGTCAGCAGTTGTGTACTATTGAAGTATTTTCGGACCCTGTACAGTACGCCCAACTTCTGAGAGGCTGATTTTACTCTGATGGGGCCCCATGATTTACACCGAGCATCTTGTTGAAGGCTTGTTGAGAAGATTGCTTCCGTTGAAAGAAATTGAGTTGTCATTAAGATCCCTTTTAGTCGTAATCAGACATGATTGGGTCTTTGAAACGTTAAATTCGACATTGGAGCACCAAAAAACTTGACGTGCCATTTAGTATGACATTTTAATTTTAGGTTTTAAATTTTATTTAATAATAATTTTTTTTTTTAAACAATTTTTTAGTTAATATATATATATATATAATATATAGTATAACATCACTAGAAGGCTGAGTCTGTGTTCAGTGGGTTATGGTGTTTTGACACTTTGTGATAATTATTGCTTATCTTAAAATTATTGGTTACTAATGGTAATTTGCCCCATTGGCAACTGATTTACAACCACAAAAGGCAACACTATTCAAAGATTTATGATTATTCCGAAACAGTAATAAATCACTAAACTTTCAACATATTTGGCACAATCCTCAAAAGAGTGCGCTTTTGCAAAAATGATGCAGCGAAATTTCAACTTTCTGTTGCAAAAAAAACCTGCTGCATAAAGGTCAAGTTTTTTCATCGCAGTTGGTTTAGCCAAATTTATTTTTAGACAAAACTTCTTTAAACTTCGTTCTTACGTTTAAAACTAACTAGGAAACATTTCTAAGCTAAAATCAACTAACCATCACGCCGTTTCGCCGCAGTGGTAGGCAGGATGGACCGCCATATAACTCTGTTTTGGCACACACTCCTTGTTTCATTCACATTAATACACCGTCTCATACATATCATTCTGTTATTTCGACTCTTGACATGACCCGACTCAACTATTTAATTCACTCTTCACATTCGTGCCATGTCTTCCTCGGGCTTCCCCGACGTCTTCTACTATTCACTTTCGCGTTATATATTTTTCTCACCCTCCAATCTTCGTTCCTACGCTTTGCATGTCCAAACCAACTAAGGGTCCATTTTTTAATCCTGTTCATTACGTTTACATCAGTCTTGCATTCTTTCCGGATATACACATTTAACACGGTAATACATGGTTTTACTGCACATACGCCGCAGGATCTCATTTCTACAGCATTCAGTCTACTTTCATCTTTCCTCTGCCAATTCCATGCCTCACTGGCATACATCAGGGTAGGTATACGCACTCCATTGTGGACTACTTGTTCGCTTCTTTGAACATTCTTTTTATTTGCGCCAACAGCGTTCAATCGTTCATTAATGGAGTTTCCTAAAATTACCCTTCTTTCAATATCCTCATCGGCTTTTTGAATCATTTTTAACAGTTCAAAATAATGGTTTTAGATTATGCAACCACTAAAAGGTGAAGCAATCCGGCCTAAGAGCTTAAGATAATAAATGCATCGCATTGACAAGGTTTTTGTTTCATTATTGTTTCCTAACTAACCAATCATCTGCTCGTTTCTCCGCAGGGGTAGGCAGAGAGGACGGACCGCCACACAACCCTGTCTTGACACACATTCCTTGCATCGTTCACATTCGTACATCGTCTATATTCTTATTCTTTCTGTTCCTATTGCCTCTCACTCTGTCATCCCTTATTCCTATAAGTGGGAGTGGTGCGGTGAACAAAGTTATAAAAGTATAAGCTAGAAGAAGTGTTTCATGTGCATAGTTGTAGATAAATTTAATGTAAAACGACATATTTGGAACGTGCAGCCGCATTCAGACGAGAGTAAAAAGATTCGCCGCAAAGACTCTTTGACGTGGAAATTGGCGCTCTGCCAGACGCCTTGTCTGCAAACGCGCTCAAAATTACACATTTAATAAATAATAAAAATTATTGAAAGCAAACTATTCTCAGTATGTACATGAATTATCATTTTCGCAACGCGCGCCCCAATGTTCTGACCCTGACCCAGAAATATATGCAATACTCGTGCCTTCACTGAATTAAATTGTTCTCTCCGGAAATAATGAAAATCGTTTAATCAAATATTGCTCTTTAATGAGTCTAGTACTGCAATGCCCAGGACACGGGCGACACAGCTATGAATTAGATAAGCTTGTAAATCTAGGATATCATGTTGTAACGGCGTGAAACAGGTGCTTCATGAAATGATCTACGGCCTTAATATAACGTTCTAACGTTCCACTGAGGTAACTTACACTTACTAACAGGCTGAACAATACATCTACGTTGTATAATATATATGTACATCTACCGCAATTTATCCACATTGTGTAGGGTACAGGAATACAGCGGTAGATATAGTGAAGATTCACGCAACTGTTCAAAGTAAATTCAAATCATTGTTTTTAGACGGGGTGCTTAAAACCAACATAACAAATTAAATTTGTAGAATTATCGATTGGTACCTACGCTAGAAAATGTAATGCATGGTTACTAACTAACTAACTAACCATCACGCCGTTTCCCCATAGGGGTAGGCAGAGGGGACAGACCGCCATATAACTCTGTCTTGGCACACACTCCTTGCTTAATTCACATTCATACATCGTCTCATACATACTCTTCTGTTATTCGGACTTCACATGACCCGATTCAAGTATTTGATTGTATTGATCTTGCCATTTTTTCCTCGAGAGTCCTCGACTTCTTCTTCTTCCATTCACTTTCGCATCATATATTCTTTTCACACTCCTTTCTTCGTTCATTCGCTCTACATGCCCAAACCATCTAAGCGTCCCTTTCTTAATCCTATTCATTACGCTCACATCAGCCTTGCATTCGTTCCGGATATCCACATTTTTGGTACGGTCATACACAGTTTTATGCACATACGTCTCAGGGATCTCATTTCCACAGCATTCAGTCTACTTTCATCCTTCCTCGGCCAGTTTCAAGCCTCACTTCCATACATCAGGGTTGGTATAAGCACTTCTTTGTGGACTACTAGTTTCGCTTCTTTGGACAATTTCTTATTTGCGCCAACAGTGTTTATACCTCCATTATTGAGTTTCCTACATTCTCCCTTTTTTTTAGCCTTTCCATCTCTCGTAAACACACTTACTAAATACACAAACTCATCCACTTGCTCCAAGTATTCATCATTCACAACTATATTGCACGCTGTTTGTGTACTCTCTCTTTCATACACCATGACTTTGGACTTACTTACATTCATCATTAACTCATTCTGCATACATACTTAGTTCATCCTAGACACGAGAAACTGTAGATCTTTCATACTGTCAGCAATCAGCACCGCATCATCCCCATACAATAAGCATCATACTTCCAGATTGTTCATTTTCGCGCCCAAGCCCACACCTTTCAATTCTTGCATACAATTATCCATGTACAAATTGAACAACCACGGTGGTATAGTTTTAATTTTGGTGTGACAGCTGTTTCAGCATTCAGGGTCACTATCAAAATGTTTGATAATGGCGTTGAACACCGAAACAATAAAAAATACATACTCGTATATCGATGTTATTTTATATTTCAACTGCCCATTCTGATATTTATTAAATCTTTTGTTAAATCCCACTATCCATATATTGTGATTATTTCAATGAATTTCTATGAAATTCAAATTAAGAATTATATAAACGTCTTAAATGTCACTTTTTCACTATGTTGACAATTTATCAAACTTCTTTCTTGGTTAGCCGGTTTTTAGCCTGATGATTGGATTTCCTAAATTGGGTGTCCGTACTGGCGTAAGTTGAGTAAATATTGCGTTGGGGATAGCGTAACTATGCAATTGAGCATGGCTTAGACAAAATCTCGGCCTAACGGTTGCTATGTTAGATTGGGAAGCAGTTTGTAACTAGCGCCTGGTTGGTAGGCAAACTGAGCAACGCAAGAGTTGACCCGATAAGACATAAGCTTCATAATGAGGAATTTGAGTCCATTTTTTTTAGTTTTATTTTTATCAATATCCACCTTCAAACTTAAATACCAGTAATTTTTATAATTTTTTTTTAAGTTCGTTTAAGTAGTTATCGACAGTATCTCAGACGTAAGGAGCGGGGGGTTGCGTGACGTCTTCCGTACCGTAAAAGGCCATTACACGGTATTTATCTTTGACATCGCAAACTGTCGTTATCCAGCTGTCAGTCGCGTATTTTGTTAGTTTGTGTTTTTTTTCAATTTTACCGCTTTTAATTTAACAAAACCTTATAAAATGTCAGGAGATAAAACGTATTACTTTTGGATCGTACTGATGTGTAAAAATACAAACATTACTGCAATTTATCATCATTCCAAGAAATGAAGTTTTACGAAAAAAATGGTTTAAAGCCATGAAGGCGGAATTACATCTAACGTAAACGGTAATAATACTAATAATAATAATTGGCTGACTTATGTAGCGCCGTTTTCGTGACAGAACTATCACCTCAAGTGCGCTTTACAGCATTATTAACATAATATAAAAACTTAGACTTATTATTAACTAATAACTAGTGACTTACAACTAACATATTTACATTAACACATATATACGAGTGTATAATGGTTGTTGCCCGTGCTGTCAGACCTAGGGTAGAAAAAAAATGATGTAAGTAATAGTTAACTATATATATAAACTATGTATAGCACTCGGACTGAGTGATCAAAACTCTAGTATTTGTCGTAGGAGTTCGTTCGACTAATCATGAAGCGTTTCTATTTTTTTTTTTTTTTACATGAATACCGCACAAGAGTCTCAACTGCTCCCAACCGTCTACTCATCCCCAAATTGGGTATGTTGTGAGGCTGAAGGTAGTGGGGAGGGGAAGGAGATCGGGAAGAGGAAGGTTGGGAAGTACCTGGCTATTCAGATCTGGTCACCAAACACGGCTTAAGCCATTTCAAGCAACGTTTCGATTCTGAATGGTGGTCTTTCACCAGGGCGATACTTAGAGTATCTACCACTCTGGAACGTGCCGTAAATATACTTGTTATTATTTTATATGAATTAAATGTGTTATGACACATATTAATTAAATAAAAGTTATTGGCGCACGCCGGGTTTGAACCGCGACCTTTGGATTCGTAGTCCGTCAATGGCAATTTTTGGCGTTTTAACCAATTTTAAAGAAGCATTTATTGATTATATATATATTTATATATATATATATATATATATATATATATATATATATATATATATATATTATAAAATTCTGAGAATCGATGATTTTTCGATCTACATGCACATACGCGTATTTTTTTAAAGTTACAATATTTTTCACTCAACTTCCTTATTCCATTGACGAAGAAACAAACATTCATGTAAACATTATTAATACATCGCGTGCTTCGAACAATTATTGTTTGCAGCGTTTATTGCTTTCACCCTAAATTATGATATGATCAATCGTGATTATTTCTATTTAAAATATTTTTCCAATACTTTTCAACTAGGCGTTGAACCTTAAGGTGAACCACTGCTCGAAAATTAATATTTTGTGACGGAAATAAATTAAATGGAAAGAAGAAAAGTTAAAAGGGAGGTTAGGGAAAATATAGTAGTTTGATTAAAGCCATTTTAAGCAGCATTTAAATTTTGAATGATTTAAAAAAAGATTTTTAAAAATTTTAATGCTGATTCTTTTCTCATCTGGTACGGTACCGAATATATTACTCAATCGGGAACGAATAACAATATAATGAACTTTTTTTTTTTACGTGAATACCGCACAAGAGTCTCAACTGCTCCCAACCGTCTAGAGCCAGTGACACTATGGCATCCCCAAATAGGGTATGTTGTGAGGCTGAAGGTAGTGGGGAGGGGAAGGAGATAGGGAAGAGGAAGGTTAGAAAGTACCTGGATATTCAGATCTGGTCACCAAATACGGCTTAAGCCATTTCAAGCAACGTTTCAATTCTGAATGGTGGTCTTTCACCAGGCCGATACTTGAAGTTTCTACCACTCTGGAACGTGCCGCAAATATACTATGTTTTATTTGATATCAATAAAATGTGTTATGACACATATTAATTAAATAAAATTTATTTACGCCCGCCGGGTTCGAACCCGCGACTTCTGGATTCGTAGTCGAGCGTCTTACCACTCGACCATGCAGGCCGTTTGACTAGTTTTCTGACTATGCACCGGTTCCGAAGGGATCAATGACTTATATAATAGTTCAATGTTAATATAATTCAAATATAATTTATGAAGCTGATCGTGACAATACATAAATAATTGATCTTGGTTCATTGATATTGTAACTGTAATGTTTATTTATTTTTTACCAAGTAATATATTTTTTATTGTGGGTTGGTGGTTAAACGGATGTGTTTATTCTGGTAGATTTTAATGTATGTAAGTAGTAGGTACTTTCACGTAGCATTACACATTGATATTCGTAGTATGGAGTATCTAACAAGCGTAGTTTGAGCAATTTCGTAGGACAAACTTGTGGTAATAAATTAAGCGGCTTGGTTTAGAATTTCGGATAACATGAAGTTCGCCAGCTCCGAACCGAAAATCAAACTACCTGATTTTTAGGAGTCTAGTAAGTTAAGCGGAATTCAGGTATACGCGAATTTGTTTTATAAAAATGGAAAAGGTACAATTATTTATGTACGTGATTGTGACGAGGAAAAGTTTTGTCATAGTTAATTCCGCACAAGAGTCCCAACTGCTCCCAACCGTCTAGAGCCAGTGAGACTATGACATCCCAATCAATCGAAGCGCTTCGGATTTATCGTCAGTATCTTTTTTGCGTCAGTGAAACTGCTTTTAAACTAAGAGCTTTATTTCTGCTTGCTTAAATACTGTATAGTATGTATCTATCTTGTTTAGTTTTAAAATCATAGAAATTGTTTATCTTTTTCATCACAAAATTATTAAAAATTATTTTTTAATAATTAATAATTAATAAAAATATTATTTAGTGATAAAAAAATGGTTTTTGATAAAAAAAAATCTGCGATGTTAGTATTTTTACACTTCAAAATAATTATTTAACTAAATAAGTAGTTAAATATCACAAGGGTGGGCAGAAGGATATACTGCCACACAAATTTGTCTTGGCACATACTCCTTGATTGATATTCATACCATATCAATAAGTTTTCTTGCGGAACAATATCGGCACTGAGCGGAACCGGACGTTGGTGTGAATCAGGCCTAATGCGGACGTCCGGTCGACGTGGGCAACTCAATCACGGAGACCCTGACCTTGGATTGATTGGATATATTTTTTAAAGGCTACTCCTACTAAAGAAGCCACATAAAAATCCTAAGCTTGTGTCGCTTGAGTTAAACCTTCTTCCAATGGTATTATACATATTCTTTAGATGGCTGAAAGGCCACAAAAATCTTCAAAATCAAACGAGAGTCAGAGCATTTGATGCAGAAAAAAAACCTGATCAAAACTGGATGTTTAACTCATTTTTTAACAAAGTGTCTCTTAAGCCCTTTTGCCTTTACAGCGTGGATGTATTATTTAAATTTATCAGAATATAATTATATAGAATAATATGGCGAGATGGCAGAGTGGATAAAGTGCGCGGAAGAAGGTAAGTATGAACTGCAGAAAATGTCATATTAACTGCGCTAGAAACCGGATAATTACAATCGTTTCGTTACACGGTATGACAATAATTTTATTGCCAATTGAAAGGAAAACCACTGAACGCGAAAACTACTAAATCATCGATTAAATATGAACTTTAACAATTATAATAAGTAAGCATCCGATAAAATAAATTAACGAGATGTTTCAATTATTTCCACGATTCCGCTTGAGTGCTATCGCGTGGAGTTTTAATCCCCGTCCATACCGGTTGCACTTTCTTGAAAATGTGATGTTTTTATCGACTAATAATAACTGTGTTAAAAGGTTTGTAAACGGGTTTTTATCCGCTCCGACGTGAACATAGTGGTACCGAAACCGGTTGGCATGTTCATTTGAACAGTGACAGGAAGTTATGATGACGTTCATTCACTAACCTAATAAGTAACTTGATTTACTATGTATTTAACTAATACATGACAACGAATGCTTTAAATTTCTTAATAAACACTTTTTTAGTGCGCCCCACGTTTGAATTTGGCAGTCACCTCTGGTTTGGAGCCCCTAAATACCTGAAAAACCTTGACTGTGCAGAAACGGGTGATCCATTTGATAGTTTTTGCTATCTTAACAAACGGATTTCAATCTTTGGAGCACAAGCGGCAGGTGAAAAATGCTGTCCTTGTTCTACCGGTATTGCAATGGAAGATGCTCCGAAGAATTTGCGTCATTGATCGCTTCGGCACCGGTTCATAATCGGTAAATTCATCAAATGAACGCCATTAGAACGGGTCGCTTTTACGACTCATTCTTATGTTCAACACCTCAGCTGTGGAACGATTTGCTATGGGCCTCTTCAAGACTCAGGTTCACTCCTTAATTTCCTTAAAAAGACCCTCCACACAGCATCCTCAAAGACGGCATGGGCCCTGAGGGAAATAATTTCCCTAAGGGCCTCCTGTGTGGAGTAAATATAAAAAAAGATACTCTAACTCTTTATCGGTGACCTAAAACATATAATCTACTATTTACCTGGTATTTACACTGTAGAGGAACTATCAATTGTCTTATCAAAGTTTAGCCAAATTATTCTGAACCTGTTTAAAAATGTAAGCAATTATTTATAGCCTACATTAGAGCTGATTAGAAAAATACTGATAAAACCCATTATTTCGGGTGTTACACTTTGCGTCAACTATTATTTAATCGCACAACTACTTCAAAAAGTGAGATTGTATTTTTAACGATTTTACAAGTCTATATGATAACCACGACGGTGAAAATCTCGACAAGAACCTACCCAAGGCTCTTATATCACTCCTTGAGGCCCAATTTTCTATTTGTTTGAGACACTCATCCTTTCTAAGCATCCTTGCTTTCGCTCCTAGATTCGTCATATTTACCTCCTTGACTTTTTGATATTTATTCATCCATTCGTCTTTTTACACACATTTTTTCCATCTTAGCTCACAAGCATAAAATAACTCGTCCACCGCCATTGATTTCGAGTGAATTTAAAACCTTTGTACATAGTATTGGAAGATTGTTAAGGTAGTGTTCCTCTGCTACTTTCACGAACGTATTGCCTAGTTCTACAAACACATGGCCTGGAAAAACCTTAATAACTTACAAAAGTTCCTGGTACCAGTCAAAGAACTCGCTTGAAAGATCCCATATCAGATAGATCCATCCTATAAAAAGTGTATCTATAACAACTCATTGTCAATAAAACGTGGCAAGAATGACGAAGGAGTATTTGGAGATCTTAAGCGGATGGCTGGATGGTGTGAAGGAAAACACCGCAGCCCTAAGCATAAGGAGTCGAAAGGAATCAGCAAGATACCAGTTAGTTAAAACAGTAAAAATATTTTTTTTAAAGTAGGCTAAGATGCGGTCAAAACTATTCAAGGGTTGCTCCTGTTGGATTATTTTATAGGTTCTGACCTTAATTTTTTTTTCACCCCAAGTCTCTATCTATCCAATTGTTTCCTATTCAACAACACCATGTTCGAAATAATTGACATTCAAACAGAATAGTTTGATGTTAAAAAACGTTTTGTGTTGGCTCGTCCGTTTCGCTTGTTCGTCGATTTTGTTGTTTTGATCTCCAAATAATATAAAATAAATGTTGTGTTTTGTAAATAAGAAGACTTAAGTCAGTGTGGTGTATTCGCTTCGTTCATAATACAACTTGTAAAAAGATTTCAAGAAATTGAAACTTCATTGGTGAGTGAATGGTTTCCCGTTTTCCTTCATTCCATAATCTTTCCACGAGATACAATTAGACACTTCCATTAAGTGGTATAATTTATCATTTACAGTCCACTGTTTTCAAAATTCATCTGAATCTGAAATCACATTCGGTGGTTCATCGCATTCACACAGAGAAAGTAATTTGTGTCACACGGAATATACACGTCAAAAATATTCTATGTGCTCTCTGCAGTACGTCGGGGTTCTAATTTAGGTCCGCTCTTCTTCTCTATATTTATAAATGATATTTCAGAAGTTATTCTGCATTCAAGATCTCTTCTTTTCGCGGATGACCTAAAAATATTCATTGAAATACAAACTTTAGAAGATTGCAATCGACTCCAGTCAGACATTAATAGAATTGTTGACTGGAGTAAAAGAAATCGGATTGAGTTCAATATTTCTAAATGTTTCATTTTGTCTTTCACAAGGGCGTATCATACTTGGTTTTACCGGTATACTATGAACGACCAAAGTTTAAAACGTGTTTCCACTATAAAGGATCTTGGGATCATGTTTGATAGTAGGCTAACATTTCATGCTCATATCGAAATGACCCGTGGCACTTCATTTAAAATGTTGGGTTTCGTTATACGTACTGCGAAAAACTTTAGAGACAACCGGGTTCTCAGAATATTTTTTAATTCCTTGGTAAGAAACAGGCTGGAGAGTGGATCAGTGATTTGGAGTCCGCACGAGGAGAAGTACTCCCTCATGTTGGAGAGGGTTCAGAAGAAATTTCTGAGATTTCTCTACTTGAGGGAGTACGGTTACTACCCGTGGCTCTATCCGACTGAGTTTCTCTTGGGTATGCTGGGAACAAACCATCTACGGGTCAGAAGGGATGTGTACATCGTCACCCATTTCTTCAAATTGATACGTGGATGTTTCGGAAACTTAGCTATCATGGAGAGCATTAACTTTTATGTTCCCGATGGTTATCGCCGTTATCGACAGCATAGATTGTTTTATCTCCCGGCCTGCAGGACTAACTTCCCAATGGTCATGCCGGTGGGGAGGGCACTCTTGCTGTTGAATCGAATCGCTTCGGATATCGATATTTTTTGCATCAGCGAAACTGTATTTAAACAGCAAGTTTTATTGCTGCTTGCTTAACTTGTATTTACTATATATCTATTCTGTTTAGTCATAAAATCTTGTCTTATATTGCATATTATATGCAGTGTACTCTGTTTTTTGTTTACTCCATATAATTTTTTTTCAACATATCTTTAATAACGCCTTAAAATTTTATTTTGTAATGTTATTAAAATGAATAAAAGAAATTGAATTGAATTGAATCGCAATTTCAAATCTAAAAGCACCGTTGATGGATGGACAGGTGTTTCCATAATCGCAACAACAAAAAATCGCATAGCTGGAGGAAAATAATCCATGGAGAATGTGACACTATTTAGGATTGACATCAAGAATCACATCACGGAAACAAGTTTTCAGAGAACAATATGTGTATAGGCCTCAGAGCAATAATATTTATTTATTATTTATTTATTTATTTATTTATAAATTAACGGACTAAAGTCCAATTACAAAAAATACATATAAAAACACGAAATATAAAAAAAAGAGTAACAGAGAAGAAATAGCATATAAATTGGAGATAAATGAAGCGATGACAAAAAATAAGGCAAAATAAACATAAGAGAGAACATTCAAGCCATGGTCTTAGTCAAAGTTTTGGTAGAGTCGTAAAGAATGACGAAAATCATTTAGACTGCTACCAAAAATTTCAAGACCATGGCTTGAGTTAACAAGTCTTGACATTCTGGACATTGGAGAATTATACCCGTAATTAGTATTGTGATGATTGAGGAACAGCAATTATTTTTTTCTGAGTCTACGGCAAGGAATGTTGAACTGGATAAGTTGCAACAGAGAAGGTGAGTCAATAAAACAATTAATAATTTTGTAAATGAAAATTAAATCGAAGTCTTTCCTGCGCTTTTCTAATGAAGACATTTTCAATAATTGTTCAATTTCATCATATGAATAATCGCCTCTTTCTCGCCCCAATCTCCATGCAATACCGCGTAAGAAGCGATGTTGTACGGATTCAATATGATGAATATGAACGGTATAGAAAGGGGACCAAATTACACTAGCATATTCTAAATGAGGGCGAACTAATGAGCAGTAAAGGGTTTTTAGAGTCTTTATATTCTTAAAGTCACATGCAATTATATTGATGAAGCCAAGAAGTTTTAATGATTTATTAACTACATTATTAATGTGATCACGAAAAGAAAGATTATAGTCTATAGTGACACCAAGATCTTTTATAGATCTGACGGTAGATAAGGAGACACTATTTAATTTATAATTGAAGAGGATCGGTTTAAGAGTTCTATGAAATGACATAATTTTACATTTATCAATGTTTAATTTTAGGCAGTTAGTTTCACACCATTCATTAAATGAATCAATATCACTTTGGAGAAGAATACAGTCATGAAAAAGATTTTATTATTTTAAGGATCTTATTGTCATCTGCAAAAAAGCCAAAAACGCGAGGAAGAAAATACTTTGGCAATGTCGTTAGTAAATATGTTAAAAAAGGAGAGGAGCTAGATGGGCACCTTGGGGTACTCCAGACGTTACTTTAATATTAATAGATTCAAAGTTATTAATTTTGACTCTTTGTTGTCTATCATTTAAATAAGATTTGAAGAAAGATAATAAAGGATTTCTAATACCGATAGCATGAAGTTTGGCGATAAGAATTGAGTGATTAACTTTATCAAAGGCTTTAGAAAAATCAGTGTAGAGAACATCTGCCTGAGAGTTAACTTCCAGAGCGTTAACAATGGTATTAGTGAAGGAAAGTAAATTTGTTGTGGTAGACTTAGCAGATCTAAATCCATGCTGTTCCTCAATCAGAACATTTTCAAATACGGGGGTAATTTTCTTTGTAATGATGGACTCAAATATTTTTGGAATGTGGGATATAATCGAAATTGGTCTGTAGTTTATATACCAGGAGGGATAGCTAGTGCAGTCAGGATTGTTGATTTTTCCTGACTCGGGAGTGGCCAGAGTTTTTATAGATACACCTTCTTACATCCATTCATAGCACATGTCGACGTAATGTTTTATTTATTTGTGTAACACTTTTTCACAGTATTGTTATCACCAAAAATAAAGGATACTACCTAAAAAACCATTGAGTTATGCCCTGTTATGTCGTATAACAAAACTTAGTGGGCGGAGTCACCGGAGAAACGGGAGACTTAAAACATGCTTACATACCTAAAAGTGGTACGATATTATGTGACAACTTGTTTTGTCTCTTTTTCTCTCATGGTTTACGACGTAAAACCCTGGAGAAAGTGATTTATCGTAAATTTGTATAGGTTGGGAAAAAATATTTAGCCCTCTCTCCATATATATTCTGACCCCAATGTATAGGCCTATTTTATATTTTTAATGTTGGGTTATCGAACGACATACGAGCAGTATAACAACAATACCTACCTTTTACGAGTACTCGAACTCGTCTGTCTGAAAGTGGAAGTTATGTTTGAGATTCCGAAAAACTTGTTAGTGCATTTTTAATGGTAATTTCATAGGTATAATATTCGACATCTTTACGGCGAGTATAACGACATTGTAACAATACTCGCTAAGAGATAGAGAAGTTGAATCAACATTCTTACATATCGCTCGGATAGTTGATCAATTTTATACATGTGCATTTATATTTTAAAAAATACATATCTGTTTCTTTAGAATAATAATTTTAAGGGAGATATTTCCGTATTTGGCCTCCGTAGGCCTCCGTAGTCGACTGGTAAGACATTTGATTACGAATCTAGAGGTTGCGGGTTCAAACCAGGCGTGGGCAAAAAACTTTTATTTTATTAATATGTGTAATAACACACGTAATTCACATAAAATGATGTATTGTATATGTGCGGCCCGTTCCAGAGTACTAGATACTCTCAGTATCACCCTGGTGAAAGACCACTATTCAGAATCGAAACGTTGCTTGAAATAGCTTTAACCGTGTTCGATGACCAGATAATTGGGGATGCAATGGCATCACTGGTTCTAGACTTTTGGGAGCAGTTGGGACTCTGAACAATTGGATCTGAACGCTGTTGGCGTAAATAAATAAAAAAAAATGTTCAAAGAATCAAAGCTGGCAGAGTAGAGTGCTTTTACCAACCCCGATATATGGCAGTGAGGCATGGAACTGGCAGAGGAAGGATGAAAATAGACTGAATTCTGTAGAAATGAGAACCCTGTGGCTTGACTGCGATAAAACCACGTGTGAAAAATATAGATATTCAGAAACAATGCAAGGCTGATAAGAATTCAGAAATGGTCGCATAGATGGTTTGGGCATGTAGAATCATAAAAATAGTCATGAACGAAGAAAGGAGTATGAAAAGAATATACCTATGACGCGAAAGTTACTGGAAGAAGTCGGAAATGCCCGAGGAAGACGTGGCACGATCAAGTGAATCAAAAACTTGAGTCGGGCCATGTAGAGAGTCAGAATAACAGAAGAGTATGTAAGAGACGATGAATGGATGTGAATGAAGCAAGAAGTGTGTGCCATTACAAAAACGTTGTGATGGTTAGTTAGTTAGTTAGTTACATTTACATTTGTCACGTACGAGATATGGTATGCCCTACGAACGAGAAAATTGTTCTCTACTCGCTAATGATTTGTAAAGCCAATAGCGTAATATCGAAGTTAAACATATTTCCACTATCCATGTATTTGCACACGCGGGACCCTAACAAACCATAATCGGCCAATTTAAATATTGACCCGACTATCAGCTCTAAAAAACATTGGGATAGGTCAGTTCGCTGTGATTCTACTACATTTTCGAGTGTCGTAGGTCAGTAACAGCAAATAATGCAAATTTCACTATTATTGACTTTTACGCGGTATTTGTGTAGCTGGGGGTGTAGTTCAAGATACGCGACAGGTCATTGAACCAATGTCTCTGTTGCCCTGACAAATCGCTGAATTATTATTTGCACTCGAAATCAATTTGTTACATAATATGATTATTTAAGCTAGTGTGTTCCCAAATAATAGTCAAAATGAAATATCATACACATGATAATTTTTAAAAAATATCAGCAATTTGACACACATGGCCTGTTCAAAATAAAAGGTTAATTTTGAATTTTCGCGGGCTGTGTACATTCGATTATCGTTTTTTTTTGTTATGTTGGTACACATATGTTTATCATATGTTAGCATTATCAGCCATTTTAGATTAGTGGTTTGTTTTTGACAACTGGAAAGGTAAGTCACGTTTTTGTGTGTTCTTCGATTTTTTACTTTTGAAAAAAATGGATTCCCTCCCCACTAATTTAACAACATATCCCGACTAAGAATGCCATAGTCTCTCTGGCTCTAGACGGTTGGGAGCAGTTGAGACTTTTGTGTGGAATTCATGTAAAAATAAAAATAAAAACATCATCGAGTCGCATAACTTATGTCAGCGGATTTTAAAGTCATTTCCTATATTTTTGTTGATTAAAAACTTGCAGTGGTTTTACAAATAAATCAAACATGATGGTGATATGCGTGCATGAATGTTCAAATAAGACCGAACAAAGATTATAAAACATCACTTTTCAGAGGTATTTCAACAGTTTTAAATATTACATTTTTGAGGCATACCTTCCGTTATTAGTGTTTGTGTTAAACTCGTATTTTAACATTATAAATTATTTTTATGGTGTATTGATATTGCTTTATTTAATGTGTTCAAATATATTTATTAAAAATGTCCTAATTCCATGTGGGCGGTAACTAATAGGCTATTCAAAATCCTTCAATATATCTTTGTCTCTTTCTATCGAGTCAGTATAAAGTCAACCGTCCTGACTACACTGTTTCGCATAGGAACCTCTGTATGTCCCTTAAGCTGTGATTACCTCTTCGAATCGACAGTATCGGTAATTAGATTGTGGTCTCTTTTCCCGAGTCTCGATAAAATCCCTGAATCTGACTCCCCCCTCAAACTTAGCGTCGGTTTCCATGCCTAAGCCAGCATCCCTCTTAGGCTGCTCCAGGGTGGTAATCGGTGTAGAATTTAGTAGGCATTGTGGTAGCATGGGTTTATTCCATTATTAATGTATTTCTTCCAACAGTGGCGCCACAATGGGTACCACAAGGATCCCATGTATAGCCTGTATTAAATATATTATATTTTAGCTTGGGCAAATTTTTATTATTTAAGTACTGCACCTTTGGAAACACTTTAAAATGTATATTTAGGCAAAAAAAAATGAGATAGTAACATGTTGTACGTAGTCAACGTTCTGTTCCATCTATATGTGAAAGTCTCGCATATGTAAATATGCTCCTTTTATGTAAAGTATGCTTTTTCCATTAATTTTAGCTACAAAAGTAAAGAACTCTCTTTTTTCTCAAATAAACTTATCATCTGCGTAGGACGAGAAAATTTAAAATGAATCACTAAAGATTGTTTTTAAATGGCTACAATCCACTGGGATTAAATAAGTATTGTTTATTTATTCCACACATGTTTCCTTCTGCAATATTCACAGTAGCGACCCCTCCTCTTAAATGCGCAGATAACTTAGTAGATCTGTTAAAAAAATTGTAAGTTTTTTTGTGCAATACTTTTGCCAATACCATGTCCTCTAAGTATAAAACTATATCTTTCTACCAACTACAAATAACTTTGTTTTGTGTCCTGCCAGGTAAGTATGCTTCCCCTCATAATATCTCTGTGCATAGTGTAAATGAATCAATCTGCAATAGATCACATATTATGGAGTTGGTAATAAGATGGAGCCCAGGAATTAACATGAGTACAGCTCCCTTGAACGGCACTTTCTAACTGTCCAATTATTATTATGGATTCGATACTATTTCTGGTATATTCATTAGATTTAGTTAAGTTTGATCGGTTACTCACTTGTTGGCAATGTTGTAGAGGGTGTATCTAGCAGATGAGGAATAGCGGAAGCCCTAAAAAAATAAAAATAAAATCATGTCACCTTTTCACAAATAACTCAAAATCCCCGCACAAGCGATAAATTTCAAGATGGTAAGAATATAAGCAGCTTTTTATCTGATACGAAAAAGACAGAACACTTTGAGGTGGAAGGAAATGAGGAATTCAGAAGAGAAGAAAAACTATGAAGTATCTGACTATTCAGACCTTTTTAATTATTTGTATAGTGACTATTGCACAAGAGTCTCAACTGCTCCCAATCGTGTAGAGCCAGTGAGACTATGGCATTCCCAATTGAGGTATGTTGTAAGGCTGAATATAGTGGGGAGAGGAAGGAGATGAGGAGGAGGAAGGTTGAGAAGCACCTGGCTATTCAGATCTGGTCACCAAACACGGCTAAAGTCATTTCAAGCAACGTTTTGTTTCTGAATGGTGGTCTTTCACCAGGGCGATACTTGGAGTATCTACCACTCTGGAACGTGCCGCAAATAAACTTTACATTATTGTTTATGAATTAAATGTGTTATGACACATGTTGATTAAATAAAAGTTATTGGCGCACGCCGGGTTTGAGCCCGCGACCTTTGAATTCGTAGTCGAGCGTCTTGCCACTCGACCATGGAGGCCGTCGAACTGTTCACTAAACACAGTACAAACCAATGTAAAAAATGATTCTGTTTTCAATGTGGAAGTTATTTTGTATTATTATAAAACTAATCTAATGATGGAATTATTATTAAAGTAAACAAATAGATAATAAACTGATAGCAAATTTAAAATTAAGTTTTTTTTAATTCGGGGCAAAGTCAATTATTTAACGGCTCTGGCGAAGTAATCCACTTGATTATTTTAATCTCGTATCGAACCAATGGGGTAAGCCTTGCATTTTAGTCCAAAAGTACAGTGGAATTAATGATGGCTAATAAATTCACAGATTAAAGTCTTAAACGCGCAGATACTTATTACGAAGTATTGACTGTTGTGGATAGGAATTCCTTAGTAACTTAATCATTCACATGTTACAAAGTCATCGACATCTTTGTAAATTCCGTCATTTTTTTTCAATCTCATATTACGTATGTGATTGATATTTTAATGATTTCTATCTCTGTATTTGTGGGCAAAACTCTATCCGAATATAATTTTACGCATGCATGGTGTCACGGATTAAACAGTCTATTTTTATTTGCGGGTAACCTTACACTTGACGGCCTCCACGGTCGAGTGGAAAGACGCCCGACAACGAATCCAAAGGTCGCAGATTCAAACACGGCGTGCGCAAATAACTAATATTTAATTAATAGGTGTCATAACACATTAAATTCATATAAAGTATACGACCGGTCGGTAGCTGAGTGGACAAACGCGTCGCATTTCCGCCCGGACGTCGTGCGTTCAATTCCTCTGCTGGCTAAGTCCTCCATCATTGCACAAGCAACATCTTCCGCTTCTTATGATGGCGGTACAAGTTTTTCAAATATTGTCAGGTTATTCGTAACCCAGGAATGTTTGTCTTTATTTTAAAAAAATTGCGGCACGTTCCAGAGTGGTAGATACTCCAAGTATCGCCCTGGTGAAAGACCACCATTCAGTATCGGAACAATGCTTGATTGAAATGGCTTTAGCCGTGTTTGTGACTAGATGTGAAAAGTCAGGTACTTTCCAACCGTCTTCTTCGCGTATCCTTCCCCTCCTCACTACCTTCAGCCTCACAACATACCTCAATTGAGGATGTCATAGTCTTACTGGCTCTAGACGGTTGGGAGAAGTTGCGACTCTAGTGCGGTATTCACTATAAAAAAATACCTTTTGGTCTAGAAATAATAATTTTAATTAGAATTAAATTATCAAAGCTTTTCGATTCATTATGCAATTATTTTTAAAAAATATAATTGTAATATTAACTTTTCTGTATCTTCTTCCTTTTTATATTCTTTGAATATAATTGAAATTGTGACAATAATTAATATCACAGCTACAAACATACTTAGCTCTCGCATCATCTGTGTAGGTACCATTGATTAATTATTCTGCCCTGACCTACCACAAGATCGTGTTTCAGACCAATATTGGTACAAAGGTGACCTTTAAACTCTCAAACGTGTTTAGACCTACCAACGAAAGGAAAGGTATGACTTTAATAAAAAAAAATTACAACATTTTTCATAAGAAATTTTTAAAAAACTTTGTAAAAGACCACGAATATTATAATATTTTTATGACCGGCCGGTTTCGCTTAGCCTAAGCATCATCAGGGTATAAAATTAAACTCAACAAAAAATACCAAGTGTGCGATAATAGATAAGTACATATAGAGCGTGAACAAATTATAAAATAAAATAACAGAACAATGAGAAAACAATGGAATAACCTTTTAAATTATAACAAAGGAACAGAGAGAAAGAGACAGATAATATGAATTGAAAGAGACAAAACGTCAACTGAGAAGTTAATTAAGGAATAATGATAATTTTTATGAGCTTACAGGAAATATATCTAATATTGGACTACTGGTCAAATTTACCTGATTATTAAAAATATGACAATTAATTTTGACGGCTTTCTTTATTTCTAGTGCTTCTAAATTTTTAATTTAATGCCATGATCATTTTTGTGAAGAAAATGAGCACCGGTGCTTTTGTTGAAGGTATGTTCTTTATCAATAATGTGATTAGAAAATTCAGAAAAACTGTGGTTATTTAAACACCCAAGATGGTCTTTGATTTTAATATTGTCATTACGGGTTGTTTTACCAATAAATTATACCTAGGCTAAGCGAAACCGGTCGGTCATGAAAATTAAAATAATATTCGTGGTCTTATTTAAAGTTATTTTCTCATTTCTTTAAATATGTCAAACGACAAAGTGATTGCTTACTACGAAAACATGATATTTTTAATTTTATATGAAAGGTAATTTCAGAGAGGAGTAGGATCAATGCTTCAGCTGGCAGGACTTAGTGTCTACGTCATTCAGCTTCTACATTCTTATTCCATTGTTCTCAGACACTAACGCAGTTAGAATTATACCATGCATCGTTTTGGCCATTCAAGTTACAGTGCTTCTCCTAGATAACAGAACATTTACATACGAAATTACTGCGCGAAAAGCAAACAGAGATTGTCGACATTGAAACAATGCGTTTCCAATTATTCCGGAAATTATCGAGCATTCCCGAATGATTCCAAAGCACTACCGAATGATTCTGACGATCGAAGGCTAACTTGCTAACAACCTGTCTTTGTTGGGAAACCCCATATTATTTCAGGGTATGTAAATACGAAATACAAATCGCATAATATATCATGGATAGCGTACAAAGACAAAATTATGTGTTCATTTAGGTTACGTAACTTGCATAACTTAACTATAATATTTGATCATTAATATTACCTGCATGTTATAAATTACTGTAATCCAACGTGGAATGAAAAGAAGCATGTTAGTCATAACTTACTGACTAACCATCACGCCGTTTCCCCGCAGGGGTGGGTAGAGATGACGGAACGCCATAAAACTCTGTCTTGGCACATAACCTTTGCTTCATTCACATTTATACGAACTCTTTTGTAATGCTGACTCTTGACATGGTCCGACTCAAGTATTTGATTCACTTGATCGTGCTATGTCTTCTTCTATCATTCGCTATACGTGCCCAAACCATCTAAGCGTCCCATTGTTAATCCTATTCAACTTTGTATATCAACCTTGCACTCTTTCCAGATATCCACGTTTTTAACACGGTCATGCATGGTTTTACCGCGCATACGTCGCAGGGATCTCATTTCTACAGCATTCAGTCTACTTTCATTATTTCTATGCCAGTTCCATGCCTCACTGCCATACATCGGGGTTGTTATAAGCTCTTCATTGTGGGATGCTAGCTTCGCTTCTTTGGGAATTATTTATTTGCGCCAACAGCGCTCAGTCCTCCATTCAATATAGTTTACTACATTCACCCTTCTTTCAATATCCTTGTCAGCCTTTCCATCTCTCGTAAACATACTTTTCAAATACACAAACTCATCCACTTGCTCCAAGTATTCATCATTCACAACTATATTGCACGCTGTTTTCGTACTCTTTCTTTCAAACACCATGATTTTGGACTTACTTACATTCATCATCAACTCATTCTGCATACATACTTGGACATTCATTTCATCTTAGACACGAGAAACTGTACATCTTCCACCCTGTCAGAAATCAGCCCTGCATCATCATCATACAATAGGCAACATCATAACTCCAACATATTGGGAAATAGGGAAACGATTGAATAGGGAACAAAAAAATTACAGCGTAATTGAATTAACAAACAAATAAATATAACAAATTAACACGTCAAACGGAAACACTAGTTAGGGTAGACCTTAATTCAGGATTAAAATTAATATTTACCGTTTCAGGGTCTGATCTGGCCAGAAGGATTTTCCTATCCGGTGAGACTTGCACGTCTGTTGTGTTCAATATTTCCTGAAAAATACAACAAATTTAGTAGCTGCTGAAATCTTTCTACTTAAGCTTTTATTCAAACGAAGCATTATATCGTCGTTGGAAAGGCAAAACGGCTTAAGCGACACTTTGATAAAAAAATAGTTAAATGTCCAGTTTTGTGGAGGTTTTTTTTCTGTATCAAATGCTCTGACTCTTGTTTGATTCTGAATATTTTTGTGGCCCTTCAGCCAACTAAAATATATTTACCATTTGGGAGAAGGCTTGACTCGAGTGACACAAGTTTGTCGACTTTTTTAGCTTTTTGTGGCTTCAGGTAACTCAGTGACAACATTGAGTTACCTGATTTAGCGTTTATTATCTAACCAGATTTCTACTGAAGACTTATGAATTATATTGTAAAACAAAAAAAAACTTTAAAGCGCTCTGGTGTAGACTTCCCAAAATGGCGCTTCAGCCCTTTTTCCTTTCCGGTGATGATATTTGGCTTAGTAGGATTGTAGGGGTAAACAACAATTAGATAAATTTGTATTTCCAAACGAAAGCTCATTTTCAGGATGACCAGGTAAGTGAAAATAAGTAATAAAAACGCAACTTTCGATTTTTTATTTATTTTCTTCCCTAACCAGTATTCTTCTGGAAAATTACCAAAATCGTGGAAAATGTCATGGTAAGCCCCTGATTCAATAATATAATGGTGTTTTCAACTTTATCACCTTTAATGATGATCGAAACTTGACGGCTTTCGTGGTCGAGTGGTAAGACCCTCGACTACAAATCCAAAGGTCGCGGGTTCAAACCCGGCGTGCGCCAATAGCTTTTATTCAATTAATATGTGTCATAACCTATTTGATTCGTATGAAATAATAAAAAGTATATTTGCGGCACGTTCCAGAGTGGTAGATACTCTATCTATCGCCCTGGTGAAAGACCGCCATTCGGAATTGAAACGTTGCTTAAAATGGTTTTAGCCGTGTTTGATGACCAGATCTCAATAGCCAGGTACTTCCCAACCTTCCCCTTCCCATCTACTTCCCTTCCCCACTACCTTCAGCCTCACAACATACCCCAATTGGGGATGCCATAGTCTCAATGGCTCTTAGGTTAGGTTCGGTTAGGCGCAGTTGGGACTCTTGTGCGGTATATTCACTATAAAAAAAAGCGTAATGTTTTCTGTTCTTTGTTTTCTTACTTGTATCAATTAGTTAGTTTTGCTTACCAGCTGGCTGTTGGTGATGAAAAGTGAAGCAGTATTGGTAATAACATCGAATATGTAAAGATCTTCTGTTTCAGCATTTTTGAATAGGATATCCTTTTCTGTGAAAATAGAAAAGAAAACATCAATTAATTTCTTACTTTAGGTTGAGGCAAGTCATATCTAAGTATAAAGTATTATATTTCTAGCTCTGATAAAAATAATCGTTTGTCAAAAAATTTAAAAATCATAAAGTTACTCAGAACAATAATAAGATTATAAATAATAAAAATTGCTAAGTGGGTGAAATATTGGAAAGAAATTTTGTAAGAGGTGGGCAATAATTATACCAAATGTATTGTTTCAACGGGAAAGCAACTTTGGCAAAATCAGATAGCATTTCTAACTAACTAACCAGTACGCCGTTTCTCCGCAGGGGTAGGCAGAGAGGTAGAACCGCCATACAACTCTGTTTTGGTATACACTCCTTGCTTCATTCACATTCATGCATCGTCGTATATATATACTTTTCTGTTATTCAGCCTCTTGACATGGCCCGACTCAAGTATTTGATTCACTTGATCGTGTCATGTCTTCCTCGGGCGTCCCTGATTTCTTCTTCAAACCATCTAAGCTCTATTTCATTCTCGATCCAATTGCATGGTGAGATTGTTAAATCAAAAAGTTAGAGATTATTTTTATCAGAATTTAACACTTTGTGGATTAACACGATTAATTAAATAAAAACACAAGTTGTTTTAATCTACTAGTGGATTAAAACAACGCGTATTTTTATTTAGCTAGATATTTTTTTAATTTCCATGTTTCCATTCGAGCCTTATTCAGTTTATTAGGAAACGTTCACAATCATCGTTTGAGCTGTAAGTCACTTGTCAGTTTTTCATTCAATCTCTCAAATTTAGAGTGTCAAAACTTGATTTACGAGCAGGCTGTCACCAGTCACCAGCCACTGCGGCGAGTCAGTGAACTGGATGACCAGTCAGGTGTCGATAAATCATTCAGTCAAGTGTCAATCCTCCGGGACACTCGCATCCCGAAAACTGACAGACCAAACAAAAACCTTCGGAATTGCTCAACCATCGGAGCCTTTTTTGTAAAGGGTGTATGCGATTTAAAAATTCACAATGATTTTAAAACAGAATCTAGATCCTAGCAGTAGGTTGGCAAAAGTTAATAAAATGAACGCATATTTTAGGCTTTTATTAATACTGTTATTTTTATTAATTTCATATTTCTTTGAAAAATATTAATATCTCATATTCGTAAAAACATTAACTTTGTAGCTTGCCATATTTATAAATAAAACTGATTAACTTTGTTCAAAACCACTTTTATTGATTTAAAATTGTTGTTATTGTTTAATTTTAATATTGTCCTGAAGATGAAAGAGTGTTTCTGAAACCGGTCGACAAAATATTGAAAATAAAAGTGGTTTTAAACAAATTTTATCTGATTTATTTATAAATATTAATAAAGTTTTTTATATCAATTTATTCAGATACAGGCAACCATCCTTATATTGGTGGGCAAAGCTCTATCCGAGCACAGTTGCAAGCTTCGATAGTGTCTTGAAGAGGCTACCATTTTTTTTATTTAAGGAAGACCTTTTGACTTTTTATAAATTCTAGAATATTTTTTTATCATAATTTTTTAATATATTTTTTCTCATTTAATACATAATAAAGGGAAAAAAAACAAAAACAATTTCACAAAGACAAAACCTAGGTGGGTATTATTGAGATTTATGTAGAAATAATTGCCTGAAAAATAAAATAAGAACACAAAAGTATAATGTGATGTCCTGTTGGTGCCAACGACTGGGGTAAAATTAAGCTCGGAGATATATTATTTAAAACATTGAGAGCTGATGTTATTACAAATTTTAAACTTTTTAATCACGGATAGATTAAAGTTTCCGAATTCAAATCTCCTTTTATTTTCTGTTTCAACATAATTTCAATATTTTCCAACGAAATATTCGTTGGAAATTATTGATATTGAATATATTCGTTAATATTGATATTTTGTTGGTAATTTATTTTAATTATTTATTTATTTAATTTATATTTGTTACTTTCTTCATTCAAGTTAACAAGTGGCTAATTATTTAATTTTATTTTGACTTTATAATATTTTAACTTATATACTACTTATTATTTTGATTTGTATGCATTTTAAATAATTTTTACAGGCTATTTTAAATGTATTGATAGGCATAATTTGAATGGTTTCCGGCAGCACATTATAAGATTTTATTTCTTTAAATAGTAAGCTATTTTTGTGTTGGTTTTATTCTTTTCTGGTAGTCTAATTTCTTTTGCATGCCCTTGTATTATATTTGTGAATATCAAAATTGTAGATAATTTTGTTGTAGGAAAAATATTTTTGGGAACAAGTTGTTCTTCATTTTATGTATAAACATAAATGTGTTAATTAATATCACTATAAAAAGCAGCTTTGGATAATTAAATTGTAATTTGAATAAATATTAAGGAAATAAGGTTTATTTTGTGTAATTGTGACAAGAACAAAAAAAAATCTTTTATATCGTAATTTAATTGTGAATAACTTGTTTTTTTGCAAGTTCCTAATAAAAAGACATTCTTTAGTTACAACATTTCAACTCTATTAATATATCACTTTGTTCATGCAAGTAGTGGAGTGAGTCAATATATAATCCAAAATTTGATAAACGTTTTTCCGTGTAATAAGCATTTTAATGAATAAATACAAACGACACATTTTTTCCGTTGGAGATTAACCTTTAGTGTGCCGGAGGTGCCAATAGTCACCGGGCATTCATAATTATATTTTCAAGAGCTTTTTATCTTTTTTGAAACCTGTTGTTCGCTTAATAAAATAACCCTAATTGCTTGTCAATAAAATAAACAATCCATTGAGATATTTTGCATTGCGTTAAGTTCGGTACAAGTCGAGTAATAAATATTTAAGGTTTGCTTACGTCAGTGTGGCAGAAAAAAAAACATTTTTAAAGTGTCATTACTGTTTGTATCTACAAATAAAATCTCATGTGAATATTTTTACTTGGAAGGAAATTTATTCAGCTACACGAAAATACAATAAAACGACAAAAAATCTTCACAATTCTTGATCAATTTTTTTTTTATTGACATGAGGGAGAAATAATAAATAAATAATAATAATAAATGGATTACTTTTATAGCGCCGTTTTCGTGGGAAAATCACCTCAAGGGCGCTTCTCCGAATATAAGTGGCTATTCTATAAAAAAAATCTTAAACACGTTATCTGAAAAGATAGACAAAAACATCACTTTGTTAAAATCAAGTGAGTTATTACGAAATTACAGTCAGCAAGGTACAACGGAAATCGTACCTTGCGGGAATCCGACATTCTAGAGGTTAGGCATTAGGTACTGTCCATCAAAATATGAATCATGGGATATTGATGAATTTGGCGTGATATTTCGTTTGAGTTCGTTAATAGGGGAAAACTCGATAACAAACTGGTGGAAAGTTTGCGAAAACGTTTCTTTATTAAAAAGTATAAAGTTTCCGAATTTGCAAAAATTTCTTCAACTCAATTTATGATAATTAAATTCCCTCTTGTGCCAAGAATTAAACTATTACGAGGCTATTAAGCGGGTTGGGGGCTCGGGTGTATTCTGCGAAATTGCCATTTCAGTGCCAATAATAATTGATTTTAACCACAAAGTAAACAGAAACACGAGAACCAAAGCAAATTCCTTTTTCCATTTCCCACGGCTGGTGGCAAGTAAGTCAAGGTTTGCGGTTTGGACGCATCACAACATTTTGACGGAATAAGATATTATCTTATTCATGTAATAATGCATACAGAGACGAAAATGAAAATTGCATCTGATACAATATTTATTAAACTCATTTAAGAACGAATATTATTCCATCCGTACGCAAATAATTGTGAAACATTTGTGAAATTATAAAAATAAATATCCCACCTAAATCTAAGTAAGATCAGGCGCGCACGGGTGACTTTTGTCACGGCAACAGTTTCGTCGCTGTCACTGTCTTCCAATCGAGCACGCACACGGCAAGTAACTGTCAACCGTCACCCTTTGTCACCCGGCAGCGCCCATGGATTTCCGAACAGGCGGATGAGTCCCCGAATGATATTTTATCACCCGTGCGCGAGTACCCATGCAAAAGTAGATTTGGAGATGGTGACAAACACGGTGACAAAAGACCCCCGTGCGTCTAACTCACTCAAAGTCGCCGATCGAGAGGATGGAACTAAAACTCTGCCTCGGAACACACATGTCACGTCGCTGCGTCTCATACGTACTCAAACACAATAGATTTGGAGATGGTGACGAAGCTTCGTCCATTCGCTCTACATGCCCAAACCACCTAAGCGTCCCTTTCTTAATCCTATTCATTACGCGTACATCAGCGTGCATTCTTCCTGGATATTTACATTTTTAACACGGTCATACATATTTTTACTACAACGATGAAGAGAGGGATGAGTCAATAAAATCGAGTTTTGAGTAAAATATGCAGAGTTGTTCCTTAGATTTATATCTACGAAGAAAAAAATAGATGAGTCGGAAAATAAAATGTTGTGCTATTATATTTTGAAAAAGGACATGTTAAAATGACATAATTACATACAAAAAACTAAATTCTAGAATTTTGTTTTGGTTCACCTGAACATCCGCGTTTATTGATGTCTTCCTCGCTTCCTTTCGAGCACAGAAATAATGTTATCCTTATTATTTCTAGTTTGTAATAATTACCTCCCTAATTGGGAAATTTATTGTGCCATTATTTATGGGATTCGTTAACAACTGATGGATTTCTTTAAAAATTGAAAATGCTTTTAACGTACAAATTTGTCTGTAAACTATCGGATCAATATTTTTACCAATAATCTCTTGATGTCCCACTACCCCCGTTTCCTCTCACATTAATTAAAACTTAATCTTAAACCTTAGCGCTCAAAATGAGGCTAAACGTCACTTTGTAGCATTTGAATTCAAGCAATATGCAAATGATTTATCTGTAAATTATCTATATGTAGTAAGGAAAACGTCTAAGGTTTCCAGTGAATAAATTATTTAAATTGTAATCTTTAAAATCCTGTGAAAAACACAGCAAAATTTCAGTAAAAGTTGCAGTTTGAAAACCAGCAAAGGCAGTTTTTAAAGTTTTACCTAAAATTCCAGTATGCATATCACAAAGAATTGACAAGATTACTGTAAAATAATTACATCCACTGGAAACATTTTCTTAACTTACCGTGTAGAATTAACATATTCATAATTTGTATTATCGCTTGTATTAGAAACAAAAAATTATTTATTTTTGGGTGCTTACCCTTAACGTTAATCTATAATTATTTATTCATTTTATAGTGGATACCGTACAAGAGTTCCAACTGTCTAGGGTCAGTGAGGATATAGGCTAAGTTTGGGAAGTACCTGGCTTTTCAGACCTGGTCACTAAATACGGCTAAAGCCATTTCAAGCAACGTTTCGATTCTGAATGGTGGTCTTTCACCAGGGCGATACTTGGAGTATATATACCACTCAAGGAACGTGCCACAAATAAATTTCACATTATTTTATATGAATTGAATGCTTTATTGACACATATTAATTAAATAAAAGTTATTGGCCCACACCGCCTTGAACCCGCGACCTTTGGATTCGTAGTCGAGCGTCTTACCACTCGACCATGGAGGCCGTCAAGTAATTCGCAAATAAAACTTAACACTAAGTAACCATAGTATTTTTTTTTAATATTAGATAATATTTTCCAAGTGAATTACATATTATACACAGATAAAGTCGTAGAATCTTGGGGTCTATGAATTTCTGACAATAAAGAGAGATTCCCTTTCTGATTAACTTTTCCCAGTACACAAAGATAACAAACATACCTGTAACTATTTCTTAAGTTTCTCAGTAAATCAAAGCAAAAGAAATAAACTACGCTTTTACGTCTTTGTGTATCTGTTTAAATGTGTTTCTTTTATACGTGCCGTCGTTTAAATCAAATCAAAATGTCTATAAAAAAACACTAAAATTTGCTCGAAATGGTAAAACATTCTTAGACCGAGATATTTCATGAATGATACTCGCATATTAATCAAGATAGAAGAAATGATATTTATTTAATTCACTTTAGAAAAAAAAACGAATGAATCTTTTAAAAGTCAGATTTCAAAATGGTCTGGAATTAAGATAAAAAAGGTCTGGATATCAGACAAAATATTTTTTTAAACTTTGAATTATCGATCAAAATATTATAATTCCATTAATATTCGTAGACAGATCGTCACAGGAAAGGCAAAAGGGCTGAAGCGCCATTTTAAGAAGCTTTTTTTTTTTTTTACGTTAAAATTCACAAGTGCTCAGTAACTGGTTGGATTTTGAAAAAAAAGTTAACTCAGGTAACTCAATGCTCACACTGAGTTACCTGAAGCGACAAAAAGGTTAAAAAAAGTCTCAAACTTGTGTCGCTTGAGTCAAACCTTCTCCCAAATGGTAAATATATTTTAAATAGCTGAAGGGCCACAAAAGTTTTCAGAATCAAACGAGAGTCATACGATGCAAAAAAAGAATTAATCAAAACTGCATATTTAACTCAGTCGCTTAATCCCTTTTGCCTTTCTAGCGACGATACACTGGTTTGTATTATTTTAAGAAGAAAAAATATCGACATTACAAAGTAAACTGCGTTAATTTCGGTTGATATCAGCGAAATTTTATATTTTTTTATAATTCTGTGAGTATGTTGTGAGGCTGAAAGTAGCGGAGGGGAAGTATATTGGGAAAGAGGAAGGTTGAAAAGTACCCGGGTATTCAGATCTAGTCACCAAACACGGCTAAAGCCAATTTATCTTTTATGTCACTGAAAGGGTACCCGGGTACCTTTTTCGGATTCCAACATAGATTTTTTAATGTTCCAGTAAGTCTAACGGGCTGAAACTTCTTGACTTATCCACAAAATTGAAAATGAACAATCAAACATAACGGTTGGATATGTGGAGAGTTGAATGTGAGCGGAAACGCTTAAGTAAAACTTACACCTTCTGATGACTGAAAGGGTACCAGGGTACCCCCATGTGTTTTATATAGAATTTGAAGCTTTTCCGTGTTTATTAATCATTTTATCTTGATGAATGATAAATATGATGTACTGTTGTTTATCTTTAATACTATTTTTAATCACTTACTGAATTGAAAAACTCCAAGAAAAGATGGTACTGGGTGAAATTCTATCCACTTCCCTAAGACTTGAACTGAGTCAAAATATATTATTATTTATTTTTAATTTTTTTCGAATGAAGCAAAAACTTGGGGGACATATTAAATAAAACAATAAACTTTTATACTCAAGCTTCTTCAGGGCTTTGTCGATGTAAAAGCTGATGTTGATTAGTTGATTTTGAGTAAAAAGCTTGTAATAAAGTTTATTGTTTTATTTAATACAAAATATGTTACGTCATAAAAGTGGTCGAGAAAACTTTATACAGTAAAAGAATATCAATTTTAAAAAGGTGTAGTTTTCTTCAGTCACATAAGGGTTAAGCAGCGTTTCGATTCTGAATGGTGGTCTTTCACCAGGGTGATACTTGGAGTATCTACCACTTTGAAATGTGCCGCAAATACAATAAGTAATATTATTTTTATATTATTTAAATATACGATGGCAAATATTTATTTCATAAAATTGATTCGGACACGCCAGGATTGAATCCGCGACTTCTGGATTCGTAGCCGAGCGTCTTACCACTCGACCACGGAGGCCGTCTAAAACTGAGAAATCATTGAAATGCATCGTACAGACCTGAAACCCAAGTCCCGTTGAAGCTTCGTTGCGAAACGTTTGCACTCGCCGGCATCAGGTCTTCGAGGCTGAAATACTTCTTGTCGGCTTTGCCCAGTATTGGCACCGCTCCAGTGGATGCCAAACCAACCACAAAGGTTGCCACGAGGACTCTCTAAAATTATACACAAAAACATTTAATTCAAAACGTGGACATAAAATGCATAAGAGAGGCCTTTCGCACAGAGAACAAATCAACATAAGATCGGACAAGCGGTGTAGCGGTTACTCGTTCAACTATTCAACATTCCCGGGTTACAAATAACCTGACAATATTTTTAAAACTCCTAATGCCATCATAATAGGCGGGAGATGTTGCTTGCACAATGATGGAGGATCTTGAAGTAACAATATATGGAGAGACAGCTAATTCTTTTTACCCAACCTATACAGATTTGGAATAAATCACTTTCTCCAGGTTTTTACGTCGTACACCATGAAAAAGAAAGAGGCAACAAATTTTCCCGAATCGCCACACCGCTTTAAAGTATTGTTAGAATGTTTTTCGTGTCCCGCGTCTCCGTTGACTCCGCTCACACGTTACCTATACGCGAAATAAAATGAGATAACTCAGCGGTTTATTAGGTTACATGTTATGTATTTTTTTAAACAATACTGTGAAAAAGTGGTCATACGAATAAACAAAAACATTATGCCGACATGTGCTATGAATCGATGTATGAATACCCTAGCCCTTGTCCTAGCCACGCCCAGGTCTAGCCGAGTCCGGTAAGCTTCGTATAAACTGACTACAGCTCTCTCTACAGCGCTCTCTCTTGTATATTATTGCTCTGAGTGGAGGACTTAGCTAACAGAGGAATTGAACCCACGACGCCCGGGTGCGAATCCGACGTGTTAGTCCACTCAGCTACTAACCGGTCAAATACAATGATTGTGGTCAATCGCGGATAATAATTCCAACTGCTTTGAGTTTTCGATGAACACAATCGTGCAATTTTTTGATTCCAATGAAGGGCTATTATATATCCATCTATCATTGTATACTGCAGAGGCTTTATTTATTCCAATGTTACCATCCAATGAATCTTTTTGCCAACGAATTAGAACCTTTATGTGAAGCAGAAAATCTGTAAACTGAAGTAACTAAAACTTTCTAACGGTAATCAAAATGCCTTCTTACTGCTTTTTAATACCCCCGAAGGTAACAGGAGAGTTACCCCTGGACAATAACCTCCGGAGGTTAGTTTAGGTTGTTTGTTGTGAAAGTTTTTCTTTCTAGAATCTATTGATCCAAGTCATTTCAAGCATGACCTATGTGGATCTGAAATATGTGTTTGTATGGAACAAATAATAATGCAAAGTGAGTTCAGAGAAAATCTTAACACGTTCATTGCTGACACCGAGCGTGGCTCGCTGCCAGCCATGTGACCGGTATGCGCACAACGCGCCGCGCCCGTTTACTGCCTCTTCGCTTTGAACCGATCTAAAACAGACGCAGACATCTGATTTTTGAGTCGTTCCACAGGGCAAACGGAAACCCATCACTGTTCGTCAGTTTTGATTGATCCGTCATTCATATGGCATTAATATGAACGAATTTTAGTTAACAATGAACGTGTTTACCTTATCGAAACGATCAAAACTCATCCTTCTGTTTATTTTTTATTTTTTACAAGTTGTATAAGATGTCATAGAGTGACGTGACCATCTGGTTCTACAGAGGTTAGCTAGTAACTTCATATAAAATGCTGACTTCCTGTGTATTATTGATTTTAACCAGCTCAACCAATGTACATCGTATTATTAAAGTTGTTCCTGTGAGCTCATTGGCAATATTTACTTCCTATTTTCTCCTCTTACAGTCAATTCTTATTTCCTATCGGTTGCTTCAGTGAACTCATACACCGTATAATTTCTGTTGTAGTTTTGAATTTTATTTCTGAACGACAACATTTTTGTAACAGTGTATCGCTTTCACCAATCAAACTGAGTGGCCGGTTTAAAATGTTTGTTCAAAAGCACCATGTTAGTGTCACTAATGTGGTTGAGCGATACACTGTATTTTAAAGCATATAATTTCATGAATTAACCTTATAACTATCGACCACAATCAAGGCTAATCCGTGAGCAAAAAATACGATTTCATTTACGAAAAAACGTTCGTTACAAATAGAAAACGAAATCAATAAGTGACCTCACCTCAAAGTATCGAAGTAAGAATCTTACATTTTTATTTTTTGGGGTTTTTAATTTTATTTAAACAATAATTATTATTATTTAATTTTTTTTTTTTAACAATTTTTAGTTGAAAGCTCTGCGATGTAATTATTTTTACGCGTGACAGCTGTTTCGCCTTCTGAGGGCATTATCAAACTGTGGAGAAGCCACATACAGACGGCTAAAAATCATCGACATTACAGCTGTCACGCGTAAAAATAATTACATCGCAGAGCTTTTAACTAAAAATTGTTTAAAAAAAAAAAATAATATTAATAATTATTATTTAAATAAAATTTAAAAACCTAAAAATTAAAATGGAGTTCTACAAAATAAACTTTGAAACCATAAATAAGAATCTTACAAACCATATTTGCTATGCGAAGGTTTTTGAGTGGTGAGAACCAATCTTACGTATCTTAAATCAATGATTCAAAATAAATTTATTACAACTGTCAATCCGTGAAAATGTCGAAACATTTATTAAGATGAACGTGCCGTCCCTCCACCCCTTTTCAGTCAGAGTTCAATCCCAATACTGCATTTCAGCGCGGTTTGATCGTAACTTGTTTTCAAATTTCACAAAACCTTTTGTATCAGTAAAAGTATGCAGTATTTTCATTTTTTAAATTTGACAAAATACCTAAGCCGATCATCTTTTCTTCTGGATTCTTGACAATCGAATCTCAAAGTTCTGACATTTTTTCGACTCCATACCAGAAGAAGCCTAATGGTTTGGAGATAAATTCGTTAAGCCAAATTTGAAGAAAAATCATCGTTATCAATTGATATTCTATGTGGATACAGAGCGGTTTTTTTTTTACATCAACTCCAAACAGGAGGCATTGAAGGAAATAATTTTCCTCAGGGCCTATGTCATCTTTGCGGTTGCTGTGTGGATTATCTTTTTAAGAAGAGGAAGGATTAAACCTGACTCTTGAAGAGGCCCGTACTGAAGGAGGGATGAAACACAGTAGCCGGAAAATCGTTCCACAGTCGAGCTGTTGAACACAATAACGAGTTGTAGAAGCGTCACGTTGTCATGTACGGGCGCGCGTTTGTTGAGTTTTCCAACTATGCACCGGTGCCGAAGGGATCAATGGGGCAAGTTCCTCAGCCCACCTTCTATTGAAATACCGGTAGAACAAGGACAACATTCCCACCTGACGTATGTGCTCCAAAGATTGCAATTCGTTTGTTAAGATAGGGGAATCTACCAAACGGATCGACCGTTTCTGCAGAGTCAAGGGTTCTTTTCAGGTATTTAGAGGCTCCCGATTTGTACAAGATCAGCAGTTGTGTACTATTTTGTACAGTTGTGTATCTACGGGCCCTGTACAGTACTCAACTTCTGGGAGGCTAAAATGGCTGCATTCCGAAGGAACAAGATGAAGAGAATAGAACAATATGGAATAATCTCCCAACCGATAGAGTTATTCGCTTAAACGGCACAATTTTATGGTTTCTGAGGCCTCTCATGCCTTAACTCATCGGTCAAACAAAAACCAAACCCTGATGTATAGCAGTGAGACATGGAACTGGCAGAGGAAGGATAAAAGTAGACTAAAAGCTGTAGAAATAAGATCCCTGAGGTGTATGTGCGGTGAAACCATGTATGACCGTGTTATAATGTCTATTTCCGAAAAGAATTCAAGGCCGATGTAAACGTAATGAATAGGATTAAGATAGCGACGCTTAGATGGTTTGAGGATGTAGAGTGGATGAATGAAGAAAGGAGTGTGAGAATAATATTTAACAAATGGTAGAAGAAGTCAGGGACGCCCGATGAAGACATGGCACGATCAATTGAATCAAATACTTGAGTCGGGCCATGTCAAGAGGCAGAATAAAAGAAGATTATGTAGAAGACGACGTGTGAATGTGAATGAAGCAAGGAGTGTGCTAAGGCAGAGTTGTATGGCGGTCCATCCTCTCTGCCTATCCCTGCGGTAAAACAACGTTATGGATGGTTAGTTAGTTAGTAAATTTAATAATTCTTTGAAACTCGCAATCAGTTACGCTATTTAAGAATACATTAATGCAACAATGGTTTTAAACGGCACATTAATATGTTGCAAAGTGTTTGTCATTCAGCCTTTATTATCCACTGGCGAAGGCCCGTCGATAATGACAAATAAGAAATTTATTCGAGTTACAAAAAAGAGACAACCTTAAAACTTAGCTTTAATAAATAAATAAATAAATAAAAATATTCATCAACACTCCTGAACTTGACTTTATAGATCGAGATCGATATATTTTTTAAATTAATACAATAATTGAAGATCCCGTTTATTCGGCGATGATTTTTGTTTTTTGTTACACGATTTTTTATTTTTTTTTATTTCAAATATGCGTGAAAATAATATAATATGTCGTAGCCAAATCGGTCAAATTTTATTTTATTTTAAAGGAATTTCTACATATTTTTTTCTTATCTTTGAATAGGTGCAAAGCTTTCCTGTTTAATTACAATTTAATTAGATAATTATTCAATGTTTAAATACATAACTTATAAATATGTTACCGTGTTTTAAAAAATAACAGAACCGAAATTTTCTTCTTTTAAATCCCACGAATGCAATTTATTTCGAAAACGAAAACAGCGAAATGAGATCCTTGAGACGAGATGTGCGGTAAAACCACGTATGACCGTATTAAAAATGTGGATATCCGGAAAGAATGCAAGGCTGATGTGAGCGTAATGAATAGGATCAAGAAATGGACACTTAGACGGTTTGGGCATGTAGAGCGAATGAACGAATAAAGGAGCGTGAAAAGAATATATGATGCGAAAGTAAATGAAAGAAGAAGTCGAGGACGCCCGAGAAAGACATGGCACGATCGAGTGAATCAAATAGTTGAGTCAGGCCATGTCAAGATTTACAATAACAGAAGAGTATGTATGAGACGGTGTATGAATATGAATGAAGCAAGGAGTGTGTGCCAAGACAGAGTTGTATGGCGGTCCTTCCTTTCTGTCTACCCCTGCGGAGAAACGGCGTGATGGTTACTTAGTTAGTTACGTAGTCAAAAACAGCATTCAAAACTAAACGGTATATTTTTGATATTTTTATTGCTTTTCATCAGAACGTCGGCCCCCGTGGTCGAGTCGTTAAGACGCTCGACTACGAATCCAGAGGCCGCGGGTTCAAATCCCGGCGTGCGCAAATACGTTTTATTGAATTAAAATGAATAATTTCACAATTCATTCGCATAAAATGATATATGGTATATTAACGGCATGTTCCAGAGTGGTAGATACTTTAAGTATCGCCCTGGTGAAAGAACGCCATTCGGATTTGAAACGTTGCATGAAATGGTTTTAGCCGTGTTCGGTGACCAGATATGAATAGCCAGGTACTTTCCAACCTTCCGCTTACCCACCTTCTTCCCCTCTACACTACCTTCAGCCTCACAACATACCCCGATTGGGGATGCCATAGTCCCATTGACTCCAGACGGTACATATTTTAAAAGTCTTCGAATCTCTCTTAACACGTTCATTGCTAACACCGCGCGTCACGCGCTTACAGAGATGTGACCGGTATGCGCTCAACGCGCCACGCGCTTTATCCCGTCTCTTTGCCTAAAACTTTTGAGTAACAATGTATGGAGACAGAGCTAGTTCTTTTTGCCCAACCTATACAAACTTGCGATAAATCATTTTCTCCGGGTTTTTACGTCGTACACCATGAGAGAGAAAGAGATAACAAATATAATACACCGCTTCAATGTACTGGCGCGATTTTCTTGGGCGCCTGGGTCACCGCGGGACTCCGCCCACATTTTTTATTATGCCACTAAACTTGACACAAACTAAACGGTTTTTTAGATCATATGCTATATTTTTGTTGATAACAATACTGTGAGAAAGTGGTTATACGAATCGACAGAAACATTACGTCGATATGTGATATGAATGGATGTATTAATACCCTCGCCTTAGTCTTAGCCACGCCCAGGTCCGCCGAGTCCGGTAAAAATCATCAAAAACTGACTACACCGCCTTGGATAGATACCACTCTATATATTCTAAGCTTCAAACTGATCTAAAACAGACGCAGTCATGTGGTTTCGAGTCGTTCCAGAGGGCACAGGAAACCCGTCACTGTTCGTCACTTTGAATTGATCCGTCATTGATATGTACGAATTTCAGTTAGTAATTAACGTGTTAGTCATTATTATTCGTGTTTATTTCTGCCCCTTTGATACCAGACACGAAAAATAATTAAGCGATATATTCAGCTGAAAACTGCCCCACAGTTATTCGATGGATTTCCACAAACGTAGTGCTGATGGTTCAGATATACTGGGAAATCCATTCTCACACGATTTTTCTCTCCATAAATCTAGTGAATCCACTGAACTGGAATCGCGAACAAGAGAGCGGCCTGAATGGTATTTATATAAATGGATGAATTTGCAATTCGTTGCCACGGTTTTTCGTTTCACCAGTGTACTGTAGCTCGGCAGGCGATCTACCAAAAATATTGAGCGTTCAAAGTAACTTAAACATGTGGTTACATTGTTCAATTTTAGCGAAAATCAACAAAGCAAAGAATCCAATCAAAAATGATAATATAAAAAAAAAATTGCTAATGATTCAGTATCAGTGATAAATTTGTTTGTTTATTAAAGATAGTCTATTTAGGGCAAGTAGGTAGAGATAATGGGTAAGCTGTTACTTATAAGCTGCTAGATAAAAATTGCTATTTTTTCTGCAGTGAATGTGACTTTAAAAAAGTATTTAGACGAATTTAAGCGATGTGTTTAAATATAATGATGACTGACTAACCATCACGCCGTTTCTCCGCAGGATTAGGCAGAGAAGATGGACCGCCATACAACTCTGTCTTGGCACACACTCCTTGCTTCATTCCATTCATACTCTTCAGTTATTTTGACTCTTGCCATGGCCCGACTCAAGTATTTGAATCACTTTTAGTGCCATGTCTTTCTCGGGCGTCTCCGACTTCTTCTACCATTAACTTTCCAGTCATGTGTTTCTTCGTATATCCGCTCTACATACTCAAACCATAAAAACGTCCCTTTCTTAATCCTATTCATTACGCTTACATCAGCCTTGCATCCCATCCAAATATTCACATTTTTCATACGTTTATACATAGTTTTACCCTATATAAGCCTCAGGCATCTCATTTTTACAATATTAACATCATTTATCTACTCATTTCTACAGAAATCAGTCTACTTTCATCCTTCCTCTGCTAGTTCTATGCCTCACTGCCATACATCAGGGTTTGGTATAAGCACTCCATTGTGAACTGCTAGCTTCGCTTCTTTGGACATTTTTTTTATTTGAACAGTATTCAGTCCTCTATTAATGAAGTTTCCAACATATTGTGATTATGTTCATAACAATAACAAAAACTGACTTTCAAATGAAAGCTTAAATTTTACCTTAATTAATTAATTTTAGAATACCGCACAAGAGTCTCAACTGCTCCCAACCGTCTAGAGTCAGTGAGACTATGGCATCCCCAATTTGGGTATGTCGAGAGGCTGAAGTTAGTGGGGAGGGGAAGGAGATGGACAAAGGAAGAGGAAGGTCGGGAAGTACCTGGCTATTCAGATCTGGTCACCAAACACAGCTAAAGCCATTTCAAGCAACGTTTCGATTCTGAATCATGGTCTATTTTATATGAATTAAATGTGTTATGACACATATCAATTGAATGAAAGTTATTGGTTCACGCCGGGTTTGAACCCGCGACCTTTGGATTCGTAGTCGAACGTCTTACCACTCGACCATGGAGGCCGTCAAATATATAAAGAGATACCATATTACATCCATAATCGAGAAGTTGCTTAGCAATAAATATGTAAGTAACTATATCTGAATATTTATGTCCTTCCTATCACCCTACCTCAACCTCGACCCAATCAGAAGAATATGCGAATTATTTAAACAAACTTTAAGGATTCCAACATTTTCTGTGATTCATTAATTAAAGCTCAGCAAAAAAAAAATTAATCCCGTAAATGACAAATCCGATTAAATTTTTCGGTGCTCTATCCAGTTTTACCTTAAATTTATTTTTACGGCTACTATCAGCTTTATTCCTTGATTCATTCCTCATTTTCAGTAGAAAAATGAAAGCTTTAACTCTGTAATCTCTGTCATGATGACATGAAATTTAACATGTACCATCACTTTTATATTTATACTAATTTTATAGACGGCCTACATGGTCGAGTAGTAAGACACTCTACTACAAATCCAGAGGTCGCGGGTTCAAACCCAGCGTGCGCAAATATTTTTGATTGAATTTATATGTGTCATAACACATTTAATTAATATAAAATAATTTATAGTATATTTGCCGTGTGTTCAAGAGTGGTAGATATTATAAGTGTCGCCCGGGTGAAAGGCCACCATTCAGAATCGAATATTTTGCTTGGAATGGCTTTAGCCGTGTTTGGTAACCAGATCTAAATATTCTGGTATTTCTTTATCTTCCTCTTCCCCATATCCTTCCCCTCCTCATTATCTTCGTCTTTTTGCTTATTTAAAGTGCTTAATCTGTGAGAATTAATTACACTTAATGTTGTTTATTTCTTACTGTCTATATCTGTGTTTTCTCCTCAATAAAAAATAGTGAAATAAATCGAAAAGCCATAATAGTGATATTTTCTACCGGTCGGTAGCTGAGTGGACAAACGCGTCGGATTCCAGCCCGCGCGTCGTGGGTTCAATTCTGGCTAGCTAAGTCCTCCATCATTGCACAAGCATTTTTTTTTGCATATTATGATGGTAGTAGGAGTTTTTTTAAATACTGTCAGGTTATTCGTAAGCCGGGAACGTTTGTCTTTAGTTTTAAAAATAATTAATTAAATGTAAAGCGAAATTGGACTCTAGTGCGCTATGACACAAAAAAAACAGAAACAATCATAGAAGTTCGAAATTTTAATACAAACGGTGAAAGATATTCAAGCTACATATTTTTGTCATTAAAAATAAACTGTTCTTTTGCACTTGGTGTCATAACGGAGGTGTAAATGTCAACCGCTACTGTCACAGACAAGTTACAAGGCACTAGGCACGAGGTGGACGCCAACTTTTGCACGGCCGAGGTTGCTTTATTTTTTTTCTCCGCGTAAAGGTTAACCTACATTATGTTGCCGACTGGTCGACAAACTTACACTCTCGCTGATGATACCGCCGATATAAAATACGCAAGATGAACCCTTCAATCAAAGTAATGAAATAAATAAATTAAAATGTTGACCAACTGATCCCAAACCGTCTGAAGACAGTGGGACTATGGCATCCCTAATTGGGGTATTTTGTGAGGCTGGAGGTAATGGGGAGGGGAAGGAGATAGGTAGGGGAAGGTTGGAAAGTACCTGGCTATTCAGATCTGGTCACCAAACATGTCAAACGCCATTTCAAACCTCGATTCGTTTCACAAGGGCGATACTTGTTTTACCACTCTGGATCGTGTCAAAAATATAAGTACCAAAAATTATATATTAACTTAATGTGAAATATCGCATTTTATTCAATTAATATGTATCATGTCACATTTAATTCAAATATAATTTATGGTAAAATTTTGACTCGTTCCAGAGTGGTAAAAACCAAGTATCGCCCTGGTGAAAGACCACCGTCAGAATATAATCGTTGCTTGAAATGGCGCGAGACGTGTTTGGTGACCAAAACTGAATAGCCAGGTACTCTCCAACCTTCCCCTTCCCCATCTCCTTCCCCTCCCTCTTACCTCCAACCTCACTACATACCCCAATCGGGGATGTCATAGTTTCACTGGCTTCAGACGGTTATCCCTATTGCCATCCTACAGGCTGTAACTTTATACAGTCCGCCTTTGATAATACTAAGTTAACAAGTTTGAAGGAGGAGAAATATTGGGAAGTACCTACCTGGCTGCTCAAATCTTTTCTTTTAACATGGCCATGACATTTGGAGGTGGCTAATGTATCTAACTGCACGGAATGTAGATACAAGAAGTCTATAATATCATATTTCTTCAATCAATATTATCAAACAAATACAATGTATGGAATATTTGCGTTTACTACTCATTCTTACTTTTCGTATGAACAAATATTTTTTACTTGTTACACTATTAAATGTACCTTTAAATATAAAAACCCACTTGAGCGTACACAATCAAATAAATATTGTACAAATGTAGCCATCTGATAGTATTAATACCGTAAGCCGTCTTCTGCCACGTTCGATGGAAAAATTGCTCATATACACAAAAGTTGAAATTTTCTTCCGATTACGGTCCTTCACGATTAACTCAGTATGTTGCTTTTGATATGTGTGTCGTGACTAAACTACGCGATAGCGGGTTTTTATCTGCTATTTTCAAACTAATATCTTTAGAAAGGGGTGAGAATATGATTTTCATAATTTAAATACTTAAATCTCTGTGAATTCTTAGATCCCTGAGGCGTATGTGCGGCAAAGCCATGTGTGACCGTGTTAAGAATGTGGATATCCGGAAAGAATGCAAGGCTCATGTAAGCGTAATTAATAGAATTAAGAAACGGACGCTTTGATGGTTTGGGCATGTAGAGCGAATGAACGAAGAAAGGAGTGTGAAAAGAATATATGATGCGAAAGTGAATGGAAAAAGAAGTCTGGGACTCCTGAAGACGATATGACACGATCAAGTAAATCAAATGCTTGAATCGGGCCATGTGAAGAGTCAGAATAAAATAAGAAAAAAAAAGAGACGATGTATGAATGTGAACGAAGGAAGGAGTGTGTTCCAAGACAGAGTTTTATGGCGGTCCGTCCTCTCTTCCTACCCCTGTGGAGAAACCAAGTGATGGTTAGTTAGTTAAATACTTAAAAACTTCTAAAAAAGGTTTCGGTAGCTCAGTTGGCAATTGTGACGTTACTCCCGGATAGAGTAGAGGTTTCGAGTTTGAGTCTCGGTCGCTATTAGATTGTTTTTATTTTGTATGTTTTTTTGATTATTATTTCTTTGAAAATTATTGATATTATTTTAATATAATTAATATAAAATAATAAAAGCATAAAGCCTTAAAATTAATTCTAACTCAAACTTATTAAAAACGTATTGAAGTATCGTACTTTGTGTCACTAGTTCATATATAGCCATTTCAAAACGTAGGCGGATAAATCCTAATCTCGTAAAGTCTGTACCAAAGGTGAAAACATCTTTACGGCTTATCAATGGTGGCTTACGTTTCTTTACGAAATTTTAAGTCGGTCAGTTGGAGCATTATCGCTTATCCTTTACATATCAAATAATGTATCAACATTGTTATACCCAGATAGGTTTTAATCTGCGGATTTATTTTAATTTTATAATAATCTGACGTTACCATTACCATTGTGAATCTCCGATTTTTTTTTAAATCTTAATCTTGTATAAGAGCTTAAAACAATTGATATAATATATATTACCAGGAGATAAAAACTCGCTCCCGCGTGGTTTAGTCACGACACACACATCAAAAGGAACATACTGAGTTAATCGTGAAGGACCGTAATCGGAAGAAAAATTTCAAACTTTTGTATGTATGGGTGAGTTTTCCATCGAACGTGGCAGAAGACGGCTTACGATATTAACACTATCAGATATTTATTTTCCTAGACTCATAATACAGTACAAGCGCGATAATCCGACGTGTTTTGGATTATTGAAATTATATTGGAAACGTGCAGTTTGTGCTGATCACAAATTTATTTGCAAAAAATAGCTTGATTGTTTATTTCATATTAAAATTATGTCGATTTGGGAAGGAATTTTAATTTATTTTAATGCTGCCCAAATTGTTTATTACAGATTTATCCAGCCTCCCCCGTATATGAGAGAAGAGTGATTTTATTTAAAGTATGATGTTTTTAGGTTCATACTTTGACGTCATTCAGTTAAAAAAATATTTATGGTTAAATTTTTTTAACGTTTTGAATTAATAAACCGTTCAATTTTTATAGTTCTTAAAGGACGATTAATGACAAAATTAGATAATAAACTATGGGAGTGCCAACTGCTCCCAACCGTCTAGAGTTAATAAAACTATGGAATCCCCAATTGGGGCATGTTGTGGGGCTGAAGGTATTGAAGAGGGGAAAGAGATGGGTAAGAGGAAGGTTGGGAAGTACCTGGCTATTAAAATCTGGTCTCCAAATACGGCTAAAGCATTTCAAGCAACGTTTCAATTCTGAATGGTGGTCTTTCACCAGGGCGACCCTTAGTATCATTAGAGGTCTACCTCTCTGAAACGCCGGAGCAAATATGACCGGTCGGTAACTGAGTGGACAAACGCGTCGGATTCCCACTCGGGCGTCGTGGGTTCAATTCCTCTGCTGGCTAAGTCCTCCAAATATTATCAGGTTATACGTAACCCGGAAATGTTTGTCTTTTCTTTTTTTAAATATTTATTTTAAATATTATTTTAAATTAATTAAATATGAAATAACACAAATTAATTAAATACAAATTATTTTCACACATCAGGATTTGAACCAGTGACCTCTGGATTCGTAGCCTAGCATCTTAAACACTCGACCACGGATGCAGTAAAACTTAAGATTTAAAACATTTTCATAACCTGCATATTTATTCTTCCGTCAAATCAGATCCTCTCTAGGGGACAGTAAAGCCAACAACATTGACATTCATTGATAACTAATGAAAGGCCGCCATTACATTTCCCCATGGAAATATTAAACACATTGAACACATTGGACTCCCGCAGTAACGAATATAACACAGCCTTATTGTAACATGTCATCTCCGTCCACATCCTGAAACAGGTTATCTTTTCAAAACCAATTTGTTGTCGTTGTTTAAGACAATTTGCCAGCTTGCGGATGTAACCATCTCTGTTCAGAATTTAATCATTGCTTTCGAGGTTAACTCCGCAAACATTCAACTAAAACATGTCAAAGACGACTTTTAAATACAATCACTGGATTTTATACACTTCGTGCGAATTTATATTTTTTTTATAGTGAATAACGTACAAGAGTCCCAACTGCTCCCAACCGTATAGAGCCAGTGAGACTATGGCATCCTTAATTAAGGTATGTTGTGAAGCTGAAGGTAGCGGGGAGGGGAAGAAAATGGGTGAAAGGAAGGTTGGAAAGTACCTGGCTATTCAGATCTGTCACCAAACACGGGTAAAGCCATTTCAAACAACGTTTCGATTTTGAATCGTAGTCTTTCACCAAGGCGAAACTTGGATTATCTACCGCTCTGGAACGTGCCGCAAATAAACTTTGCATTATTTTATATGAATTAAATGTATTACGGCAAATATTAATTAAGTAAAAGCGCACGCCGGGTTTGAACCCGCGTCCTTTGGATTCGTAGTCGAGCGTCTAACGACTCGACGATCGAGGCCGTCAAAAGTATGTGCAGATAGAAATAGAAACAAACTATTTTTGCACAAAAACAAAATATCTAGACACAGTAGAACTTAATTATTTTTTTCACCTTAACTCCACACAGGAGGCCATGAATAAAATAATTTTCTATGGGCCTATCTCATCTTTCAGGGATGCTGTGTGGAGGGTATTTTAAAGAAAGAAAGGAGTGAACCTGGGTCTTTAAGAGGCCCATGTTGTAGGAGGAAACACAGAAGCCGGAAAATCGTTCCACAGCCGAGCTGTTGAACATAAGAACGAGTCGTAAAAGCGACATGTTCTCATGTATCGAATGTCGACTGTGTACAAATGTTGGGCGCGCGTTTGGCGAGTTTCCCAAATATGCACCGGTGCCGAAGGGATCAATGACGCAAGTCCCTCGGAGCATCTTCCATTGAAATACCGGTAGAACAAGAACAGCATTCCCGTCTGACGTATGTGCTCCAAAGATTGCAATCCGTTTGGTAAGATAGGAGAATCTTTCAAACAGAACCGCCCGTTTCTGCACATAGTTAAAGGTTTTTTTAAGGTATTTAGGGGTTCCAGACCAGAGGTGGCTGCCAAATTCAACCATGTACGCCCTTCCAGATTTCGAATAAATCCGCCCCTCGTTCTGGTATACAATATTTTTTTATTGTTATTTTTGTACTCCCAGGAGTTCGTGTTTTTTAAGGGTACATTTTGACCGGTTAGTAGCTGAGTGTAACAACCGCGTCGGTTTCCCATCCAGGCGTCGTGGGTTCAATTTCTTTGCTAGCTAAGTCCTCCATCATTGCCCAAGCAACATCTTCCGCTTATTACGATGGCGGTAGGAGTTTTTCAAATATTGTCAGGTTATTCGTAATCCGGGGATGTTTATCTTTAATTTGAAAAATATATAATCTTCCTTCCCAACATACATCTCCTGCCGGTGTAACAGAGTCTGGATCAAAAATCACGAGCCATGATTTTTCAGGCAGATACAAATCGACAGCGGCCAATGCATGAATATGATTCGCGAAGAATCAGATTTCCATTAATGAATACAGAGTGTATTTCGGAATAAAAACACAGCCATGAATAAATTTATGATTTTTACCATTTGACCATATATCTCCCGAGGCAATTTATTCGTCTTTCTCTCAATGACTTCCCTGATCTATGAATTTCATTTTCGCAAGTGATGCATTAATAAATCATTATTTCCCACACTACGTTCTACCGGCGTTATATATTATATTAACATTTTGATTACGAGGTATTATGATTACAAGAATACACGGAGTTAGTAGGATATGCCTCAAAATATTTTCAATTGATCATCAAGTTGTTTTTAACACTCCCATTCCTAAGGAGGGTTCTAATGTCACCCCGAGCGAAAGTTTAGTGCGATATCTTAGATAAAGATTACTGAATTATTTATGAATATACTTTTAAGTATTACCAAACAACAAATTGCTTACGATTATGTCATGAAAAAGCTTTAGTAAGTAAGATCAAATGGGGTCAAATGTCACCCCCCTTGGGATCATACGTTTGATTTTTAGTTTCAGGTACGGAAAGAATAATTTCTCAGAGCAATAATATACAAGAGAGAGCACTGCTATAGTCAGTTTTGATGACCTTTGCCGGATTCGGCTAGACCTGGGCGTGGCTAGGACTAGGGCTAGGATATTTATACATCCATTCAAAGCACATGTCGATATAATGTTTTTGGTTTTTCGTATAACCACTTTTTCACAGTATTGTTATAAACAAAAATATAGCATATAACCTAAAAAACCGTTGAGTTATGTCAATTTGTGTCGAATTTCAAAACGTGTGGGCGGAGTCAACGGAGACGCGGGACAAGAAGAACACTCTTACAATACTTTAAAGCGGTGTGATAATTTGGGAAATTTTGTTGTCTCTTTCTTTCTCATGGTGTACGACGTAAAAACCCGGAGAAAGTGATTTATCCTGAGTTTGTATAGGTTGGGTAAAATGAAATAGCTTTTTCTCCATACATTCTTACTCCAAGGTAAATTTATAATCATAATTTACCCTACATTGTTAAAATGTAAAGAACAGCTTTTATAATTCAACCGCAACGATATAAAATACAACGTGTCTCAACTCATACCTTATACAGGAAAATAAATTACTAATTAGTAAAAAAAAAAATTCGCATTGAGAAGAATGCAATTTGCTTTGGATATTTCAGAGTGGTAGATACTCGATAAGTATTGCCCCGGTAAAAGATCACCATTCTGAATCAAAACGTTGCTTGAGATAGCTTTAGCCGTGTTTGGTGACCAGATCTAAATTTCCAGGTACTTCCCAACTTTCCTCCTTCCCATCTCCTTCGCCTCCGCACCCCCTCCAGCCTCATAACATACCCCGATTGGGGATTCCATAGCCTCACTGGTTCTAGACGGTTGGGAGCAGTTGGGACTCTTATACGGTATTTTCTTTAAGAAGAACACGGTCATACGTGGTTTGACTGCACATATGTCTCAGGGATCTCATTTCTACATCTCTTCCTATAAAATGATGATCGTTTAAAAACTATCATTTTGCCAATGTCAAGATCATGTTCTTTCGTTAACGTCGCTAGCCAAAAACATTAAAATTTAATTGTTTTCTGACATTTCCGTTTTCTCAGCAGAAAAATCTATTCATGATTTTTTAAATTCAGTTGAAAAAGCATGCAAGAGGCTCTTAGAAGTTGCGAGTGGGTCCCCCGTGTGTTTAATTCCGCCCTTGAGTAGAACGTGATATTTGAAGATGTCTGATTAAAATGTCGTGAAGGGTAAGAAAGTGAAAAATCATAAATTTACTGCTAATTATCTGCGAGGGACATCGCAAGAGTTGCTTGCGAAACCTAAGCCAGGCATGTGCAGGTGTTCATTTATATTTGTGCCATTCCTGAGAAAAATACCTCGACTTTTTCCTCAACGTAATGCACAACAAATTAAATTCCACCCATAATGACGGGAAAAATAAGAGTTTTATAGTATTCTAATAATACTAGTAATTAATAAAAATGTATATTTCACCGTCTCAATAATTGGTTATTATTTTTATTTTTAAAGATGGCAACACTTTCGTTTAGTAGCTTGCGCATCACGGTACATTTGACGGTATTAATCTTGGAGTAACAATATATGGAGAGAGAGCTAATTATTTTTACCCAACCTATTCAAATGTGGAATAAATCACTCTCTCCGGGTTTTTGCGTCGTACACCATGAGAAAGAAAGAAACAAAAAAATCCCGAATAATCACACCGCTTTAAAGTATTGTAAGAGTGTTCTTGCGTGTTCCGTGTCTCGTTGACTCCGCCTACACGTTTAGATATGCGACATAAATTTACATAACTGAATGGTTTCTTAAGTTATACTCGTATGCTATATTTTTGTTTTTAACAATACTGTGAAAAGTGGTGATACGAATAAACAAAAACATTATGTTGACATGTGCTATGAATGGATATATAAATACCCTCGCCCTAGTCCTAGCCGCGCCCAGGTCTAGCCGAGTCCGGCAAAACTCATCAAAATGGACTACAGCAGAGCTCCATCTTACCGTATATATTATTGCTCTGAGGTATTAATACTATCAGATAACAAGTTCTTCTAATGAACCTTTTGAAAATCCTGTTTTTCCAAACACTTTGTTTTATCAATAATACAATTTCAAAACTCTGACTAGGATTTTGTGTTTGTCAAATTTCAAATTCAACGCCACCGCCGCGCTGTCGTTGGCAATTATCAACTGTTGAATATAACCGTTGGTAATAACGCCGACGTTTACGCGACGATATTGATTTTAATAATAATAATCCCCTGTTGGGAGAGTTAAGACAGTTGGATCGTTGGTGCCGTTGGGGGTGTTATTTTATAACACCTATATATTACTTGCCATCGGTAGATTCACTTGACGCTAGGCGCTACGTATCGGCCGTTTCGGATAGGATAATCCTCAAAGACGTCTAGTAGTGAGGTATACAACCAAAAGATCATTCCAAATTACGCATACTATCGTTCACGAAGTATACACACTTACACCTTTTGTCGCTATTTGGCGCTAAAGCTAAAACGATAGGTACATACTCAGTGAGTGTTGAAACTACGTTATATTGAATAATATTCGTATGTAGCTATTGATATCCAACTGTTAGCGCAAATATTCGTCAATAGCGTTGAACGTTGACGGCATCTAGCTGTAATTTTTAACGGCTAGTTATATTTTAATACAGTACTAGTTTTACCCACCAGGGCTGCAAGGAACAAAAAAGGTTTAAAAAACTAAACACTACTAACAATAGATGTCATGTTTTGCTTTTTATCGAAATAATGATCAACGCCATACAAATAACTGCAAATAATATTGATTGACATATTATTATGTTGAGTAAGTAGATCTTCAGTAGCTACTACTGTTTTCTGATACAGTTATCGTGTTTTTATCGGAATCGGACGAAATCGCATTAAAATGTGAAAATTACACTAAGCGAGCACCCGACGAAGTTAAGTAAGCGAACAAAGCCACGTAATGTAATAGTTATTGTGAATAAACTTTCGTAAATACAACAGAATGTATACTCTAAGTGAATTTACGATCGTATAAGTTGACAAGTTAAATATGTTTATACAGTGAAACTCTCTTATAATGTTTTCCAAGTATTTACTTTGTGACGTTCCATAATTATAACACATTATTTTTTGTTATAAAGCATTTTATATGGAAAGATACTTCTGAAACCGGTCGACAATTCCATTTGAATCAAGTGGTTATCAACAAAGTAATGTTTTGAACTAATTAACTAATCAATTAACCACCACGCCGTTTCACTGAAGGTGTAGGCAAAGAGGATGGACCGCCATACAACTCTCTCTTGGCACACACTTCTTGCTTCATTCACATTCATACATACTCTTTTGTTGTTATTTTGACTCTTGACATGGCCCGACTCAAGCATTTGATTCACTTGATCTTGCCATGTCTTCCTCGGGCGTCCCGGACTTCTTTTTATTTCAACTTTCGCGTCATATATTCTTTCTTCTTTTTGTCTCGCTCTTCATGCCCAAACCATCGAAGAGTCCCTTTCTTTATCCTAATAATTACATTCTTGGCTTGCATTCTTTCCGAATATCCACATTTTAAACACGGTTATACATGGTTTTAACACGCATACGCCTCAAGGATCTCATTTCTACAGAATTCAGTCTACTTCCATCCTTCCTCTGCCAGTTCCTGTGTTAAAGTAGACAATTTCGTTAACTCAAGTTTCCAAAGAACCGAATAAACAAAACTCCTTAAGCATGACAACTTCTTATTTAGAAACCTTATAGGGGCATTTTACTGATTACGTTACGTTATTTTGAATAAAGCATAGTTTATATCATATACGAGTATTTTATATATTCTGCTAGTGAGTAAACTTTGTGCTGGTTTAATTGGCTGTTTTTTTTTCAGTCTTAAATGCGCCAATAAAACACAACTTCTTATGCATGAAAACTTCTTACGAGGGAACCTTATAAGAGGGTTTCACTTATGCGTTATTACGAATGAACGATTTTTTATTCTGCACTTGGAGTAAAAATATACGTGAAGAAGTATCCTTTGCGAATCAGTGTAGTCAGTATTGTTGACTTTATACTGACTCGATAAAAAGAGGCAAAGGTGTATTAAAGGATGTCGAACAGCTTATTAGTTAGCCCACATGGAATTTGGAAATTTTTAACAAACTTTTTTGAACACATCAAACCAAACAATATCAATACACCATTAAAATGATTAATAAAGTCAAAATATCACACAAACACTAAAAACAGAAGGTTTTGCATTAAATAATGATGGAAGCTTTTTGTTGATTTTATGTCTTTGTATCATTAAAAATGTGAAATTTTTTAAAGTTCGGTCAAACATATTTAAAACTTTAGAAACACCTCTGAAAAGTAATGTCTTATAATCTTTGTTTGTCTTATTTGAAGATTCACGCATAACGCATATTATCATCAAGCTTGATTTGTTTGTATAACCACTGCACGTTTTTTAATCAACACAAATATAGGAAATAACCTCAAAATCCGTTGACGTAATTTATGCCACTCAACGATGTGAAGTTAGCGCGGACGAAGAACATTCTGACGTACTTAGAAGTGCTGAAATATTATGTGAAGATTTTTCTTGTCTCTTTCTCTCTCGTGGTATACGACGTAAAAGCCCCCGGAGAAAAGTGATTTATCTCAAATTTATATTGGTTGGGTAAAACTATATTTGGCTCTCTCTCTACGTATTTTCTTACTCCAAGATTCCACATTCATCTTGTATTTTCATGATTTTGAATAAATATTTTTCAATAAAACATACTCAGGTTAAATGTATTATGTTATATGTATTATCGTTAGTATGAATACTTGTCAGGGTGTGTGTATATGGCTACCCGTTTAGTGAATAATTTTCATGGGGACTGCCTTATGTATGTGCATTTTTAATATAACTTCAATGTATCGAGATAACAGTGGAAATGGCGCTGTATAATATGAATGCATTTTATATTTGCGTGGGTTTGAGAATATTTCACCATTAATTTACATCCTTATTTCAATCAATTTGTTGATCTGAGTTTGAATAGAGATAGTTTTTATTTAAGATCGCATCAATCCAATAAAACATGGTATGCACATATCCCCAATACAGCCTTCACACAATTCGACACTTATATAACAATGTAACATAATATATTTACTTGAATGAAAAGTTTTTTTTTTCGAACCACCTTATTAGTATTCATTAATTTCGTCAACTAGTTTCGACTATATCCTTCTTCAGGACAGTATTATTGTCAACTAACTTAAGTACAGATATCGACCCCTCCTCTGTAATTCATCGGAGATTCAAAATTCAATTTTTTTATTTATTTATTCATTTCATATTTTAAATTTGAAAATATTTGATTTTTTATTATTTAATCGGTTAATATGTGGATTTACAGTGATTAAAAGAAACTTTTTATTACTCTCTTCAACATTCGAGATTTTGAAGATTCGATAGTTTACATCGATATGTATATTATTTATAGTGAATACCGCACAAGAGCCCCAACTGCTCCCAACCGTCTAGAGCCAACGAGACTATGGCATCCCTAATTGGGGTATGTTGTGATGCTGAAGGTAGTGGGGAGCGGAAGTAGATGGGAAGAGGAAGGTTGGGAAGCACCTGGTTATTCAGATCTGTACACCAAACACGGATAAAGCCATTTCATGCAACGTTACGATTCTAAATGGTGGTTTTTCACTAGGTCGATACTTAGAGCATCTACCATCCTGGAACGTGCCGCAAATATACTTTTTTTTATTATTTTATATGAATTAAATGTGTTATGACACATATTAATGAAATGAAAGTTATTGGCGCACGTCGGGTTTGAACCCACGACCTTTGGATTACCACTCAACCAAGAAAGCCGTCACATACTATATTATCCCATATCGACTATATATCGATTAAATCTTATCTTTCTTCAGGACAGTATTATTATAAACTAACTAAAGTACTGATTAAAAAAAAATGATGTAAAGTGAATACCGCACAAAAGTTCCAATTGTTCCCAACCAGTGGAGCCAGTTACTCAATAGCATCCCCAGTCGGTTCGATATGTTGTAAGTCTGAAGGTAGTGGGGAAGGGAAGAAGAAGGTTGGAAAGTACCTGGCTATTCAGATCTGGTCACCAAATACGATTCAAGCCATTTCAAGCAACGTTTCAAATCCTAATGGTGGTCTCTTACCAGGGCCTTTTGACGGCCTCAATAATCGAGTGGTAAGACTCTCGACTACGAATCCAGAGGTCGGGGGTTCAAATCCCGGCGTCCGCAAATCCATTTTGTTTAGTTAATAGTATGAGTAATTTCACATTTAATTCAAATAAAATAATATACTGTTTGTTTGCGTCACGTTCCACGGTGGTAGATATTCTTTATTATCGCCCTGGTGAAAGACCACCATTTGGAATAGAAACGTTGCTTAAAATGGCTTTATCCGTGTTTGGTGACCAGATCTGAATAGCGAGGTACTTCCCGACCTTCCTCTTCCTCTTCTTTATCTCCTTCCCCTCCCCACTAACTTCAGCCTCACGACATACCCCAATTGGGGATGCCATAGTCTCACTGGCTCTAGACGGTTTGTAGCTTATTCACTATTAAAAAGGGGCGATACTTAAATACTTATGTAGATCTTTTGAGTGTTAAATCATTTTTTTATAGGAATTGTTCAATTCAAAACAAATCAATAATTTTATGGAGTGTTCCCTGTCCAAACTAAACGTATTTAGGTACTTATTTTATAATTTTTCAGAATACATATTTTTTTTTATCTCTCGGTTTTCCCCAGTCATTATAATATATACTACCTGACATACGTAGAAATTGTGTTATCTTGCGACGCTATAATATCTATTAATGTTAATTTATTGCCGTAATAAAGGTGTTTAAGGATGACTCCAAAGAATCACGTGAATTCGGATAAAGTTACCGCACTAAATGTTGAAATGTGTATTTTATGTGATGAGAAAATAGTGATCTTTACTCTATCCGTAAATAACTGAAGTGTCAAATATAAGACTTTATTGAAACACAGTATAAATAAACTGCCGTGTGGATTTATAAAGTTCATTGCAGCATTATGCGTTTCATGCGTAACATGTTACGTATGGACAAACCAGTTATTTACTAACACTTTGTAATTTAAACCTTTACAGAAAATGAGAAATTCTGGTATTTTTATGTGGAAATTTCCTTATTTCGTTGCTACACAAGAATTACCTCTTTCTGGAGCCAGTTGAAATATGGCACCCCTAAATATTGATACAGGAATGTAATGCAGCAAAACATAAAAATATGTATAAAATAATATAGAGACACGATATAGATTTTCGGATCCAATCACATAACAAAGAAAAGCCATTTCTATGGCTTTAATTATTAACGTTTGTGTTTCAGCAAGTCGACTACTATGAAAACGCTTTTTGATTGTAGACATTACACTCAAAAATACACACTTTTTGGCTTTCTAATACAAGCAAATGATTCATCTTTTTGACGAATTTTACTGGATTATTCTGGAGTTGAATTCATAGGAGCCATATTTAGAAAAACTCAAATAGTGTTCATTTACATCAGTCATTCCCAAAGTGGTCTATATCGACCCCCAGGGGACGATTCCGACCTGCAAGGGGTCCACATCAATGAAAAAAAAAATTGGGGGTGCAAGAGACGTAAATGGGGGTCCACGAGAGTAGATTCCGTTTAGGCAGGCCGTCACCAAAACGTTGGCTTCCCACAAATGTAATAATCCACCTCACAGATAGTACCTTTGTAGGTACTTACGTAATAATCTCTTTTAATAGACATTAATTCCCTGAGATTTGACGAGAAATTTCAGAGAATTAATGTCTAATTTAAGAGAGATTTCAAATCTCTACCGACTAGTGCTTTTTTTCGTTCACAAAACTTTGAAGTTTTTCTCAACGCTAAAAAAAATCAATATTAGGAAAGCAGGGAAAGCGGTCTAAGGGACAAAACAGTTTGGGAACCTCTGATTTACATAGACGGTATCTATATAATGATGGTGGTATTTCATTTTCATACGAATTAATGATTAAACAAAAACAATAATTATAGTGAATACCGCACAAGAGTCCCAACCGTCTAGAGCCAGTGAGACTATGGTATCCCCAATTAAGGTATGTTGTGAGGCTGAAAGTAGTAAAGAGGGGAAGGATATGGGAAAGAGGAAGGTTGGGAAGTACCTGGCTAGTCAGATCTGGTCACCAAACACGGCTAAAGCCATTTCATGTAACGTTTTGATTCTGAATTGTGGTCTTTCACCAGGGCGATACTTAGAGTATCTACCACTCTGAAACGTGCCGCAAATATACTTTTTATTATTGTATATGGATTAAATGTGTTATGACACATATTAATTAAATAAAAATTTATTGGAGCACGCCGAGCTTGAACCCGCGACCTTTGGAAAACGTTTAAACTTTATTTTCACTTTTTTATTGCTGAACCGGTTTAACCCTGCATTAAGAAGCATCTTCAGACTGGTCCGGTTAAAAAGTAATTGAATTAAAATAAGTGTCAATGATCTTTTTTTATCGCAAATTCATAGCTAAGTAAATGATTGAATAAGGTAACCTAAAGATAACCTAACGCTTTATTTATTTTTTAATCATATAAGAAAAAGGACGGATAGGATAATATGTCTTAGTGTCTGTCATTTAAGGTGGATATTTCAAAGCTCCGCGTATCATGATTGATAATGACGTTGGAATAAATAACGTCAGAGCTTACAGAAGATGATATAAGCGGTTTATTTTATATCATTCAGGTAAAGCGTGTGTTATTTTTAATTGCATTATTTTAATTGCTTTTACGTGGATAGTTTTTGTTTAAATCTTAAAGGGCAATGGTTGCACTGATGTACCGTTTATAATCAAATATTTGCGCTAAACTTTTTACATAATTTTATGTAAATTTTCACTACATAAGCATAACTGTGAACATTTGAAAATTAGCGGAACTAAATATTTGATGTTGAATGACAGTAAATTGAAAGTCGTTTTGCAAAAATACAGGAAAACAGTCACATTTGTCATATGTAAACATTTGATATTATCATATTCTGCAAAAGACAAGAACGTGTTTTTAAAAAAGGTACAGAAAATTTTCGCGAGCTTTTAACAATCTTCAGAATGTTTGTTTATTCAAACAAACAAAAAATGCGGTTTAATGTACAAAAATGTGATTTAATAATGCCATTTTTTTTAAACTTTTTATTCCATTATTTTTCTATTAAGACCTGACTATATACTAGAATGACCTATATATACTATAAATAAAACCTAATAGACCTATATAACTAGAGCAGCTTTATAAAATGCCCAACCCTAAAAAAATTACATTTCTCTTACATAATAACTCGATATTATATATATTTTGAATCATAATTCCATAATAATTACTTTAACTCCACTATTATTTCCACTACTGGGATGGGCAATTTACCAACTAATAAAAAATATGTGTTCAAAATAATTAAGAATTTAAAATACATATTTAAATACTACTTTAAAATTAGCATTTTTCGTTTGTTTTTTCTTTAGGTAATTAAAGTCAATAATTGTAGGATTGTTACGATGTAAAATGTATGTATATTTGTATCGTATCCACTTTCATTAATTATAGGATTTAGTGCCTTGTGACTTTACCTACCGTCAATGTACCTTAAATGGAATAATTAATGTATCAAGAGAGTTTTACGGTCAGTGTCTGTTGTATAATTTAACATTGTAAAACAAATATCAATATATTTTATATTATTCTACTTGTACTCTTTGTCACCTACCTCAGAACAGGTTCTAATAACCTAGTGAGGTAGGTAATGTATAAAAATAATGTATGAAACAAAAAAGTTTATGTTTTTTTAAATATATATAATACTATGAATGTCCGGAATGAACAATTAGTGAGTCTATATCATTCCGGACATTAATAGTATATATATTTTAAAAATATATTAACTTTTTTGTTTCTTACTATGAATATCAAAAGAATGAAACGATTGAGATCTTAATAAATAGTAGTAGAATAAAGTTTTAAAAATATATGATTAAATCAGTAATTTAGAGTTCGACCATGAATTAACAGTTAATAATTTATTTCTATAATTTTTCAATACTTATTGAATTCTACGAGAGAAAGTTAGCAGTTAGGAAGTTTTTTTATTTTATTTCACACACAGTTGGATTTAAAAATATATGATTAAATCAGTAATTTAGAGTTCGACCATGAATTAACAGTTAATAATTTATTTCTATAATTTTTCAATACTTTTGAATTCTACGACAGAAAGTTAGCAGGTAAGAAGTTTTTTATTTTATTTCACACACAGTTGGATTCGATTAGATATGCCTATCTATAAATAATATCTTAAAAATGGTCGTAGTATATCTTAAACATAATTCATCCGAATAGTTCATTTTGCAGATATGAGGTACCTTGCAAAATATACTTGAAATCAATCAAGTACTATTTTTTAACATACGTATAAGTCTACTAATTAAAAATAAAGATACATTTCAGAATGTTTAGTATATTAAATTACCTATGTACATTTACCAAAAAAGTAAAAAAAGAACTCTGTTTAATCTACGAGTATGTTTCTATTTGAGCTTATATTGAGTATGCGGAAAGAGTTTATTTTGAACAAATAGACAAGTACGTTAGTAGTCGGTAAATATCCTTTTATCATTCCACTATTTAATTATCTCGTTTGTAAGTAAGTACGCCGTACAAGTGTAAACTGTTGAAATTTGGAACTGATGTTAACTGAAATTATTAAATTTAAAAATAATCAATAAAATGAAAAAATAACTTGTATAAGACAACGGGTTTTTTTTTTTTTTGAACGACCTATTATTCTATTGTTTTCTCATTGTTTTGTAATTTTATTTTATATTTTGTTCTCCCTCTGTATGTATATATAACCGCACACTTTGTATATTTTGTTTAGTGTAATTTTATATCATGATGATGCTTAGGCTAAGCGAAACCGGTCGGTCATAAAAGTTAAAATAATATCCCTGGTCTTATACAAAGTTTTTTTTTTTTTTTTTTAAATATGTCAAAAACCACAAAGTGATTTCCATCTACGATTTTTTAAATAATAATTTCAAATCTCTACCTACCTAATAAAGTACCTACATATAGTGTATATTAGCAGACATTAATCAGTATTTGAAATGGGTTCTAATATAATTTCTTGGCAAGTCAAGTTATATCCCGTAATTTTTCACTAGTTAAAAAAGTAATATTTATTAACATTGACATTTAATTATTTCGTTTGAACCTCTGCTAATAATTTATAGTTGAAATAAAATTATGCATAAAAAACGCTTTCCACCAGAAAAAGACCCAAAAATTGGCAGGTTTTTGGCAACAGCTTCGATTAGTTTGATGCGGTTTTTTAAACACATAACTTTCCGCTTTTTTGGCACTAAACTTGTCCCGACTATTATGTCCGATATTACACACAATTATTGTCTCGTACTTTCTCTTCGATAACTTGTTTTTATTCAAGTCTACTGCGGTAGGCCTATTACCATAAAAAATTTAAACAAAATATTTTCCACTCATAACCGAGATGATTATTTCAATAATTCGATAAAAATTCAATTCAACTTTTCGATTTAAAAATAATTGATTTTAAGCTCATTGAAATCATACGTCCGTACTAATAATCGATTCCCAAGCGGTTTAATCGAATAACCGAATAACAAGCTGTGAATCAGGCAAAATAAAATCAAAGCGGTTTTTCCTTACCATTTGGATACACATTTCACATAATAAAATTTAAAAAAAAAAACAGTTCAAATTTAGAATACTTTCCAACGTGTTAAAAAATATTTTTTCAGTGTATGATTTAATATGCTATATCTAAAAATATATAAATCGTTATCACTTCCTATGAACAATCACTAGAGATCTTTAATTTAATTTTTAACTTAGGCACAAAAATAATCAATATAATCGCCTCAACATACCGCAAATCCTAAGGCCGTCATTTTTTTTTCAATTCGCGCCAAATTGAATAAGTTTATTAACGATCGATCGCACTGGCGGGTAGGTACTGCGCTGCAGAATGCCTCTTGGTGACTAAAGCCGACTTGTGGCTGAAGGCTGGAGAAACCTCTCTGGCCGAACACACACACCGGAGAGAGGGGCCTTTGCATTGTATCAATGCTGTTATCTATTTTTCTTACGGCAGATTCGATTTCGCACCGTTCCTTTTTCAAACAGGTCGCTGGCAGTAAAAGGCCGTCGGCCACTCTCTGGAGCGGGCAACGGCCCTTTTTAAAGATGGTACTGATTTATTTTCAAAAGTATAAATAATTTCCTTTGCGAGTACATACGACCTTAGAGTATGTAGAGTGGTATCTATCCAATGCAGTGTAGTCAGTTTTTTTATGATGTTTACCGGACTCGGCGGACCTGGCGTGGCTAAGACTAAGGCTAGGGTATTTATACATCCATTCATAGCACATATCAACATAATGTTTTTTATTTATTAGTATAACCACAAAACCACTTTTTTCACAGTATTGTTATCAACAAAAATATAGCATACAACCTAAAAAACCGTTTAGTTGTGTCAAGTTTAGTGGCATAATAAAAAATGTGGGCGGAGTCCCGCGGTGACCCAGGAGCCCAACATCATTGTGACAGTACATAGAAGCGGTGTATTATATTTATTGTATCTTTCTCTCTCATGGTGTACGACGTAAAAACCCAGAGAAAGTGATTTATCGCAAGTTTGTATAGGTTGGATAAAAATAATTAGCTCTCTCTCCATACATTGTTACTGCAAAGTCCTATCTTATGGATTTATCAAAGCAGCTCTTCCAGAAAATAATTACGTTAACCTGGAAATTACTGACTGATTTATTTGAATATTATTATTTGGCATCATTGCTATTTTTACAATAAACGGATGATATTCTAAAGACGGGTAATTTTGATTTATTGTTATTCCATCAGCTGCGAACAATTAAATGTATCATTTATGAACTGAAATGCCTGCTTATTAAATAAGACAGTTGACTATTGGTCGCTTTTTTGATAAGCAAGTTTCCATAAAAAAATGTATAAACATATAAATGGTCAAACTTCAATTCGTTTTTTTTTAAACTCGTGCACCGCAATATTATAGTTACTGATTAAACATATAAATATATTTCAATTGTTTCCAATAATCTAACAACATTAACGATAAAAATGGTAACACCATCGATTTTTGTTTTCAATCCACATTGTTGATAACTCGTAAAATCGGCTATAAAATACGAAAGGATGGGTATAAATATACCCTTTGCACGTGTTTAGATATTAGAAATTGGATATTTAAGATTCAAAGTTTTTTCCTTCCTGTAGAGTTGTCAAAAAGTAATCAAAATTGGACTTAAAGTCATTTATACCAACCACAAAATTAAGTTCGGGTTGTTTCAAACATTCCTCACATTTGATAATGTCACAATCGTGGATTGAGGGTCTGTGTTTGTCGTACTTTTCCTCTTGAACTATATCTTCCAAGCGGGTTTCTTTTTTTCGGTCGTTTCAGCCTGCCGACTGGCAACAGCTCGTCTCCTCACACTTTCGTGCATCGAAAACCCAAATGGGCATCGTCAGACTAGTATTTACCATAGATTCACTTCAGTCTAAAGATGCCCGTTATAAGGTGAAACCGATTCGGTCTTAATAAAAAATAGTGGAATGAAGATAAAAAAATATTATCATTATAATAGAACTCCACCATGAATTGACAGTTTCAAAATTAGTAATAATAAAGAAATAAACATACTCGTAGATACATCAAAAATTATATAAAAGAAGGCTAAAGTACAAACCCATATTGTATTTCAACACAGCCAATATCAATTATCAGGAGAACATATTATAGTGAAGTATATTATCATCAATCAACACCAGCAAGTCCACAATAAACTCTACAAGTTCCCCTTCTGTTGATAAACACATCATTCAATGTTTCAAATCGACTGCCAAGGAATTATTTTGCGTGTAGGTGATATTAAATTAGGTTCCTAAGGTCAGTGATGGACAACTAACGGCACGCGTGTCTTAACGACTCTCATAAAAACGCCCGAAGCGAAGGGCAAAATGGTAGATACGAACGATCTCTACTTTATTTTTATTGTAGAGGAAACATTTATTGGACCGACGAAATTTTTTCAACTTCTCGGTGGTTTTTTAGGTCAATGCCATTTTTTAAATTGCGGGTGTTTCAAACCATTATTTGATTGCATTCAATTAGTTATTAATAAATCGTACACGTTGAATTGAACTTCGGTTACTGTTTATAAATATATCACCTATAATGTAGTTATAGTGTGCAGCCAGTGGCGTACACAGAGTTTTTGATCAGAATAGGCAGTAGGAAAAACAGCGGAACTGCTGTTTGCCATTGCATTTGTTTTTTAAAAGCACTGCCTACACTAACAAAGTTACTAACACAAACGAGCCACTCAAACGCGCAACAGGTCACAGCATACATATTTTATGTATTCTAGTGAACATATATAAGTTGGCGGCTTTTAGGCATATGCTATATGCATAGTTACTGCTTTTAGCATGTTATCGTAGGACGGTCGATTAGTCGAACTTCGTGCCTATTTCTGAAACTGTAGATTTATATTTTGCAATAATTTTATATTATTTAATCCAATATAATTCATATTTGTATACGAGTATGGCAGAGAAGGCAGTGCTTATGTGCCTTATACGCCTCTGTGTGCAATAATATACTATGTATAAATTGTTTGCAAAGATAACCGGTCAAATTGAGTAAAACTACAAGGTAAAACGAAAAAAACGTATCGTACATATTACTGGTTTCTCTCGAGATTTCATTGGATCAATCGAAAATTATTGAAAGTAGAGATAGGTACCAACAAACATCTTTGATTGCTATTAGATTTGTTCTGTAAAAACACTGCCTTAGGCACTAACAAATATAAAACAAACAAACAAAAACGAGCCACTTGAACGGGTAACAGCTCACAGCAAATATATTTTGTATTGTCTAGTGAACATTGAATAATTTTTTCTGACGTTGGCGGCGTTTAAGCATATTATGTAGTTACTGATTTTGACACGTAATGGTCAAACCATCTAAGCATCCTTTTCTTAATCCTATTCATTACGCTCACATCAGCCTTGCATTCTCTCCGGATTTCTACATTTTTAATACGGTCATACATGATTTTACCGCACATACGTTTCAAGGATCTCATTTCCACAGCATTCAGTCTACTTTCATCCTTCCTCTACCAGTCCTATGCCTCACTACCATACATAAGGGTTGGTATAAGCACTCAATTGTGGACTGCTAGCTTCGCTTCTTTGGACAATTTCTTATTTGTGCCAACAAAGTATAAAGTATAAACACTGACGCAATTTACATAAGAGCGCGATCCGATATCTTTACGAACTCCGCCAACATGTGAAACAATTTGAAATAAAACCCTCCAAATGACGGAAAGATGGGGGTTGTTTTGTTACGTACATGATTTAGAAAACGTAGGTTTTTTCACTAAATTAACAAGTTTTTCTTAATGCTACCGTAACATATTTAAGCTTTCGTCACTAAAGATACCCATGGACCATTCTATCCATGATGCTTTTTGCGTTTACAATAATTGTGTTCTGAGAGAACTTTAATAACGACCGTGATTAACAGCCTACGAATTCAGAGGTCACGGGTTCAAATCCCGGCGTACGTAAATTGTTTTTATTTAACGATTTTGTGTTATTTAATTCATACTCAATAATATAATGAATATTTACGGCACCTTCCAGAGTGGTAGAATTAAAGTATCGCCCTGGTAAAAGGCCACCATTCAGAATTGAAACGATACTTGAAATGGCTTTAGGCGTGTTTGGTTACCAGATCTGAATAGCCGGGTACTTCCCAATCTTCCCATTTCCTTTCCCTCCCCACACTACCTTACGGCTCACAACATACCCCAATTGGGGATGCCATAATACCACTGGTTCTAGAGGGTTGGGAGCAGTTGGGACTTTTGTGCGGTATATGAAAGTAGACTGAATGCTGTAGAAATGAGATCCCTGAGGCGTATGTCCAGAAAAACCATGTATGTATGACCGTATTAAAAATGAGAATATCCGGAAAGAATAAAAGGCTGATGGAAGCTTAATGATTAGGATTAAGAAATGGACGATTAGCTAATTTGGCCATGTAGAGTGGATATATATGCTTTTATTATTTAATCGAATTACATTTCTTCAACACTATTTTTTTTATATATTTAAGTAACTATCCATATTGTGTAACATTGATATAATTTCTGTATATATTTAAACTTTTTTTCTTTTTTGTAAAATAAATTTTTAAAAAATAAATAAAAAAAAAGAGTGGATGAACGAATAAAGGAGTGTGAAAATAATATATGACGCGAAAGTGAATGAAATAAGAAATCGTGAACCGCCCGAGGAGGACATGGCACGATCAAGTGAATCAAATACTTGAGTTGGGCACTGTCAAGAGTCAGAATAACAGAAGAGTATGTACGAAACGATGTACGAATGCGAACGGGTGTGCCAAGACAGAGTGGTATGGCTGTCCATCCTCTCTGCCTACTCCTGCGGACAAATGTCGTTGTGGTTATGTTAGTTAGTTAGTCAGTATATTTTTATTTCGGCGTTGTAAGAAAAATATCAAAAAATTGTTTCAGTAATATACGGAGAATCCAAAAAGGTTTATGATACCTGACTTGGGTATTTAAATTTGCCAATAATATTATTTGAGAGATATTCCCTCTTTGGATATTGAAATCCCATTAGTTGGGCAAGCCGCCCAGTTCTGCCAGCTCCCGGCTCCAACCGGATGTACATTATTATTCTGCCGTAGGTAGGTACTTATATAAAAAAGTGGTAAATCCGAAACTATTTATTTTTATTTTCATAGTGAATACCGCACTTAAGTCCCAACTGCTCCAAGCCGTCATGAGCCAGTGAGACTATGGCATCCCCGACTGGGGTATGTTGTGAGGCTGAAGCTAGTGGGGAGGGGAAGGAGATGTGGAAGAGGAAGGTTGGGAAGTGCCTGGCTATTCAGATCTATTCACTAAACAGGGCTAAAGCCTGTACAAGCAACGTTTCGATTCTGAATGGTGGTCTTTCAGCAGGGCGATCTTAGAGTATCTACCACTTTGGAGTTAATAAATAATAGATGAGGACCTGTTTGTACAATGTTTTCATTTTGCAATTATACTTTCTGCACATTGACGGCCTCCATGGTCGAGTGGTAAGACGCTCGACTACGAATCCAAAGGTCGCGGGTTCAAATCCAGTGTGCGCCAATAACCTTTATTTAATTAATATGTGTCATAACACATTTAATTCATATAAACATAATAAAAAGTACATTTGCGGCACGTTCCAGAGTGGTAGATACTCTAAGTATCGCCCTGATGAAAGACCACCATTCAGAATCGAAACGTGGCTTGAAATGGCTTGAGCCGTGTTTGGTGACCAGATCTGAATAGCCAGGTACTTCCCAACCTTCATCTTCTCAATCTCCTTCCCCTCCCCACTACCTTCAGCCTCACAGAATACCCTATTTGGAGAAGCCATAGTCTCACTGGCTCTATACGGTTGGGAGCAGTTGAGACTCTTGTGCGGTATTCATATAAAAAAATATATTTAAAAAGTGCACAGGAATAAATGGTTATCACAATCATAGTAGTAATCACTTTCTTACTTCAAGGGTAATCACTATAATCAGTAGCCAATCAAAGATAACACTAAAAACTATAAAGTGATATTTACAATGTCATATTGCCACATTTGGCTCATAATTGTTGAAGCAGTTAACCTCTAGTGTACCGGAGGTGCCAATAGTCACCGGGCATTCACCAATATGTTTTCAAGAGTTTACAGAAGAATTCATGCAATTTTATTTTTATTTGGAAGAAAATGTATTCAGCCACACGAAAATACATTAAAACGAGAAAAAAAGTCTTCATATTTCTTAATCAAACTCTTTTTAGTGATTTGTGGGAGAAAATACCTATTTTCCAAATATAAGTATCTTTTCCAGAAAAAACGTTTATGCCACTAACATACAATTTTAAAAACACATTATCTGTGAAGATGGCATAATTGACTAAAAATATAATTTTGTAATAAAACAAATGGGTTATTTACCTTGAAGTAACAATATATGGAGAGAGAGCTCATTCTTTTTACCCAACCTATTCAAACTTGGGATAAATCACTTTCTCCGGGTTTTTAGGTCGCACACCATGAGAAAGAAAGAGAGAACAAAATCTCCCAAATTAGGTGAGTATATTTTTCGTGTCCCGCGTGTCCGTTGACTCCGCCCACAAGTTTTGATACGCGAAATAAATCAACATAACTCAACGGTTTATTAAGATACGTGCTATATTTTTATAGTAATAATGAATAAACAAAAACATTATGTCGACATGTGCTGTAAATGAGTGTATAAATACCCTAGCCCTAATCCTAGCCACGCTTAGGTCTAGTAGAGTCCGGCAAACCTCATAAAAACTGACTACAGCAGCGCTCTCTCTTGCATATTATTGTTTTGAGGTTATTACGAAATTACAGTCTGCAAGGACCGAGGTAAACGCAAATTGTTTCCTGCAGGAATCCGGCATTCCAAAGGTTAATCACAGCTACGTAATTATTTTCAAACGTTCCGTGATGATATTCAATATCATTATATTGAGAACATCATGAGAACGTACAGAAAAAAATAGACCATTTTATACAACAAAGCGGTAATAAAATGTCAGATCACCACCAGCAGAGGCCTCTAGCGGTTAAACTTTGAAACAGTGTTAATAGCTGACCAATCAATCATAATTCATAATAACCTTTCGTGTATTTGGAAAATTACTGATAGCCTGAGGTTACCGCGATAGCTCAGTGGTTTAGAGCAGGTGCCTGGCTAGCGGATAATGGCGCAGTGCAGTTTTCAAATCCCGCTTGAGTAATAAATAAACTAGTGTTATTTTCTAACGCGAATAATTTTGGACTATTTTTTTCGAAAATAATAAATCAGTGTTCTCTGATTATTATATTTGATTTGATTGACCGGTTAAGTAGATGAGTGGACAGACGCGCCGGGTTCCCATCCGACCGTCGTGAGTTCAATTCCTCTGCTAGCTAAGCCCTCAATCATTGCACAAGCAACATTTTACGGTTATTATGATAGTAATAGGAGTTTAAATTAAATTAAATATTATCAAATTATTAAATTATCCTTACGTCAATTTTAAGTAGGGTTAGATATAGGTGCCCACCTTAGAATAAAAATATACATGGAGAGAGAGCTAAATATTTTAACCCAGCCAATACAAATTTGGGATAAATCACTTTCTCCGGGTTTTCACGTCGTATACCATGAGAGATAAAGAGACAAGAAAAGTTCTTACATAATATTATTGCAGAACTTCTAAGTATGTAACAATGCTCTCCGTCCACGCTAACATCACGTCATCGAATCGTATAACTTACGTCAATGGATTTTGAGGTTATTTCCTATATTTGTGTTGATTAAAAAACTTGCAGTGGTTTTACAAATAAATCAAACATGATAGTGATATGTGCTGCCATGCGTGAATGTTCAAATAAGACTAAAAAGGGATTATATACCATACAGTTTTAAATATTTTCGACCGAACTTTAGAATCTTCACATTTTTAATGATCTAAAGACGTAAAATCAACAAAAAGCTTCCATCATTATTTAGGCAAACTTTCTGTTAATAGTTTTTGTGTGATATTTTGACTTTACAAATCATTTTAATGGTTTATTGATATTGTTTTGTTTAATTTATTCGAATGTGTTTAATTAAAAATGTCTGAATTTCAAGTGGGCGGTAACTATAGGCTATTTAACATCCTATAATATATCTTTGTCTCTTTCTACCGAGTCAGTATAAAGTCAACCGACCTGACTACACTGTTTTGCAAAGGTACCTCTCCATATATTCTTACTCCAAAGTGCCCACATACGAATTGGAAAGGCCGCAATCGAACCCGCAAAACCCCGACTCAAAGCCAAATACGGAAACCACTACCCTTTGAGGCCGGAAGAAAGTAGGACGTAAGTTATATTATTATGTAAGTACCCACCTAACCCAACCTGGCTTTCTCCGACAGAGCGAAATCCCGCTCGAACTTGTATGACGTCATCGCGTAGATGACGTCATACAAGTGGGGTGCCGCGACTCTTTTTACAATTATTCGTTTTCAGAAAAACAAAAAGATTCTTGTTTATGTTATTTTGATTTCCATCTGTCTAAAAGTAATACGGAATTAGAAAAAAAAACATTATTCAAAATACCAACGAATATCATTTTTTCCTGATAGATCTTTCACCATAATCTTTTTCTTATTGAGCGACAAATCACTAATTATAATGATAACCGTGAACTTATATAGCGCAGTTTGGTGATATTTCACCTAAAGTACGCTTCATACTAAATTAATTATGGTAATAAGACTAACTAATAAGGAGAAAATAATATATGTACAAATGAAAACTATCTAAAATCATGATCTTTATCATAAATCATGAGAGAAAAAGGTTCAAATGTGGGTATAACTGTGCATGTGTACATCAACAGAATAAAAAAAATCACCTTAAGATATATACATTTTAATCAAATCCCTGTACTGCACTACAAATTCAGAAAGCCTATTATGAAATTTGCTCATATGCCCCAAAATCTAGAGTGGTAGATACTCTAAGTATCGCTCTCAATAAAGATTACCATTCAGATCGAAACGTTGCTTGATATGGCTTTAGCCGTGTTTGGTGACCGGATCTGAATAGCCGGGTTCGTTCCGACCTTACCCTTCCCCATCTCCCTCCCCTCCCCACTACCTTCACTATCAAAACACACTCCAATTGGGGATACCATAGGACAAACCGATTATTTTTTGGGAGAAAATCTTTTACTTATAAACGGAAGTTTCAATAAATAAACTTACTAACCATCACGCCGTTTACCGCGAGGGTAGGCAGAGAGGATGGACCGCCATACAACTCTGTTTTGGCACACACTCCTTGCTTCATTTACAATCATACACCGTCTCATACATTCTCTTCTGTTATTCTGACTCTTCACGTATTTGGTCCGACTCAAGTATTTGATTTACTTGATCGTGCCATGTCTTCATTTTTATTTTCACATTCCTTTCTTCGTTCACCTGCTCTACATACCCAAACCATCAAAGCGTCACTTTTTAATCCTATTCATTACGCTTACATCAGCCTTGCATTCTTTCCGGATTTCCACATTTTGAACACGGTCTCACATGATTTTACCTTACATACGCCTCGGGGATCTCATTTATACAGAATTCAGTCTACTTTAATCCTTCCTCTGCCAGTTCCATGCCTCACTGTCATACATCAGGGTTGGTAAAAGCACTCCATTGTGAACTGCTAGCTTCGCTTCTTCTTAACCCTTTTTATTTGCGACAACAGCGTTCAGTCCTCCATTAATGGAGTTTTCTGCATTCACCCTTCTTTCAATATCTTTATCAGCCTTTTCGTCTCTCGTTAACATACTTCCCAAATACACAAACTCATCCACTTGCTCCAAGCATTCATCATTCCAAACTATGTTGCACGCTGTTCTCGTACTCTCTCTTTCAAACACCATGACTTTGGACTTACTTACATTCATCATCACCTTATTTTGCATACATACTTCGTTCATCCTAGACACGAGAAACTGTAGATCTTCCATACTGTCAGCAATCAACACCGCATTATCCGTATACGATAGATTATTATTATTATCGTACGATTTATTGTTCACCTACGAATCGGTTGTATTTTCAAATAATAAACGTCTTTTTAAATAATTTATTACGTTGCGATGTATTTTTAAAACATTACATGAACTGAATATAAATATATTATATGGATAAAATATTATGTCAGTATGCATAAATGTTTATTTTGACTAATGGTCGTGATAATGTGATAATTAATATCTCTTCATGAATATGCATTAACGACTTATTTAATACCTTTTGAATTGATATTATTCAATTAAATTAAACGTATATAATTAACTATAACTGTTTAATTTTCTCTGCCACCATAAAGCTCATCTTTAAGAAATATCAAAACATCAGATGTGATGGTCAACAAAGTACCTACCTATTCCAGATTGGTATTCATAAAGTTTTATTTTTTATAGTAAATACCGCACAAGAGTCTCAACTGTCTGGAGCCAGTGAGACGATAGCATCCCCAATTAGTGGATTTTGTGGGGTTGAAGGTGGGAGGGAGGGGAAGGAAATGGGGAAGATGAAGGTTGAGAAGTACCTGTCTATTCAAATCTGGTCACCAAACACGGCTAAAGCCATTTCAAGCGATTCCGAATGGTGGTATTTTTCTAAGGAGACACCTAGAGTATCTACTACTCTGGAATAGTACTGTATCAAAATATATCTAGCTGTTAGAAATAACAGCTAGATGCCGCCAACGTCTAACGCTATTGACGAAAAATTGCGCCAACAGTTAGATATTATTACTAAAAATATTAGTACCTACATACGAATATTATTCAACGCAATAAAATCTCCATACCAGCTTTTGTATTAGCCTTAGCGCCAAGTAAACAAAAAGGTGTAAGAGTTTATGTATCGTAAACGAAATTATGGGTATCTTTTTATACTTTCTTACTAGACGTTTTTGTGGAATATCCTATCCGAAACGCGCGATACGTAGCTCCAAGAGTCAAGCGAATAAAATAATGGCTAGGTAAAATAACGATGGCACCTAAAATGTAACTGTTATGTTAAATAATTCTCCGAATGTCACCAAAATATCTAACAGCTAGATATATTATAACGACGCATCGCATTGTCATGTACCTAATATTATGCGTAAGTGTGTGTGCGTCATGCACAATATTATGCGTAGTTTGGAATAATCTTTTGGTTATACTTCTTCTTACTAGACATCTTTGTGGACTTTCCTATCCGAAACGGCCGATACGTAGCGCCTGGAATCAAGCGACGAAAATAATGACAAGTAAAATAACAGTTATGTCAAATACCTCTTAATGTCTTTTCATCGAGCGGTTATTTTTCAACAGGGGATTATTATTATTAAAACCAATAGGCTCGTTATTCATTATTTTTGCTAGTTTTTATGTCAATCTCCTACTCGTTTAGTTTGGCGCATTTTTACTCGTCGCGCGCGCATTCGATGTGTTTTTGTAAGTTGAAGAATACGATTAATGGTGTAGTTGTCTAATGTTTTTGTTTTGTTTCACGGCCAAAGTGCAAATACCCAGTTAGTAAATAAATTGAGTTTTAGTAGACAATACGACGCAATATATTATTTTTTCTTTTTTTACTATTTTTTACTATAGCATTTGCATTATTATCTCATTTAATTCAACGTCTAGACTTAAATAATAATAATAAATGGATAACTTTTATAGCGCCGTTTTCGTGGGAAAATCACCTCAAGGACGCTTTGTGTACCTATATGTAATTTAAAAAATATAGTATTATATTGGTAGTCTACCAAAAAATAGTCAACGTCGGCGTTATTTTCAACGGTTATATTTAACAGTTAACAATCGCCAACGATAACGGCGTTGGCGTTTTTTCGAATTATAGTTAACGCCCAGTACTACTACTCTGGAACGTGCCGCAAATATATTTTAATATAATTTTTTATATTAATTAAATGTGAAATAACACATATTAATTAAATAGAATTATTTGCGCACGCCGGGATTTGAACCCGCGACTTTTGGATTCGTAGTCGAGCGACTTAAAAACTCAGAAAATAATAATTTACTCACAATTCACACATTAATTGTTAATTTGGTTTGAATATTGAGTTTTTGATCAGTAAATGAAATTATTTATTACTAACATTCATTACTTAGATTATTAATTACGTTTTGGTTTTGATTGGATACGTAATTATTTTTAAAAATTTCAATTATTTCTCCTTAATTGGTTATACTAATTCTGATGCAGTAAATTTAACAATTAAATACTACCGTGAAAAAAATACAGGATGTAACTTTACTTGCAATATTATCTGAGACGGTGATTTAAAACTAATGATCCGCCAGTTAAATTTCACTCAATCGTTTTTGTAAAATATATTATAGGTAAGTATAAGGATATTGGAAAGAATGCAAAGCTGATGTAAGCATAATGAATAGGATTAAGAAAGGGATGCTTGGATAGTTTAGCATGTAAAGCGAATGAACGAAAAAAGAGTGTGAAAATATTAAATTATGATGGGAAAATAAATGGAAGAAAAAGTTGGAAAAAGACGCCCGAGAAAGACATGGCACGATCAAGTGAATCAAATACTTGAGTCAGGCCATGTCAAAATTTATATATAATAACAGAAGAGTATGTATGATACGGTGTATGAATATAAATGAAGCAAGGAGTGTGTGCCAAGACAGAATTTAATGGCGGTCTGTCCTTTCTGCCTACCCTGCAGGGAAAATACGTGATGGTTAGCTATTATAGGTAAGTGCATAAAAAAGTTTACACTCATACGTGTGTTCGTACGTACTCAGAATGTAAATTATATGTAGTTATTTATCTACAGATCAAAATAAAATAATATTAAGTTCCCGCTTATTTAATTAGTTCCGTCAGCGGCCTGCAGCAATGATAGTGTCGCTGGGATCACTGTAAATAAAGATGGCGGCGCTGTAAAGCAAGTGGTAAAGTAGATTCCGCTTTTGATTACTGTAAAGAGTGACGTGTATTTTAGAAATTAGTTCATGAATAATTCGCTAGAGCGAAATATCTCTGGAATTACTACTTTGACATATTTGTCATGTTGGAATTTCATGTCTCGTATAAAGATGCAACTTACGTGGTGATGTGTTGTGAGGATAAATTCAACGACCGTATGTTTGTGTCTAAAAGTTACGGTTTGAAAACATAAGACCCCTAACATCTTCTACAATATGGCACCAACGAGACGAAGTGACGGGCTTTTAGCTCGGGTTAATTTCCCTCTGTACACCTTGCAAATGTTAACAAGTCGCCATGTACTGGTTGCTGGTGGTGGAGGATCTTCAAAGACAGGAGTAGCCAATGGATTTGTAAGTATTTCATAAGTTAATTATCGACATAAGCTTTCCAACCTACTGTCTCAAGTGTTACTAAATATTCCTTATCATTTCAGGAAATATTTGAACTGTCCCATGATAGTGAAAGGTTCATTGCCGAAGAGATAATCAGACATGAAACGGGACCGAGTGTTGTTATGAACTGTTCTGCGGTGAGCTTGAAGCGCAGCATGTACCTCGTAGCAGGCCAGGAAAGCCATTGCCAATTATACAATGTTAATTTAAAACTAGTGAATGCTTCAGAGTTGAGACGAGGAAGTGTCAAAGCTGAAAGTACTAATAATTTCCTACGGAAGCGTAGAAATACCCTTAGCAAGGAGAAAGAGGAAGAGACTAGTAGTAGTAATAAAGAAAAAGATAACAACAGTAACCACTTCTCAGAGAAACGCATTAACTTTGAAATAAGAGCAGCAGATAGCATACAAACAGACTTTGGGTGAGTAAACACTCCTGCTATAATTATTAATGAATCTCTTTGGAGTTCTTGTCATGCTTAGGCATTTCTGATGACTGTCAAACATTAAAAGTAAGAATTTAGACACTGGGACTAATATTAACATAGGTATTTTTCTCTTAAATATTTTATATTTGTACAAGTGTTCAAAAAATATTAATTAAAAATATTCTGACCTAGTTATTGTCACTATCACACACACCAACCCTCCTTGGTAGCGTGATGTGTTAGGTTTAAATTTTCAATGCTAAGAAAGATGGGAGAACCCTGGTAAGGCCTATCTACCCATGTAAATATTATGACTGATACAAAAATTCTTGTCTACCTGTTTTACATAATTTGTCAGTCAACCTAGCCTCAAAAGTAGTCGTTGTTTATTGAAATTTTGTTTTTTTTTATTTATTCAGAAATGAACCGGTACAAAGAGTAGTAAAAATCAGCCACAAGGGAAAACTGATGGCAACTGGAGGAACGGATGGACATATAAGAGTTTGGCAATTCCCGCAACTAAAGAAAAAGTTCGATATTCCTGGCCATTCCAAAGAGGTAAAATAACGTTGATAATATTTACTTTTGAATTTGTCATAATATTATAATCTAAAATGCTGTTGGAAACCGACAACATTTCAACGGTACAATTGTTTGGTGAATTTTACGCCCTCCATGGACAGTTAGGTTTATGAAATATCAAATTTATTGTTAGGTTTTAGAAATATCAAATTTCTTGTTAGGTTTAAGAAATATGAAATTTTTGGTCCTACCTTGATTTTCGAGCTGTGAGTCAATTAAAGCAAGGCCTCGGGATTTTTCAACATTGTAACCAAATCTGACAGTTATTGTAGGCAGGGTAGAAAATTTTACTCTTTTAATTCTGAAATGAAGGCAGGATTCTTGATCTGGAAAATTGAACCTCCACTTTCCCTACCAAGGCCAGAATATAACAAACATTGTCGGCCATTTTATGATGGCACTTTACTTCCTAGACAGTTATTTAATAGCCGGTAACTAATTTGGGCACTTTTCGAAATTATTGATACGATTCATAGTTCCGTGACAACTTGTTAATATAATTGTTTTGATTAAACCTCTTGTAAGAACAATAAAGATCGCGACAAATCTTTCACATTATGTACTGGTTTTAAAGTAAAATGCAACTCATTGGTGTTACCATCGCTGCCAGTAAGAAATTAGTATGTAAGAACTTCACCTCAAGTACCTACCTAATTTTCTTTTGGATTTCAACTGAAAAAAATACTTTCACTAAAAAGCTGTTATATAATTCAGTACCTACTTAATACAGTACTTACTTAATATTGAGATTTACAAATCAATAACTCTACATTAGGAGTTTTCCCAAAATAGCACCTAATTGGATATAAAGTTAAAGAATAAGTTGGAGATTATTTCCTTCTGCTTTAATTAAGTATTTGGAATAATCAAAATGGCTTCTTTTGACGCAATAACGTTTTTTGACAGGGAAATAATTTATTTATGTTGTTTATTATAGTTAGTTATGTGTTGACCCCATTTCGATTGCCTCACAACTGTTGCATGAACACCGAAGCAACCATGATGAAATACATTCACAACTTTATTCAAAAGTTTTGTAATTTTTTGGACACATAAATGGACTGAAGCTTAGCTATTTTATATCTCCTATGGATGCGTGCATCAACGGTGTCCACAGTGGAGTGGAAGGTACTCTTAGCATCGCCCTGGTAAAAGACCACCATTCAGAATTAGACGTAGTTATGCAGAAAGCGTCCAACCCACAATTTGCCAAAATCGAACATCCAAGCTCCAAATGCAATAGATGTTTGGTAATAAATATTTTTACTAACGCACATTGCAGATATTTGACTTAAATTGAAGTTTAAAAACATTATGAAATGTAAGATGACATAAGATTTTTTTTTTTTTTAAAACACATTGATAGATTATAAATTACCTTTTTTTAATAATGCTCATAAAGAAAAAAATATTTATATTTACTTTACAAATGCTGATTCCGCATATTCATGTTTTTTTATCATCATATTTTCAAACGCCTTTTTCTCAGTTTCATCTTTATGGGGTTGGATGCTTTCTGCATAACTACGTCCAACTAAAACGTTGCTTGAAATGGCTTTAGTTATATTAAGTCGTCAGATCTGAATTGCCAAGTACTTCCCAAACCTTTCCTTTTCTTATATCCTTCCCCCCCCCACTTCCTTTATTTTCTTCTTTCTCTTTAAAAGAAAGACAAACATTCCCGGGTTACGAATAACCTGACAATATTTAAAAAACACCTACTGCCAACATAAGAAGCGGAAGATGTTGCTTGTCCAATGATGGAGGACTTAGCCAGCAGAGGAATTGAACGCACGACGTCCGGGTGGGAATCTGACGCGTTTGTCCACTCAGCTACCGGTCAGCCTAAACTAAATTTCTGTGGAATTTGTTAATCCACTTAACTTGCCGCTTTGGACATCCCCATGATACGTTCATGCGAATCTTGTAATATTGATGTTGCATACGGGAAGAGAGGAACATTTTTTTATGTGTAACGTGCCTAAAAGGTTAAATAACTTATTTATTTCGCTTTACAGATAGACGACGTAGACTTCAGTCCGTCGGACAGATTGCTGGTGAGCACGGCGAAAGATGGATTTGCGGTAATTTGGTCCATGGACACGGGGAAACAGGTGGTCAAGTTGGCGTGTCAGCCCCCCAATGGAACTAAATATCTCTATAAAAAATCTAAGTAAGTCTCATTCTTTTTAGATTTCTATGTTGCTTGTAATAAATAGGTTATGTGGTTTGTACAACACTCGGAGTAAAAATATCTATGGAGAGAGAGCTAATTTGTTTTACCCAACTTAAACAAATTTGCGATAAATTAATTTCTCTGGGTTTTTACGTCGTATACCGTGAGAGAGAAAGAGACAACAAAATTTTGGCAAAATTTCACACCGCCTCAAAGTATTGTAACCATGTTCTTTGTATTATGTTATACGAATAAACAAAAATATTTTGTCGACATGTACTATGAATGGATGTATAAATACCGTAGCCTTAGTCTTAGCCATGCCCAGGTCCAACCGAGTCAGTAAAACCTAGTAAAAACTGACTACAGATTGATCTACAGTGTTACCTCTTGTATATTATTGCTCTAAGGTACAACACTATACATCCCATTCTTAGAGGAAATGCACGATTTCGAATGCATCATAATTTATAAGAAAACTTTCCCTACAATGTTTCCTCCTGTTTTCAGAATTAACGATTACAAACGTAGATATTATAATATCAGATATGAAATAATTATTTGTGAGAAACGCAATACAAATAAGATAAACAGCTTTTGCTGGGAATTATTCACCGGTGCATATCTTCATACAAGAATTCAAATTACAAGCAATACAAAACGTACATAATCTAGATTATTGTTGTTTGTGTTGTATTTTATTTTTATTTTTCATTGACATTCGACTTCTTTTGTGGCAAAAGGATTAGATAGATCCTTGCTGCAAATTAAATTTATGTGATTTACTATATTTCAATATTGTACTGGTGTCAGACTGCCGTTCAGTAACAAATCTTCTCCTTTCTCCTCTTTTATTCCGCCTTACAACCTACCCAATTATGGGTGCTATAGATCAGCTGTCTTTGGGCAGTAAAATTATTATTTATCTGTATTTATTTTTAGAGTTCCAACTGCATATTATTTTTGTTATCCATATTATTTTATTGGCCTACGTCGTCAAGTGGCTACGAATCCAGAGGTCGCGGGTTCCACCATTCGGAATTGAAACGTTACTTGAAATGGCTTTAGCCGTGTTTGGTGACCAGATCTAGCCAGCTACTTCACAATCTTCTTCTTCGCAATCTCCTTCCCCTCCCCACTTGCTTCAGCCTCACAATATACCTCCATCAGGTTTGCCATAGTCCCGCCGACTCTAGACGATTGGGAGCAGTTGAGACTCTTGTGCAGTATTTACTTTTTTTTTAAGTAGCACGTAATATGTAGATATTTTATTTGACCTGTAGCCGAGAATCATAACCGCTCGGTCACAAGGGGTTGCCAATGTGGTGTTCCAGTAAAAATGATTTATTTTTATCGATTTCAGGTTTGCCCCGATAGAAAATGAGAAGGGCGAGTGCTGTCTCTTTACGTTGGCCAACCCCCTCGGCCGGACGGGCAAGCAGAAGGGTCTGATCCAGTGCTGGAGGCCCACGGACGGGACCCTCATAAAGGGCGTCACGGTGGATGAGAGCCTCTCCGCCCTCGCCGTGAGGGATGACGGCAGGTTCATCGCAGTGGGGACAATGTTCAGCGGATCCGTTTCAATATATGTTGCATTTAGTTTACAGGTAATTTTATTTCGGTCTAACTATAATACATAATCGTGTTGATCTTATCTATAAAGCATCAAAACTCTTAACCTCTAGTGTGCCGGAGTGTCCTATAGGGCCCGGGCATTCATCACCATCTTTTCAGGAGTTTTTATCCTTTAAAACCTGTTGTTCGCATGTTCGCATAGAGATATTTTGGATTGCGTTAAGTTTGGTCGACAAAAACATAATTTTGTAAAGTCAGTTATTACGAAATTACAATCAGCAAGGTACGATGGAAGTTGTACCTAACGATTTTTCACAAAAACGGCGCTATACAAATCGTCCAAATATTATTATTAACGGGAACTCGGCATCCCAAAGGTTAAACAGTGAGCCTTGGTGTTGTGAAATTCACCCAGCTTCTTTTTGTCGACACAACTATTACCTCGCTCACAGTGGTGATTCCATCATGAGCTATGGAGCTTTAAAATATTAATTTAAGTGTCGAAAAAATTAGACATGACACCTTGTCTGCTCTGCATTTTTCAAATATTGATAAAATGGGTGTTGAAATCCAGTGTATATCATTACGTTTAACCCTGCTGGCGAGCACTCTCTTAACTGAGGGTGGCGCCGCCGCTGTCTCTTTTCAACACATTATTGTTCTGTAAAAACTAAGTGAGAAAGTATGACCGTTGGGTAGTAGACGCGATATCGCCAGAGGGCGGCGGTAAGGCATTCTAGATAAGTACTGCGTGATTATGGTAGTTTGATTATATACTGTCGTCTTTGCAGAAAAAGTTTAATCCAGATAGGCTAGTTTTGACGATAATTTTATATAGAGTCTTTGAGATTTATACGGCATTCAAATAGGGAAGACTCATAAACATTTACAAGATTTCAATAATTCATTGCTTGAAATGTTGACTGTGGAAAAACAATTTGGCTTATCGTGCTTCTTGGAAAAAATGTTTCGTTTCATTTCAGTTGAATTTATTTAATCAATCATATTTTGCAACTGATAAAAGTTAATTGAACCCACAACTCTTATTTAGTTATCAACCTTTGATTTTGCAAGCATCCAATCTAACGCAAATTAGTTGTTATAATAAGTTATGAATATTAATTGGTTGTAAAATAAATACGCTTCAGTAACACTAATTCTGGTAATGATCCGTAAAGAAAATTATCGACAATATTATTAATGGTAAAATGGACATTCTCTTATCTGAAATTATTTAAAGTAATGTGTACCTATAAAGTCTTGAACATTTTTATAAATACATTTTTCAATAAGAAAAAAATTCTAAATAGGAGTTGAAACTTGGGCAAAGCTGGGTAGTAAATACTAGTCTATTTGTAAAGATTTTTTTTTCAGTGTCACCTTCTTTATCTTTCTTTTTTTTATTACTTTGAATAATAAATGCCTTAATGTCTGATTTGTTAATACATAACTCTACTCTCTAGCCAAGTTTTAATTTAATACCTTCATGCGTCTTACAACTTTCTAGCCCATAAACTCGTTACACTACTTTTCTTATCATTATAAAATTTAATAATACTGTGTCAACCTTGATAATGATTCTGATTTTGTATTGTGACTTTGAGTGAATGAGTGATCATGTTTGTGTGTTATTTTTTTATAAAGTTGTTGTATTTGCCATTTGTAGAGGGTGCTGCACATCCAGGGAGCGCACTCCATGTTCATCACGGGGCTGGAGTTCCTGCCCGTCAGCGGAGACGGCCCAGCAATCACCAGTCGCTCCGAGGCCGCCGTGGTCTCCATCTCTGTAGACAACCGCGTCTGCATCCATAGCTTGCCCAACAGAAGTAAGATTTATACAACTTGTACAATGTAGCGGTTTTTTTGTGATGAAAAAACTACCAAAAACCCTTAAATCATGACGGAATATTTTATTTACAGCCTGGAAACATTACCTTTTGACACTTTGCTCGGAATGTTCGGAAAACCACAATACTCACATGTTCCCAAATAAACAAATCTTTTTACATCCCAGTGGATAGTTGAACACCTTTTTTGTGATTACCTTAAGAAATTTCATTCCTTCTTTTGTCTCGGTGAACTGTACACATAAGACATACACCCAATGTTTACACAGCTATGAGAGTGCTTGGTGAATTTGCTCAATTTTGGTTTTCACCCTCTTTGCCCTCTCCGTCAACTCTTTGAACATTCAAGTTAAATTTACTTTTATTTCAGATTATTAAGTTAACTTTTATAAGAATAATATTTGGCTAATTTCTTTACCAACATTTTTGTAAAATATCACCTCGGCGGTGAGGTGATTTTTTCAAAAATTTTAAAATAATATGTTGTCAAAAAGTTTTTTTTTTTTATTTAAAACTGTTCATATAGTTATAAAAATACTGAAATAAGTAATGGTCTTCCTGAATGTACCATGGTAAAAGCATGGAAAACAATAGAAAGTCACAATACCTTGGGTAGACAGATAAACTTTCTCAAATGAAATTTACATCTCACATTATTTATAAGTTTTTTTTGTCTGTTTCAGGATCCATTCCAGCGTGGGTGGCCATGGCTCTGATCATTTTTGTTTTGTTTTGCACATTCTCACTTTGCTCTTATCTTGGACTATAATTATTATAATAAATTGTTGTAATCTCTTGACGTTGTCGTAGTTATAACAATTCTATTAAGAATTATGAATAATTCTTATTGTTTATCATAGCTCAAACATTATTTTATTAAATTGCATCATTTTGTTTCATTGACATCTTGTAAGGTTCACTTTTTGTTTTGGATATTATTTTTATATGTATTTAGGGACACCTGATTTATTTGCTTTTGAGGCATCCTTTGTAAATTGTTTTCACCCTAATGATAATTAAGTATGATTAAGTAGAGAACAATGATAAAATTTTACTGTAGAATTTTGTATTTATCACAGTAATTTAAATCAAAATGCGTGACTTTTATTTACCGTTCAAACTCTTGTATTTAATTGATTTTTTTACTATTTATTTAACCTTTTTTTTCACCTGGCTAAGTCAGTGACCTTTACTAAGGTGAACATAAATATAAAATTATTTAAATTAAAATTCAAACCCGACATCGGATTGCATGTTAAAGTGTTTTATAGTGCAGTCATTAAAATGTTAAAGTAGACTTGGTATGAGTCTAGCTTGTACCTCACTAGACCTTGCATATTACCCGTCAATCGCATCACAATATAATGCATAAATAATCCATGCCTATAGTGTTACAATACTGTAAAACTGTCAAAAAGAATGTCACATACACATGTTAATTAAGCTTTCTTTTTGACCCAATTTTTGTAACATAGTTTTATTGTGAGAAGTCACCTTCATATCATTTGAAACACATTTTTAATTTATCCACAAGAATCATAAAAACTTTTTTTTTTATTATTTTGAAATTTTTCTAAATGCCAGTATATTTATTAAAAAAAAATTCACATCGAGCCAATATAACAATTTCCCTATTGAATATTGATTATTATTTATATATTTTTACTTAACATTTGACTGTGTAGGTTTGTAAACTCCCGAATGTGGTACACACATATCATCAAATTATTAAATAATTAATATACCTCCAGTAAAATCAGTTTGTCACTCTCTAAAAATTTCAAATTTGCCTAATCGGAGATTTCAATAGCCCGACAATAAAATGTATTGGATAAAGATTTCAATTATTGTGATAAATACAAGTTTAGTCATCAAAATCAACCACACGTCACTGCCAAAACAATCATTTTTTTAATTGTATATTATGGCCTTATAGCAGCAGTCGTTCTGTGCATGTCCCAATAAAAAAAGAAGTAAAATAAATACCCATAAATATATTTTCCTTCTTTTCTTGGGGAACGCACCGCTTTACAGCCCCTATAGACCGCGTGCTGTTGCCTTACGGTAAATTACAATTGGTTTGAATGTAGTGATATTTTGCAGTGGCTGCATTGGCTGGCTTAGTACTATTAATAGAGTGAATAAAGACTACCAACAGTGGAGCTTGAGTGTGTTCTGAAATGAATCGTAAGTTTGGGTGTTTGTAAATAACAAGTGTAATATTGGACTGCACACTCTTCATTGACTTGCGGGTATTTGAAGGGTAAGGGGTAATTGGTTGATAAATAAAGATGGTTAGGAAATTGTCTAGCTGACTACGGAGCAATATGGACTAGGGAAATAAATATGTATAATTAAAGCAAGTTTGCTGTACCTTTGAAATGTTTTGATACGTTTTGGTTTATGAATATGTTTTGCATGCCACTTTTCCACATCAACTGTAATTCTTTCTTGATAATAAACTTTTAGTATAATCTTAATTTACGCATTGTCAACTATTGTAAGAGTCGGGGAGAAGTCCAACTTGTTCTAAGTAAATTGTCGTCGTTCTTTCCAGAACTAGAGTTTGAGGTGGAATTCCTGTAACATTTTCAATTTATATTATACTATCATCCATGAATAAACAATACTGTCCAAATATCAAAACTTTTTCTATCAAATTCCTTACATTTTCGTCATATTTAATTTTGTTTTGGGTTTTTTTTTTGCTTTAATGATCTTTCTCTATCACTTTTCCTTACATTAATGGATCTGGCATTCCATATCATATTATCCTCTGATAAAACACTTTAAATGTGTCTACCTTAACTCTCGGCAAGTGTGTCAGCCAGAAAGTGGTGGAATATTGCTGCAAACTCAAATAGAAAATAAAGATATATCTGTTGTTGTGAGCTACATCCAAGTGAGAAGTTACTAACCATCTATTCAAACAAGAACGGAATTTGATTCACTATTGAATAACATAAAAAGGCGATGTTTTGGCAGTAGGTATTGTTTATTTGTCAATGATTTAAGTTCAGTCAAACCTGCAATACTGCCGATCACATATTTTGTAGAGGCTGAAGTCAGCTGAAGTATGCAGCTAACTTCAGTTTTAGTGGCTGTCTTCAAATTTCATCCGATCAATGAATAGGGAAATGTAATGCAAAATCGTTTTTTCAACAATATTATTTGTAGTCCCTAACTTACAATGAGTTGAATAAAGATATTCATGTGGAAAAGTGGTGTACAAATTACAGAAAAAGGAAGCAGTTGATTGAGTCCTACATTTCTATGTTTATATCTTACCGGGATATTATTGACAAATTTGAGCTAAAAAATTGATTTAGTCAATTATGCTTATTATAGATAGGTCACTTTTATATGGTATTGTAAATATGTACACCTATTTATTTTTAATGTATTGTGTTGTATTATAGATTTATTATTATTTTCAAATGTGTACCATCTAATGGTAATCTATTCTTCAAGCTGTACCAGTAGCCAATCACGGGATTCAGTATTATATAACGTTGCTGAATCAATTCACATGAAGTGAGTGGGAAATCTGAATGACCACAAGTACAGTAAATATTTGTTGGTTTTTAAAGGAGTGATTTATTTTGAACTATGTAAATTTTTAAATGATTTTGACCCCATGCGGAATGGCCATTCAATATTGTAACCGGAATCACAAGTCTTTTTATTGTTTATTCCCACAATGCATTTATGTACTTCTGATAAGTTCCATTTTTTATGTTTACTTTACACAACATACTTTGGCACCCTGGAAAGAATCGTGAAAAATTCAAAATGGGTTAACCTTTCGAACCTTAATTAATTATTTAGACGCATTGTCATCTAAGATTAATGCGGACAAGAAAGGGTTTCTTTTTTCAGCAGGCTAGTTCCCAACTGACATAATAACATATGTGTGTGGAATATTGATTTTTATGTTTTGTATGTTGAATGGAAATTCAAGGAAGTGAAAAAATAACTTTGTGTTGAAAACTTCTTATGTACAAATTTTCTTGTATCCGTTTGCCATGGCCTTGCCTGGCACACTCCCTGGCATGATCACTGTGATCGCCAAAGTTTAATCGATAGTTAAAATTATGAAATTACGTATACAAATTATTGTGAATGTAGGAAGCTGTGAGCTTTATGCTAGTTTATTTCTATTTATAATTAAAAACTAGATTCAACCTTACCATTAATCTTACCAGCATGAAATTTTGTCACAGCCTTTTGAAACTGATTGAAGAACTTACGCATTGTGTTTTGTATTTTTATATAATGATTATATATAGTCGGGTTTTAAATAAAACCGTACAACAATTATGTGTGGGTTATCTCTTTTGCCTTGCTCACTGATAATCATCTTCCTTTGCATGATCATATTGTATTTTTACAATTCAGCTTTTGGGAAAGCAAGCAAAAAATTTTAAATTATTTTGCTGGATCAACCTTTGCGCCCTGTTCAACAGTGATTTAAATCAAATATGCACATTAAAATCCTGTGTAAGCTATTCATTTCTTGTGAAACAAGTTATTCTTTCATGTTGTTACTCGGTTTTATCACCGCTAGCCGCATGCGTTGGTTTCAAATTAATTTTACCCAACGGTGCTTGCATTTCGCTCATTGAGGGTAGTATAAATCAGTAACTTTTGAATGTTTTAAAAGAATTTTCACAAAATACTGGATATATTCAAGCACACCTCGTTTATAGCACAGGATCTGTACTGTCGCGGAAGCTGTCTCGACATAATTACCGCATTTAACAACATTTGGAAGATTGAATTGGCCCTGGCTAACTTCTGATAAGACGAGGCACCAAGTTTATGTATGTATTTTTAATTTCAATACTGCACTGTTATGTAACTCACTGTTTGAGATTAATAAAAACTTTTTCAAGTTACTCGGATATAACTTAAGCATTCCGAATAAGAAAATGCTTAATTATTTTGCATTGTTTTTATACATTAAGATTAGACATTTGATTTGGTATAATTTCTGAATTGATTAATGAAAATGCTGTGAATATCGTATGCGATTTAGTAATTTTCCAAAAATGTTGCCTTTCTCTGGTTTATTAACTAAATAGAAATCCTAGTCAGTTTTTTTTAGATAAAAAATTATCTACCTACTTTAGATGCAGTTTTAAACAAATACATAAAATTAATACGAGGTAAATTGATTTGGCTTGGAATGGTTAGGTAGGTACCTTTTTAGTAATTTTGTATAATTTAAGAAATATTGTTTTTTGTTTTTCTATTGCATAAAGGTGTAATTATTATGGTGGTTCTTACCTCTTTATGTTGTTAGTTGCAACATACACTTAGATCCTTTGAAGTGTTTTTTGGGGTATTGAGGTTGCCATAGTCTCGCTGGCTGCTGACTCTTGTGCGGTTCTTAGATAAAGGAAGAATGCTGTAGGCTATTTTATTCAATCTTTTCCTAAAGAAATTTAAATTTGATATTATATTTATTTCTATTCAAGATTGTGTTTGTTTGAATAAGTAAAAATTAATGTCTGCCTAAGGATTTTTTTCAAACTATCCCACTGACGAATCATTGAGGAAATATCCCACTTTATTTTATTATAACCTATAAGTTTATTATATTTAGCATGAATGCCGACTTACTGTGTATAGTTGTACATACAAATATTGTAATACAAAAATATTTCACTATCCATCATGGTTTTTTTTATTTCTTTTCACAAAACTGGTAGTCATAAAAGACCGAATCATTGAGCGAGGCGTGGATTTCGAAGAAACAAATCTACCTGCTGAAGGGAGTTTTGTTGCATCTCACAATGGTTGACGTAAAAAATCCCGTGTGACAAAATTAAAACACCAGCTTAGACGACCGGCTCTCTACTATTGCACAAATAAGGTAATCATTTTATTTTGTTTCTACCGTACACGTGAGCTAGGCAATTATGACGAAATTAATTTCATCTGTCATAATTTTAAAATTATGGAAGCTCTACAAATTCTCGTGTCTACGATGACTGAAGTATGTGCAAAATAAGTTAACCCGTAAGCTGCTCAAATAATGCTGTCATACTGCCGCCGCTGTGCTGGATTAATTTACAGAACAATATTTCTATCAAAAATACGTATTTTTTCATACTTTTTTTCGATGAAACTCCCGTAAGTCGCCTGATTATCGATTATTGATGTTGCTGAGACACAATTCACTTCACATTTTTAAGTTTTTATAATGTAGCCGGGCGTCTACAAGAAACGACAATGCATGCGATCCGCAGCTTACGGGTTAATGATGAATTATTTATAATTATATTTTTATTATTTTACTTGAACATACATTTTTTTTATTTGTTCGTAAATTGCCCACCCCACTAGGCATAAGGCTGTGTTGGGATGGCAATTTGCAAAAGTGTTTTTTCTAGCTACATAGTAACATGTTAATATCGGAAATATTGTACATGTATATAATATTTACAATGCAGGTAAGTCCAAAGTTACGGTGTTTAAAAGAGAGAGTACGAGAACAGCATGCAACATAGTGGTGAATGATGAATACTTGGAGCAAGTGGATGAGTTTGTGTATTTAGGAAGTATGTTTATTAGAGACGGAAAGGCTGATAAGGATATTGAAAGAAGGGTGAATGCAGGAAACTCCATTAATGGAGAACTGAACGCTGTTGGCGCAAATAAAAAAATGTCCAGTGAAGCGAAGCTAGCAGTCCACAATGGAGTACTTAAACCAACCCCAAAGTATGGCAGTGACGCATGGAACTGACAGAGAAAGAGTTGAGATCCCTGAAGCCTATGTATGATAAAAACATGACCGTGTTAAAAATGTGGATATCTGGAAAGAATGCAAGGCTGATGTAATTAATAGAATTAAGAAAGGGACGCTTATATGGTTTGGGAATGTAGAGTGGATGAACGAAGAAAAGAGTATGAGGAAAATATATGACGGGAAAGTAAATGCTAGAAGAAGTCGGGGACGCTTGAGGAAGCATGGTACGATCAAGTGAATGAAATACTTGAGTTGAGCCTTCCAACCGTCTGGAGCCAGTGGGACTATGGCATCCCCAATTGGAGTAGGTTGTGAGGCTAGGTCGTGGAGGGGAAGGAGATGGGTAAGTTGAAGGTTAGGAAGTATCTGGTCACCAAACACGGCTAAAACCATTGCAAGCAACGTTTCGATTCTGAATGGTGGTCTTTCACCAGGGCGATACTAAAGGGATCTACCACTCTTGGTACGCAAATATAGTACATATTATTTTATATGAATTAAATGTGAAATGACACAAATTAATTAATTGAAATGCACTTGCGCACGCCGGGATGAGAACCCGCCACATTTGGATTTGCAGTCGAGCGATTTAATCACTCGACAACGGAGGCCGTCCTTGTATGATCACACAGAAAACTACGAATTTCGATAATTTGTGAGTAGTGAGTAGCCCGTGTTTGCGGGGTTGCGTCGCTAATGAGTTAGTAATCGGTTGCAATCACCAACCAATTTAATTTCCATAATACATTGATTCTACTTTTCCGTGGCCGAAAATGTAGTTACACCCGCATAACAAAGCACTACATTCCGGTTAGCGACGTTGATGCAAATTGTTTCCGTTAAAAACGAGTTTATTATTGATTTGACATTGCAAGGGCACTGAATCCGTTGGACGTTGGAAGAATCAAACAATAACAGCTGTTGCTTTAAACATTTGCAGGCGGATGACTCATTCCAGTTTAAATATGGCTTCAATAGAATAATGATTACGATTATTTGAAAAAATCATATTCTGATCATTTTTATAACGCCGTCTTTATGAAAAATCACTTCAAATGCGTTAAACAATGAGGTTATCTTACGTGTATTCAACTTATTGATAATTCAAACGTATTCAGATATCGGATACTCTGTGCAGGCGCAATTGGAGCGTTCCGCTCCAGGCGGCGAATCGCCAAGGTGCTGATAGTACCTAATCACAGTGCTTTATGATACAAAATGAAAAAAACATACCATTCACGGACGACAATTGAACCCGTAAGTTCCCGGCCCGACGGCGCGGAATAAAAACTAGCGCCTCTCGTATTATACTTGATACGAGTTGGTACCAATCTTCTGTTAAGACAAAAAAGTTGCCTGCGCCAGGCGCCGTTTGACTCAGGGCTGGGCCTGCGGATCCTTGTTTTTTAAAAGTCGTTAACAATAAAACAATAATAATGCCGTCATTCACCATTTCACGTAAGAATGATATCATCACCTTTATTAAAGTTTCACATTATTATTATTTGAGGTAACCTAATGTCGTTCTGATTGCTCTCCAAGTGAACACATAATTTGAATAAAATTTTGAATATATAAGCTTTTGTCTTGAGATAAAAAAACACTCGTTATTATCATCCGTCGTAAATTTTCCCAAATCATTTCTTATGGAGACAAATACCGTGTGACCGTGTTAAAAATGTGGATATCCGGAAAGACTGCAAGGCTGATGAAAGCGTAATGAATGGGATTAAGAAAGGAACGCTTAGATGGTTTGGGCATGAAGAGTGAATGAACGAAGAAAGGAGTGTGAAAACAATATATGACGCGAAAGTGTATGGAAGAAGAAGTTGAGGAAGCTCGTGGAAGATACAGCGAGACGTTTAAGTGAATCAAATGAGTCGGGCCATGTCAAGAGACAGAATAACAGAAGAGTATGTATGCATTTGAATACAGCAAGGAGTGTGTGCACAAGACACAGTTGTATGGGGTCCATACTCTCTGCCCACCCCTGCGGAGAAACGGCGTGATGAGACAAACAAATTAATAAAATCAACGTTCCTTTTTTAAATCTTCCGCCCACTCGCGCGCGTGCGCAGTACTACTGCACATTTAGTTGTTCCACCAATCGAACGCCAGGATTTCGAACCGACCGCCAATCAAATCGCAGGAATATTGTCAATGTCGTCTTTGAGAAACTTCAGGTGCAAGCTGCTTGCGTTTGCACAACAAGAATACGTCACAGTGTTTAAAAACTTTATAAGGTTTACAAATGTCCGTTGGTGTTTTAATTTAATAAAACTTCTCGCATTGAGTGCTCGCGGAAGCTGTCCGTCCGAAGAAATACTTGCGTGAGTACTGCATTGTTATTCTATTTTTTCTTTCAAAATTCAATGGAAACAGTTCCAAACATAACATGTGTTTTATCTTTGTGCGCTCCTCTTATTTTGTTTTCAAAGTAATAATCCGAAAGAAATAGACGGACTGTCTAAAAACATTGCTCTGATAATCTTCCATTCGTGTTTTGTGGTGTGTTCGATTTATTAAGTGGTTCTTTTAATCCTGAATCATTAACTCGACAAAAAGTCTGATCAAACTTCTGAAGAAAGCAATCTGCTTCGAGAAATCTTCATTGCTTGTCAAATTCAGCAAACAGGTAAATATATTGCAGTGTATATATACCTCAATGCAGTGTATTGATTTTAAAGATAAAAATACATTTGATTTATTCGTGCTAATTGTACTGTCGCTCTGAAAAGTTATCTTTGCAACAATCGTCCTGTACACCCTTGTACACCTGACATTTTTAAAAAATCCTGACTGAACTTTCTCTAGCTTGATTCTATTATTTACGAACTGTGTTCAAAGATTCATAGATATATAGATTCAGGAAATTCCGCTCCTCAATTTCGTTTATTTTTGGGTAAACTAACAGCAAACCAACAATGAATACTTATAAAATGATACGAATAACAAATCATGCCAATCAAATTTTCCCCTGCTGATGATAAATAATATTATAAATAAAGTGTGACAATATACAGTTTTATTTTAGTAACTTAACTAAGTTAGTGGAAGGGAACATGGGAATGGGATAAAGGGAATAAGGACGGGAGTAAATGGAAGGTTAGTTTCAGTGATCTGGTTTGGGTGCAGTCGTGTGATGGATTTTACGTAGAGTTGAGTTTAAAATGTCAATGTGGTAATAATTTAAGTTGAATGGCTTTGTAGATCAGTAAATAAATGAGTTTGGTTTCGAATTGGTATTACAAAGAGGGAGATAAAAAGTAGATGACTGTCTGCTGTTGCGATTTGGAAGATTTTATAGAAGGAATTATAGAGTTGCAGGAGATCAGGGCCATCAACTAAATTGTCATGGTGATTATGGTTATTTGGCTTACTGCACGTACCGGTTTGACAGGGATAGTACCGGTACCGGTAAAGGTAAATCACAAAGTCCCGACCGGTTTGTCATTTGGCTCCAGTTTGTAGTGTTACACGCGTCGCTGGGGAACTGTAACATGTACAATAAAATCTTTCAAAAAATTGGTTTCAGCTTCCCAAAAGATATTTTCTACCAAATTGAAAAAGAGATACAAAATATTTAAGTCATGATGTTTGGTTGAAAATAAGAAATACATCGGATGAAGCAACCGTCAACGTTCTAATGTCTAACTAACTAACCATCACGCCGATTCTCACCGCAGGGGTAGGCATGGAGGACGGACCGCCATATAACTCTTATCTTGGCACACTCTACTTGCTTCATTCACATGATACATCGTCTCATACATACTCTTCTGTTATTCTGACTCTTGATATGGCCCGACTCAGTTATTTGATTCACTTGGGCGTCCCCGACTTCTTCTTCCATTCACTTTCGGGTCATATATTCTTTTCACACTCCCTTCTTCGTTTGTTCTCTCTACATGCCCAAACCATATTAGCGTCCCTTTCTTAATCATATTAATTACGCTTACATCAGCCTTTCATTCTTTCCGGATATCAATATTTTTAACACGGTCATACATGGTTTTACACACATACGCCTCAGGGATTTGGCAGTCGGCATAATATTACGTTTTTGTCATAATCAGTAGTGCATTTAAATAAATAAAAATGACTAAGTTGTTATTTCCAAAGAAACGAACGATTCACTACATTGTTCAATTTATCTCTTTAACGTTAAAGTAGATCTAGCGTACGATTATTAGTAATGTGTGCAGTTGTTGTTTAAATGGTATTTAAGATAAGATTTTTTATCATTTATATTTTTTTCATAAATATCATATTTATCATCAATTTTTTTGTGGTTTATCGCATGTTTTTGAAGGCTTGGGCAGAGACGCAAAAAGTCGCGTAGAACATATTTTAAATTGGGATAAAATAATGTCATGGTGTTTGAAAGAGAGAGTACGAGAAATGCCTGCAATATAGTTGTGAACGATGAAAACTTGGAGCAAATGGATGAGTTTGTGTATTTAGGAAGTATGTTTACGAAAGACGGAAAGGCTGATGAGGATATTGAAAAAGGGGCGAATCCAGAAAACTACATTAATGGAGGACTGAACGCAGTTTGGCGCAAATAAAAAAATGTCCAAAGAAGCGAAGCTAGCAGTCCACAGTGGAGTACTTAAACCAACCCTAATTTATGGCAGTGAGGCATGGAACTAGCAGACGAAGGATGAAAGTAGACCGAATGCTGTAGAAATGAGATCTTTGAGGCCTTTGTGGGTAAAACCACGAATGACTTGTGTTAAAAATGTGGATATTTAAAAAAAATGCAAGGTTAATGTAAGGGTAATGAATATAATTAAGAAAGGGACGCTTAGATAGTTGGAGTATGTAGAGCGGATGAAGAAAGAAAATATTGTGAGAAGAATATATTACGCGAAAGTGAGTGAAAGAAGAAGTCAGGGACGCCCGAGGAAGACACGACACGGTCAAGTGAATCAAATACTTGAATCGGGCCATGTCAAGAGTCAGAATAATATAAGAGTATGTATGAGACGATGTATGAATGTAATTGAAGAAATGAGTGTGTGCCAAGACAGAGTTGTATGGCGGTTTGTCCTCTCTGCATACCCCTGTGGAGAAACGGCGTAATGGTTGGTTAGTTAGTTAACTTTCCTGACCTGGTTTTGATTTACAAACGCCCGTAGAATTGTTAATAATGCAATATTCTAAAGCGACGATAAATAAATAATGTGGCAAGGATGTCGTGGTTGGTGCACTCTCCCCCCTAATTCCTCCTTCCTCCTACCTCCCACCCCCTCTACAAGACGATCCCTTCCTCGTTTTGTTTACGTTTCATCTTTGTGTGCATATGCATTCAACATGTGTTGTTTGAGGTGCTCGGTTGTTTCGATGCGTATTTCACATATTAAGATATTGGGTCAACACCACAATACAGGACAAAGGGTATTTTTATGGCCACGTACTTGCCCAGTTGTCTTCAGGTAACATCCTTCGCATCCTTGCCCACGGCAATACGTGATATAAAATAGGTAGGTAGGTAGGCACATCTTATAAACCGGAATTTTAGTACTTCCAAAGGTGGTGATAGTATTTTTTTCCCCTTAGGTTTCAGTGTGGGTAGCTACTGCCGGCGGGACTGCAGTTCTTTGACGGCCTCCGTGGTCGAGTGGTTAAGACGCTCGACTACGAATCCCGTGGTCACGGGTTCAAATCCCGGAGAGCGTAAATACATTTTATTTAATTATTATGTGTAATTTCACATGTAATTCATATAAAAAATAATATATACTGTATTTGCTGCACGGCAAGTATGGCGTGCGCAACTAACTTTTATTTAATTAATATGTGTCATAACACATTTAATTCATAAAAAAATAATATAAAGTATATTTGCGGCACATGTTTACAGAGTGGTATTTACTCTAAGTTTATCCCTGGTGAAAGACCACCATTCAGAATTAAAACGTTGCTTGAAATGGATTTAGCCGTGTTGGGTGACCAGATCTGAATAGCCAGGTGCTTCCCAACCTTCCTCTTTACCATCTCCTTCCCTTATCACTACTTTCAGCCTCACAACATACCCCAATTGGGGATGCCATAGTCTCACTGGCTCCAGACGGCTGGGACAGGTTGGGACACTTGTGCGGCATTCACTATAAAAAAAAATATATAATAAAGTATCGTCCTGGTAAAAGACCCCCATTCAGAATCGAAAGGCTGCTTGAAATGGCTTGAGCCTAGTTTGGTGACCAGATATGAATAGTCAGGTACTTCCCAACCTAGCTCTTCCCTATCTCCTTCCCCTCCCCTGTGAGAAAGGATATAGGAAGGTCGGAAGGACCTCGATCCTAAACAAAGCTTGATTGCCCATTTGTAAGACTTGACTTGTTCGCAACACAACACCTCTATTCCGGGCTACAGGTGAAGGGTTCAGGCGTATATGATGCTGTCCAACCTCAGATGGGAGCCCAGCACGAAGAAGCATATTGTTTACAAACTGTGTTCTTATAACCCGCACAATACGCATACCATAATACGAGAGAAGCAATATTCTGAATAGCATTCTTCATGCCTCACCAATTTCTTCAGGTAGACGCTTATTGTCAATCGCCTCTCCCTCCTCTTGACGAATGTGAAGTGTGGGAGTAGGGGGGGATGACTAACTGCCCACACCGGGGCAAGAGTGCATTACCTCTGCTGCACTGAAAACTGCAACACTGCACCGGAATTCAGCTGAAAGCAACACATATTGGTCTTTATACCTAACTGATTAACTATCACACCGTTTCTCCGCAGGGGTAGGCAATGAGGATGAACCGCTATAAAACTTTGTCTTGGCACACACTCCTTGCTTCATTCACATTCATACAAACTCGTCTGTTTTTTTGACTTTTGACATGGCCCGACTCAAGTATTTGATTCACTTGATCGTGCCATGTCTTCCTCGGGCGTACCTGACTTCTTTTACCATTCACTTCCGCGTCATATATTTCTCTCACAATCCCTTTCTTAATCCTATTAATTACGCTTACATCAGCCTTACATTCTTTCCGGATATCCACATTTTTAATACGGTCATACCGTATTAAAAATGTGGATATCCGGACCGCACATATGCCTCAGGGATCTTATTTCTATTTCATTCAGTCTACTTTCATCCTTCCTTGCCATTTCCATGCCTCACTGCTATACGTCAGGATTGGTATAAGCACTCCATTGTGGACTGCTAACTTCGCTTCTTTGAACATTTTTTTTTTATTTGCGACAACAGCATTCAGTCCTTCGTTAAAGGAGTTTCCTGCATTCACCCTTCTTTCAATATCCTTATTAGCCTTTCCGTCTCTCGTAAATATACTTCCAAATACACAAAATCATACACTTGCTTCAAGTATTCATCATTCACAACCTTAGAGTATATAGAGTGGTATCTATCCAAGGCAGTGTAGTCAGTTTTTTTATGATTTTACCGGACTCGGCGGACCTGGGCGTGGTTAAGACTAAGGCTAGGGTATTTACACATCCATTCATATCACAAATCGACATAATGTTCTTGTTATTCGTATAACCACTTTCATTTCACAATCATTTAGATTGCTACCAAAAATTTCAAGACCATGGCTTGAGTTAATAAGTTTTGACATTCTGGACATGGGAGAATTATACCCATAATTAGTATAGTGATGATTGAGGAACAGCAATTCATTGTTTCTGAGTCTACGGCAAAAAATGTTGAACTGGATAAGTTGCAACAGAGAAGGTGAGTCAATAAAACATTTAATAATTTTGTAAATGAAAAATAAATCAAAGTCTTTCTGGTTGGGTAATGAAGACATTTTCAATAATTGTTCAATTTCATCATATGAATAATCGCCTCTTTCTCGCCCTAATCTCCATGCAATACCGCGTGACGATGTTTACGGATTATAATATTCCATATTCTATTTCCGAAGAATTCGATGTTGAGAACAAAACGCGGTTAGCCACACGAAAACATTACTACTTGTAAACATTTTATTTAATAAGCGTAATTTTTTTTCAAATTAACCGACCAAAGTCCAATTTACGTTTACTCTGCAAAGGGCGATGTTAAGTTTTTATTTGCGGCGTCGTATTTGACAAAAAATACCAAATGTATATAAGAGAGAACATTCAAGCCATGGTCTAGTCAAAGTTCTGGTAGAGTTGTAAAGAATGACAAAAATCATTTAGACTGCTGCTTCCAAGACCATGGCTTGAGTTAATAAGTTTTACTGGACATGGGAGCCCTATAAAGTATAGTGATTGAACTGGCAAGGAATGTTGAACTGGATAAGTTGCAACAGAGAAGGTGAGTCAATAAAACATTTAATAATTTTGTAAATGAAAATTAAATCAAAGTCTTTCCTGCGCTTTTCTAATGAAGACATTTTCAATAAATGTTCAATTTCATCATATGAATAATCGCCTGTTTCTCGCCCTAAACTCCATGCAATACCGCGTAAGAAGCGATGTTGTACGGATTATAATGTTATTTCCACATTGTTCTATTTCCGAAGAATTCGATGTAACTGAGAACAAAACGCGGTTGAAGCCGGTTGCGAAAGCTACTACTGTGTAAAGCATTTTATTTGAAAGCGTAATTTTTCACGTTGGTAGGAAATTTCCTCGCTGCCGGGTTATTTTACCTCTGCAAAGGGCGATGTTAAGTTTTTATTTGCGGCGTCGTATTTTATCCCAAATCGTTTATCTGCTTTACGACTGTCGTCCTTCTTAAACTCGCGTATCTCCACTGCTCCGGAGTTAATGTTGGCAGAAGTACCTAATTTTATATCATTTTTCATTGTAGTCCTCCTTGGTTGGGGCTGCCATAAATCTCGAGCGGGGCAGTAATGAATCGGGGGCGAGTTGTCAGGCACTCTAGTCGTACTTTGCTCTTGATGTGACTGACCCAGGCCAGGCCCTGAGTCATACGGCGCCTAGTGCAGGTATTTTTTTTTTTAATAGAAGATTTTTACCAACTCGTATCGAGTATAAGACGAGAGGCGCGGGTCTTTATTCCGCGCCGTCGGGGCGGGAACTTTCGGGTTCAATTGCCGTCCATCATTGTTTTTTTATTCTTAATTTTATAAATTAAGCACTGTGATCAGGCACTATCAGAGCCTTGTCGATTCGCCGCATGGAGCGGACTGCTTCAATTGCGCCTGCACAGGACTGGGCTTTGACTGACACTATTTCTTTTTCCCTACCCTTTTATCTACAGATCTAAAAATTCATTAAACTTAAATTCTTACCCCATTGACATTTTTTACTCGACTATATGTAATATTAACTAAAATCCATTACGCGACTGCACCCAAACTAGATTTAAAAAAAAATATAATTAAATAATATAAAAAATATCGCACAAGAGTCCCAATTGCTCCCAACCGTCTAGAGCCAGTGAGACTATGGCATTCCCAATTGGAGTATGTTGTGGGGCTTAAGGTAGTAGAGGAGGGGAAAGAGATGGGGAAGAGAAAGGTTGGGAAGTACTTGACCATTCAAATCCGGTCACTAAACACGGCTAAAGCCATTTCAAGCAACGTTCAATTCTGAATGGTGGTCTTTCACCAAGGCGATACTTAGAGTATCTACCACTCAAACTATATTTCCATCAACTTCCTCCTTCCTCTCTTCATCCCTTTATCATCCTACGCTCCTCTCCACCCTCCCCTCCCCCCATTAACATAGTCAACCCTCGCTCTACATGCCCAAACCTAAGAGTAAAAATCAAAAGTATCTTCCAAAGGAGTGTAACGTAGTTACCCCGTTTGATGTTGTTTGTTCAAAGCGTTTTCTTGGCATAATCTTAGTTTAAATGTTTTTTGTTCAATACTTAGAGAGAAGTATACTCAAATTATTTCAGTAATCTTTATCTAAGATATCGTAAAAAAAACTCGTGCAGGGTGACATTAGAACCCCCTTTTGGAACGGAAGTGTTAAACAAAACATATGTTTGTATTTTAGATTTTTTTCCAGTAATACGTTGAAAACGTTCTAATTCTTACTTAGAGGCAAACAATTATTAAGGATTATAAACCCCCCTTCATATTAAAAACGTTTTTCGTAATAGTGACAAATTACCTGAAAAAAATGCAGCCCGCATAAGAAAATATGGGACTAATACGGGATAGAAGTTTGAAATACAGTGACTAGTAAATACGGGACGTATGCCAACCCTAGTTTTAGTGCGTCTTCATTCTTGTAGTTCCTAAATAAAATAGTAAACTTCGTAATGTACCACACTATTTTTATGAATTTCTCTTTATTTTATCGTGTTTCTGAAACATCTTTGAGTGTGCGTCCATTAGCAGCATCTGTGCATTTCGTGTGTAATAATCTAGATATTAATTTCGAAGTGTTTGATATAACAATAATTATTGATAATATTTCAGTCGAATTTCATTATACTTATCGCATTAATGTTACGAAAAATTACGTTTCTTAATGTACCTAAATCGATATAAAAAAAACACATTCGAGACGTTTCGATTCCTAAAATATTACGGTTAGAACCTAAAAATACACACTTTTTGGCTTTATAATACAAGCAATAATAATATTTGGATAATTTGTATAGCGCCGTTTTTGTGAAAAATCACCTCGAGGGCGCTACAAATGATTATACGGGTAGTTAAGACAATGTCTAAGGCTTCCAGTAAATACAATTCTTAAATATAAATCTTTTGGATTCTTTAAAAAATGCATACTTGAATTTTAGTAAAAACGTTCAAAAATGCCTTCGGTGGTTTTCAAACTGCACCTTTTATTGACATTTTAGTATTTTTTTCGTAGAATTTAAAAGATTACAGTTTAAAAAAATTATTCACTGGAAACCTTGGACATTTTCTTAACTACCCATATTAAATTTAGAGATAAATCATTTATAGTATTGCTTGTATTAGAAAGCTACAAAGTGACATTTAGCACCATTCGGGCGTCCCCGACTTCCTCCAATCACTTTCCCGTCGTATATTCTTTTCAGCCTACTTTCTTCAATCATTCTCTGTACGTGCCCAAACCATCTAAGCGCCCCGTTCTTAATCCTATTCCTTACGCTTTCATCAGCCTTGCATTCTTTCCGGATATCCACATTTTGAACACGGTCATACGTGATTTTACCGTACATACGCTTCAGCCATCTCATTTCTACAACATTCAGTCTACTTTCATCCTTCCTCTGCTAGTTTGGTGCATCGTTGCCATACATCAGGGTTGGTATAAGCACTCCATTATGGACTGCTAGCTTTGCTTGTTTGGGCATTTTTTTTATTTGCGCCAACAGCCTAACTTAATTGATTGTCTTGTCTTTTAAAAAGCAAGACAAACATTCCCGGGTTACGAATAACCTGAAGATATTTGAAAAACTCCTACTGCCATCATAAGATGTTGCTTGTGCAATGTTGGAGGACTTAGCCAGCAGAGGAATTGAACACACTACGCCCGGGTGGGAATCCGACGCGTTTGTCCACTCAGCTACCAACCGCTCAGTACCTAACATCAAAATATTTATACTCTCTGGTTAGTTAGTAAGATATTTCTTTTTTCCTCTTTTGTCTTTCGTCGTGTGGGGACTTTGCACAAACAGACCAAAAATAAGGACGTTCTTGATAACTTTGGTGCAGTGCATCTTTCTTTTTGTTATTAATAATAATTAAATAATAATAATAAAAGTTTTATTCCGGAAGGTATGCAGGAGTAGTGCAATGCAATACCTTCCATAATTGATATCAATACATTGTAATAATAATAGTAACAAAATAATAATGAACAGAAATTCATAAGAAATAAATAAATAAGTAAATAATAAAATAAAAATATATGAAAATAAAATAATAATAAAAAAAAAGTAAAAAATAAATAAAGAATGTAAGTAAGAAAATATTAATGGAGTATATTAGGCCTCATTTCTACAAAACGCCATCAGGAGGGAGTCCATCCTGGCAGCGTTAAGATTGATGGGGCCAATAATTTACTCCAATGCGCTTCTATACTTGAGTTCTAATGTATGTATGGCATCGCGTTGCCCCTTTCCTTGGCTCGTTGCGACCGGGACCGTCTCCTGCAACAGTCACGTGTTTGAACCATAGATTTGTCACTCATTTCGCCACACAAGTTTTGCACTCAATAAGTAGTTACCTTCGCTGTACTATCCCCTGTAGAACTATTTCACCAGTCCGGTGTACTTCTTGGATATCAGCCCCACGTATCAGGTTATATTCTAAACTTGGAGTAACAATGTATGGAGAGAGAGCTAATTATTTTTACCCAACCTATACGAACTAGCGATAAATCACTTTCTACGGGTTTTTACATCGTACACCATGAGAGAGAAAGAGACAACAAATTTAATACACCGCTTCTATATACTTTCGCGATGATCTTGGGCTCCTGGGTCACCGCGGGACTCCGCCCACATTTTCTATTATGCCACTAAACTTGACACAACTAAACGGTTTTTTAGGTGATGTGCTATATTTTTGTTGATAACAATACTGTGAAAAAGTGGTTATACAAATAAACAAAAACATTTTGTCGATATGTGATATGAATGGATGTATAAATACCCTAACCTTAGTCTTAGCCACGCCCAGGTCCGCCGAGTCAGGTAAAAATCATTAAAAACTGACTACACTGCCTTGGATAGATACCACTCTATATACTCTAAGACTCCGATGTACTTCTTGGATATCAGCCCACGTATCGGGTTATATTCTAAACATGGTCTAGATCGCCTTTAACCTCTGGAATGCCGGATTCCCGCAAAGTACAATATCCGTCATACCTTGCTGATTGTAATTTCGTAAAAACTATTGTGCTATCTTCTCAGTTATTTTTTGCGTCTTACGCGTTTGTCCCCCCAGCTACAAACCGGTCTTCAAAAAGAGTCAATCAGTCTCATCCAAAAAAAGGATTATTTATCAATTTTCCGGTGATAGTAGGTACCTCCATACAGTTCGTCTTCTTTTAATTTGTGTCTGCGGACGGATGCGTGATGTCTCTTTACTCTCCGCCCACAGAGGACGGGAGGAGAGAGCGTCTCCCCTCCCTCCTCTCCCGGGAGGGCAAGGAGATGGAGGACAGACGACAGACAAAGAAATTCATCCCAGACGCGTACTTGCTTGTCACGCAGGCAGCCACTGACAGGGCTATTCATTACAATTCTACAATAAAAGATAACTGTAAACAATCTAAAGTTTGAACTATATTTTATCCTCTAAAGGTCGTGGATAATAAGAAAATATTTTAACAGCAGGAACATAATAAATCTTCAATTTTATCGCATTTATACCGCCTATTGAAGATCTGCGCACGCAGCGACGCGACATTAGGGTGACTTTTTAATTCCACTTGCCAACGACTTTGAGTGACGAAACTGTCACCGTGTCTGCAGAGAGTACTTTTGTATGGGCGCACGGGTGACAAATGTCATTTGGTGACTCATCCGCCTGTTCGAAATCCACTGCCGGAATGAAAGGGTGACGGGTGACAGTCACTCACCGTATGCGCACTCGATTGGAAGACAGTGACGAAACTGTTGCCGTGACAAAAGTCGCCCGAGCGCGCCTTGCCTGACTCGAAGAAAGGGTCCCAACTGCTCTCAACCGTCTGGAGCCAGTGGGACTTTAGCATCCCTGATGGGGATGTTGTGAGGCTAGAAGTAGTGGCGAAGGGTATGAGATGGCGAAGAAAAAGATTGGGAAGTACCTGGCTATTCAGATCTGATCACCAAACTCGGCTAAATTACTATCAAGCAACGTTTCGATTCTGAATGGTGGTCTTAATGAATAGGATCAAGAAAGGGACGCTTAGATGGTTTGGGCATGTAGAACGAATGGACGGAGAAAGGAGTGTGAAAAGAATATATGATGCGAAATTGAATGGAAGAAGAAGTCGAGGACGCCCGAGAAAGATATGGCACGATCAAGTAAATCAAATACTTGAATCGGGTCATGTGAAGAGTCAGAATAACAGAAGAGTATGTATGAGACGATGTATGAATGTGAATGAAGCAAGGAGTGTGTGCCAAGACAGAGTTATATGGCGGTCCGTCCTCTCTGCCTACCACTGCATAAAAACGGCGTGATGGTTAGTTAGTTTTTATTTTATGTGAATTGAATGTGAAATAACACATATTAATTAAAAATAATTTATTTGCTCACGCTGGCATTTGAACCCGCGACCTACGGATTCTGAATGTTGGTATTACACCAGGGCGATACTGAGAGTATCTTACACTCTGAAATATGCCACAACAATACTATGTATTATTTAATATGAATTTAATGTAAAATAACACGTTTTAATAAAATCAAATGTATTTGCTCACGCCGGTATTTGAACCCGCGACTTCCGGATTCATAGTCGAGCGTCTTAAGCACTCGACCGCGGAGGGCGTCGAAACGGATTTAGTCGTGTTCGGTGACCAGATGTGAATAGCTAGATAAATGCGAAGTATACGCAAACTCGTATAACTTGTTGTATAACCCTAAAAACACAAGAAGGAGCCACAAAATATTCCGCCAATCTGGCTAGAAGGTAACAAACTGCTTGTGGCCTCACAGGTTAAATACCCGGGACATATCCTTACAGAAGATTTGAGCGATATTGAAGATATGGAACGACAAAGAGGAGCTTTAAATATACGGGCCGGAATGCTCTCAAGGCGGTTCTACCACTGTAGTGACGATGTCAGGAAACTGCTTTTTAAGACGTACTGCACTGCCCTATATACATCTGAGCTGTGGACACAGTACCCAACAGCGCAATGGAACAAGTTGAGGGCTTGCTACAACAATGCGTTTAGGCAACTTCTGCAACTTCCAAGATTCTGCAGTGCCTCTACAATGTTCACCGAAGGAAGGGTGCACTCATTCCCCGCCTTACTTCGCCACCGACTAGCCAACTTCTGGGGAGGACACGGAATTCAAACAACATCATTGTCGTGGCTGCATCTGAATGGCTCAGCTCTCCTTTCAACGAGCGATGGATGCAAATGATGCGGAGACCACCCTAAAGCACGCTCGATTAAAACGATATTCACTATTTAATTTATTTTTTCTTACGAATTTATGTTTTTTTTTTTAATATATATTTTTTATTATTATTATCGTGTGTATCACAACGTGTATTTTATTATTTTTGTAACTATTTATTATTATGAACTATGGAAGGTATTGCATTGCACTACTCCCACCCCCGCGTACCTTCTGGAATAAAATTTTATAATTATTATATATTGCTCAACTTCTTCCCATCCCTATTGCCTTCGAATGCCATAGTCCCGCTGGCTCCGAGCGTTTGAAACTCTCTCGCTGTCATCGCGTAAGAAAGCTTTTCTTTCCAAATTAGAATTAGGGGAAGCAAGAAGTCGACGGGTTGATTCGCCCCAATAAAGCGGAGAGTAGGTACGTGTCCTACTAATGAGCTACAAGTAAGTGGCCTCTTCTGTCCCTGTCCCTGCCCCTGCCCCTGCCCCTGCCCCTACCCCTGCCCCTGCTCCGATTGTGTTTAATCAAAGTGTATCCTGTCACCGGGGTGGCCTCAATCAAATCATCTAATGGGGTGTACGAGGGAGCCGCGTGTAAGAGAAGAAAATCAGTTCAGGCGATATAATTAAGACGAGGAAGAAGGGTTGAAAGGCAGGGGTGTTTGATTTTTTTTTTTTTTATGAATACCGCACAAGTCTCAACTGCTCCCAACCGTCTAGAGCCAGTGAGACTATGGCATCCCCAATAGGGGTATGTTGTCAGGCTGAAGGTAGTGGGGGGAGGAAGGGGAAGGTTGGTAAGTACCTGGCTATTCAGATCTGGTTACCAAATACGGCCAAAGCCATTTCAAGCACGTTTCAATTGTGAATGGTGGTCTTTCACCAGGGCGATACTTGGAGTATCTACCAGTCTGGAAATGCATTTGATGTATTGTTCATAAAAAAATATACTCGTATATCAAATCCAATGACAGTGCAATTTAAATAAACAATACCTTGTATCCCACATAATACAAATTTTACAGGGGACACAAAAATCTGTTTTTTTTATCACATATAAAATTTAATACCAACTAACTAACCACGACGTCGTTTTTCTGCAGGGGTAGGCAGATAGCACGGACCGCCATACAGTTCTATCTCGGCACACACTCCTTGCTTCATTCACATTCATACATCTATTAGTATCTTACAAACTCCTTTTTATTCTAACTCTTGACATGGCCCGACTCGAGTATCTGTTTCACTTGATCGTGCCATATCTTCCTCGGGCATCCGATGGCAAACAACTAACTAACCATCACGCCGTTTCTCCGCAGGGGTAGGCAGAGAGGATGGGAAAGAGAGGAAAACAATACTGGTAATTTTCGCTCACACGTAAAAAACCTTTGAAATTTTATTCCGATTACGCTACTTCACGATTTAGTCACTATGTGCCTTTTGACGTGTATATCAAGACTAAACTAGTATTAATAATCCTTGCTCCTTCCTGCTGAACAGAGCGCTCGGTCAGCGACTTTTCCTCGAATCACCCGAATTCTATTATTGACTTCTTCCAGCGACCGCCCACCCCGCCCTCCCTTCACACTGCCCCGAGGATGTGCAATACGGGACGTGCAATCAATAACAAATTGACGATTCCTTTATCATAGACAAACATAAAATCTTTTGTGAAGGGTTAAGTAGATGTGACTTCTTACTACGGCAAACCTAGAAAACCAATCGAATAAAGTACAAATGATAACTATACACGTAGAATAGAAGTAATCCAACACCTTAAAGTCAATAAGAAAACATAACCATTGAAAATTTCTTCATTAGAAAAGCGAAGGAAAGACTTTGATTTAATTTGCATTTAAAAAATTATTAATTGTATAATTGATACTCACCTTCTCTGTGGCATCCAGTTCAACATTCATTGCTGTTCCTCAATCATCACTCTACTAATTATGGGTATCATTTTCCACTGTCCAGAATGTCGAGACTTGTTAACTCAAGCCATGGTCTTGAAATTTTTGGTAGCAGTCTAAATGATTTTTGTAATTCTTTACATCTCTACCAAAACTTTGAGTTGAATGTTCTTTCTTATGTATATTTTGTCCTTTTTTTGGTATTGCTTCATTTAATATTATGTATGTGATATTTTCCTGAAAACCTTGCTCGTATAATAAGGGATTAAGTAATAACCAGATTTGAATAGCCACGCAATTTCCAACCTTCCTCTTCCTCACCTCTTTCCCCTCCCAACTACCTTCAACCTCACAACATACTCCGATCGAGGATGCCATAGTGTCACTGGCTCCAGACGGTTGGGAGCAGTTGGGACTCTGGTGCGGTATCACTTTAAAAGTATTAAAGATATTAATTTTATCGAGTTAAAACATGCATATGTAACCAAATATATATAAAAAATTATAAAACGGCTTATGAACCTCGAATAATGTAAAAAGATTATTCAAATGACCTTATACATACTGAGAAGAATGTACGACGAGAAAGTGAATGGAAGAAGAAGTCGGGGACGCCCGAGGAAGACATGGCACGCTCGTACATTGTGGCCTAAAATATTCTCCGAATCTGTAAACATATAATCAGTACAAAAATGTATCAGATAAGTCTGATGCGTTACCAATGATTCTAATTGTAATTACTAATTACAAATCAGTAAAGCCACGCGTTTGACTTCCAGTACCATTTTACGGTACCCACATAGTCACGGTCAAGATGTCCATTATAAGGTAATTAGCACCGGTTTTATTGACCTTTAAGAAAACTTTTTTTTGTTTTTAAATACCAAAGTGTGTTAATATTTTATATCTCAGTAGTTTTAACAGGGATTGCTTTGGATATCGTTTTTTAAATGAAAAATGACACAAAAATATCTTTGAAATCATACTGAATAATTGTGGAATTTTATAAATAAATTTTAAATGCCATAGATTGTATGTAGTTAGTAATAAGATAGAACCTAGGAATTAAGATTTTTACATCGACTTTGAGGTGATTTTTTACAAAAACGGCGCTATACAAATTGTCCAAATACCTATCTAAAACCTGTTGTGAAAAACTGTTTACTGGTTTATAAAACTACATCTTGAACGACTCCGATCTCTTCGCCTTTGTGTCGGAGCAAAAAGAGAGCTACATTTCCTTATTTGAAGAGCGCTTTGTGATTCGCCCCGCAGGCTGTTGTACACGGGCGCTGGTCGCTGTCCCTCCCCTTCTCCCCTCTCTCTCCATCCCCCCATCCTCCCACCCATCGCACCCAACTCCCGCCGGGGCCGGGAGGCGCTGCCCCCCGTCCAGTAACTCGGTGCAGCTCTGTACAGATCGCCAGTGTTCCATGTAAACAGTGCATTTACCTTACCCAGTGATCAGTGATTGAATCACCTTCAATCGGAGGTTCTCTCAAGCCTCTACTGTTGTGAGTTTATCTCTGTTTATGTTGGCCGGAATTTTAAAAATTGTTTTTGTTTTCGAATCGTTTGTACAATAAACTAAGAATATTTAGACGCTGTATCTCTATAGCGGAAGGCAGAGGAGACTAGACGGTCCAAGTTTCAGTTGTGCGACGATTTACGCAGCGGAGCGGCAAGCTCATTCACTCTCGACCTAGAACGTTGCGGGTTAAAACCTGTCAAAACAATATTTTAATATATTCGCCCTTATGGGCTTTTACATAACTGTGCAATAGATAATATAATATAATGGTAACTAACTAACTATCTATCTAACCATCTCGCCGTTTCCCCGCAGGGGTAGGCAGAGAGGACGGGCCGCCATACAACTCTATCTTGGCACACACTACTTGCTTCATTCGCATTCGTACATCGTCTCATACATACTCTTCTGTTATCCTGATTATTCGCATAACCCGATTCAAGTGTTTGATTTACTTGATCGTGACATTTCTTCCTCGGGCGTCCTCGACTCCTTCTTCCAAAAAAATAATATAATAGTGACACAGAAATAACACGAAGTAAATGATTAGCTCGCAAAAACATAAATAAGTTACTAGAGATATTTCAATGAAATAAATGAACATTAGTATTTTTGGAAGAGGTATGTTATTATAGCCTTTTGTAACTAGATTCGGTGCAGTTGAATATATCTACTATTTCAACACGAGAAAGAATTACCCACTGTATGCAATCTAGGTACAAGCAGGTTCAAGGTAAATGATTCGGTCCTGATATTATTGTTACACTTAAAACTAATTTCGGATCGAGTAGTTCTGTTACATTCGTCTCTGGTACATGAAAGGTAATTAAAATAAGCAAGTAGTGTAGGCTATCAATTATCAAGTACAAATATTAATTTATACAGGTATTTTGACTGGAAGCAAAATAATATACAATGTACATTTACACCTCGCTCCACGCTCGACTACGAATCCAAAGGTCGCGGGTTCGAACCTGGCGTGCGCCAATAACTTTTATTGAATTAACATGTCTCATAACGCATTTCATTCATATAAAATATATTTGCAGAGTGGTAGATACTTTGAGTATCGCCCTGGTGAAAAACCACCATTCAGAATCGAAACGTTGCTTGAAATGGCTTTAGCCGTGTTTGGTGACCAGATCTGAATACCCAGGTACTTCCCAACCTTCTCCATCCCTATATCCTTCCCCTCCCCGCCACCTTCAGCCTCACAACATACCACAATTGGTGATGCCATAGTCTCACTGGCTCTGGACAGTTGGGACTTTTGTGCGGTATTCACTATTAAAAAAAAAAATCGGATGAAGCAACCGTCAAAGTTCTTATGTCTTAACTAACTAACCACGACGCCGATTCTCCGCAGGGGTTGGCAGATAAGTAAAAGCCATAAAACTCTGTCTCGGTACACGCTCCTTGCTTCATTCACATTCATACATGCATACATGCTGTTATTCTGACCCTTGCCATGACCCGACGTTTTTGTCTCATTTGATTGGATCATGTTTAAACCGGGCTTCCCCACATTCTTCTATTCACTTTCGGCTTTATCCGTGTTTGGTGACCAGATTTGAATAGCCAGGTACTTCCCAACCTTCTTTTTCCCTATATCCTTCCCCTCCCTACTACCTTTAGCCTCACAACATATTCCAATTGGGGATGCCATATGTGGTTACTTTTAATCAAGGCGATTTGACATGGCAGCTTTATTCAGTAGTTGCAAGGCAAAGTGTATAATGCATTCCGTCTTGCAGATTGCCACCGAGATATCTTAGTTAACCGCACGTGTAATTTAACAAAACTAAGCAATTAACTTGCGCTCACCTCATCGTCTACAACGGGGTTTTATTCCAGCTGTTCACCAGCTCATTAAGTCAGTGCTGAACTTATGTTCATAATAACAACAAATGATTCGTCGAAATAGCTGTAGGTTTTCTTTACGGACAGGTAAACTGAACTAACAAACCATCACGCCGTTTCCCCGCAGGGGTCGGGAGAGGACGGACCGCCATACAACTCTGTCTTAGCACACACTCCTTGCTTCATTCACATTCATACATCGTCTCATACATTCTCTTCTGTTACTCTGACATGGTCCGACTCAAGTATTTGATTCACTTGATCGCGCCATTTCTTCCTCGGGCGTCCCCGACTTCTTCCTACATTCACTTTCGCGTAGGGATGGTTGATATCGAAAATTGGGTGTACCTGCGGTTCCAGTTACGGGTGACCGGCGAGGAACCGGTTATTTATCCAGTTATTTTTGGAACTGGTTCCCGGTGCCAGAAAAGTTCCACGATAGAGAATTTTATATTCAAATCAAAAAGTACTAGCAAATCGACAAAGTTTCTCCCCCCAAAAAAAAGTGTTAGTCGGTAGAGATTTGAAATCGAAAAGTACTAGCAAACTATGAAACCGGTTCCTCGTCAAAGAGACCTTTCCGCCAAAAACCTAAAAAGGAACCAGTTTCTCAGATAAATAATATCGACGGTTCCAATGACCGGCTTCGAACCGGTTCCTTTTAACCGGGACAGGAATATCGACCATCTCTATTTCTGTGTACGCTACTTCTGTTTTCTGTTTAATTACGTTTTATCTCCCTAATCTCCGATACCTTCGCCATTATCTCCCATTTCTCTCGAATTTATGCGAAAAACTTTTATTATTTTAGAGAAAGAGAAAATTTCGCGTCCGTTCCAATAAAAAATAGCGATCGATTCCCTCAAATGGTGTTTTGATTCGATAAAATTGCAATATTCTTTTAATCGCATCGTGTTTCATTGGAATCCAAAGGTGGTAATCCCAAGAGCTTTGTTTTGTAATCAATAATCAACAAATGTTTCCATATCGACGCTGGAAACAATACAGCTGTAGCCAGCACTATCAATTGATAAACTTTAAAACATTTTTTATTTCTGCGCTGTACATCGTTGGCGTTTGAAAGAGAGAGTACGCAAACAACGTGCAATATAGTTGTGAATGGTGAATACTTGGAGCAAGTGGATGAGTTTGTGTATTTAGGAAGAATGTTTACGAGAGACAGAAAGGTTGATAAGGATATTGAAAGAAGGATGAATGCAGGAAACTCCATTAATGGATGACTGAACGCTGTTGGCGCAAATAAGAAATTGTCAAAAGAAGCGAAGCTAGCAATCCATAATAGAGTGCTTATACCAACCCTGATGTATGACAGTGAGGCATGGATCTGGCAGAGGAAGGATGAAAGTAGACTGAATGCTATGGAAATAACTCCATTAATGGATGACTGAACGCTGTTGGCGCAAATAAGAAATTGTCAAAAGAAGCGAAGCTAGCAATCCATAATAGAGTGCTTATACCAACCCTGATGTATGACAGTGAGGCATGGATCTGGCAGAGGAAGGATGAAAGTAGACTGAATGCTATGGAAATGAGATCCCTGAGGCATATGTGCGGTAAAACCAGGTATGACCGTATTAAAAATGTGGATATCCGGAAAGAATGCAAGGCTGATGTAAGCGTAATGAATAAAATCAAGAAAGGGACGCTTGGATGGTTTGGGCATGTAGAGCGAATGAATGAAGAAAGGAGTGTGAAAAAAATATACGATGCGAAAGTGAATGGAAGAAGAAGTCAAGGACGCCCGAGAAAGACATGGCACGATCAAGTAAATCAAATACTTGAATCGGGTCATGGGAAGAGTCAGAATAACAGAAGAGCATGTATGAATGTGAATGAAGCAAGGAGTGTGTGCCAAGACAGAGTTATATGGCGGTCCATCGCCTCTGCCTACCCCTGCGGAGAAACGGCGTGATGGTTAGTTAGTAACTTTTTTTTAAATTATGATGTAAAATTTGAATTTTCGACTGTTAAGACTTTGAATATTTGAACCTTTTAATTTCATGATTTAAAATAACGATCACGATTTCAGATAGTTTTAATTTGTACACATATTATATAATGTTTTCTCCTTGTTAGTTAGTCTTATTAGCTTAATTAGTTAATTATAGTTGTATGAAGCGCACTTGAGGTGAAATATCACAAAACTGCGCTATATAAGTTCACTGTTATTATTATAATTACTGCGGTATAGTTTTCCTATCGCGATACTTTCACGTTCACCTCATGCAAAAATGAATAACATGGTTAAAAAGAAAACATTAAAAAGACAAATATTAATCATAAAAAAAAGAAAAACACCATACGTAAGAAAGAAGAAGAATAAGATAAAAGCTCAGCACCCAAAAATGGCCCTAAACGTCACTTTGTAGCATTCTAATACAAGCAATACTACAAATGATTTTTCTGTTAGTTCTACACGCATAGCACATATCACCATCATGTTCGATTTATTTGTATAACCACTGCAAGTTTTTTAAATACAAGAAATAACCTCGAAATCCGTTGACGTAAGTTATACGACTCGATGATGTGAATTTAGCACGGAGGAAAAAAAAGATTCTTACATAGTTGGAAGTGCTGCAATATTATGTGCAGACTTTTCTTGTCTCTTTCTCTCTCTTGGTATACGACGTAAAAACCCGAAGAAAATAATTTATCGCAAGTTTGTTCTGGTTGGGTAAAAATATTCAGCTCTCTCTCTCCATATATATTCTCACTCCAAGCTTGTTTATGACGTCTATATACTTCATACATTACTGTGTGTATTTTACCATATCGAATGCTCTCTATCGTCCAACCCATGGGGGTCGTTTTGGTTTCGATGAATGCACCAGCGACTACGTCCAATGGTTATTGATTCGCGTTGCAATGCATTTTATTAGATTAAATAGCGCACCGCTAACCGTTATTTTGCATCTATAGAAGCCATAAATAATGTATTCACGTTTCTTTTAACGTTTTTGTTTCAGATCCGCCTCCCGAGAATCTCATTGGAGCCAATACACACTAATCCACAATATAATCAGACGCCCTCCGAGTTGTTACGTTTCACCTAGAACCCAACTCCGGTCGTTACGTTTCGCGTAGAACCCAACTCCGGTCGGTACGTTTCGCGTAGAATCCAAATCGAGTTGATACGTTTCGCGTCTGACCCCACAAAGGCTGATCCAGCTGCAACCAAATAAAGAATTGAATACTGACTACGAGAAGAGAAGACTGACTACTGTAAAGATGGCCGAAAACGCAGCTGATAAGGGTGAGTTATTTTGATTATTGCAAACTTTTCTGATATCAATTTGATTATTACTAGGTGCTAGGCAATGCTGTCATCCAACGGATTTCTAAGGGATTTCTTAAACCCTTTGCAAGGCAATGTCTTCATGTGAAAGAGTACGAATCTCGATTTCGACAGAAACTAACATAACCTTACTTTAGTGGGCAGTTTCCGTGTTTTATCCTTCTATAAGAGTTCGTGAGATTTTCAAGTATTCAGCTTTGTTATTTGTTAAATTTAAACTGTTTGCATTTTTAGAATCGTTACCTTATAATACATCAAGGGCGCTGTACAAATCTTAATATCTAGTCAATATTATTTCCCAGTTCATACTAATATTTATTTAAATTAATTAACAGAGAAAATATATAGCCACATATCAACCTGGCAGGACACAATCACTTAATTATAATAACTTAAAATTTCAGCTGATAGATTTTTTATTTTATTTTTTTTTATTTAGCATCTATATAAATGAGAAAAAAATGCAAATACAAATATGATTTATGTGTAAAAATGTTAACAGAGATAGCAGTAAAGATAAATTAGGTACATTAATTATTATAATTGTAACACTCTTTGTTATTATCATTTTTTTTTTTTCTTTTTTTTTTTTTTCTTCTTAGTCCTCCTCACTAGGGGGTCCTGTGCTGAGGCGGACTAGAGTTATGTAATTTCATGTCATCTAATTTGGTGCGTCTTCTATGTCGTTTTTAGTACTGCTTTTAATGTTATCTCATTGACTTCTTTCAGCCAGACTTTAATTCTTGATTTGTACTCGTTTAGTTTTTCTATTTGTTTTATATCCGGAGGAAGGATGTTGTGGAGTTTTGTTGCTAAATATGTACAGTTTCTTTGTACGAATGCGGTTTTATAATATGGTATGTTTTTTATATCGTTTTGATTTGATCTAGTGTCATGGATGCGTGGTCCAATGATAAATGTATATTTTATTCAAATTTTATAATACTTTAATATTGATGTTTTTAAGTGTCAACACGTTGACTGTCTTGTATGTATTGGCACATATGTAGGTATACACTTTCGACAGTGTTGGGAAAAGTCACTGAGAAACAGACTTTAATCTTACTTATGCCTACTTATTGTTATTAGCTGAAAAGGGGCCATAAGCGTATATTCTTCACTTATTTTTTAGATATTAACTATTTTTTATTCTTTCGTTCGTAAAATAATTAAAATAGCCGCAAGTTTTTTTATTTTACAAAATTGAACTTTTTTAAAAATTTTCGCTAGAATTTTCTTTTCTAAAGTAGAATAATAAATTTGAAATATGCTTTATGTAAGACATGCATATGTGTGAGTGCTGTTTTCGATTGCGATATCTACAATAATTATTACAAATTGTTTATAAATGAACGAACCCAACCCGACTGTTAAGTAGTATGTGTACGACGTGTTATGTCGTACAAAAGAGAGTAAGATTCAGGGGTAAATCGCTCTCCCAATTTTGTGTATTCTGAAGCTAAAAAATAAAAAGGTTATTGCTGGTATATCAAGGTAATGTTACTAGATCAAGTTTAGGAAATAAAAACATCATATTCTGGGAAAAAGCCTTTCGGCATAAAAAACCCAATTTATTAATAAAAGTACAAAGAAAAATGTATTATGAGTAACTACTATGTGTGTGTGTGTGTGTATGTGTATGTTGCGAGCAGTCCGCTAGACTTGTAAGACTTGGTGTCTTCCGGGCAGTTGGCCAAACTGCCGCAGGCTCTCGTTACGAGAGGGGTTTCTTGAGTTCGCAGTTACGAACAAGAAACGTGTGGCATGGTTGCCTAGCCCGGCCGAACTGGCATGTTCAAGTAGAAGCAACACCAAGCTGGCTCACAGAGGCTATGTGCGCGTGTGTGTGTGTGATTTTATAAAGAGATGGTGCTAGCAGTCTGCTCGACTTGTAAGACGTGGTGTCTTAGGGTCAGTTGGCCAAACTGCCGCATGCTCTCGTTACGAGAGGGTTTCTTGAGTTCGCAGTTACGAACAAGAAACGTGTGGCACCCTCTCGGTGTGCCTAGCCTGACCGAACTGGCATGAACAAGTAGATTCACACCAAGCTGGCGCACGGAGGCTATGTGTGACCCTAACAAATCGTGATATCCGTGCTTGTAACCATGTACGAGAAAAGGATGTGATATGTGCCCGCACGTGTGGTAGCGCGGCAAAGAAGGCCTAGAGGCGACCTCGAATAATATCATATTAATGAATGTATTTCACTTATTCAAAAACGATGTGATTTAATAAGAATGTCGATACTAAACAAAATATTATGCAATACGGAACCGCTGTGGCGTAATGAAAAATGTAGCACCCGAACAGTAAGGTCGTAATAAAAGAATTATCACGTTAAACTGAATAATTAGTAAGCTAATACGGTTCAAAAGGAATGACAATATGATACAAAATATGTTGTGCAATATAGAACGCTGTGGCGTAATGAAATGTAGCGCCTGAACAGTAGGGCCGTCGGAAAAGAATTATCACGTTAAATTGAATAGTTCGCAAACTAATACGGTTCAAAAGGAATGACAATATGAACAAAATATTATGCAATAAGATAAGCATCACGTTAAACTGAATATTTAGCGAACTAATACGGTTCAAAAGGAATGACAATATGATACAAAATATGTTGTGCAATACAAAACGCTGTGGCGTAATGAAATGTAGCGCCTGAACAGTAGGGCCGTCGGAAAAGAATTATCACGTTAAATTGAATATTTAGCGAACTAATACGGTTCAAAAGGAATGACAATATGATACAAAATATGTTCAATACGGAACCAATACGGATTGAGGAGATATAGCTCAGCTGGAGACGTCTGGCCAGTAGGCCCGTCGGAAGGTAACTGTTACACGACGCGCATAAGGCCGTGCGAAATACTCAGGCTGCCGAATTGGCACCCCTGAACAGATATTCAGAACTCAGGTTAAGAAACCCGAGCGCAGAAGCGTGACGTTAGCAACATATTCCCACGCGATTAATTGATTACTTTTGTTATTTCCTATTATAAAGTGGTGAATCTTTGAATGTCATTCCGAACTCAAAACACGTCTTCTTGGGTGTTAAGGGCTCAAGGTAACTACGGAACATACTCCCCCGCGTTCGCGTAACATAGGGAGAAGCGAAGTTAACGGTCAGACATGGACCAAATCGAATCCCGGAGCAAAGGAGTGTAGTGTTTGTGCATGAACATGTATATATGTTTACAAACAAATTGAAATAGAACAATTGAACTAGCTTAATCAATGGAACAAACCATTTACAAATAAATGAGTAAATTGATTCTTAACCAAAGGAAAAATTTCACAATGCCTTTGGCTAATTAAGAATTTAACAAATCTCCGTCCGGCAATGGACAAAGTGCGGGAATATTTCCCTTGTAAATTCCATCAGCAGTCCTGACGGTTGCCACGCGCACCACTCCACCGTCTCCCGGGTGCACCCCGATGACCACGCCCAGCCTCCAGTTAGCACAGGGTAGATTCTTGTCCCTGAGTAGAGCGATTGCATTTATCTGAATTATGTCTCTTTTGGAGTTCATGCAAGTATTCGAGATGCCATCTCTTCCAGAAGTCCTCTCGCACCCTGGAAATGAAATTCCTAGAAGAGCGCCGATTCTCTGAAATATCAAAGAAGTCATGAGTGGGCAATAGAGTAATGGGTCTACCTATTAGCAAATGTGCAGGCGTGAAAGCACCCGGATCGTTGGGATTAGATGACAGTGAGCAAAGGGGCACTGAAATGTCAGATTATGTTTTTCTGCACGGCGTACCTGCTCACGTCATTTTTTAATTCTTGAGATTTTAAGAACTTGTAAAGAAAGGTCTTGCAATTGGTTGTTGGCACCGAGTGGTTGTCACTGGTGTTAGTACCGTTACGTTCAGGAATTCCTCGACAGGCTATAGAACGTTACGAACCGCCTAGAAATTCCTCAGAAGTAAGTTCATTTATGATTTCGATGTGCACTGCTTTAGAGCTTATCACACAAAGACGCAATCATAGTCGATAAACAGTGATTAAGAATCGAATGTTTTGAAATGGCGATTTCGGCGCCCTCAGGCCAACACGACTCATGCGGGATGCACCATGCCGGACCCGAGAGCCAAGTCGACTTTTGTAAGAACTCGGAGGGAGTTTGACCACGCGATAAGGCGTCGGCGGGATTGTCAGCCGTACGCACGTGTTTCCACTCTACTTCGTCGTCGAGTGCTCGAATCTCTCCTACTCTATTTGCATCGAAAACATCCAGATGGCTAAACGATTCTTTCAAGTTTATGAAGTACGATTGTAGAATCGGAAAAGAAAATAACATACTGAATAGGGAGCTCGAACGCTCCACATCTTTCTTTGTATAGTCTGACTAGCGTAAATGCTCCGCATAATTCTAAACGCGGTATAGTGAAAGGGCCCTTAAGGAGAGCAACGCGCGATTTGGCGCATGCTAAGCGGACCATAATTCTACCGCTCGTGTCAACGGATCTGACGTAAATGCGCGATCCGTAACTCAGCTGGCTGGCGTCGCAAAAACCGACGAGGCCGATTTTTTTTTGTAATTTTCAAGGACTAATTTTCTCTTCATTCGAAAAATTTGAATCAATTTACTTTGACTAGCAAACGTGATCCGAGAGGTATGTAATTCGACCGGAATCGACTCATTCCAAACAATTTTTGCGCGCCAGCATTTCTGCATGACGATTTTCGCTGCGAAAACGACGGGTGATAAAAACCATAACGGATCGAAAGTTTTGGCAACTTTCGAAGGAATAAATCGCTTCGTGGGCTTGGAAAGAGATGTTATGAGTCTGACCGAAAAAATAAACACGTCGTGTTTCGGGTTCCAAGAGACTCCGAGCGGTATGCTCGCAGTGAGTTCACTGTACTGCGTCTCGTGGAACGTTTTTTCCTCAGAATCGTTGAAGGCTAAATTCGTTTGAAATCCATTTTCTAATAGGGAAGCTACCGAGAGCGAGTAGTTTAGTCGTTTGCTCTCGCATCCGTCGCACTTCCGCGACTGACTCGGAACCGGTGATGAGATTGTATAGCGTAAAAATGACGTTTTTTTTTAAAACGGTTTGAGCCAAAGGAAACCCTGAGTTCGCATCATCGGCTAACTTCTGCACAGTACGAATGGCGAGAAATGAGGCTGACGTATTGCTAAAAGTCACGGTGTTCATCTCGTAAGATTTAATCTGCTTGTCGTTATCGTACCAAAAAATGCGCTGTACATCTGGGCAACATCAGCCGTCATTACGAAAGCGTGTGAGCGAAATCGTAATAAGTGATCCTAAAGTTTGTCCTGTATAACAGGTCCGACCCTTAAGAAATCATTGAGCAAGAAACCTTTATTGGTTTTACATGAAGCGTTGGGAAAACTTCAATGTATTGTGAATGCTTTGCTAATTGTTAGTTCTCTGAAATGAACCCCTCGAAGTGAAAACCCCAATTGAAGTCGAACTCGCAAAAAAGAGATCTTTATTAGAAGAGATATTTATATAGAATTTATCTAGTTATTTGTTCAGTTCTTTTTTGAACTAGTTCCTCGCCGAAAAATCACGTACTAGTCGGTAGAGAGTTGAGAATGAAAAGAACTGGAACCGATTCAAATCACGTTCCTTTAGTTCTTCCTTTCACGAATTACTTTGAAGTCGAACTTCAATTGAAGTACTTATAATGAAGTACCTCTTTATAGGCTTTGAAGCTCACCATTTTAACTATACTGCTGCAAATTGAAGTAGTCCTTTCAATGAAATGAAGTTAATGAAATGAATGAAGGCTAGAATGAACTACCAAATTCAAGTGAAGTATTTGTTCAAGGAACAATGAATGAAGTAGGAACTGTTGCCAAAAGAGGCAGTTCTTTGAAGTAGTTCCTTCAAAGCGGTCATAACCCTAGTTTTACATGAAGCGTTGAAAACGGATCTAACTTTAGGCGTTGTACTAGAAGTCTTAAATACGGAATGCTGTGGCATATAATACCCCTCTTCGCCTTCGCTGACGACGACGACGACATATGTCCCTGATCAATATAGTCTTGCAAAACGCGAGTGAACTCAGTATTTGAATCGTTTATCGCTCCCAGATTAACCGGACGATTGTCCGTAGAATTGTCGTATCTGCCTTGAGAATTTAAAACGTAAACAACGCCAATCAGCTAACTCGCCCAAGCGACCGAGTTCGGGCTGTAGAAATGGCTAATTCAGAAAGTCAGAAGGTCAATGCGTAAGGACGTATAACAACGAACACGCACTTGCGGATTTTGACATTTTTGTAAAATCAACGCGATGCGCCTGGTTTGGGAAATTAATTTCAAATCAATATCCCTTTTAAATCAAATGAGTAAATGAAATCGAAATGTTTTAAAAGAAGCTAGTCGCAAACAAAAGTCAATATCGAAGACGTGCGAGCCTCGAACGAACACCACGCCGCCCTGATACTGTGATAAATACTGGAAGGAAATAAATAATATTTCACAATATTACTTACGCAATAGATTTGAAACGTGCAATAAAGAGATTATATATGTCTATGCACTTATCTGTTCGGCGTGGGCGCCGTCAGTTTCACAACAGATTGAAACGCGAGCTAAAGATGCAACGCATGTATATAGCACTTATCTGTTCGGCGTAGGCGCCATCAGCTTTGGAATTTTTTAAATTCTATTTCACGATATTGCGTAATAATTCGCAACGTGCAATAAAGAGATAATGTATGTCTAAAGCACTTATCTGTTTGGCGTAGCTGCCGTCAGCTTCCTGGAGACGGGCGAGGGCGTGGCCCCGGATGCAGAAGACGGGTGACGCAGTGGCCGGCGTGTATAATAATTGAGTATGGATGAGTGTGACAATGGCGGCAAGCCTGTACGTTTACAGCGGCCGCGCGTGTCGTGAGTCAATCCTCACAGGAGGCACCAATGTTAAGTAGTATGTGTACGACGTGTTATGTCGTACAAAAGAGAGTAAGATTCAGGGGTAAATCGCTCTCCCAATTTTGTGTATTCTGAAGCTAAAAAAATAAAAAGGTTATTGCTGGTATATCAAGGTAATGTTACTAGATCAAGTTTAGGAAATAAAAACATCATATTCTGGGAAAAAGCCTTTCGGCATAAAAAACCCAATTTATTAATAAAAGTACAAAGAAAAATGTATTATGAGTAACTACTATGTGTGTGTGTGTGTGTATGTGTATGTTGCGAGCAGTCCGCTAGACTTGTAAGACTTGGTGTCTTCCGGGCAGTTGGCCAAACTGCCGCAGGCTCTCGTTACGAGAGGGGTTTCTTGAGTTCGCAGTTACGAACAAGAAACGTGTGGCATGGTTGCCTAGCCCGGCCGAACTGGCATGTTCAAGTAGAAGCAACACCAAGCTGGCTCACAGAGGCTATGTGCGCGTGTGTGTGTGTGATTTTATAAAGAGATGGTGCTAGCAGTCTGCTCGACTTGTAAGACGTGGTGTCTTAGGGTCAGTTGGCCAAACTGCCGCATGCTCTCGTTACGAGAGGGTTTCTTGAGTTCGCAGTTACGAACAAGAAACGTGTGGCACCCTCTCGGTGTGCCTAGCCTGACCGAACTGGCATGAACAAGTAGATTCACACCAAGCTGGCGCACGGAGGCTATGAGTGACCCTAACAAATCGTGATATCCCGTGCTTTGTAACCATGTACGAGAAAAGGATGTGATATGTGCCCGCACGTGTGGTAGCGCGGCAAAGAAGGCCTAGAGGCGACCTCGAATAATATCATATTAATGAATGTATTTCACTTATTCAAAAACGATGTGATTTAATAAGAATGTCGATACTAAACAAAATATTATGCAATACGGAACCGCTGTGGCGTAATGAAAAATGTAGCACCCGAACAGTAAGGTCGTAATAAAAGAATTATCACGTTAAACTGAATAATTAGTAAGCTAATACGGTTCAAAAGGAATGACAATATGATACAAAATATGTTGTGCAATACAGAACGCTGTGGCGTAATGAAATGTAGCGCCTGAACAGTAGGGCCGTCGGAAAAGAATTATCACGTTAAATTGAATAGTTCGCAAACTAATACGGTTCAAAAGGGAATGACAATATGAACAAAATATTATGCAATAAGATAAGCATCACGTTAAACTGAATATTTAGCGAACTAATACGGTTCAAAAGAATGACAATATGATACAAAATATGTTGTGAAACGTAATGAAATGTAGCGCCTGAACAGTAGGGCCGTCGGAAAAGAATTATCACGTTAAATTGAATATTTAGCGAACTAATACGGTTCAAAAGGAATGACAATATGATACAAAATATGTTCAATACGGAACCAATACGGATTGAGGAGATATAGCTCAGCTGGAGACGTCTGGCCAGTAGGCCCGTCGGATGGTAACTGTGACACGACGCGCATAAGGCCGTGCGAAATACTCAGGCTGCCGAATTGGCACCCCTGAACAGATATTCAGAACTCAGGTTAAGAAACCCGAGCGCAGAAGCGTGACGTTAGCAACATATTCCCACGCGATTAATTGATTACTTTTGTTATTTCCTATTATAAAGTGGTGAATCTTTGAATGTCATTCCGAACTCAAAACACGTCTTCTTGGGTGTTAAGGGCTCAAGGTAACTACGGAACAAAAAATGTCTTAAGCCGTGTTTTGTGAACAGATCTCAATAGCCAGGTACTTCCCAACCTTCCTCTTCCCCATTTCATTCCCCTACCCAGTCTCCACTACCTTCAGCTTTACAAAATACCCCACTTAGGAATGACATAGTCTCACTGCCTCTAGACGGTTGGGAGCAATTGGGACTCTTGTGCGGTATTAATCATTAAAAAATGGCTTTAGCCGTGTTTTGTGAACAGGTCTGAAAAGCCAGGTCCAAACCTTCCTCTTTCTCACCCCATTCTCCTCCCCGCTACCTTCAGCCTCACAACATTCCTCAATGGGGAATGTTATAGTTCCACTGGCTTCGGATGGTTGGGAGCAGTTGGGACTGGTGTGCGGTATTCTCTATAAAAAAATATAAAAATACGAGTACATGCTATTTTTATACGAATCTCGCAATCTTCGCAATAAAGTCTCAGCAAAGTCTTCGCAATAGTCTCACGGCTCGACTACTGTAACGGTATTTACGCCAGCCTTCCTAAATACCAAACTAATAAACTCCAATCAGTTTTTAATGCTGTAGCAAGGCTTATCACCGGGGTATCTAAATATTCGCATATTTCAGAGCACCTTCGGAACCTTCACTGGCTCAAGTGCACTGAAAGAATCCAGTACAAGTTGTGCTGGATGGTGTTTAAATCCCTTAACGAAATGGCTCCACTGTACATCACCGAACTATGCGTTCCAAAAAATATTCTTCTGAAGCAGTCGACTCTTAGATCGGCAACGTCATCGGCTATCGGAAGGCTTATAGAACCTAAACGCAATCCAAATACTAAGTTTGGAGATCGCGCTTTCGGAGTTTCGGGGCCGAAGGCTTGGAATGAACTCCCTCCGGAACTAAGATGTATAACGAGCCCAACAGAATTTCGGTCCAAACTGAAAACTTACCTTTTCAGACTCTCATATCCTTAAATTCATTAAAATAATCTCAACATAATCTGTCTCTCGACGAATCACCTTTAGATGTGCAAATTTTAACCAAATCCTGTACTGTATGACAAATTCAGAAAATCCATTCTTTTAATTTCGCTCCCATGCCCTAAATCGGAAAAAAAATAAAATAATAATAATAATAATAATTAAATAATAATCATAATTTTAAGTTCAAAATTGTGTCTATCTGATGGGACCTGCCAGGTAAGTATGTTCCTGTATATTTTCTTATTTAAACTAGGAATTAATATGTAACGATAGAAAGTAAGATCTGTACAGCGCCCTTGAGGTGATTTTTCACAAAAACGGCGCTATACAAATCGTCCAAATATTATTATTAAAGTCAGGGGCGTTCAAATTAGTAAAGGAATCCATTGCAGACAGTTTGTTTTGTCTATAAAACACCCGTAGTGTAGTAGCGAGCATGCGCGGGGCGATGCACATCTGTATTCACGATCGGCTGTGAGTTGGTGATGCACCACGGCTGCATATTGTACAGCGGGGAGGGCGCAATCGCCTGTAGTAAGTGATGCCAATGCGTATATGCAATATGTCTGTCTGGGCCGGGGATCAGTGGCGGACCGACATAAATGGGGCCTCGGGCAAAGTGAACATTATTTTACCTCGCTATGTAATTATCTAATAGGGTTGCAGAAATATAATCTCCCTTTTAATTATTTTTTCGAAATATCTGAATTATGTGGCTGACGGTTTTAGGCTCGTTATACAAACCAGAGCGTACGTTCGAAAAAGGGTATAGTTGTTAGTGATGAATACTTGGAGCAAGTGGATGAGTTTGTGTATTTGGGAAGAATGTTCTAGAGAGACGGAAAGGCTTGTGAGTATATTGAAAGAAGGGTGAATGCAGGGAACTCCATTAATGGAAGACTGATCGCAAATAAATAAAAAAATCGAAAGAAGCGAACCTAGCAGTGCACAATAGAGTGTTCATACTAACCCTGATTTATGGCAGTGAGGCATGTTATTGGCAGAGGAAGGACGAAAGTAGACTGAATGCTGTAGAAATGAGATCCCTGAGGCGAAACCGTGTATGACCGTGTTAGCAATGTGGGCATCCGGAAAGAATGGACGGCTGAAATAAGCATAATGAATAGGATTAAGAAATGGACGAAAGGAGTGTGAGAAGAATATATGACGCGAAAGTGAATGGTAGAAGAAGTCGGGGGCATCCCAGGAAGACAGGTGAATCATATACTTAAGCCGGGCCATGTCAAGAGTCAGAATAACAGAAGACTATGGTTGGATTTCAAAGTAATAATTTGTTAGGTTCTCACCTTCTTGTTTTTCATCTAGTTCCTACCTATCCTGCCATTTCGCTATTCGATTTCTTACTCAAAACACTGTGTTAAAAAAAAATTGCAATCAAGAAACAGAACAGTTTTGGTGGAAAATGTGTTACTCGTTGGTTTTTTCGCTTGTTCGTCGGTTTGTTGCTTTGATTTTCAAATAATATAATATTAAGTTGTTCGTTCGTTAATGTCTCGTTTGGTCGTCGTTCAGTAGTTATCTTCAAGTAAAATTGAGTTCAGTGTTGTGATTCGGTGTGTAAGAAGAATCAAGAGCTTAAACATCAACTTCGTCGGTGAGTGAATTGGTTTTCCTTTTTTTTTTTTTTTTATATGAATACCGCAATAGAGTCTCAACTGCTCCCAACCGTCTAGAGCCAGTGAGACTATGGCATCCCTAAATAGGGTATGTTGTGAGGCTGAAGGAAGTGGGGAGGGGAAGGAGATTGGGAAGTGGAAGGTTGGGATGTACCTGGCTATTCAGATCTGGTCACCAAACACGGCCAAAGCCATTTCAAGCAACTTTTCGATTCTGAATGGTGGTCTTTCACCAGGGCGATACTTAGAGTATCTACCACTCTGGAACGTGCCGCAAATATACTTTTATTATTTTCATATTAATTAAATGTGTTATGACACATATTAATTAAATCAAAGTTATTGGCGCACGCCGGGTTTGAACCCGCGACCTTTGGATTCGTAGTCGAGCGTCTTACCACTCGACCATGGAGGCCGTCACTTCCTTCATTCCTTAATCGGTCCACATCCATAATTAGACACTTCCATCAAGTAGTTATAGTTTAACAGTACACTCTTTTCAAAATTCATCTGAAGCTGAAAACACATTCGGTGTTTTATCGCAGCTTCGGATACAGCAGTATGTATGAGACGATGCATGAATGTAAATGAAGTAAGGAGTGTGTTCCGGGACAGAAATGTATGGCAGTCAATCCTATCGGCCTACCCCTGCGGAAAAACGGCATGATGATTAGTTAGTTATTTAGAAAAAGGGTATTTGCTTAAATTTTATCAGTACGTAAATAAAGGAATTTTACTCTCCAAAATTTATTTAAATTCCTCGTTGTTTTCAGTTTGACTGGCATGTCAAACGGCATACCGCAAGGCCCGTGATGTGTACACCCGAGAATACCCGTCGCTTTGTTCGTCGGTCGTAACTTATTCACACGTATTTGCCGGAGTCGTGTTCAGCTTCGTTTTGGAGCAGCGGAGTTTTGAAACCTTCTGTTTTTATTGCGTTTGCCGCCGGCTTCCTCTCGCCTAATTCCCTCCGCTGAACGATGTGCGGGAGGGATTTACTGAAGCTGGGAAGCTGAATATCTGGTAGCTACATACTCGTACCCTTGGAGTAGGAATATATATGGAGAGGTCCCTTTCCGGAACAGTGTAGTCAGTATTGTTGACTTTACACTGACTCTGAAAGAAAGAGACAAAGATGTGATAAAGGAAGTTGAATAGCCTATTAGTTACCGCCCACATGGAATTCGGACATTTTTGATAAACATATTTGAACACATTAAACAAAACAAAATCAATACACCATTAAAATGATTTATAAAGTTAAAATATTTCACAAACACTAATAACGGAAGGTATGTCTCAATAATGATGGAAACTTTTTGTTGATTTATGTCTTGATATCATTAAAAATGTGAAAATTTTAAAGTTCGGTCAAAAATATATAAAACTGTTGAAATACCTCTGAAAAGTGATGTTTTATAATATTTTTTTGGTCTTATTTGAACATTTACGCATAGCACACATCACCATCATGTTCGATTTTTTATGTATTACCACTGCAAGTTTTTTAAGCAACAAATATAGGAAATAACCTCAAAATCCGTTAACGTAAGTTATACGACTCGATGCTGTGAAGATAGCGCAGACGGATAACATTCTTACATACTTGAAAGTGTTACAATATTATGTGACGACTTTTCTTGTCTCTTTCTCTCTCATTGTATACGACGTAAAAACCCGGAGACAGTAATTTATCGCAAGTTTGTATAGGTTGGGTAAAAATATTTAGCTTTACCTCCTTATATCGTTACTCCAAGCTCGTACAATTGTGCAGAGCGCTGAATTTATTCGTTTGTACTCGTGCTTTCGTATGCGCTTTTATGAAACGAGAAGAATTCTGTTATGCGTTTCACTATTTTTTTTATCATAATATTTTACAAAAGTGTTTATTTTATTTACAGCGTATACGCAGCGCATTCCATCGCTTGCTATGTATCTCTCAAGAATTCTTCTATTCAAAAGTTTGCCAAAAACATTACAAAATATCCCTATTCAAAATAAGGTTTTTAGCAGAATTTGTTTTAAGTACTATATAAAAATACCTTTTCTGTATTGTTCTGAAAAGGAAAGTCCTGTGATTATTTCACGCGATCCTTCTGATTTTTTTTTTGTAGCGTTGTCTGCGAAAGATACTCTCAGTATCTTCCTGGCGAAATACCACCATTGAGAAACCAAACGTTGTTTTAAATGACTTTAGCCGTGTTTGTTGCCCAAATCCAAATAGCCAGGTACTTCCTCATCTTCCTCTTCTCTTTTCCACTACATTCGGCCTCATAGTATACCCCAATCAGGGATGCCATAGTCCCACTGGCTACAGACGCTTGGGACCAGTTGGGCCTCTGGTGCGGTATTCACATAAAAAGTGCCCAGTTTTCGAAATGATTGATATTTTTCTGTACTGTCTCGACACGTAAACTCTTCCAAGTGAGACGTGTCTACCTAAAACCATTGTAATATTTATTATTTCAAGATTAATAAAGTTTTTTTTCTTAATTGTAAAATTTCCACCGGCTGTCAGAGGAATCGAACACCATTTAAGAGTCCACAACCATAGCCAATACACTATTTAAAAAAAAACTCTTCATATTTGACGGGCTATTTTGTATTATTTGTCTCTTTCTATTTTTTTCTGCGCTATTTATAAGGATGAAAGTAGACTGAATGCTGTGGAAATGAGATCCTTGATACATATATGTGCGGTAAAACCATGTATGACAGTATTGAAAATGTGGATATCCGGAAAGAATGCAAGGCTGATGTGAGCGTAATGAATAGGATCAAAAAAGGGACGCTTAGATGGTTTGGGCATGTAGAGCGAACGAACGAAGAAAGGAGTGTGAAAAGAATATATGATGCGAAAGTGAATGGAAGAAGAAGTCAAGGACGCCAGAGAAAGACATGGCACGATCAAGTAAATCAAATACTTGAATCGAGTCATGTGAAGAGTTAAAATAACAGAAGGGTATGTATGATACGATGTATGAATGTGAATGACGTAAGGAGTGTATGCCAAGACAGAGTTATATGGCGGTCTGTCCTCTCTGCCTACCCCTGCGGGGAAACGGCGTGATGGTTAGTTAGTTAGCTATTTATAAATATACTAAATTTAACTAAATTTAAACATAACTTTTCCGGTATAAGATGGCCTTAAATGATTTACACACTTTGACCGTAATCATTTTTGATGTTAAATCAAACTATCTATATGTAATCTTTATTTTTTTTAAGACACTAAAAGCTGCTTGCGGGGAGGTGAGGGCCGAATTCAACTTATTTATGTTACAACTTGGAGCTTTTCATCGTCCGTTATACCGTTTCAATAATAAACTTTCTTGAACAGCACCCGGCTTATATTATATTGGCCGTTTACTGCTCAAAATCGCTCGGCAACATGTCGCAAGAGAAATTACTGTTTCTTGATTCTTAGCAGTATTTCTACGCAGTATGCCCAATACTCTGTGTTTTCGCAGCTTGCTCTCAGTGTTTTCTGTAGAATTCGAGGTAATTAATATATATCATTAAGATGTTATACGTTAAAGCAAATTAATAGCATAAATGAGGGGTGTAGAAACAAAGGCTTTTTCATCATAAATTATTTCTTGAAAAGTTGATGAAGCGTTTAATAAACGTTTCTTTCGTGAATTTGTTGATACATTTAGAGATAATTGTTTCAAATTGTTCCTAGTTTAATGTACACAAAAAAATGATATATACAAAACGTTGTGTTTCGTTTTTAATAATCATTCAAAAGTTGACAATGCTACAGAACCGTTTTTTAGATTGTTGCCCTTGCTTCTAAGCCCCTCATATTATGTTTGTTTGTTATTTATGTAGTTCTACATTTATTTACACACCTTTAAAAAAAAAGTGAATATCGCACGACTGCTCCCAACCATCTGGAGTCAATGGGATTATGGCACTCCAAATCGGGGTATGTTGTGAGGTTGAAGGTAGTCGATAGGAGGAAACGGGGAAGAGCAAGGTGGGAAAGTTGACGGCCTCCATGGTCGAGTGGTAAGACGCTCGACTACGAATCCAAATGTCACGGGTTCAAACCCGGCGTGCGTTAACAACTTTTATTTCAGTAATATGTGTCAAAACAAATAATTTTTTATTTTTTTAAAGTGTATTTGCGGTGCGTTCCAGAGTGGTAGATACTCTATAGAAATATAGATAGATACCCCACTACCTTTAGCCTCACAACATACCCCAATTGGGGATACCATATCTCACTGGCTCTAGACGGTCGGGAGCAGTTGGGACTCTTGTGTGGTATTAACCATTAAAAAAGGACTTAAGCCGTGTTTTGTGACCAGATATGAATAGTCAGATACTTCCTTGGGAAGGGAAGTAGATGGAGAAGGTTTAGAAGTACCTGGCTATTCAGTCTGATCACCAAACGCGGCTAAAATCCATTTCAAGCATCGTTTCCATTCTGAATGCTGGTCTTTCACCAGGGCGATACTTGAAGTATTTTTTTATTTTTATTATTTTATTTTTTATTATTATCTTGCTAACATATATAGCAATCCCGATGAGTTATAAAAACTCACTCTGGGACAGTGGAAATTAAAGAAATACATGAGTTACAACAGAGTACAGAGATCAAACTAACATAACTCAAACAATATAATACAATATAACATAATAAGAATAGAGTTTCAAAAAAATATTAGGTACTTAGTATTAATATAAGATACAAAATTATAAATAAAAAAAGGAGAAAACATAAAACCCTGAACTACAGTAAATGAGGATGTTTTTACTCTAACGGGAGTATCTACCACTCTGAAATTAACCACCATTTAAAAATGGCGTGATATACCTTAAGCCTTTGGGGAATTTTTATCACGCTCACAACTTTATTTTTGTTGTAAGCTTCGTACAAAAATATTAAATTACGATCATAAATATTATTACAACTGGATACTTAACAAAATATTATTATTTATTCTAAGTAATATGAAGGCATTTTATATGACTCCATTCTCTTTGTCTGGAATTAAAAATATTCCTTTCTCCAGAAACAATAGTAGACGAAGTTCGTAATGAACGATGTTTGAATTATCACTGCGGATAATTTGAACTCAGATTTTTAGGAACGCAGCCAACTTTGCAAAGAGCTACCTTATTTTTTTCATTATTTATTTTGTTTATCTTTAATGGCTACTGTTGAACCATTGCTCTGGTCTAATTGTTCCAGCTATTAGCCAATATTTTATACTTTTTGCGTCAGTTGTATTATTAAAATTATGAAAAATAAAAATTATAACAACCCTCCAAATTCGAGAAAGTAAAATATCATATTTGTTTGAAATAAGAAAGGAGTGTGAAAGGGATATATTACGCAAAGGTGAATGGAATAAGAATTCAGGGACGCCCGAGGAAGATATGGCACGATCAAGTGAATCAAATCAATGTGACCAGTATCTGAATGGACAAACGCGTCGGATTTCGATCCGGGCGTCGTGGGTTCAATTCCTCTGCTAGCTAAGTCCTCGATCATTGCACCAGCAACATCTTCCACTTATGATGGTAGTAGGAGTTTTTCAAATATAGTCAGGTTATTCGTAACCCGGGAATGTATGATATTCCTTAAAAAAATATATATTTGAGTCGGGTCATGTGAAGAGTCAGAATAACAGAAGCGTATGCTTGAGACGATGTATGAATGCGAATTAAACAAGGAGTGTGTGTCAAGACAGAGTTGTATGGCGGTCCATACTATCTGCCTACCCTTGCTGGGAAACGGCGTGATGGTTAATTAGTTGAAATAAGAATTTAATTGTTATCTATTATTTATTTCTGAATTGATAATTAAATAATATTTGAATAATTTGTATTGCGCCGTTTTTGTAAAAAAATCATTCTAAGGGCGGTGTACAAATTTTAATTCCTAGGCTCCATCTTATTACTAATTACATATCGCAGGCTTGCATGGTCGAGTGATAAGACGCTCGACTACGAATCCAGAGGTTGCGGGTTCGAACCCGGCGTGCGCAAATAAAATTTAGTTTAATTGATATAACATAAATTTTAAAGTATATTTGCGGCACGTTTCAGAGTGGTAAATACTCTAAGTACCGCCCTGGTGAAAGACCACCATTCAGAATTGAAACGTTGCTTGAAATGGCTTTAGCCGCATTTGGTGACTAGATCTGAATAGTCAGGTACTTCCCAACCTTCCCCTTCCTCATCTCCTTCCCCTCCTTACTACATTCAGCTTCACAACATACCCATATTGGGGATGCCATAGTCTCACTGGCTCCAGACGGTTGGGAGCAGTTGAGGCTCTTGTGCGGTATTCACGTAAAAAAAACATAATGGCATTTTATATTATGTACAAAGATAATAATATAGAAAAGCATATTTACGTGGCAGGTCACTTTAGATAAACACTATTATTTTATTTATTTCTAGTTTGGTGAATGATTCAGTTTTGCACTCAGAATACGTGATTTTGGCAAAATTATAGTTTAGCTTTTTATTTAAAATAGATATTTTTTACTGTTACCATTTTAGGGCATGAGAGCAGACTTCAAATGGCTTTTCTGAATTTGATTAAAATATGAACAATCAATAAATCTAAGCTTTGTATATAATCTTCTCACTGTATACAAATTTGAGTGTAAGCCGATACGATTTGATATATTTTTGAAAAGTTGTTATTATAAAAAGGAAATTAATCACTCACCGTGGACTCTCACAGATTTTAGTAAATTTATTTATTTTAATATTTTTATTTATTTTGAAGTTTTGGGCTGTAAAAAAAATTCAACTATGATTTTAATAATACAAAATATTGAACTTTATTTCACTATTTTTTATTTATGACCTGACCGGTTTCACCTTATGACGAGCATCTTCAGACTGGTACAATTTTAAGGAAGTCTATGGCATATATAGTATAAGGTTAGGAATGGACGATTTTTGAGTTTCATAGTGAACATCTGTCACTTTAAAACTACCCGAATGTATTTTTGAATGCTATGGTAAAACCACCTCTGTCAGCAATAAAACAAAACCTAAAGTCACAGGTGTTCACTATGAATCTCAATAATCTCCGGACCTAATAGTATATATGCCATAGACTTACTTAAAATTGTAGAAGTCTCAAGATGCCCGTCATAAGGTGAAACCGGTCAGGTCTGAAATAAAATAAAAAAGTAGAATAAAGTTAAATATTTGGTATTATTAAAATAGAGTTCCCGAATTAACAGTTTCAAAATTAGAAATAATAAATTCAAGTATAGCCAGTCTTTCGTATGCTGAGATTGAAATTATTATTTGTTTGGTTTTCTTTATTTGTGTCAATGCCCCGAGCTAAATCGGTCCAGTGAGTAACGATACAAGATAAGTAGAGATACAATGCACCTAATTGTTTTGAAAATATGCGCACTGGAATGCATCAGTCATTCGGTTCCACTCGGCCGACTGATAAACCATTCAATCTGTTTAGTCTGTCCCCAGGTCTACCGTGATAAGGCATTAGAAGTATATTTATTTATTAAATCTATACCTCCATTAATAGACGACTGAACACTTTTGGCGCAAATAAAAAATCTTAAATCAGCAATAGATTTTTATATTTAATAACAATTATGGAGCTTAAAGTTGTCTAAATTAAATTTTAATTTCGCCAAAACTTTTAATATCCAAACAAATGCTGACATCTAACATTTTCATGCAAAACTTGGAATAAAGTTTGCTGTTTGGGGTATCGTGACCGTCAATCAATAATAGATTTTTATGTTTATTCAATTATAGAGCTTTAAGTCACCTAAATTAAGTTATATTTATTTTTTTATTTATTTTTATTTTTTATTTACAAAAAGAAAAAAAAGTTTACATATATATAGAAATTATATCAATGTTACACAATATGGATAGTTACTTAAATATATAAAAAAAAATAATATTGAAGAAAAGTAATTCGATTAAATAATAAAAGCATATATATATATTAAACATAATACATATTGTAATTTAGAGATATAAAGGTTGATAGTACATTTGATATGTTTATAACTTTTTTTTTTTGTATTACTACGCCAAAGAAGAGAACTAGCTCTTGAGCTTGGCGTAGGAGTAAGCTTATAAAAGAAACCTTTCAATATCCAAACAAAGGCTGACACTTAACATTTTCACAAAGAACCCAAAATGAATTTTGTTGTTTGCTGTTTTGTGAGGTTGGAACGCGCCGCAGGGCGTTTCGATGTGTTGGTTTTTTAATAATTTTGAAATGACGATTTATTAATTCTACTTATAATAATATATAAAAAAGACATGAATAGTTCAATTTTTTTTACAGTGAATACCACACAAGAGTCCCAACTGCTCCCAACCGTCTAAAGCCAGTGAGACTATGGCATCCCCAATTGGGGTATGTTGCGAGGCTGAAGGTAGTGGAGAGGGGAAGCAGATGGGGAAGAGGTAGTTCCTGGCTATTCATATCTGGTCACCAAACACGACTAAAAGCCATTTCAAGCAACGTTTCGATTCTGAATGGGGGTCTTTCACCAGGTCGATACTTGGAGTATCAAATGTCCTTTTTATATGAATTAAATGTGTTACAACACATATGAATTAAATAAAAGTTATCGGCGCACGCCTGGTTTGAACCCGCGACCTTTGGATTCGTAGCCGAGCGTCTTATCATCGACTATGGAGGCCGTCAATCGTTTGTTGATCTATGTGAATTATTTAAGCCAAAATATTTTCCACTAAAGTTCCTTATTACTTCAATTATATTTTTAGATAATCGCGACAGATTTTTTTTTTAAGAGAGCTTATTATTTAAAAACGCTTCATCACGATATCCGAAGTTTTCCACTTAGAAATTAATTCAAGTAAGTATACCCCAGAAATTTACAAAATCAAACTGTATTGTAGTAATTTAATGAAGTTTTCTCATTTGTTTCGTCCTTGGCTTTCGACTTTTATTTTTCTGTCTTTTCCTTGAGGTAAAAGCTCTGAGATTACAAACTTTCATAACAATTTTCCTTCAACATTTTAAAAGAAATTTTCCATCCAGATTAGTCCAAATAACTTTTTTGTTTTGCCCACCCTCCACCTCCATCTACCGTTCCATCTTTTCCATGTATTTTTCTTTTTCCAAGAAGTCGTGCCATGTACTCGTATATCTTGATTTAGGGCCAACATAACACATTCAATTCATATAAAATATATTTGCAGCACGTTCCTGAGTGGTAGATACTCAAAGTATCGCCCTGGTGAAAAACCACCATTCAGAATCGAAACGATGCTTTAAATGGCTTTAGCCGTGATTGGTGACCAGATCTGAATAGCCAGGTACTTCCCGACATTCCTCTTCCCCATCTCCTTTCCCTTCCCACTACCTTCAGCCTCACAACATACCCCGATTGGGGATGCCATAGTCTCACTGGCTCTAGACAATTGGGAGCAGTTGGGACTCTTGTGCGGTATTCAGTATAATTTATTTAAAAAAAAACACCCAAAAATCCACACTGTTTGGCTTTATAATACTAGTAATACTACAAATGATTTATGTGTTAATTCTACTTGGGCAGTTAGGAAAATGTCTTAAGGTTTCCAGTGAGACAATTTACAGATAAATCATTTGTAGTATTGCTTCTATTAGAATGCTACAAAGTGACGTGCAGCGCCATTTTTTAGTACTGAGGTTTAAAAAATATATTCCATTAGTAATCCAATATACTTTTGTTAAATTTGTTTAGTATTTTTTCTTTACACTTCCTCGGTCTTTGAACCCACGACGTCTGAACCCAAAGCCAAGGATCTCACCGCTCTGCCGCGGAACGGATGTAGATAAATTTATCAAGTCTATTATATTCATATAGCGTTATCCCTTACTTCCTTATTTTATTTGCATCTTAGCAATAAGCAATAATATACCAGAAAGGAGCGCTAATGTAGTCAGGATTGATGATTTTTTCCTGACTATATTCCTGGGTATTTATACAACCATTCATAGCACGTCTCGACATAATGTTATTTGTATACTCACTTTTTCACAGTATTGTTATAAAAAAAAAATAGTATATAACATAAAAATCCGTTAAGTTATGTCGCATAACAAAACGTAGTGGGCGGAGTCGCCCAAGACGCGGGATTCGGAAAAAATGCTTACGTACTTAAAAGTGGCGAGATATTATGTGACAACTTATTTTGTCTCTTTCTCTCTCACGGTTTACGACGTAAAAATCTGGAGAAAGTGATTTTGCGTAAATGTGTATAGGTTGGGTATAAATATAATTAGCTCTCTCTCCATATATATTTTTGAGATTTGCATCCTTTTTGATACATCTACCTTATGTAGGCGCTCCATTCTCTGCATACAAAAGGTCTTCTCCCAGTGTTATTCTGGGGCGCTCTTTCAATATACTCTATCTACCAAGTTCTCCGTTTTCTATCTACTCTATGCATTGCTGACACTCTAATCACCATATTATGCTGGTCCGTGATGATGTCTTCATTTAGGAAAATGTGACCCTTTTGCGGAGTTGCCCATTGTCTGTTGTTTATCCCTCGTTTACCTCTGTGCCGGAGCTAATTATAGTTTTCAACTCGTAATTGCCTGGCGCTTTGTATGTTTATCGGAATAAAACCGAGTTTACAGTGAACCATACGAAAATAGTGTTAAAGGGGTATCTCTCTTTATTTTTGCTACACCCTTTTGTAAGTTGAATTGAAATAACGAGATTTTTTTTTAAATTATCGTAAAATAAGTGTGGTGCTGGAAATCACCGCAATTGGCTTTATTTTCGATGTCGAAGAAACAAACAAAAAAATTCTGCAGAAGCGTCCTAGGTTTTTCATTATTTTTTTTAGTGAATACCATATATCAGTCCCAACCGTCTAGAGCCATTGGGTCTATGGCATCCCCAATTCGGGTATGTTGTGAAGTTGAAGGTAGTCGGGAGGAAAATAAGAAGGGGAAAAAGAAGGTTTGGAAGTATCTGGCTATTGCTATCTGGTCACCAAAAACGACTAAGCAACGTTTCGACTATGAATGGTGGTCTTTCACCAGGGCGGATATATAGAATATCTACCACTTGTGTCTCTATCTGGCACTCTACGTGAACAATAATCAAAGTCAACCTTATGTAAAATAAAAGTTATACGAGCGAAATACAACACAAACAAACCGACATAACGTTGTTACCGTAAATCAAGCAAAACCTGTTGTGAAAAGATTCTAAAGTAAACGAAATGGTTTTCTTAGAAGGTCCTGGCAATTAACCTATATTTTGAGAATATTGTGTGCTTTTATTTTCACTGTGTTTTGTTTAATTTTCCAAGTTAATATTTCCATACCTAAAAGTACAAATCAAATTTACGATCCGAAGGGGGGTGACGTAGTTGCCCCATTTAATTTTGCTCATTTGAGCGTTTTCATGACACAATCTTAGGTAATTTGTTTTTGGTAATACTTGGAGAATAGTGTTTTGGTAATATTTCAGTGATCTTTATCTAAGATATCGCCCAAAACTCTCGTTCGGGGTTACATAAGAACCCCCTTTCAGAACGAGAATGTTAACTGTATCAAATAAAGAAATCTTTGACTTTTTATCTTCATGTTGGGTTACAGATTACAATGGGAAAGTTGTTTTTTCTGCCTCGGGGTTATTTTTTTATCATACAATCGCCCAGGCTTCTAAGGCAGTACAAGAAAGGAGTTTAAGTAATAGCATATAACTAGCCGTTGAAAATAACAGCTAGATGACGTTAACGTTCAACGCTATTGTTTGAGCTTTAGCGCCAAATAAATAATAAACAATAAGGTGTAAGAATATATACTCCTTGAACAATATAATGCGTAAATTGAAATGATCTTTTGGTTGTATGCCTCCCTACTAGACATCTTTGTGAACTTTCCAATCCGAAAGAGCCGATGCGTTGAGCTTAGCGTCAAGTAAATATACCGATGGCAAGTAATATATAGATGTTGTAAAATAACAGCCCTAACGGCACCAACGATCCAACAGTGTTAAAATCAATATCGTGGCGTCAACGTCTGCTTTATTTCCAACGTTTTCAACAGTGGACAATTGCCAACGATAACGGCGGTGGCTTTGTTTCGAATTATCGTCAACGCCCAGTACTACATATAACGCGCTGTTCGTTTAACTGTACACGGAAAAAGCGCAATGATGAGGATGTCGGATTTGTGAGGCCGTTGTAAAGTCTGCATTACAACGCGACGCCACCCGCCGAAGTCGCCGACGCCCCCGACGCCCTGACGCCCCCGACGCCCGGCTGGCTGCCGCGCCGCGCCTCTACGTTTTCATATAATTTTACTATTTTCGTAATCTGTTAACATGTTTCAATCATGCAAGGGCCCCGAAGGTAGCCGAGGGAAACATTACGCGACTAATTGGTGAATACGGACTGGTCATAACATACTAGTAAATTGTAACACAATAATTTTAGACAAGTACAGTTCTGCGTGGACTTTTTTTATAGTGAATACCGCACAAGGGCCCCAACTACTCCCAACCGACTGGAGCCAGCCTATGGCATCGCCAATTCGGGTATGTTGTGAGGTTAAAGGCAGTGCGAAGGAGATGGGAAAGAGGAAGGTCGTGAAGTACCCGGCTATTCAGATCTGGTCACCGAACACGACTAAAGCCATTTCAAGCAACGTTTCGATTCTGAATGGTGGTATTTCGCCAGGATGATGGTTAAAGCATCTACCACTATACTATGTATATTATTTTATATGATGTAAATGTGAATCAACACATGTTAATTACATGAAATTTATTTTCGCACGCCGGGATTTGAACCCGCCACCTCTGAATTCGTAGTTGAGCGTCGTAACCACTCGATCGCGTTCGAGGCCGTCGAAAGTATATGGAATATGAAATATTTCCATGAATAGTTTAACCGTTCAGAATGTTATACCATCCGCCTTTGTCGCTCAATCGTCTGGCGCGTTCCTCGTCGAATAATGTTTCAATCCTAATATTATATCGTGCGGGGAGACTGCGGGGGTCACGTACGGGGGATCAGCCCCGCGTCCCCGATATCCCCTGCGCCCCGGGACACGGCCGATGCAGCCCCGGACAGGTTTGTGCCAGGGGGGATCGTACATGGTAGCAAATCCAGTTGAATATTACAGCAATCTTCTTTGTCTTCTTGTCTCCTGGTATTTTCCTACACAAATAATGGAACTTTAAATCTGAAATCTATACCGATTTGTCTCACGTTCAACGTGAACTTAACAGGAAATTCATTTAGTTATTACAACAACCTGCTTTATCTTCTAGTGACCTGGTATTTTTCCAGTAATTTTAACGTTTTAATCTTCTGAAAATGTATACCAACCTCTCGTTCATCGTAAAATATAAACAGGCGGCCTCCATGGTTGAGTGGTAAGGAGCTCGATTACGAATCCAAAGGTCGCGGGTTCAGACCCGGCGAGCGCTAATAACTCTTGTTTAATTAATATGTGTCATAACACATTTAATTCATATAAAATAATAAAAAGTGTATTTCCGGCACGTTCCAGAGTGGTAGATACTCTTAGTATCGCCCTGGTGAAAGACCACCATTCAGAATTGCAACTTTGCTTGAAATGGCTTTAGCCATGTTTGGTGACTAGATCTGAATAGCCAGGTACTTCCCGACCTTCCTCTTCCCCATCTACTTCCCCTTCCCACTACCTCCAGCCTCACAATATACCCCGATTGGGGATGCCAAGGTCTCAATGGCTCTAGACGGTTGGGAGCAGTTGGGACTCTTTTGCAGTATTGACTATAAAAAATAAAAAATAAAAGGCGTAGAAAAACATCCTTATTTATTTATTTTATAGCAGTAGAATGTGAATGGTTAAAATTCCCGGTTTAAAAATGTTAAAATTCCCGTTTTGCGAATAACCTGACAATATTTATTTTACCCCTACCACTGTCTACCATCATTGCAAGCGGAAAATGTTGCTTGTGCAAAGATGGAAAACTTGCGAACCCGACGCTTTGGACCACTCTGTCACTAAATCTCGTTGAACGCCCTATGCTACGATGCGTGGGATGGTCATTTTTAACACATTCATTCGAATATTTACGGCTATCTGGTCTGTAGTCTGTTTACAACACTTTTTCCGATTTTTTTTAAATATTACCAAATGTTTAACTTTATTCCACAATGTTTTATTAAGATTGCACCGGTTTCACCTTGTAACGGGCATCTTCAGACTGGTACAATTTGAAGTTAATCTATTGTAGAACTAAGGAACTACAATGAATAAACGTAGTAGGTAATTGTCAAATGATAGTTTTTAAAGTTAGGTGGATCACGTTTATTTACGAATTAAAACACGTTGATGTAAGTAATCACAAAACAAGAGGTGTTTTCCGTCACGAAGGGTAAACCGAAGTGTCCGCCGGGAAAATTAATCCTTTCCCGCTAGAAACATCTTTCCCGCGGGAAATACCTTCCTCTGCTAGGCTGTTAATAACACGCCAAAATAGGCGTTATACTATGTTATAAAGACTATTGAACATCTGTGACTTAGTACTTTGTTTTATTGCTTACAGGGGCGGCTTTACAATAACATCCGAATATACCTTCGGGTGGTTTTACAACCTTTTGGGAGACGGGTTACATAGTGATGAGATAGATGCAGCTGTGGGTTTTTTTAAATATGTAATATCTATTGTTGTCAGCTCTATTTTAAACTGTTGCCTATTTTGGAATTTATTCTTTGATTACCTCGGTTTACTTAATGTATTTTATAGCAGGTATATTTACATGGGTCGATTGGTAAAAATATCTTATTATAATAATAGGTACACATCCCTTCGGCATCGATGCACAGTTGGGAAACTCGCCAAACTTGCGCCCAACATTAGTACACGGTTGACATTCGATACATGAGAACGGGTCGTCTTTACGACTCGTTCCTATGTTTAACAGCTCGGCGGTGGAACGATTTGCCGGCCTCTGTGTTTCCTCCCTCCTTCAACTCCTCTTCAAGACTCAGGTTCACTACTTCCTTTCCTCAAAAATAACCTTCACTCAGCATCCCCAAAGATGACATAGGCCCTGAGGGAAATTATTTCCCTCGAGGCCTCCTGTGTGGAGTTATAAAAAAACAGGGTATTATCTTTTGTAGAGTTCACCTTGTCGATGTCGGCGACAAAATGTCCAGATTACATTACTGAAATAAAGAAGCGTATAAAGTTCCCTACGAGTCATACAATGTTCTACTTTATTACGATTTGTGCTCTTTTACTGCGTAGAAATTTGTGTATCTTGTTTTACAAAACTGCCGATCCTGTCCCGTCTATCTTCCTTTGATCCTTCCCATCCAATGCCACCCCGTCACCCCACACCACTCTCCCTACGAACCCCACCGCATCGCCTTGCGTGAAACTGTAAATACGACACAAGTAAAAACTTGGAGTAAGAATATACGTGGAGAGGTACCTTGGCGAAACAGTGTAGTCAGTATTGTTGACTTTATACTGACTCGATAGAAAGAGACAAAGATATATTGAAGGATGTCGGATAGCCTTATAGTTACCGCCCGCAAGGAATTCGGACATTTTTAATAAACATATTTGAACACATTCAACAAAACAATATCAAAACACCGTCAAAATGATTTATAAAGTCAAAATATCACACAAACACTAATAACAATAACAGAAGGTTTGTCTAAATAATGATGGAAGTTTTTTGTTGATTTTATATCTTATATCATTCAAAATGTGAAAATTCTAAAGGTTGGTCAAACATATTTAAAACTGTTGAAATACGTCTGAAAAGTATTTTTCTAATAATATCATGTTTGATTTATTTGTACAACCACTGCAAGTTTTAACTTTATTCCACAATGTTTTATTAAGATCGTACCGGTTTCACCTTGTAACGGGCATCTTCAGACTGGTGCAATTTGAAGTTAATCTATTGTAAAACTAAGGAACTACAATAAATAAACGTAGTAGGTAATTGTCAAATGATAGTTTTTAAGGTTAGGTGGATCACGTTTATTTACGAATTAAAACACGTTGATGTAAGTAATCACAAAACAAGAGGTGTTTTCCGTCACGAAGGGTAAACCGAAGTTTCCGCCGTCAAAATTAATCCTTTTCTAAATAGAACATATATACTTTGTTTTTAACCACTTTTTTATTTAATATTTTGTCTACCGGTTTCGGAAGTACCCTTCCATTAGACAAAATATTAAATAAAAAAGTGGTTAAAAACAAAGTATATATGTTCTATTTATAAATATGGCAAGCCACAAAGTTAATGCTTTTTACGAATATATTTAATCCTTTCCCGCTAGAAACATCTTTCCCGCTAGAAACATCTTTGCCAAGTTTTTTAATGAACACAAATAAAGGTAATAACCTCAAAATCTGTTGACGTGGGTTATACGACTCGATGATGTGAAGTTAGCGCTGACGGAAAACCTTTTTTACAAACTTAGAAGTGCTGCAATATTATGTGAAGACTTTTCTCGTCTCTTTCTCTCGTGGTATACGACGTGAAAACCCGGAGAAAGTGATTTATTGCAAATTTGTATTGGTCGGGTAAAAATATTTAGCTTTCTCTCCGTGTATATTCTCACTCCAAGAGTAAAAACGTCGACTTTTCAGGGGACGTGCTCGTTTTGCCGATTGACAAATGTCCAATAACGCTGCCTTCGGGTGATGTGCAATGAAATAATAACTTAACATGACTTCCTCAGTTTCCATTATTTTTTATCCTGCGAAAGGTGGCTTTTACGTTTTTTAAGAGCATTTATGTTATCTCATTTCTGGAACCTTCTTGTTTGGCCATGGTTCTGCTCGGGGGCTCGGTTGTTTGTGTAATTATGTTAATGTGATTGCACTCCGCTGTACCCACATATTAATATATTTACTGTTGGAGTTTGTTGATTCGTTCGTATCGCACGTGGGGTCAAGCGTCTGGCTTATTATTATTTGTATCAGTGTGTATTTTCTCCCTGTCTACGCGCGTTTGTCATAAACCGGAACATAATGCAATGTACGTGTATAGGTAATTCGCACTTCGATATGTGTGTAAATACGTCTAATATTATTAGGTATATTATTTTACATCAGCAATCTCAACTGCAGAAATCTGTTTTTTTGCAAAAACCAAAACTCTCGCGTTGAGCTTGAAATTTGTGGGTCTCTACTGTTTTCAGATCGCAACGTCATTTCGGCAACTACTCCAACTAATCCAGGGTGGTAGTTACTCTTAAGTAAAAGAAAGACCACCATTCAGAATCGAAACGTCGCTTGAAATTGCTTTAGCCGTGTTTGGCGACTAGAAGTTAATAGCCAGGTACTTTCCAACCTTCCCCTTCCCCATCTCCTTTCTCTCTCCACTACCTCCAGCCTCATAATATACCCTAATTGAGGATGTCATAGTCGCACTGGCTCTAGAAGGTTGGGAGCAGAATACTCGTGTGCGTTATTCACTATAAAAAGTGTTTCGGGATTAATAATTTTTCAATCGAATTAAATCGCTCATTTTACATAAACGTGTTACGTTAACTTGTAAAATTAACATTTCGGATGGGTAGTAGTTGAAATGAATCGCGTGTAATTATTCCACGGTGTCCTTTTATGTCATGTCCCGGTAGCCCCGACGAGCCCCCGGGTGCAGCGATACGCGATAGTCTCACTGACATCCCGTCCGGTGGATGCGTGGCTTATTGGTCTGCTAGTGTCCACCACCCACCACCCACCACCCACCGTCCACATCCCAGCTCCCAGTTCTCGGTTTCCAGTTCCCAGTGGCAACGGTTGCGCAGTGCAGCCAATGCTAACCCTCTGGATGCCAGCAACGATGAATCGTTGTTTTAGGGAGGGACGAGAACTGCCAACAACGATCGTTGTTTGAGGCAATTGCTAATATTATATATATCGAGTAATTACTTAACTAGGGTAATTTTAATGGAAGAATTATATTTATTTTGCACTAACCCCACACAGAAGGCCCTGTGGGAAATAATTTCTCTCAAAGCCTATGTCATTTTCGGGGATTCTGTGTGGAGGGTCTTTTTGAGGAAAGGAAGGAGTGAACCTGAGTTTTGAAGAGGCGGAAAGGTCAAACTGTTTAATACAATAACGAGTCGTATAAGCGACCCGTTCTCTTGTATCGAATTTCAAGCGTGTACAAATGTTGGGCGCGCGTTTGGTGAGTTTCCCAACTATGCGCCGGTGCCGAAGGAATCAATGACGCAAGTTCCTCGGAACATCTTCTGTTGAAATACCGGTAGAACAAGGACAGCATTCCCACCTGACGGCTGTGCTTCAAAGATCGCAATCCGTTTGTTGAGATAGGAGAATCTATCGAACGGACCGAGGCTAGTGTTTTTTTTTTGGTATTTTGGGTCTCCAGAACAAAGGCGGCTGCGGCTCGAGTCATTTTCAACGTATCCACAATCCTCCATAATAAGAAACTTCACTCAATTTCTTATTTCAGTACTCGTGAATGCCGGATTATTTTTTTCTTATGTTTCTAATTAGAAAAATATATTTTTTAAGTTATAATTTCGCCTCGCAAAAACGGACCCGGCTTGTAGTGTTAAGAGCTCCATACCATTTTGAATCAGATGACGTCACAATAGTTGTCAACCTCTTTACATGGCGCTGCGAATAGGGTAGAATGACGTCAGGAGCGTTATGTCTGTTGATTTTTTATTGACTTTTCAAAATCACTTCAAGTAAACAAACAATAAATTTATATATTCAGAATAGACGTTTGTTGTTCTATCTGTTTTATTTTATTTATTAAATTGTGATATTTTTCAACTTATTATTAACCTTTCCGTACCTGAAAGTAGAAATCTAACGTTAGATCCGAAGGATCATTTTGACTAACCCGTTCCACCTTGCTTATTAAAGACCGGTTAGTAGCTGAGTTTACAAACGCGTCCAATTCCCACTCGAGCGTCGTGGGTTCAATTCCTTTGCTAGCTAAGTCCTCTATCATTGCACAAGCAACATCTTCCACTTATTATGATGACACAAGGAGGTTTTCAAATATCGTCAGGATATTCACAACCTGGGAAAGTTTCACCTTTCTTTAAAAAAAAAATCTTTATTTAAGATATCGCACAAAACTCTCGTTCGGGGGTTACGTTACAACCCCCATTTGGAACGGTAGTGTCAAAAACATTGTAGAACATTTTACATAGACACATATTATACTTGTACAAACAGCGGTATATTTGGCGTAGGTACTGCGGCCAAAAAAGCTCGTCATCCAGACGGTTAATATAGTAATACGGGAATATGCGAAGCGTGGGGCCTGCGGCGCACTGCCGATCGGCCGCCACAGCCACGTACTAAATTATAATTCGGAAGCGGACCGACACAGCGGCATACAAATGACGGAGGCGAATGGCTTATTCAAATGAATTTGACAGGGTCACAGGAATAATGGTAGGAGAATTATTATGGCTCGAGAGAGTATGTGACAGGAAATACAGTGTAAGACGTAAAACTATATATCGTCGCCGGCAAAAGGGCTGAAGCGCCATTTTGGGAAGTTCACACCAGAGCACTTTAAAGTTGTTTTTGTTGTTTTACAATAAAATTCACATGTCTTCAGTACCTGGTTGGATTTTAAAAAAAAGTTAACTTAGGTAACTCAATGCTCTCACTGAGTTACATGAAGCGACAAAAAGCTAAAAAAAACCCGAACTTGTGTTGCTAGAGTCGAGCTCCCCAAATGTTAAATATATTTTAGATGGCTGAAAGGTTACAAAAGTATTCAGAATCAAATGAGAGTCAGAGCATTCGATGCAGAAAAAAACTGACCTGAACCCCATATTTAACTAATTTTTCAACCATTCGGATTGCTGTAGCCGCGTTTGGTGACTAGATTTGAATAACCAGGTACTTCCCAACCTTCGACTTCCCCATCTCCTTCTCCTCTCTACTACCCCCAGAATCACAGCATACCGCATTTAGGGTAGTGATTTTCCGTTCGCTGCCTGGCCTCAGTGAACAGACAGCGTTTCAAGTAAACAGTCGAAGGAACAGTTAGAAGGAAAAATCCGCAACATATCCCCCCGATGCTCTCATATATCATTCTATCACGTAACTATGGTATGTTTTGACAAGTGGTCCGTAGTTTGTTTCCCTTTCTTGGGCTTAAGAATTTCTGTCTGTGCGTTGTAATTTTCACACATTCCAACATGTCTAGGTAACTTAATCAATAACCCAATTACGCCACATATAAGGTATCCATCGACCAGCAGATTGAGTTCGATAGATGAATAAAACACTCTTAACATTTCGAAAAATAACCCGTGTATTGATGACGCGCATCGAAACATTTGAATAATGTATGACTCTCCTACCCCCGACGATGATAGCGAAAATATTCACCGTCGTCGACGGAGGGAAAGACGTCATATTCGAAACAATTGAATGATTTCCAAGCATTTCTAAATTAAAATCTTACGAGGCCCATACCCAGTGGCGTGCACAGAATTTTTGATCAGGGTAGGCACTAGGAAAAACAACGGATTCATTGATAATAGAGATAGGTACCTACAAATGTCAGTGATTGCTATTGGATTTGTTCTATAAAAGCACTGCATTAGGCACTAACACAAACGGTCCACTTGAACGCGCACACAGCTCACAGCATACATATTTTGTGTAGTCTAGTGGAAATAGAATAATCTACTCTGATGTTAGCGGCGAGCATATGTAGTTACTGCCTTTGACACGGTATAGTAGGAAGGTCGGTTGGCACTCGCGGCGGTGTTATTAGCTAAATTTCGCGCCTGTTTTTGAAAGTGTTGATTTATTTTTTGCAATAATTTATTTATCTTGTTTAAATATAAAACATGGGTTTGGTCCATGTACGATTATGTCTCACTGGGAGATTCCTGTGTCGAGACCGACGTAGTGTACATAAATGATATAATATTAAAATTAAACATTAATAAAAAATTAAAGAAAGAAAAGATGAAATTAAATGATTATATGAACTAAGTTATTACATGGAGGTTACATTTTATAGATATTGTTTAGGAGTAAGAAGTTGTGCGCAAAAATAAAAAAATATATATAAAAAAGGATAAAGAAAAAAGAAATGATGAAATTAAATGAATATAAGAACAAAGTTATTACGTAAAGCTTACAGTTTATAGATATAGTTTAGGAGTATAGAGGTTGCGCAGAAGGTGCATATAAATATAATGTTTTTGGATGTTTTATCATCTAGGTAAAGGTAAATATAGAAAATAAAAATATAATTGTATTTCCCTAGTGATAAAGATATATTGAAAATTGAAATATGCACGTCCAAGTAGGCGTTTTAATATTATACATATTTTATTGGAGTACGGCAAGGTAGGCAGCGCTTATGTGCCTTTACGGAGTGCACGGCTCTGCCCATACCCAGTACATACTGCGCATGTGAAAGTGTCTATGATGAATCTCCAATCTCTCTGATTAATGGTCCACCAGATGACTGTGCGAACAGTTCATCTTCTGAGGCGTATCATTCGGGAAACCCAATCACGTCTCGTGTGTATCGATTCCCGGCGCTATTAATAGTTGGTTAGACGTCGCCTTTAAGTTTTGCGACAGGCGACTCCGTTCATTTTCTCGGCAGTGATAAGCCTCTCGCGCCGCACCCCGTGGGGGGGCGAATAAAAAACAAAGTTATTCCATTAAATTGTTTCTCGCATCTCGAGCGGGCCGGGCCGGGCGCAGAAGCCGGCAGACGGTCGTAAAGCGACACTATTCCACATCTACGCTCGCGTGTATCAATGTAGTCGGTGTGTTATTGATTTCCTAGTTTGGTAAGTAACGTACGTCAATTCACGTCAATTCACGTCAATTCACGTCGGTACTATCCTCAGAACAATAATATACCAGCAGGGAGCGCTAGTGTAGTCAGTGTTGACGATTTTTGCCAGACTGAGGCTTGGCTAGGGCTAGTCCTGGGGTTGGCAAGAGCGGTTTTTTGCATAGAAGTTTGCGGCTCTTCGGACATAAACTCTAATTTCACCTCATCTCAAGCAGCCTTATGAGTTTATGCGACAGAGCCGCCGAACAAACTTTGACTCGTACGGCATACTCTCTAAAACATCTATCTTAAGCCCTGTGGAGCAACAAATTCACAGATCTGACCAGCCGCTTGGAAAACTCGAAAGAGAGAAATCTAATTTAATTTCTCAGCGCAAGTGGACAGCTTTAAAACAACTTCCTAAAATAGAAGCAATAATATTAGATACATGGAATAGTTTGCCTCACATGACGCGTTAAGAGAGAGCCAGTGAGACTATGGCATTCCCAATTGGGGTATGTTGTGAGGCTGAAGGTAGCGAGGAGAAAAGGAGATGAGGAAGATGAAGGTCGGGATTCTGATACTTAAAAGTATCTACCACTCTGGAACGTGCCGCAAATATACTTTTTTTATTATTCTATATGAATTAAATGTGTTTTCACACATATTGATTAAAGAAAAGCTATTGGCGCACGTCGGGTTTGATCCCGCGACGTTTGCATTCATACTCGAGCGCCTTACCACCACGAACATGCCGGCCATCGAATAATTTAGTTTTTAAAGTTCGTTTAAATTCTCGATATTAGTGGGGCCGAGGGAAGTTTATTCCGTCTGAGAGAGCCAGTTACACAGAAAGCCATAGTTTTTTTAAGTTTTATGCAGCACCCTTGAAGTGATATTCCACAAAAATAACGCTATGTAAATTAGCTTACGTGTTATTATTATTATTTCGGTATCGCGACACGCATAACCTCTGTAGTGAACACGTTCAAGCAAAAAGTCCTGTTAATTTATTAAGTTCCTCGGCCGTGGCTATAAAACACCAGAGGTATTCTCCCGGCCGAACTCTGCAAAAACTCGCACCGTTTCTGCGAGACGGTTGTCACTTCATTATTCTTCGTTAATTTCCCTCGTCACTGTCCACCCTCCCCCACCCCCCCTACCCCGCGTGCTTTGCGAGCTTAGAGAAACCTAGAGACCTAACTTTGTGAAATATTGTAGCGAGTTTATGAACAAGCTTGACCGAAGGAGGTATGGCGTATAAGCTTCCAGCCAATGGGATTCGAAGAAAACCGTAAAGATTAACATTATTCCGTCTTTATCTGTTCGCGAACAATTTTGCGTTACTACCATGAGAAAGAAAGAGACATGGATACGTTCAGATGTTGGACTAATCAGGGAATCCCCATTCTTACAAATTTACGTGAGAATCCCGTACATCTCTCTAAGTAAAACATATTAAGAATGCATTAAAACTCATTTTAAACGGAAGCTTATTATATCGAAACAAATAATGCAAAGATTGACTAAATATTGGTGTAGGTAACTAGTTGTTTTGTAGGTTAGCATGTTAAATATTTGAGGTCAAACTAAAAAATACGAATTCTTGGATAAATACCTGTGGAAACTGATTTTTTTGGTCCTTTGTTACTTCAGTTGAAGCAACCAACAACTGCACATATAGCCATATCGTTTTTATTAATATTGCACTAAATTCACTTAAGTAGTTATATATTTTAAATTTTTTGTCTGTCAATTCGACTGACAAGTAAACTAGTGTGAAGTTAGTGATATATTGAAAAATGGCTACACGGCTTTTTTAAGCACGCCCCAAATCATATGTTCTTAATAACAATTGTTTGTCTCTTTTTCTCATATGTCTATAGAACCGAGCATAAAGAGAGAGCTATATTTTGCGAGTATGAACGATTTGACTCATAATTAGGATGGTCTCTCCATATATATATTTTTTATTTTTTAGGTTTTTTAATTTTATTTAAACAATAATTATTATTATTTTAATTTTTTTTTTTAAACAATTTTTAGTTAAAAGCTCTGCGATGTAATTATTTTTACGCGTGACAGCTGTTTCGCCTTCTGAGGGCATTATCTAACAGTTTGATAATGCCCTCAATATCGGTTCCAAAAGAAACCGGATAAAAAATCGGTTAACTTAGTGATTGGACTAGCAGATTTAGTTTTATCCACTTGCTTGTAAGGACCCAAACGAATGAAAACTACACGTTATATAACTAACTCTATATTTATTATTTCGTCACAAAATTGTTTTTGAAATCATCTAGTCATTTTTCTAATTTTCCCCATGAGAAAACTTGTATTCATTATGTCAAGGGTTAGCACCCAAAAATACACACTTTTTGTCTTTCTCAAACAAACAATACTACAAATAGTTTTTTCAATTTATTCTATTCGGGTAGTTAGGAAAATATGTAAGGTTTCCAGTGAATACAATTCCTAAACAGTAATCTTTTCAATTCTATATGGAGTGCATACTGGAACTTAACGTAAGGTTATGTTTCAATATATATATATATATTTATATATATATATAAATATATATATATATATATATATATATATATATATATATATATATATATATATATATATATATATATATATATATATATTAATAGTGAATACCGCACAAGAGTTCCAACTGCTCCCAACCGTCTGGAGCCACTGGGACTATGGCATCCCCGATTTGGGAATGTTTTGAGGCTGAAGGTAGTGGAGAGGGGAAGGAGATGGGGAAGAGGAAGGTTGAGAAGTACCTGGCTATTCAGATCTGGTCACCAAACACGGCTGAAGCCGTTTCAAGCAACGTTTCAATTCTGAATGGTGGTCTTTCACCAGGGCGATACTTAGAGTATCTACCACTCTGGAACGTGCGGTAAATATAATTAAATGTGTTACGACAAACATTAATCAAATAAAAATTATTTACGCGCGCCGGGTTTGAACCCGTGACTTCTGGATTCTTGGTCGAGCGTCTTACCACTCGACCACGGAGGCTGTTAATTCTCCTAACCACCCATACAAAAATTACAGAAATCATTCATAGTATTGCTTGTATTAGAATCTTGAAGTTACAATATATGAAGAGAGAGCTATATTGTTTTTACCCAACCTATAAAATTTGGGATAAATCACTTTCTCCGGGTTTTTACGGCGTATACCATAAGAAAGAACGAGACAACAAAATTTCTCCAATTATCACACCGCTTTAAAGTATTGTTAGAATGTTCTTCGTGTCCCGCGTCTCCGTTGACTCCGCCCACACGTTTTGATACGCGAAATAAATTAACACAACTGAACGGTTTATTAGGTTACATGCTATATTTTTGTTAATAACAATACTGTGAAAAAGTGGTTATACGAATAAACAAAAACATGCCGACACGTGCTATGAATGGATGCATAAATACCCTAGCCCTAGTATAGCCACGCCCAGGTAGCCGAGTCCGGAAAGCTGCAAAGCGCTACAAAGCTTAACAGATGTAGTTACAAGTAAACGGTGGTAAGAGTGAAGCACGAAAAGTTTTATCATAATTTAGTTTTACTTAGTTTTATGAAATGCCTAAATAACTTGCGAAGTTTATCCAATCTTGAGAGTAGTATGAGATTTTTTTTACTATTTACTTAAAATGTCTTGATCTCCTCGGTGTGTCGTATGAGGAAGGCTGGCATTTTTCATCCCTTAAAACGTATACCCTCTTTTCACGTACCTCTGGGTTAGCAAACTCCCACGGTGCTCAGAATTACAAGCAACAAGAAATCTCAGAAAGGTAGATTTTTTTTAGCTTTTAGCACTCCGTGAGATTAGACCATTTTTAGGTTTCGCTACTCCGTGCCGCTCTTGCAATCTACCGCAGAAATGTGGTTGTAAACTTGGAGTAAGAATATACGTGGAGAGGTACCTTTTCGAAACAGTGTAGTCAGTATTGTCAACTTAATACTGACTTGATAGAAAGAGACGAAGATATATTAAAGGATGTCGGATAGCCTATTAGTTACCGCCCACATGGAATTCGGATATTTTTAATAAACATATTTGAACACACTAAACAAAACAATATCAATACACCATTAAAATGTTTTATAAAGTCAAAATATCACACAAACACTAATAACAGAAGGTTTTCCTAAATAACAATGGAAGCTTTTTGTTAATTTTATGTCTTTATATCATTATAAATGTGAAAATTTCGGAAAAAAAAGTTCGGTCAAAAATATTTAAAACGGTTGAAATACCTCGGAAAAGTGATGTTTTATAATCTTTGTTTGGTCTTATTTGAACAACTGCGCATAGCACATATCACCATCATGTTTGATTTATTTGTATAACCACTGCAAGTTTTTTAATCAACACAAATATAGGAAATAACCTCAAAATCCATTGACGTAAGATATACGACTCGATGATGTGAAGATGGCGTGGATGAAGAACATCCTTATATACTTAGGAGTACTGCAATATTATGTAAAGACTTTTCTTGTCTCTTTCTCTCTCATGGTATACGACGTAAAAACCCGGAGAAAGTGATTTATCGCAAATTTGTATTGGTTGGGTAAAAATATTTGGCTATCTCCGTGTGTATATTCTCACTCCAAGGTTGTAAACCTGACTTATCCTCTGTGTCCCGCCGGGCGGTAATGAAATACTGGAGGGCGGGGGTCGGGGCGTGGGCGGGGGCGGGCCCGGCTTCCGTGTTTCGCAAACTAGCGGGGAATTCCCTGCGGTCCATGATGCTGCGCTAAAAGTTCGCGAACGGCCAAATTTAAGGTCCGTGGGAGCTCTCCTGATAACCGCGTTCATACAGTTTCGCAAAGTTTAGAAACTTCTCATATTATGTTAATTTGCGTGTTGTTGAAAACTCAATTTTCTCTCTGAGCATTTTTTTTTAATGCGAAAACAATAGCAGACAGGTAGGCACTTTAATTTTTAATGCCAACTCTCCTCGGAGGTATGAAGCACGCTGAGCTGAACATTTTCCCATTAAAAAAACTAACCATACGCCTTGTTGTGGGAGGAATTATTTCAAAGAACAGGAAAAAACAGTGTTTAACTAACCTTTCTAACTTAAATAATATCCTCAGAGCAAAATATATATGAAGAGAGAGTTAAATATTTTTACTCAAACTATACAAATTTATGATAAAAAAAACCGTGAGAGAGAAAGATATGAGATAAGTTGTCATATATTATTGTACCACTTCGGTATGTAATAGCGATGTGACCACTTTGAAAGAACTACTTCAAAGAACTACTTCTTTTGGCAACAGTCCCTACTTCATTCATTGTTCATTGAAAAAATACTTCAATTGAAGTCGGTAGTTCATTTTAGCGTTCATTCATTTCAATAACTTCATTTTATTGAACAAATATTTCAATTGAAGTTGGTAGTTCATTTTAGTCTAGTTTTCTAGTCTTGTTTAAATTTGCATACATATCCGTTATATATTGTTTTCTCGTTGTCATGTTTTTTTTATTTTTTATTATTTTACTTAAACCTCCAATTTTTTATTAGTTGGTAAATTGCTCATCCCACTAGGCATAAGCCTGGGTTAGGATGGCAATTTGCAAAAGTAGTTTTTTTTAGCTACGTAGTAACATGTTAATATCGAAAATATACACATAATAAAAATAATAAAAGTAAATGACAATTTCGAAGATATAAAATCTACATAATAAGAACTAAATTAAACTTGGTTTTTAAGGTGAGTAATGATATTGCTTTTAAAGGAGCTTTTGGTTTGTATATTTCTGATGGTGCTGGGCAGAGAATTGAATTGCTTAGTGGCGTTGTACTTAAAATAATTATATTAGGTTAGGTTATTTAGTTTGAAACCCACTTGTTATTATTATTATTATTTGAATTAAATGCAAAATCACACATATACCTATATGTTGCTGGATATTTGATTCGAAAACCCACCACTGGTGCACAATGTCTGGCGTTCACCGCGGATACGCACTCTTTGAATATTTATTTTATTCAACACACGATAATTACCTGGAAGAAGTACAGTTTCGTTTCCCCCTCCTTCCGCAGTTTTTGCATTGCGAGCCTGTTTGGGGGGGGGGCAGACTTTGTTTATTCCGAAAAGAGAAGTGGCAGAAGTGAGTTTATGGGTTTAATAAAGCCTCCGCTTGGTGAGTCTACACCGCCCGCGCGGTTACCAAGGCGACCGCGGGTGTCGATCCGAGGCTAACCCAAGGCCGCTAGTGTTTTTCTTCTTTTCATCTTTGACTTCCATCACCTTATTTCAATCAGCGATTTTACTATATATATATATATATATATATAATATATACACAGTCGAACTTGGTTATAACGATCACGGTAATAGCGAGGTCACGGCTATAATGAGCAATTACTTAATGATAATTTAGTTCGGACTTATTTTCATACAATCGTGAGGTTATAACGAGGTCACTTACTGATATAACGTCCAAATAATATTGTCAACTCAATTCGGGTGTAGGGAAAAAACCTAACTCTCGAAACCGTCGAATAATGTCATAAACAAGACAAAGAAAGCCGCCCGTCCGACAAGGCGGTGGACTTTCCATAAATCAGGTCAAGGAGGGTTTATAATCCCCGATAGTTGTCGCTCTAAAAAACATTTCTATCCAGTACTATCGGACATTATGTAAAAGTGTCGTTTAAAATCAAAGTCTACGAAATTTTATCTTGCCAATTCTGTTCCATTTTTACAAATTCGTTTGTACTTGAAGTCTAATTTGTGTCTGGTTTTCCCTATTTCTTAAAAACAATAAATTTAATAATATGCAAGCTTTCATACCCTGGCGTAAATATCGATATTAGTAGGTAGGCACTTTTTTTACCTACCTACGGTTATAGCAAGTAATGGCCATAAGGAACGAATTTGGTTGGCCCCTTCGCGCTCGTTATAACCAAGTTCGACTGTATTTCGTTTATTTTATCCTTGCGCCGTATTAAATTTCCTCCCGATGAGACCTCGCTCGCCCCTTACGTTGACTACGTGACGGGTGTCACAAGCCACGGAGTGCCTCTGTGCGCCCGCCTTTGTTTTGATAGATGAAGGCTGTGCGGGGTCGGTTCTCATCCGCTGCCTACCCTCCACGTCTGCCAGAAATATGTTGACGCGTAGACCTCGCTCCCTCCTCACCCCTTAGCGCGGCGAACTCGAGTGGAAACGCTATGGCTGTATTGAAGTGCCCACATCCCAATCGCTCCGAAATTAAGTGATTATTGTTTTACTCGACCATTCGCTCAGAATAATTTGCGCTTTGACTTGGCAGGGTGAAATGATTTTCCGAATCGATATTTATTTACGCCCGTCAAAGACTTTTACACAAATATGAAGGTAGTGGGGAGGGTAAGGAGATGGGGAGGGGAAGGAGACGGGGAGGAGGAAGGTTTGGAAGGATATAGTCGTCAAACACATTTGAAGCCATTTCCAGCAACTTATCGATTCTAAAAGTTTTTTTTCACCAGGGCGATACTTAAGAGTATATATACCTCTACGATTTTATTAATAATTGAAAATTTCCGATTTTATTAATAATAGAAAAGCGTAGAAAAGACATTTTCAAAATTATTAATTGTACAATTGACTCTCGTTCTCTGTCGCAACTCATCCAGTTCAACATTCCTTGCCGTAGACTCAAAAACAATTAATTGCTGTTGCTCAATCATCACTCTACTCATTATGGGAATAATTTTCCACTGTCCAGAATGTCGAGACTTGTTAACTCAAGCCATGATCTTGAAATTTTTCGTAGCAGTCTAAATGATTTTTGTCATTCTTTACGACTCTACCAAAACTTTGACTTGACCTTGGCTTTGATTTGGATGTTCTTTCTCAAGTATATTTTGTCCTATTTTTGTCATTGCTTCATTTAATATTACGTATGTGCCGTTCTTTGTCTGTTTTTTCCCCCATTTCGTGTTTTTTATTTATTTGTAATTGGACAATAGTCCGTTAGTTTATACACAAATAAAGAATGGCATTATGAATCATTCTCTTAATAATATTATTAAATAAAATTTCCTGTTCTAATGTTTTTGATCTCCTCAAAAGCATCTGATAACGTGTTAATTACTTTCTAGATGAAAGTTTTCCTCCGCAAAGTCATCGGAGAGTCCGCCCCGTCCCATTACTTTCCCCCCTTGCTTGGCCATAAACCACTTGCACTTGAAATAACACTTTATTTACAGATATTCGATGTATTAAACATTTTATGCTTTGTCCGTTTCGACCGCCTCTCCGGCACTTTGAGTCTGAACGAGCACTTCATAATTTTAGATTATTTTCAAGATGAAAAAAATTGCATATGCATAGTGTAGTTTACTACTGACTAGGATTTTCATCGCCGTCTTCCTGGTTTCCTTGTAGATGAGGTCGTAAAGGTCCTCTCGTTTTATTTCATAGATCCTCGAATTCAGACACTATCAACATCATTATTACTTTTTATTATTTCTAATTTTGAAACTGTTATTTCGTGGTGGAATTCCATTTAAATTTTAAGGAAGGAAATAATTTCCCTCAGGACCTATGTCATCTTTGGGGATGCTGGGTAGAAGGTCTTTTTGAACCTCGGTTTTGACGAGGCCCATGTTGTGGGAGGGAGGAAACACAGAGGCCAAAAAATCATTCCACTGCCGAGCTGTTGAACACAAAGAGTCGTAGAAGCCACCCGTTCTCATATATCGAATGTCGATAATGTACAGATGTTGGGCGCGCGTTTGGCGAGTTTCCCAATTATGCACCGGTGCCGAAGGGATCAATGACTCAAGTTCGGCGGAGCATCTTCTCCTCGCCTCCGTGATCGAGTGGTTGGGACACTCAACTGAGAATCTAGAGGTCGCGTGTTTAAATCCCGGCGTATGCATTTTTTGTATTTTATTCACGCTTTAGTGGCAGTTACTCTAAGTGTCGCCCTAGTGAAAGACCACCATTTAGAATCGAAACGTTGCTTAAAATGGCTTTAGCCGCCGTGTTTAGTGACCAGATCTGAATAGCGAAGGTACTTCCCAACCTTCCCCTTCTCCATAACTTTTTCCCTTCCTACTATCTTCAGCCTCACAACACACCCCAGTTGGGGATGCCGTATTCTCACTGGCTCTAGACGGTTGGGAGCAGTTACCGCAGACTCTTGTGCGGTATTCACAACAACAAAAAATAAATTATTAAAGCTTTAATACGAAAAACTAACCATAACCCTTGAGCTTTTAGGGCGCTTGTACAAATTGAAAGCTGCGTTAGCTCCTTGCTGCCTTCACTTGAGCTTTTGTAATATTCCGTGCCGGTACAAATTGAGCCTTATTTTCCCATCGTTTTGTTCGCCAAACCTGTTATTTCGCCAACTTTATTTGAGAAGTCTCGGTCTTTTTAATCGAACCGGGTTTTCAGGTCGACCCTTATTATTTTCTTTCAATCTTTGTGCGTTGTCATCAACCTTCGAACTAGGTTAAATTGCAAACGTAAAAGACATTATTCGATAATAACACCAACCTTTTAGCCACTGTCAGACGAATTACTGAAAGCTATTTCTATTTGGAAGAAATAAACGTTTCCGGGATAGTTCGTAATTACAATATCAGATTTATACCTACTACCCTTACAACTAACTAACCATCACGCCGTTTCACCTCAGGGGTGGGCAGAAAGGACGGACCGCCATACAACTCTGTCGTTGGCACACACTCCTTGCTTCATTCACATTCAAACATCATCTCATACATACGCTTCTGTTATTCTGACTCTTAACGTGACCCAATTAAAGTATTTGATTTACTTAATCGTGCCATGTCTTACTCGGGCGTCCTCGACTTCTTCTTCAATTCTCTTTCGCATCATATATTCTTTTCACACTCCTTTCTTCGTTCATTCGTTCTAATAATATTAATATTTGGATGATTTGCACAGCGCCGTTTTTGTGAAAAATCACATCAAGGGGCGCTGTACAGATCTAATTTTATATTACAAGATATTAATTCCTAGTTTAAAGAGAAAATATACAGGAACAAACTTACCCGGAAGGTCCCATCAGATAGACACACTCATTAACTTAAAATTATAACCATGATTTTAATATTTTATTTTGATTATTTTTTTCCCAATAAGGGCGTGGGAGCGAAATTAACAATGGACTTTCTGAATTTGTCGTACAGTACAGGATCTGGTTAAAATTTGTAAGTCTAAAGGTGATTCGTCGAGAAACAGATTACGTTGAGATTCTTCTAATGAATTTAAGGATATGAGAGTCTGAAAAGGTATGTTTTCAGTTTGGACCGAAATTCTGTTGGGCTCGTTATACATCTTAGCTCCGGAGGGAGTTTATTCCAAGCCCCCGGCCTTATAAAGAAAACACCAGACAATAACCAATTGAGTGTTACTTATATGCTAATGCACCTCATCTAAAATAAATATACTTTTGTACATTTCAACTTTCGCACACATTTCAGGAATCAACTACGTACATTCAATTTAATGAAATTTTATCTGCTCTTTGCTTCATAAGGGTTCTTCTCGGATGTGAAAGAAGCCCTAGTGTGGCTAACATTCTTGACTATATACGGTTTCACTTTCACTAACCTTCAAATTCTAGAAGGGTTATTGCTGTGCCAAGTTATAAAATGGTCGCAACGTAGATCATCTACGCACAGAGACGCGCACTACGTAAAGGCACATAAGCACCGCCTACCCTGTCGTACTCGTATAAAATATGTATGGTATTAAATATTTATTTACGCCCGTTAATGTCTTTTTACACAAATATAAACTTTTTTTTAAACAATTAACTCATAAACAGTGCAAAAAATATTGTAAAAGAAAATTTAAAAAACAATATTGAATAACAGGTACGAAAATATTTTAAGTGAAAAAAAAATAATACTTATTGAATAAATAACAGGTTCAAAAATATTGTAGAAGAAAATAAAAAATAATTTTGAATAGCAAGTTCAAAAATATTGTAGAACAAATAAAAAATAATTTTGAATAGCATGTTCAAAAATATTGTATAAGAAAAGAAAATATAATATAGAATAACAGGTCCAGAGCTAAATAGTTTCAACAATTAGTTTAGCTCTACCAGACGAAAAAAACCTGTACTAAGGTATACTTATAGTGTGATATTGACGTGCTAGATATATCAACGACATCGGAGTCATCAGTTCTCCATACGTTGAATTCATCGCATAGGAGTGTTAAATTGTGAGGTTATGAATTTATTGCAAAAAAATAATCTACAAAAATACGCGCGAAATATGATGTATTCTACTGATCGAACGTCTGGAGTCAGTGCGACTATGGCATCCCCAATCGGGGTATGTTGTGAGGTTGAAAGTAGTGGGGAGGGGAAAGAGGAAGGTCGGGAAGTACCTGGCTATTCAGATCTGGTCACCAAACACGGCTAAAGCCATTTCAAGCAAAGTTTGTATGTATGACGTATTTCTCCGATTCTTGCAACATCGCCAGTTTCCCAGATCTACCGTCATATTCTGAATCCTTTTGCGGATTCATGTATTCGATCGTATCACGCTTCGATCCTGTGAAGCATTTGAAAGCATCGTTTTGTACGAGTAGTTAATTAAAGTGAGCGCAGGTGTCGTGTGATGTCCACTCACGGTTGTACTTCACTTCCGTCGATCCCCAAATACTAATCAATACAGAATGTCAGGAGACTGGCGCTTCGAATTTCGAGAAACTGTTGGTGAATTGCCTGACCTCGTCACACATTCGACTGGCTTGATCGATCGCGAATCGTCTACAAAGCCTAATAGAAATCTAAGCGTCCTACATACAAATGGGCTGTACTGTAATACCATACGACGTTCCGCCGTTCCCCCCCCCCCCTTCCATACAACTCTGTCTTGGCGCACACTCCTTGTTTTATTCACATTCATACATCGTCTCTTACATACTCTTCTGTTATTGCGACTCTTGACATGGCCGCACTTGTGTGTTTGATTCATTTGATTGCGTCGTGTCTTCCTCGGGCGTACCCGACTTCTTCTTCCATTCACTTTCGCGTTATATATTCTTTTCATACTCCTTTCTTCGTTCATTCGCTTTACATGTCCAAACTATCTAAGCGTCCCTTTATTTTACTTACCGTTTTCCCGCTTAAGTAGGCAGAGAAGATGAACCGCCGTACAACTCTGTTTTGGCATACACTCATTGCTTCATTCACATACTTTCATCGTCTCTTACATAATCTTCTGTTATTTCGATATAGTTATTCTTGATATAGCCGCACATAAATATTTGATTCACTTGATCGTGCCATGTCTTCCTCGGGCGTCCCCGACTTCTTCTTCCATAAACTTTCGCGTCATATAGTCGTTTCACACTCCTTTCTTCGTTCATCCCCACCATCTAAACGTCCATTTCTCGATCCTGTTCATTACGCTCACATGGCCTTGCATTCTCTCCGCATATCCACATTTTTAGCACGGTCATTATATACATGGTTTTATCACACATACTCCTTAGGGATTTCATTTCTACAGCATTCAGTCTACTTTCATTCTTCCTTTGCCAGTTCCGCGCCTCACTGCCATACATCAGGGTTGTTACAAGCACTCCATTGTGGACTGCTAGCTTCGCTTCCTTGGTCAATTTTTCGCCAACAGTGTTCAGTCTGCCATTAATGGAGTTTCTCGCATTCACCCTTATTTAGATAAATGGCGCATGAAATAATAATGTAACCAATAAATCTTAGCAAGTTACATCGATGTATCTCCTTTTGTTAGTAATTCTTCGTTATGTGACCAGACAACAATGCCATAAATTATTAACGTAATTATATTTTACATCATTTCCGGATATCCACATTTTTAACACGATCGATTAATGGATATAAATTGAAAAGAAAGTTCAGAGAAATATATAATATAATGGTGAATAATCGCTCTTCCCCATCTCCTTCCCCTCGCCACTACCTTCAGCCTCATAACATACCCCAATTGGGGATGCCAGTCTTACTGGCTCTAGACGGTTGGAAGCAGTTGGGACTCTTGCGCGGTATTCATTATAAATAAATAAAAATCATGTAAGATTATTTACAAAGTCTCATTATTACGTGGCACCTTTCTGTCGGCACGGAAAGTGAATCTCTTTTTTTCCAGGACGAGGCTTTCCTCGATCCTTGCCTTATTACGTTACGCGCTCCTTGTGATCCTTTCCTAGCTAGCGAGGTCGCCCTTCGATACAGAGCACCCCACAAATTGCAGGCAGTTTTATGAAACCAATACTAAAGGCTCTATTTCTTGGCCGTGCAATGCGGCCTCTGCCGTTGTTTTATGCCACAATGCGTATTTTCAGGCACGCTTCGGCCGTTTCATTTTATTATGGAGTTGCCGGCTCGGCGGATAAACCGGAATTGATATGAATTCTGAAAAAAGGTAAGAAAAGGAATAACCCCCCGAACAGGATCGCTTATTAAATTGACAGTGAAATAATGTACTTTAGGTATTTGCTCGATTTTTACATGGCTTTCATTATATCCCGTACACTATCGTTATTTTCTATTACGTTTATCGAATTTATGTTTTTCTCTCAAAATTTTACATTTATTTTCTGGTGGTGGTATGAAAGGTACCTTGAAGTAACGATATAAGGAGGTATAGCTAAATATTAAATTATATTATACAAACTTGCGATAAATCACTTTACGTCGTATACCGTGAGAGGGAAAGAGACAAGAAAAGTCGTCACATAATATTGTAACACTTCCAAGTATGTAAGAATGTTCTCCGTCCGCGCTAACTTCACATTATCGAGTCGTATAACTTACGTCAACGGATTTTGAGGTTATTTTCTATACTTGTGTTGATTAAAAAACTTGCAGTGGTTGTACAAATAAATCGAATGTGATGGTGATATGTGCCATGCGTGAATATTCAAATAAGACCAAACAAAGATTGTAAAACATTATTTTAGAGGTATTTTAAGTTTAAATATTTTTGACCAAACTTAAGAATTTTCTCATTTTTTATGATATAAAGACATAAAATCAACAAAAAGCTTCCTTTATTTTCAGGCAAACCTTCTGTTATTTGTGTATTGTGATATTTTAACTTTACAAATCATTTTTATTGTGTATTGAATTTTTTTTTTTTATGTGTTCAAATATGTTTATTAAAAGTGTCCGAATTCCATGTGGGCGGTAACTAATAGGCTATCCAACTTCCTTTAACATATTTTTGTCTCTTTCTATCCGAGTCAGTATAAAGTCAACAAAACTGACTACGCTGTTACGCAATGGTACCTCTCCACATATATTCTTACTCCAAGATAGGTACCGTTCTAAGAAATAAGATATATTTATATAACCGGACATAAATTAAATTGTACTTTGAACCACCAAAAGAGCCAATACTTGCTTTCAATAAAATCATTAAGCTTCGAATATTTTGAAATAAACAATATAATTTTGGATGTGATGTGATGTGAGAGTACGTAAAATACTAAAATTCAAATGTACATCATTCTTAACAGTGAGTTCGTTATCAGCCTTTTCTTCTTCTTCTTAATTGTTGTAATTTATTTATCTTTTTTGGATTTATCAAATCTTCATTTGACAAAGGTTTTTAGTGAAGTTTCACATTTCTAGACGCTAAAAAAATCATTTGTAAAATCTCGTTCACATTAAAATGTAGAAAAATCATAAAAAATATATATTTTTTTGTTCTAGAACTATATGAATACTCGCTGACACACAAAAAAAACAATTATAAAAAAGTGTAAAAGTGTGTGTAAAAAAGAGAGGCAAATCACGAATTAATGAATAATTCCCACTGAATACAAACGCGCTAGAAAGTAAAAGACATCTTGCAGTACAAGTCAAAAATGTATAATCCTCGTTTGATGTTCTTCCATCAACAATTTGTAGGTAGAATAGTGGTATTTTGTGGATATATCAGAGGACAAATTTAAGGATTATAAATAAAACCTAATCTAACATAACCTTTCCGTACTTGAAAGTAAAAACCAAATGTACGCTCCGAAGGGGGGGCGTAGCTACCACATTTGATCTTGCTTATTAAAGCGTTTTCATGACATCATCTTAAGTAATTTGTTTTTGGTAATACTTAGAGAGAAGTATATTCGTAATATTTTAGTAATCTTTATCTAAGATATCGCACAAAACACGTTCGGGGTTACACTGGAACTTCCGTTCGGTACGAGAGGTTTACCCAGAAGGTAATAAAACTACCCGAATGTATGTTTGAATGTATGGTAAAGCCACCTTTGTCAGCAATAAAACGAAACCTAAAGTCACAGATGTTCACAATGAAACTCAATAAGCGTCCATTATTTACCTAATAGTATATATTACATAGATTTACTTCAAATTGTACCAGTCTGAAGATGCCCGTCACAAGGTGAAACCGTTCAGGTCATAAAAAATAGTGGAATAAAGTAAAAAAATTGGTATTATTAAAATCAATAAAATGGAGTTCCACCCCGAATTAACAGTTTCAAAATTAGAAATAACGGAATGGGGGTGTTAACAACCCCATCAAATCATTAGAAAAAAAACTTATAATCTTGAATAATCGTATGTTTCTTTAGATTTTTTTGACAAAACCTCCGTTAGTAATTGTAGTGCATTTTCATATATCGAACCTGAATCCTTGGGAAAAATTCTGTCTACCGAATTATCTGTAAATTTCACTGGCGAATTTTTACGTATGATAAATTAATTTAGGGGGGGGAGTCTGTTAATTAGTATAAATATCGAAGTTCCAGCCGGGTAGGCGACTGCGGGTAGCGACTCCCCGTCCGGCGGCTACACTCTGCCTGCCTCTGCCGCCTGCAGCTTTACGTTGGTCGGTCGGCCTGCTGACTGGGGCTGGCTAGTCTGGTGCCTCCCACGCCTCCAGACTGCCGGCGCTGTGCGCTAAACCGGGAAAAATAAAACAAATGGAACCTTTGTAATTTCATTGCTTACTCATCGCAGTGCGTCTGGATTTTCTGATTACCAATTGTATTATGTTTTAGCAATTGTTGCTGATACTTTTGTGTTTATTTTTTAATGCATACCGCACTCGAGTCCCAACTGCTCCCAACCGTTTAGAGCATATATTCTCAACCTTCTTTTGCCCACCGCCCACTTTGAGATATTTTATTTTCTACCCTCCCCCCCCCCCATTTTTTTTACTTACCATCTGCCGCGTTCGCGGTTCCAGTTACCGGTGACTACCGAGGAACCGGTTATTTATCCAGTTCTTTTTGGAACCGGTCCCTGGTGTTTTTTTCGAAAAGTACTAGCAAATCGACAAAAGTTCCTCGCCAAAAAAGTACTAGTCGGTAGAGATTTGAAAGTGAAAAGAACTGGAACCGGTTCCTCGCCCGAAAAAACACGAAAAGAACAAACACAGGATATCGACCGTTCCAGTGGCTATTTTTTCCGACGCCCCCTACTTTTCTCTGGGTCTACTACCGCCCCCCTGAAAGTGTCAAACGCCCGCAAGGGGGTGTTGTCGCCTACGTTGAGATCCGATGGTTTAGGGCCAGTGGGACTATGGTTTCCCCAATTGGGGTTTGTTTTGAGGCTGAAGGTAGTGATGAGGGAAGGAGATAAGGAATATGAAGGTCAGGAAGTACCTGGCTATTCAGATCTGGTCACCAAACACGGCTAAAGCCATTTCAAGCAACGTTTCGATTCTGAATTGTGGTCTTTCACCAGAGCGATACTAGGAGTATCTACCACTCTAGAACGTGCCGCGAATAAACTTGATATTAATTTATATGAATTAAATGTGTTATGACACATATAATGATATAAAAGTTATCGGCGCACGCCGGGTTCGAACCCGCGATCTTTGGATTCGTAGTCGAGTGTCTTACCACTCGACCATGGAGGCCGTCAAAGTCCAAACTGCAGTCTTGATTAGGATGATTTAGGCATACCGTATGAACCAATTTACTTAATTTTACGATTGCGCGATTACGGGTGCTGTGTGGAGGGTCTTTTTGAGGAAATGAAAGAGTGAACCTGGGTCTTGAAGAGGCTTATGTTGAAGGAGAGAGGAAACACAGAGGCCGGCAAACCAGGAACAAACACCAGAACCAGTCGTAGAAACGACCTGTTCTTATGTATCAAATTTTAACTGTGTACAAATATTGGGCGCGTATTTGGCGAGTTTCCCGACCATGCACCGGCGCCGAAGGGATCAATGATGCAAGTTCTTCGGAGCATCTTCCATTAAAATAGCGGTAGAACAAAGACAGCATTCCCACCTGACGTCTGTGCTCCAAAGATTGCTATCCGTTTGTTAAGATAGGAGAATCTATCAAATAGACCGCCCGTTTCTGTATATAGTCGAGGGTTTTTCAGGAATTTGGGGTTCCAGACTGCCAAAGAGGTGGCTGCCGAATTTAACAAGTTCGTACTATTAAAGTATCTGCGGGCCTTCTACAGTACGCCCAACTTCTGAGAGGCTAACATTACGCTGACTTCGATGGAGCCTTGCCCTTGCCTCAGCTGGTCACTTCAGGTTACACCAAGCATGCCAATGGAAGACTTATTGGGAAAGTTGCTTCCGTTGAAAGACACTTAATTGTCATTATCATCCATTTTAGTCGAAATGCACCGGCGCCGAAGGGATCAATGACACATCTTTCCCACCCGACGCCTGTGCCTCAAATATTGCAATCCGTTTGTTAAGATTGAACACTATCTAACGGACCGCCCGTTTTTGCACAGAGTAGTGTTTTTTTTTCAGGAATTATTTGGTATCCTGCGTATAAAACGCCGTAATTAATGATTGCGTTTCAACTTCGGCGCACTCTCCGCGCGTTCCTTTTAGAGCGCAAAATATCGCAGACATTTTTAATTGCGTTTCAGCCCCCCCGGAGGCTCTGGAAACCTCCGAGTGGCCCCTGATCAAGTTACCCCGGCCGCCCCCCACTCGACCGTGGCCCGCGCGCCCCTCGGCCACCCCGCTCAGTTCACACTTTACCCGCCGGCAACAATCCGCCCCCGACGCACTGCATAGTACGCTGGCTGAATGACACCAACAGTCTGAAGGGAGGACTTCATCATCGTTAGGGGGGTGTTTGCATAAAAACCTTTCATGAAGCCTACTACGTTTTGTGTTAGGTGTTTTAATTAAATTGCGGGTTCTTTTTTCGCACCCTTCTTTCAATTCTTTTCAAATGATATATATTCCGGGTACAAAATAGACAAACATAAATTTCAATGGACTTAGGCATTAAAACTGTCTGTTTGTCTATACCTTTATTAGTCTGGTGGGAATCCTGTCCTTGTTCTACAGGTATTTCAATGGAAGACGCTCCGAGGAACTTGCGTCATCGATTCCAGTAATCGCGGTGCATAGTCTGGAAACTCTACAAACGCGGGCCCAACATCCGTACACGGTTGACATTCGATACATGAGAAGGGGCACTTTTCCGACTCGTTCTTATGTTCAACAGCTCGGCTATGGAATGATTTGCCGGCCTCTGTGTTTCCTCTCTCCTTCAACATGGGCCTCTTCAAGACCCAGGTTCACTCCTTCATTTACTCAAAAAGCCCCTCCTCACAGCATGCCCAAAGATGACGGCGCTGAGGGTTTTTTTTTATCTTCAAGGCCTCCTGTGTGAGTTGTTGTAAAAAAAGTTATGCAGGACTTTAATTTTGGTAAATTAATATTTTAGTTTATTGCACATTTGCGAATTATGGAATGACGTCAAGGTATTATTTGCACTTCTGTCAGCCCATCCGACCCGCAAAAACTACCACACCGACAGTTCAACACTTTAATATTATTTCCTGTGTTCTGCTTAAACAAATTTGTTAACATTTATGCTTACGGTTCATCAGGATTTTTTACACCCTTAGCTTCTAGTAAATTGTTGTTTTAATCTGTTGATGTACACATTTGATGTAAGACGCTCGACTACGAATCCAAAGGTCGCGGGTTGACACCCGGCGTGTGCAAATAAATTGTATTTAATTTTATGTTTCACACGCATTAAATTCAAATAAAATTATAAATATATATATATATAAATATATACATATATATATAGTTTATTTGCGGCACGTTCCAGAGTAGTAGATACTCTAAATATCGCCCTGTTGAAAGACCATCATTCAGAATTGAGACGTTGCCTGAAATGGCCCAAGCCGTGTTTGGTGACCAGATCTGAATAGCCAGGTACTTTCCGATCTTCGTCTTCCTCATCTCCTTCCCCTCCACACTACCTTCAGCCTCGCAACATGCTCCGATTGGGGATGCCATAGTCTCACTGGCTCCACACGGTTGGGAGATCTTTTACACCATTAGCTTCTTGTAAATTGTTTTTTAATCTGTTGATGTGAACATGCACTGTTATACCGATATCTTAAAATTTTTTCATGATTTACGATAACGATCATGATTTGAGATAGTTTTAATTTACATACATATCTGTTATACTCTTATATTGTTTTTTCGTTGTTATGTTAGATCACGTAATAAAGTGTAAAACGATCTTGTATGACCGTATAAAAAATTGGATATCCTTAAAGAATGCAAGGCTGATGTGCGCATAATGAATAGGATCAAGAAAGGGACGCTTAGATGGTTTGGGCATGTAGATTGAATGAACAAAGAAAGGAGTGTGAAAATAATATATGATGCGAAAGTGAATGAAAGAAGAAGTCGTGGACGCCAAACATTTAAACAAATACTTAAATCGGGTCACGTGAAGAGTCCGAATAACAGAAAACTATGTATGAGATGATGTATGAATGTAAATGAAGCAAGGAGTGTGTGCCAAGACAGTTATATGGCGATCGGTTCTCTCTGCCTATTCCCTGCGGGGAAACGGCGTGATGGTTAGTTAGTTAGTTGTTTCAAATCTCATGGATTGCTCAGTTAGATTGGTGAAAGCTTCCGTAATTCTTTGATTAAAGCATTCAATTTAAGGTAATCATGAGATTTTTTTTCTTGATCGGGAATTCGATTCGAAAACATCTGTCTCAATCAATGTTCAGAATACTCCAGACATTTCCACGCTGGTTCTTAAGTAGAAAAGTCACGTAGAAGATTGTACGTGAAATTTCTTCCCCGTAACAAATACTAAGTAGGTATTAATCAAGAGAAGAACACTTTTACCGAAAATGTCAGCTTGGTAAAAGAAAATAATTTAAACACGAACGTATTTTTTCAACGCGTGGCTTTTTTATGTTTAGGTCTCTCTAATTAAGCCATTACTTCCAATCCCAACGCGAAAATCCTTTTTTTATTGTACTAATATTTGTAGAGCGGGTATCATCAGACTTTTCTGAAAATGTTATTTTGGTGTGAAAAAAGGGAATATTTTAGTTTAGATTTGAGTAATTTCACTCCTGCTAGTGCATAACTAACGAAATGGGAAAAAAGAGCAACAGAGAAAGAATAGCACATACATTATATTAAATGGAGCAATGTCAAAAATAAGACAAAACATACATAAGAAAGAACATTCAAATCAAAGCCAAGGTCAAGTCAACGTTTTGGTAGAGTCGTAAAAAATGACAAAATTCATTTAGACTGCCACCAAAAATTTCAAGACCATGACTTAAGTTAACAAGTCTCGACCTTCTGAACAGTGGAGAATGCTACCCATAATCAGTAGAGTGATGATTGAGGAACAGCAATTCATTATTTCTGAGTCTACGGCAAGGAATGTCGAACTGGATGAGTTGCAACAAAGAAGGTGAGTCAATAATACAATTAGTCTTTCCTAGGCTTTTCTAATGAAGAAATTTTCATTTTGAAAATAATAATCGCCTCTTTCGCCATCTCCGTGCATTTCCGCGTAAGAAGCGATGTTGTACGGATTCAATATGATGACTTTGAATATAACTCTCCTTTGATATAAAACAGTCATATTGTATGAAATGCGAATCTATTGATATATTCATTCTTTCAAGCTCCTGAGGCATAAAATGAATTTAATCAGCAATGCACAAAGCAAACCCACTTAAACGAATTACAATATGGCTAGTGAAAAGTGGACTCTTGAATTTTTTACACCCTTAGCTTTTAGTTAATTTTTTTTTAATCTTTTGGTGTAAACATACACTGTTATACCCATATCTCAACATTTTTTCATAATTTACGAAAACAATCATGATTTTAGATAGTTTTAATTTGCATACATATCTGTCGTGTATTATTTAGTGTAAAGCGCACTTGGGGTGAATAATAATAATAACAGTGAACTTATATGGCGCAGTTTTGTGATATTTGACCTTAAGTGCGCTTCATACTAAATTCATTAACCTAATTAGACTAACTAACAAGGAGAAAATAATATTATATATATATATACATATATATATACATATATATATATACAAATGAAAACTGTCTAAAATCATGATCGTTATCATAAATCATTAAAGAAAAAAGTACAGATATGGGTATATGGTAACAGTGCATGTTACATCAACATTAAAAAAAAACAATTTACTAGAATTATTTCTAATTTTGAAACTGTTAATTCGTGGTGGAACTCCATTTAAGTGATTAAACCATCACAAAACTGCGTCATATAAATTCACTGTTATTACTTTTATGAAATTTTGTACGAAGTTAAAAACTAATGTTTTATTAACGTGCTGTTCGTACAATGTATTTTATTCCGCCAGTTTTGAAAGAAAATCGATAAAACCAAAACTTTATACTGTTATTGACGCATACATCATTGAGGTAGGTCGTGTGCAACCCCTAATGTTATTGGCTTAGGCCGCCGCGGGAGGGGGTGGTGGGGGTTTGGGAGGTGCCGGCGCCAACCGCCAGCCCTTAGGTATTATAATTGGCCCATTATTCAGCCGCGCCACAATGAAGCGTCAGCTATTATGGCCGGGCCTAGTCTAGTGCCATCGTCAGTCATACGGCGTTCGATCCCCGCTTCCCGCCGAGGAAACAGATCGACGGATATCGGAAACGGGTGATTAATCAACTCACATATTGACAGTACAAGGTGAATTGTTTATTTTTTTCGTAAATAATTTATGGCCACTGAGCAAACACGGTATCTAGTCTGCCCAGTGTGAAATCTATTATTGATCTATTTAAGGGTCAGCACCCAAAAATAGACATTTTTTGGCTTTCTAGTATAAGCAATACTACAAATGATTATTTATTTAATTCTATATGGGTAGTTAAAAAACCGTATGAGGTTTCCAGTAAATTTCAGGTAAAACGTTCAAAAATGCCTTTTCTGGTTTCAAAACTGCACCGTTTACTGACATTTTAGTATGTTTTTCATAGATTATTTCTAATTTTGAAACTGTTAAAACTAATCTGAAGATGGCCGTCATAGGTTGAAACCGGTCCAGTCATAAAATAAAGTGGATGATTTTTCGGAAGCCTCTCAAGTATTAATAGCTATGTGAGCCTGAGGACAGGTGATAAGATATAAATACCCTGGGCAGGCTTCCAACCAATTTTGACCAATCTGGGCAATGAATGTTTGTCTTCATCTTTCCCTTCCCTCCACTGCTTTCCATTTTCACAACATATCCCAGTGGGGATGCCATAGTCTCACTGGCTCCTGAACAGTTGGAAGCCCCACGTTTATGGGCTTACAGGCCAAAATCAGCCCAGTCTGTGGAAGCGATTGTTCCTCACAGGATCATTGACAGCCATATCTGGGCTTGATCAATGACTTTCAGTTCAGGGAACATCTTCAATTAAATGACAGAATAAGGACAGCATTCAGACTATTATACAGATTTAGTCAGTTTGATGCAACCGTCTCCTTCCACCAGAGAATCATGATACACTTTGTTTTCCATATGTTGTGTGACCAAGAAATTTTGAATAGGTAATAATAAAATGGCATAAAAATAATCGTCTTCAGAGAGAAGGAAATTTTGAGGAAATGACTTAACCCAGTAAATACGGCGTTTCTCACCCCAGGGTAGGCAGAATGAGTAGTTGCCTAACTCTGTCTTGCGGCACACTCTAAACACCATCCTCATTTCTTGACTCAATCTGACTGTTCACCAATAAAATTAATAATTTCTTTCTTCCAGACAAATTATAAATACAGGTATACAATGTCTGACATGTCAAAGGCAGTTGGTTTCAAAACATCATCTGGTTTCCACTTGTCAAGTGTGACTGACATAGGGGTTCTCAAAACAGTCGAGAACTTAGTAACTTTTCATCATAAGCTTTGAGGCCAAATGATTTCACTTTGATTAGTCCATACTGAATGAGTTTATAGACGTTCTCGGCCAAAGGTACTTTACCATGGATCTGCTTGGCTCATGATGATGGCCCACAAGTAATAGCTCAACGTCATAGACTAAGTACCTTTTTGAGAAACATTGGTCAGGACAGTTGACTTTTTTTTATAGTGACTTCCACAGCAGCACTTTTATATCTGCATCATGTTTGATTTGTTTATAATACTTTCCATAGTAGTTTAAATCAACTTTGGTCCTTCAAATAACCTCTAGAATTCTAAATTTGACACATTTGTGCGACTAGACATGATAAAAGGATTAACATGGACAGGAGGCTGCATTCCTTTACATGTTTCCAAGAATTGCTGCAACCATCCAATAGAACTTTCTTGTCTCCTATAAATAGTAGGAAAGTTTATCATGTTGAACATGTTTAACTTTTCTCACAAATGTATATCATTCTCCCATCGAGGCTGTTAAACATACCCGTATTTAATATTATAAATATGGCAAATCAGTGGTTTCAGAGGCTACTATTTCGGACTAAATCCCGGCTAATATCCTGGGGACTTTACAGTCAATGTTCTTAGATCGGTTTCCAAGGGAGATTAGGCATGATGGGCTAGGCTTACAGTCAGAGTTCCAACGGGTTTCTAGAACTGTATCTGCGACACGTTCCAGAGTGGTAGATACTCTTAGTATCGGCCTGCTGAAAGACCACCATTCAAAATTAAAACGTTGCTTGAAATGGCTTAAGCCGTGTTTGGTGACCAGATCTGAATAGCCAGGTACTTCCCAACTTTCCTCTCCCCCATCTCTTTTCCCTCCCCACTACCTTCAGCCTCACGACATACCCCTATTGGGGATGCCAGAGTTTCACTGGCTCTAGACGGTTGGGAGCAGTTGAGACTCTTGTGCGCTATTCACGTAAAAAAAAGTAAAGAGTGAATACTAGAATGAAACCAACAAAATAAGAAATGTTCATGCAACTGAAACCACACCTGCCTACAATCTAACTAGGAAATTTGTTTTTTTTTAAACCTTTTTTAATAGCGAATTACGTTCGGGCATCTGGGGATTCAAGTGTATTTACGTTGGCCCCTTACATAAATCCTTTGAGTTAGAATATATACTCGTAAATATGGAGAGAGAGCTAAATATTTGTACCCAACCTATACAAATTTACAATAAATCACTTTCTGCGGGTTTTTACATCGTAAACCGCGAGAGAGAAGGATATGAGATAATTTCTCACATAATATCTCACCCCTTTTAGGTATGTAAGCATGTTTTCCGTCTCCCGTGTCTCCGGCGACTCCGCCCACTATGTTTTGTCATGCGAAATAACAGGATGTAACTCGACGGTTTTTTAGGTTATATCCTATATTTTCGTTGATAACAATATTGTGAAAACGTGGTTAAACAAATAATCAAAACATTATGTCGACATGTGCTATGAATGAATGTAAAAAGGTGTGTCCATGAAAACCCTAGCCACGCCCGAGTCTGGAAAAATGAACAATTCTGACTACACTGTTTCGCAAAGCTATCCCTCCTAATATATTATTGCCCTGAGCGTAAAACCCATTTTAAAAATACGTCTTGTGTTTTACGCAGGTGTAGGTATTGGCGGTATTATATGAGGGGGAGGGAAAAAAACCTCTGCGGGAGACACGTTTACTCCCCCCGCCCCTCCGTGGCGGGTGACAGTTATTATCCCCCGCATGTATCACGAGTCTCTTGGAAATAAAGTTGATAATTTGTTTTACTGTACCAACAATTTCGATTTTTTTTGTAAAATAAAACGCGTGAATCCATTCAAAATTGTTCGCTGCCAGGTACTTCCCAACCTTCCTCTTCCTAACCTTCCTCTTCCCAATCTCCTTCCCCTCCCCAGTACTTTCAGCCTCACAACATACCCTATTTGGGAACGCCATAGTCTCACTGGCTCTAGACGGTTGAGAGCAGTGCGGTATTCATATATATATATATATATACTCGAATATATAATTGTTTTTTTTTTGCGCACGCCGGGTTTTAAACCGCGACCTCTGGATTCATAGTCGAACGTCTTACCACTAGACCGGCGAAGGCTGTCTGGGAAAATGATGGAAATGCCGTTGCTAGTTGAAAATAGTGATTTCCTTGAATTTCATCCGTATTTTTTGTTTTAAAGTTAAGATTTGAATCGTGAATCGAATTTCCTTGTAAATAATTTTACCCTATTATTTCATGCCGATGTTATGCTTCTACCAGTCTGTCTATAGCCGACAGACGATCATAAATCCTTGTGAAATGAAAAGCCAGACAAAGAAACGTGGGCGGAGGCTATCTTTGTAACAACAGAAGAATTTTTTAACGAAAAAATAAATAAAACTTTCATTGCAGTCATAGCTTAGAAAATTTTATTATTATTTTTTTTTTTAATTCATTGTTCAAATTAATAACTCTTTTTTTCTTTCATTTTTCTTCTTTTTAAAAAGAAAGACAAACGTTCCCGGGTTACGAATGCAGAGAGGAATTGAACCTACGACGCCCGGTGGGAATTCGACGCGTTTGTCCACCCAGCTACCGACCGATAACACATTAATAATTCTAATTCTGAATGCTGTAGAAATGAGATCCCTGAGGCTTATGTGCGTAAAACCATGTATGACGGTGTTAAAAAATTTGAAAATCCGGAAAGAATGCAAGGCTGATGTAAGCGTAATGAATAGGATTAATAAAGGACGCTTAGTTGGTTTGGGAATTTAGAGCGGATGAACGAAGAAAGAAGTGTGAGCATAACATATGACGCGAAAGCGATTGGTTAAAAAAGTTGGGGACACCCGAGGAAGACATGGAACGATCGAGTGAATGAAATACTGAAGTAAGGCCATGCGAAGAGTCAGAATAACTCTTTAAAGGCACATAAGCACTGCCCACCCCTACCCTGCCGTACTCGCGTAAAAAATATTATATTAGATTAAATAATATGAAATTATTCCAAAAATTGAATCTACGCTTTCAAAAATATGCGCGAAATGTAATACCTCGCTCCGCCGTGTGCGCCCCACAAATGTGCTCAAACGTCGCCAAATTCAGACTAGAGAAGTACCTTTGCGAAACAGTGTGGTCAGGACGGTTGACTTTATAGTGACTACGCATAGCATATATCACCATCATGTTTGATTTATTTGTATAACCACTGCAAGCGTTTAATCAACACAATTATGGGAAATAACCTCGAATTCCGTTGACGCATTTTATGCGACTCGACGATGTAAAGTTAGCGCGGACGGAGAACATTCTTACATATTTAGAAGTGCTGCAATATTATGTGAAGACTTTTCTTGTCTCTTTCTCTCTCATGGTATACGACGTGAAAACCCGGAGAAAGTGATTTATCGTAAATTTGTAAGGGTTGGGCAAAAATATTTAGCTTTCTCTCCGTGTATATTCTCACTCCAAGGCTAGTAAGCATACCCGCGTATTTAATATTATAATAATCTATGGCAGACGCTATTATTGGAAATCCGTGCTGGTTTCGAAGGCTATAAACTGGACCTAAAATCCGGCCTGCTTAATATCCCTAAGGGACTTCTGATCAATGTTCATAGATGTATAAATAGAAATAAAGCATTACAGAGATTTTGATTGGTGCTCCATCCTTTCTGCCTATCTTGTTTTATCTTTCCGGGTTCTTTTTGGCTAAATATAAACATACTCGAATATATTTTTTCAGAGTATCTGCGAATTGAGCACGCACAGTAAAAAACCCTTTATAAAGGGCCTATAAAACATACGAAATAATAGTATCACCTATGTACGAGTATGTATGTATTGTACGTACGTATGTACGTATGTATGTTAAACATCAACATGTTTGTTTGCCAGCCACCAGTACGCCCGGCGCAGTTCCATCTCTTCCGTGGCTTAGCCAGGAGGCGCTTTGTTCTGTTTGTATGACTGGCGGTTCTTTGTTTTGAGCGCTTTTCCGTCGTATTCACTTTTTTTTGAAAAATGCTTATATTTTTCTGCTCTTACGGAACAGAAAACCTTTTATGTCACAAAACTGCAACTCTTGCGGGTAGAGGTGAAGAATTACACTTTGAGTTCGGGATTAGACCATGTACGAGTAACATAGTCTATTTAGAAAGATTTGTTCCTAATAATGCAGGATGTACGATTTTGCTACAAAAAATATTAGTATTGCCTATTTACATCCATTTATAAAATATACGTTGTTAGAAGCGAAGTAGTGCTTATACCAACCCTCGTGAATGACAGTGAGGCATAGAACTGGCATTGGAAGGATGAAAGTACGAGTATACTGAATGCTGTAGAAATGAGATCCCTCAGGCGTATGTGCGGTAAAACTGTGGATATCCGGGAAGAATGCGAGGCTGATGTTAGCGTGCTGAATAGGATCGAGAAAAGGACGCTTAGATGGTTTGGGCATGTAGAGCGAATGAACGATGAACGGAGTGTGAAAAGAATATTTGATGCGAAAGTGAATGGAAAAAGAAGTCGAGGACGCCCGAGAAAGACATGGCACGATCAAGTAAATCAAATACCTGAATCGGGTAATGTGAAGAGTCAGAATAACAGAAGAGTATGTATGAATGTAAATGAAGCAAGGAGTGTATCTCAAGACAGAGTTATATGGCGGTCCGTCCTCTCTGCCTACCCCTGCGGAGAAACGGCGTGATGGTTAGTTAGTTATATGTATGGTATATAAACTCTACACAGGGTAAATCATTTCCTTTGAAATTAATATTTAATCAAAGTTCCATACAACGCTTCTGGGGCAATGTTTGCAATTGCAGGCAGCCTCCAAATAATAATAATAATAAATGGATAACTTTTATAGCGCCATTTTCGTGGGAAAATCATCTCAAGGCGCTTTACAAATTAATGTATCTAACCTATAACTTATCACTCAAACTTATAACTAAAAACTTACAGTTAAGATTTATTACTAATGGCTTCTAACTAATATTTTCAACCAGTGACCTACAATTAGAACTTATAGCTAGTAACTAACTTCTGAGTATAACTTATAACTAGTGACTTACATCTAAGACTTCATTGTTATTATTTTATTACCTCTTCATTATTGTTCCACATTTTTATTACTGTTCATCGATGATAAAACAAGTTTCAAATTCTCCAAAATAGAGCAATGAGAATTAACAAATATTACATTTAAAAACTACGTTCCAAAAAAAAACTGTTATTATCTTAAGTATTATTCCGATAATTAACTGAATTTTCGAACAACTTGTCACGGCATTATTAGTTTCTTGGAACAGGCATCTGCCACATAATGTGTTCACACTTGTATTGCAGCTTACCCTCGACACACTTATGTGTATATCTTGTTTACATTTGGATTAATTTTTAAGAATTGTATTATTAATAAAAAAATAAAATATATTTTTACGCAGCGAGAGAATCGACCTCCCGATTCCGAGTCAAATGCGTGGACCACTTTGCTTGCCTTACCTCATTCATGAAGATTATTGTCACCGAATCATATACGAGTATATGTTGAAAGTCTGTTTTTGTGAACGTTGAAAGAATCTGGGTAGGCGAATTTATTTTAGCATGTCTTTGTGAATAGTTGTACTGTTGTTTTAGTTATTATTAGTTTGGTACTAGTCAGGCCGGTGCCGCCCTCCGCTGTCGCCCGCCTATCGATCAGGCGTGACGCATTCCACTTCCCTCGCCGCCCCACGCTCCCGGGAAGCGTCATCGTCATCATTAATGCACGACCAACACACGTCCACCGCCGTTCTGCTGGTGCACCTACCGCCTGCTGCACAGGACACACTGTCATACCTGTGGGTTGTGAGGCGAACCACCCCATTCACCCCATTCCTCGGTAGATTGCAATGCTAATGTAATTTGTATCATTTGTCAATAGACATGTATTGGTTATGTTAGAATAGTGATGGATGTCAATCAGATTATGTTGATAATATGTTATTTATTTGAGAAACACTTAGGATACTACTAAAAAATATACACTTTTTGACTATTTAATATACAAGTTTAGAGTATATAGAGTTGTATCAATCTAAGGCAGTGTAGTCAATTTTTGATGATTTTTACCTGACTCGGCGTACCTGGGCGCGGTTAAGACTAAGGCTAGGGTATTTATGCATCCATTCATAGCGCATGTCGACAAAATGTTTTTGTTTATTCGTATAATTACTTTTTCGCAGCATCGATATCAACAAAAATATAGCATCTAACCTAAAAAACCGTTTATTATATATATTATGTTTCCAATGTATCGATCTCTAGTTCAAATATATTCATCATTGTACATACACCTTTACACAACCTTATATTATGTTTATCCTTTTTTATCGTTATTACTGTAAACTATAATTAAATAAAGATTATTATTATTATTATTATAAAAAATGTGGGTGGAGTCCCGCGGTGACCCAGGAGGCCAAGATCATTGTGAGTACGTAGAAGCGGAGTATTATATTTGTTGTCTCTTTCTCTCTCATGTGTACGACGTAAAAACCCGGAGAAGTGATTTATCGCAATTTTGTATCGGTTGGGTAAAAATAATTAGCTCTCTCTCCATACATTGTTTCTTCAAGTATACAAGCAATACTATAAATGATTCACCTGTTAATTCTATAGGGTGGTTATGAAAAATTCTAAGTTTTTCATTGAATGCAATTATTGAACAGTAACCTTTTTAATTTTTAGTAAAACGTTCGAAAATTCCTTCGCTTGTTTTCAAACTGCACCTTTTACTGAAATTTTAGTACGTTTGTCGTAGAATTTAAAAGTTTACAGTCAACTAACTAACTAATTACAATCGGCGTGTAAATATCTTTAATAAATGTGTTTACAACATGTATGGTATACGCAATAAAACTTATGAATTATTTAGTTACAAACAACAATGTTTATAATAAGACCTAACTGTTTGCATCCATGTATATAATCCATGAAAATATCCACTCTATTTCTAAAACTAGAATGCATGCTACTGTTAGTTTTTTTTTAAATTTCTCGTTTGTACCTCTGATTGCCTCAGGCCTCTTAGACGCGAGGGATCTATTTTGGTGCAAAATATAAAAATTTCCTCGGGTTTTTCCACCTTTATAAGCATCCGGCGGTTTTTCTCTTTCCATCCGGCAGAGTTTGCTTCTCGCCATAATTCACATTTCCCGCGGGAGGCAGCGCTGTTCCGGATAATTAGGGGGGAAACTGGAGCAATTAGGAAAGCCGCCTTTTACTTGCGATATTTTCAAAGCAAGCGATGCACTCTTAATTGCATTCCCGCCACCGCCTTTAAGTCACTCGCGCCGGCTTTCTAAACACCTTTTGATAATGTAGCGGAGATCTTTCTCCGTCATTTGCTCCGGAGAATAACGTCAGTATAATTACTTAATTGCTTATCAAAAGAAGCTTTAGAAACTGTTCCTGTACTCGAAGAATTTCTTCCAATCAGTTCACGATCTTTAGCTAGTCTTATTTGAAAGCGGTGTTTCGATATTTTTACCATAATAGGCTGCAGCTAATACCGCACAACAGACCCAGTGAGGGTGTATTGTCAGGGTGAAGGTGGTGAGATGGGGAAGGAGATGGAGAAGAGGAAGATTGTGAAGTACCTAGCTATTTAGATCTGGTCACCAAACACGGCTAAAGCCATATCAAGCAACGTTTCGACTCTGAATGGTGGTTTTTTACCAAATTTTTACCGTTATCTACCACTCTGGAACGTGCCGCATATTTTATTATTTTATATGATTGAAATGTGTTATCACACTTTAATTAAATTTCAATTTATTTGCGCACGCCGGTTTAGAACCCGCCACCTCTGGATTCGTAGTCGAGCCTCTTACCGTTCGATCACGACGGCCGTGCTGAGTGCAATATAAATTTTACAATGGACTTGCACAAAAATAGATTTCATTGCCAATGTTAACTCTCGCCATAACTCTCCGGCCGCTGAATTGGCTTCCTCATTCGGCCGTCGGTGTCCGCTTCCGCCCGCCCCGTGACACATTCACCGGGGTGAGGTAAGGGAGGGCGGGCGGCCGGGTATCGAGCGGGGGCTGTCCGCCAGGGGCGCGTGCGCGCACCCGCCGCCCCCGGCTCTCACTGCAGCGACCGGCCGCCCGCCCGAGCCGCCGTCAGTCCTCCGCTCGCGCCCGACCCGACAGTCCGCCGCGCCGCCCCCGCCCAAGTTCGAGCCTCCTGTCACTTGCAATCGGCACCATGCTGATCGGGCTGGTCCGCGACTCCGTCATGCAGTGCTTCTGCCACACGTGCAGGGCGCCCGTGCTCCCCGCAGGTAGCGTCGCCCCTTCCCGCCCACGCCCCCCGCCCCCCGGCTTGACACGCCAACTGCGTCTGACAGCCGGCAACTGCGTGCAACTTCCGCTGGACCTGTTATCCTGAAAACTCGCCATTTTCAAATTCAGTGTGTTTTATGAAGAGTGAAGTCTTGACTTCATGACTCGTACATACTGTTTCTATTCGTGCAGATTTGTACTGATGCTGTGCGATCGTTTTTGTCGCGTTGTATACACCGGTGTTTGGGTACGCCGATAAATAATGAAAGTCAGTTTTCAATCTGAAGTAGGAAAAATACCGATCTGATTCATTGACAGTTTCATGAGATTCACAACCACACACAAATAAGTCAGTAAGTCTTAGTCTTTTAAATTGTTTCTCATAACCTGTTTGTGTCCATCAATTGCCCAAGCACCATAAAGGCTCAATACCAGCCAGAAAGGCGGAGGTAGCGCCAGTGTCAGTACCAGATCGCCGGCTCGTCACGTCCCGGCTGCGGCGCCACATTGCGGTGTTGTGCCGGCAAGTGGCCGCGTAGCAACAGCGTCCAGTCCCGGCCTGGGGGCGGGGTTTGGCACCCACCCACCTCTCTCACCACCCCCTCTTCAGAGTCTCGACAACCCCCAGACACCACCTACGACGTTTCTTACCCCTTTATTCGTGACGAACACACTCACGCACGTCTCACCGGCATTACATTTTCACACCTGCTGAAAAGCGAAGGGTGGTACTACGCTTGCATCTGCGGTTTCTGTTTCCTTGTCTACGGTTACGAGGTCCCATCCAGACACATTCTACGACCCTCTCGGGTTGCGATTACCACCCCAGCTCACTCCCTCTCCTTTCGCGCTGGATAATCCACCAGGTATAACTTTATTTTTCTCTGAAAAGCGGGTATTTGTGATGTTCACATTTCCCCTTTTTTTCAAAAAATTCACCCGTTCACATATTCAGACCGGTTATCCCACTAATCCCTCAGGAGCGTCGTGCATTTGCTGAAAAGTGCATGATATATTACTTGATTCTTTCGCTACTCTTTCGACACCCCCCCCCCCCTCACACTCCTATTCAGATCTAATCCAGACATTTTCTACTTCTTCCTTTTTATCTGTCGCCACTTTATGTCGTTTAATTCCGCAGCTAACACTGGTTAAAAAGATAAAGTTGTTGCGAAACTACCACTGAAGAATGAACCAGTCATATTTTATTCATACTTGTGGAATTTCTTCAGACATGTTTTACGTTATTTCGCCGTTCAATTATTTACCATGAAGCATTATTTAATTCAACCTAATAATTTCGCATAATGCATAAAAGTTTTGTTGAAATCGTAGTTTTTGTATTTTCTCGACATAAACGAAAAAAAAAGTTAGTTTTCAAATTGTTTTTATTTTCAAGATTTACGTAAATTTCACTATTGGTCATTTTTTTTCTATTCCTCTTACTGTTTATTTTATAGGGACGTTTTTCGCGAATTCCCATTTGGCATCCGACCAAATTGCTTCCCTCTAAACAAAAGATCCATTCAGTCCATCTTACATATTACCATTTGACATACACCATCTTTCTTGCAAAAAAAAAAACTCTAAATAATACTTCCTAACAGGTACTTCGTTAGATTTCTCTCGAGTCTTCAACAGCCTACGGAATCGATTATCGGGAGGAGAGGGTTGAAAAAACGGAAAAGGAAGGTGGCCGGCTGGTCGGCTGGCTGGCTGGCTGGCTGGCTGGCTGGCTGGCTGGCTGGCTGGCTGGTCGGCTGGTTATCCAACGCCGCAGACGGACTCTAGCGCCGTGATCACGCCGCCCGGTGAAGGTAACACGTATTACATCGCAACGGCCAACGTTATGTGTCAAGGCTCGAAAGCAAAGCTGCAGCACTTGGAATAAGCTGCATTGCGCCGCGGCTCTTATTTATTCGACTCTTCGAGAACGAGCACGCCATCCTCGGAGCTTCGCAAATAGTTAGTCTGCGGGCAGCTCCTGAGAATATCAGTCGACTTGTTTTAGTTGGATTCAAATTAAACTATTCCCAACTTTTGTAGTACTACATTCAAACGTCTACGTGGTTAATTCACTTTTAGCTTTCGTAGCTAATAATGTTTCTTGTAACTTACTAAATAATTTGAAGTAGTACATTTCCAATTCTTTTATATGTTCAGATGTTAGATAAGCAACTTTAATAAATATCATTTCCTATTTCTGCTTCCGTATATTCTTCGTGCATTCTTCCGTTGATTCTGCTTTTCCAATCTCTTTTATTGCGTTTGGGAATTTTCCGTCTACACCCAGCGTTGCATAATCTCATCCCTTGGGACAGATACGGTCTGGCTCTAGCGGAGCCTTCGTCCGCTGCACATACTCGTAGTTACAGAATAAATGTATTTCCCTTCACTTATTCATCCACAGCTATACCTGTTTACGTAGCACTTCATATTTCCACTTGACTGTATACTAAAAAGGCTTCGGGTAGATATTCTTCTTCGTCTAAACTAACTAACTCACCATCTCGCCGTTTCCCCGCAGGGGTTGGCAGAGAGGACAGACCGCCATATAACTCTGTCTTGGCACACACTCCTTGCTTCGTTCACATTCATACATCGTCTCATACATACTCTTCTGTTATTCTGACTCTTCACATGACCGGATTTAAGTATTTGATATACTTGATCGTGCCATGTCTTCCTCGGGCGTCCTCGACATCTTTTTCCATTCACTTTCGCATCATATATTCTTTTCACACTCCTTTCTTCGTTCGTTCGCTCTACATGCCCAAACCATCTAAGCGTCCCTTTCTTGATCCTATTCATTAAGCTCACATCAGCCTTGCATTCTTTCTGGATATATTTACATTTTTAATACGGCCATACATGGTTTTACCTCACATACGTCATAAGGATATCATTTCCACAGCATTCAGTCTACTTTCATTCTTCGTCTGTCAGTTCCATGCCTCACCGTCATACATCAGGGTTGGTATAAGCACTCTATTGTGGACTGCTAGCTTCGCTTCTTTGGTCAATTTCTTATTTGCATCAAAAGCGTTCAGTCCTTCATTAATGAAGTTTCCTGCATTGCCCTTCTTTCAATATCCTTCGTCTATTTCGTACATTTATTTAAACTCTTTCATGCATGACATCTGGTCATGTAATTTCCTCTGCAATAGGAGTTTTGATTCTTCTCTGTGAAATTCTTTCGTTCGTGTCTTTTCAATTAGTTTTTGGCCTTCTTCAATAAAGCTGGCTACGTTTCCTGATATGCTCATATTAAAAACGCTACGGTAATCAAGCGTAGAATGTAGCCTCCCCTCGGCGGCTGGCTGTCGCCTTGAACTACTGCAGCCGGCTCCGACCCCACACCACCCACACGGGTAGCGGGTAGCGAGTAGCGCGACCAGGCCGCCCGGCAGAATCGATCGGTCGCGACTCGCACGCCATCCACTCGACCACCTTCATCGTGCTACCAACTGCCGAGTACGCCGTGTTGCCTCGCTAATTCTACGAAACTCCCCTCTCAAGGCGGGAGAGATTATTGCCACGGAGTTCGTTGAATCAGGTATCGTATCCTGCAGAAGTAACGTTTTGGTCTGTTAAAGTCGTGATTTTGAACGGTTCACCGACATTCTCGACTCACTCCTTGTGACAAGAACAGCTAACAACGTCCCGGTAATCCAGGAACTTGCATCGATTGTCTGTGTCGTGTTAAGGTAAACGACACCTGCGACATTGAATCGTTGACCGAGGTGCCGCGTTTCATCACTGTATTGTATTACACGGCAGTGGGAAACCGCAATACCGCGCGTATAATATTGTAACTTTTGGATTCAAAACTTATGATTTCAGTCTGCGAGGGTAATTTGAAAAGTTCCCGGCCTTTCGCCATCCGATAGATGGCCTTGAAATATGTAAACCGCAAAAATTTCAAGTCGTTCTGATCATCACTTTGTCTATGGTACTCTTTCAAAGTTGACGGGCTAACATTGTCTTTCACCAATGGAGAAAATTGAGTATCGCGCAGTGATAAAATTCCTTCATTTAAAAGGGAAAACGACTCGGGAAATAGAAGATGAGTTTTACTCTGTATACGGTGAAGCCTCGCCTTCATGTACAATGGTCCAACATTGGGTGGCCGAGTACAAACGTGGTCGTGAAAGCATTTTAAACGAGGAACGTCCCGGACGCCCGAAAATCGCTACGACTGACGTAATGGTCGATTTTGTGCATCAACTGTGATGGAAGATCATCGATTGACTGTTGGGGATATTGCTGAGGCTTGCGAGATATCATCTGAACGGGTGCACAAGATTTTACATCGAGATTTAGATATGAGAAAAATATCCGCACGCTGGCTGCCGCGTTTTTTGACGATCGACCAACAGCTAATACGGACGGAGATGTCGCGCGAGTGTCTTAGCCTGTATAAAAAAATCCAGCGGATTTTTTGTGGAAAATGATAACCGTCGATGAAACCTGGGATCACCACCATACGCCTGAGACCAAACAGCAGTCAACGCAGCGGATTGCGGTGGGGGAACCAACTCCGAAGAAGGCAAAGGTAATTCTCTTTGCAGGAAAGGTGATGGCTACAGTTTTATTGGGATAACCGTGGGACAATTCTTATCGATTACCTTGCAAAGGGTAAAACAATCAACGGACAGTACTACTCTGCATTACTGTATAAACTGAAAAAAAACTGGATAAACTGAAGGCCACAATTAAGAATAAACGACCACAAAAAAGAAAATCAAGAACAAAATCCTGTTCCACCAAGATAACGCTCGGGTTCACACGTGCATGGTCGCAATGTTAAAATTGAACGAATTAAAGATTGAATTTCTTTCGCACCCATCTTATTCGCCAGACCTAGCTCCAAGCGACTTTTTCCTGTTTCCTAATTTGAAAAAAAATCTCGGGGAAAAAAAATATAAGTCGAATGCTTATGTGGAAAACGCTGTTAACCAGTATATTTTAGGTTTAAACAATCATTTTTTTCTGACGGTTAAAATCTATGGGAGAAACGTTGGACCAAATGTATCGAGATGCAGGGAGACTACGTCAAGAAATAAATTTTATTTTGCTTCGAAATATGTGTTTTTCTTGAAAAGGCCGGAAACTTTTCAAATTACCCTCGTATCTGGATAAACTAATTGGTATGGATTTTTCTTGAATCGCTTTATTTCATAAATCTTGGTTTTTGTAGAGTCCTGACCGTTCTTCTATCTTTCTAATTGGACTCCACAATCTACACAAAACACTCTCCTTTGTTGAGGGGATTTCGTTCGTTCGTGTTCCTTCTTCTCGCCGCTGCTCTTTACCGTCTTCCCACCCCTTGTCGAGACTCTGATTTACCCCACCACCATCCCTAGCCCCCGACACCCTCGTCCTTATTTAACATTTTGTGTGAAACAGTCGTGGCCAGAAGAGCAGCTGCCCCTTTCAAGAAGGCCAAAGGAGCTGGTGGCAACAAGCCGAGGACGAAACAGCCCAAGAAAGTTAAATTTATCAGTGAGTATCTCTAAATTTTATGTGTACTTGACTAGAGAACAGTAAACGAAGATTCACAACATTCCACAAACCTTTGAAACTGTGATTAATTGATTTCGCAATTCATCAAGCATGTTACCTATAACGGAATCAGAACGATAATTCAATGATAAAGATTAAAAATGAGAGTCAGCACCCAAATATACACACTTTTTGGCTTTCTAATACAAGCAAAACCTACTACAAATGATTTATCTGATAATTCTAGGAAAATGTCTAAAGTTTCTCTTAATACAATTATTAAACAATATTTTTTTAAATTCTGTATGAATTGTATACTGAAATTTCCGGTAAAATGTTAAAAAATACCTTTGCTGGTTTTCAATCTGCACTTTTTACTGGTGTTTTAGTATGTTTTTCATAGAATTAAGATTACAGTAAAAAGTGTATTTACTAAAAACCTTAGACATTTTCCTAACAACCCATATGAAATTCACCAATAAATCATTTGAAGTATTGCTTGTATAAGAACGCTACAAGGTGATGTTTAGCTCCATTTTTAGTGCTTGTGGAATAACACTTTAAAAGAATAAAAATGTTTCAATGTACGAAATAGTCGAATGTTGACTTAATTGTACTCTTTTATGGGTTGGTATTTTCCGTAATACACGCAATAAAGCTTTAAAAAAATGCTCAAAGTTGATTTGTGCTTTTCAAACAACGAAAAGATGCTGCTTAAAAATGCTTACATTACCTCACAACGACAATTCCAATAGGTTACCGTGTTATTAAAACAATAACCAAGAATTATAGCAAACATTACATTTTTTCCCACATTTTTCCATTTTTATCTGTGCTGTAAAAAAGAATAAACTACTCTGTTGGCTATGTTTTATCCCACCCTTGTGACCGCCGGCTTAAAGCAAAATATTACGCGGCTCCAATGTAACCCCTCCCTACGGCAGAAAAATATTATTCTATGGAAGAACTCATATCGTACAATGTTATTTTTGTATTGGCCAGCCAATGTCTACCCCACCTCCGACTGTTTTCTCTGATTTTATCTGTTTTCTGGGAAACTTCTTGTTATCCTCCCCTGTTTAGTTTTTAAATAATTTCAGCAAAGTTCTTGCTGCTCAGCTGTTATATTAAATTTATCTCCCAAATATTATTAGAATTCCGTAATGAAATCAAAAATATGAAAATAAATAATTTTCCGAACAATTTTCTATGCAGTATCAGTGCTAGTTTTGCGGCTTTCCTTTACTTTTCGTTTTTTAACAGTTTTTTATTAGAGAAAAAAACATTCCCGGGTTACGAATAACCCGACAATATTTGAAAAACTCCTGCCATTATTAGAAGTGGAAAATTTTGCTTGTGCAATGATGGAGGACTTAGCCGGCAGAGGAATTGAACGCACGACGCCCGGGTGGGAATCCGACGCGTTTGTCCACTCAGCTACCGACCGGTCAAATACATTATATACACACACAACTGATATCAAACAAGTCTTAATTGTTTAATTGTATTTTTTGACAGCGTGATGGATATTTCAAAAATCTGTAGCTCGTGCTGGAATTGACGTATGCAAGTGAAAATACTTGACCTTGCCTAAAAAATCCAGCCAGAAATAGCTGAACGTTATTTCATGACGTCCGAGGGTTTTTGGCTTTTGAATTTTTGGAGTTTTTTGTGAATATCTAATTTGGGTCTGTGCTTATGATTGTCTAGCTTAAATATAATATTTTATTTGTTTTCTATTTATAATTTAGTTTGTTTTTTATCCTCCTAATATTTATCACTTTTTTTTTTGCATTGTATTTTATGTAAAATCTTGGAGTATAATATACATAGAGAGAGAGCTAAATATTTTTACCCAACCAATACAAATTTGCGATAAATCACTTTCTTCGGATTTTTACGTCGTATACCATGAGAGAGAAAGAGGCAAGAAAAGTCTTCACATAATATTGCAGCGCTTCTAAGTATGTAAGGATGTTCTCCGTCCGCGTTAACTTCACATAATCGAGTCGTATAACTTACGTCAACGGATTTTGAGGTTATTTCCTATATTTCCGTTGATTAAAAAAACTTGCAGTGGTTATACAAATAAGTCAAACATGATGGTGATATGTGCTATACGTGAATGTTCAAATAAGACCAAACAGAGATTATAAAACATCACTTTTCAGAGGTATTTCAACAGTTTTAAATATTTTTGACTGAACTTTTCACATTTTTAATCATATAAAGAAATAAAATCAAGAAAAAGCTTCCATCATTATTTAGGCAAACTTTATGTTATTAGTGTTTGTGTGATTTTTTGACTTTATAAATCATTTTAATGGTATTTTTTGTTTTATGTGTTCAAATATGTTTATTAAAAATGTCCGAATTCCACGTGGGCGGTAACTAAAAGGCTATAGCTCAGAGCAATAATATACAAGAGAGAGCGCTGCTGTAGTCAGTTTTGATGAGTTTTGCCGGACTCGGCTAGACCTGGGCGTAGCTAAGACTAGAGCTAGGGTATTTATACATCCATTCATAGCACATGTCAACAAAATCTTTTTGTTTATTCGTATAACCACTTTTTCACAGTATTGTTATAAATGGAAGTAATGAATAGGATCAAAAAAGGGACGCTTAGATGGTTTGGGCATGTAGAGAAAACGAACGAAGAAAGGAGTGTGGAAAGAATATATGACGGGGAAGTGAATGGAAGAAGAAGTCGAGAACGCCCGAGAAAGACATGGCACGATCAAGTATATCAAATACTTAAATCCGGTCATGTGAAGAGTCAGAATAACAGAAGAGTATGTATGAGACGATGTATGAATGTGAACGAAGCAAGGAGTGTGTGCCAAGACAGAGTTATATGGCGGTCCGTCCTCTCTGCCTACCCCTGCGGGGAAACGGCGTGATTGTTAGTTAGTTGTTATAAATAAAAATATATCATATAACCTAAAAAACCGTTGACTTATATCCATTTATGTCGCATATAAAAACGTGTGGGCGGAGTCAACGGAGGCGGGGGACACGAAGAACATTCTTACAATACTTTAAAGCGGTGTGATAATTTGGGAAAATTTGCTATCACTTTCTTTGTCATGGTGTACGACGTAAAAACCCGGAGAAAGTGATTTTATCTCAAATTTGTAAAGGTTGGGTAAGGAGAATTAGCTCTTTTCCATATATTTTTACTCCAAGATTAGTACAATAAAAAGCTTGCATTTAATTATTCCTACGCTATCTTGGAAATATTTTTTCTTAAAAATATTCCCAGAATGAAAGGTACAGCTATATCGGTAATACAGTTTCTCATTGAACAGATAGTGCGGTATTCGGGTCATGTAAGTTGGGCTTAGATACACCGCGAACCCAGCCCATATTACGCGCTACCAGCTGTTGCTGAGCGCGTACCCTTTTCTACATTATTGGAAAGGCTTTCTCGGATATATAGATTACATACGTAACTTTGAAACACTCTTTATCCACCTGCATATACCATTATAATTTATTATTATCACATAGTTGACAATATTCACGGAGAAGGAAATATGTCTGGATTTAGGGGAAGGGAATGGGACAACAGGAGAGGGGTGGAGAGGGAGCAATATTGGATTATTTGTCGAAACATACATCCGCTAATTTATAAACATTTTTACATTGTAGTACTTTACTTTTCGTTTAAGTCTATGCCGAAATTAAGTGAGTATTTTAGTATTAATCATTAGCCTCCGTGGTCGAGTGGTTAGGACACTCGATTGAGAATCTATAGGTCGCGTGTTTAAATCCCGGCGTGCCCAAAATTTTTGTATTTATTTATTTTGATAAACGCTCATTGGGCTTTTACAGTAAGAATACATAATATAGCAAAACAAGTGTAACATAACAAAGGTAATAAACATTTTTTAGTAACAAGTGCTCGGATCAAGAAATGTTTTATTTTACTATAAATCGTATTGTATTCAAATTTGATAAAATTGTATGTTATTAATTGAATTTGTTTATTCTACTAAGTAAATTTAACATAGTATATGTTTGTCTTAAGCTACTTTTTTAAAGTTTTTATTTTATTTATTCATGTTAAAATTATAATTTTTCACTCCGTAGAACTCTGAATAATTCTATTGGGTGATATAATATTCTTTGTCTTTTCAATTTCATTTTTTACTGAAGTAATTCACTAACATGGTTTAAATATTTATGTTTTAATGAAACACAATACCCGTTTTCCTGCCATACGAATTGTTAACCTAGGAATTGTTTATAAAACTTTTTGAAAAGTTTTGAGAGATTTAAAAAATGGTATACAGAGTAGACGGTGGGTGCCAACCACCCTTTCTCTAAATCTCTCCCAAATTAATGCATTAATGTGTATTCTTTAATGTGTGTGTTTTCTCATTCAATTAATATAAAATCATTTGTAGTATATTTGCGGCACGCTCCAGAGTGGTAGATACCACCATTCAGAGTCAAAACGTTGCTTGAAATGGCTTTAGCCGTGTTCGGTGACCAGATCTGAATAGCCAGGTACTTCCAAGCTTTCCTCTTCCTCACGTCTTTCCCCTACCCACTACCTTTAGCCTCACAACATACCTCTATCGGGGTTGCCATAGTCTCACTGGCTCTAGACTCTATCGCCCTGGTGAAAGACCACCATTCAGAATCGAAACGTTGCTTGAATTGGGTTTATCGTGTTTGGTGACCAGGACTGAATAGCCAGGTACTTCTTAAGTTTCATCTTTCCCTTCTCCTTCCCACTATCCTCAGCCTCACAGCACACCTCAATCGGGGATACCATATTTCCAGTGACTCCAGACGGTTGTGAGCACTTGGGACTCTTGGGCGGTATTAAATTAAATAAAAGCCTTGCAGCCTTTATTACGATATCAAGGGCGTCTCGTAAATTTTCCTCTTCGTCATCCCTAAGCTTTTGAGTCCCCAGATCAAAAACGTGAAAACATATACGGTATTGCGCACTCCCTTTCGAAGGGGTCATTAATTCACCCCAATCGAGCTGTCAACCAAAACACGAGATGTTCGGGTATGAATTAATTGTGGTTGATTGATAAACACACGCTGAATGAAAGCCGCAGGAATTCCTTCACATTTCACTCATTCTAGTATGTCACTTTGAAGTATCGTATTTGTGATGATTCATTCAATGCTTTACGCAGTGGGGCGCCTACGTTCCCTGCGAATATTGAATGAACGAGGGATTGAATAAGAAAGAAAAGCGCGTAGGGAATTTGTGTGTTATTGATCATTGAAAGTAATTTTTCACAACCATTCATTCCCGAAAAATCATCATATTTTCTCCCTCAAACAATGTTGAGTTAACGGCAAGTTTTGTCACGTCCTTACGTAATGCAAACAGTCTCTTACTAACTAACTAACTAACCATTCACCCGTTTCCCCGCAGGGGTAGGTGAAGAGGATCGGTCGCCGTACAACTTTGTCGTGGCATACACTACTCGCTTCATTCACATTCATACATGGTATAATAATACTGTTCTGTTTTTCTGACTCTTAACATGGCCCGACTCAAGTATTTGATTCACTTAATCGTGGCATGTCTTCCTCGGGCGTTCCCGACTTCTTGTATCATTCACTTTCTACCTCTCGTAAACATACTTCCCAAATACACAAACTCATCCACTTGCTCAGAGTATTCATCATTCACAACTATATTGCAACACCTTGACTTTGGACTTACTTACATTCATCATTAACTCATTCTTCATACATACTTGGTTCACCCTAGACACGAGAAACTGTAGATCTTCCATACTGCTAGAAATCAGCATCGCATCATAATAATAATAATAGTGAACTTATATAGCGCAGTTTTGTGATATTTCACCTCAAGTGCGCTTCATACTAAATTAATTAAGTTAATAAGACTAAATAACAAGGAGAAAGTAATATATAATTCGTATACAAATTTTAACTATCTAAAATCATGATCTTTATCATAAATCATGAGAGAAAAGGGTTCAGATATGGGTACAAAAGTGCATGTGTACATTAACAGATTTAAAAAAAAATACTAGAAGCCAAGGGTATAAAAATCCAGATGAAACGTATGAATTCATTGTTAAATAAAATGAAAAGAAATTAGATTGAGGACAGTTAACATGTTGGTACTTAAAAACGTTAATATTCAAGTATTATAAGTAAACGATTCTAAAGATGCAAACAGTGTACATACTACAGCAAATAAACTTAGAAAATCCATATACTTCTTTCGACAAACTAGGAATTTTCTTAACCTGAATCTACTTAAAATAATTTACTATGCACTTTGTCAATCTTTAATCGAATATGGTATTATAGTCTGGGGTGGGGCTACCGCCGCTGCCATTGATCCTATCTTAAAAGCTCAAAAATTAATTTTAAAGATTATTCTAAAACTACCAATTACCACCAGCTCGAATGAAATCTTTGAGAAAATTTGTGTTTTAGATATTAGGCAACTTTATGCCAAAAACATACTAGCATATCTCTTTAAACACAGAAGTCAATTTGAAAATGTCCAAACCGCTCGTGATACGAGATCGAAAGGGCATAATCTCTTACTTATCCCTTTCGCTAAAACAACATTTGGCCAAAGAAATTTTAGATACTTTGCAACAAAACTAAATAATATACTTCCACTGGTCATTAGACAGAACGCAAATTATGTAAAATATAAATTAGACACCAAGATTTGGATCTCCAGCCTAGGCAGATCAAACATTAATGATTTATTTTTAAAATAAAACTTGTTGTGAACTTATACATTTATTATGATGGTTTAATATTATACTGTTGTTGTAAAATTGTAACTTTATATTTTTATTTCATTTACAGTGGTAATGATAGCGAAATTTTGGGTTGGGTATTGTATGTACAATATTTCTTTTCCTCCTTTTACCTTTTGGTACTTTTGGTTTGTGTTTCTTTTGTTTCTTTTATTTTTATTTTTATTTTTACTGTTATTTTATTTTACTTTATTGTTACTTTTTAGTAATGTATAACATTTAATATTCTTTCATGTATGTACTCTTCGTCTGTCTCAACACAGGTCCATCCTAGCGAGACAGACATGGACTGAACCCTTATTTTTTATATTTTTTAATAAGAATAAAAAAAAAAATTAAAAAAAAAAAAAAAAATAAGGAACAAAAGTTCAATAAATATTTAATGACAATGAGTATATGGTTATCAGTAGGCAGTAAGGTCATTGAGTTGTAGGAATCCAAGTAAGGAGAAAACCGAAACAAAGCAAATTGAGGAACATCAGCATACAATAGGCAACATACTTTCAGATTGTTCATTTTCGCGCCCAAGCCCACACCTTCTAATTCTGTACATATTGAATAAACAAGGAGCAAGGCTATCATTCATATAATAATCTTGCGACTGTTTCTCTCCTGTTTTAAAATTATGATACGAAAACTCGCGGAAGCCATCCATTTTTCGCACAGGTCAAATTTGTTATCTTTGTGCAACAGTCCTATTGATATGTTTCAACAACTAAGAGACGACTCAATACAGCCGCAATATCATATTGTACCGAGTCGCGTTTGTGCACGGTCAAATTAACCCTGATCTTTAAACCTCGCTGACTCAACCGCTTCCTTATTAGGATAAAGTTGTGATCAGGAATTCTCTCCCTGATTTTGCCCACCTACGCCTACCTGTTTTGTGAATACCTCTGCCGTTCACCAACGGTGTACGTTTCCCGGACTCGATGTGCATTCAGCTTTTTTAGACAATATTATGTGTTGTTCATTGCGTGGCTGTGACGCTTGGTATTAAAAGTACAGCTATATTTGTTTATACGTAGCTATTTCTCGTTTACCATTTTCAGCACGCGATGTGAGTCACCGTTCTGATTGACTTCGCAGTCGTGTTAATCCATCAGTCACTTTCAAATCTGTATGTAATCTAACCCCTTTGAGATGTCAAATATGAAATTATGAACGTAAGTGTTTCAATTACACTGCAAATACTACTAAAAGCCAAGAAATAACATTTCATTTCTAAGTACGCGCAAATTACTGCAAATTATTTATTATTTTAGACAACACAACTATCTCCATTGAAGACCAACATAGTGACATCTTTGCGTAAGCGAGTAAGCGAAGTGCTATCTCATTCTTACCAGAGCATTCAACGATATTAGCAAGTACGGAACACAGTCCGATCCTACATCTGTTTCGTTCATACACGCATATTCTATGGATGTATATCTTTGTCATACATTATGATACATGACCGATATTTGAATGAAGAATTTTCTGGTGACGTAAGTTTGTTTGTTACTTGCCACATTTTGTTTTAAAATTCTAAGGCTATAACGTGTCTATATATATTTATAAAGTCATTGACTTAACGGGCTTTATTTGTTCGAGTTTCGGCGTGAAATCCCACTGGTAAATATCACCCACTCATTTCTACAGCAGATTCCGTGGTCTGTTCTTTAATAAATAATTGAAAAAATCCTTTTTGCTAACCAAATTGATGGAACATTTGATTTCAAGTTATAATTTGTTATTTTATAATTTTATATAACCCCTGGAATGCCGGATTCCCGCAAGGTACAACTTCCTTCGTACCTTGCTTGCTGACAGTAATTTCGTAATTAATATTTGTGTTTAACAAAATGTTATTTTTTATCAATTGTGCTACCTTCTCAAATAATGTGTCTGTGTTTTTTTTTTCTAATTGTATATTAATGGCATAAGCAGTTTTTCTGGCATAGTCACTTAAATTTGGAGAATTGTTTCTCTAAAAAATCTCTTCATCGTGTCACTAAAAAAAAAATCAATTGGAAATATGAAGATTTTTAATGTTGTTTTATTGTATTTTCGTGCGGCTGAATAAATAACCTTTCAAATAAAAAAATAATTGCAAGAAATTTTCCTGTAAATATCAAGAGAAATTTCACTTCGAAAATCGTTTTTTTTTCAGCCGTGCTGATGGAAGTAAACTTCAAATATTTATTACTCGACATGTACTAAACTTAAAGCAATGCAAAATATCTCTACGGATTGATTATTTCGTTGATAAACGATTATGGTTCATTTAAATATTTGAACAACAGGTTTTAAAGGATAAAACTACTGAAAAGATATTGATAAAAGCCCGGTGCCAATTGGCACCTATGGCACACTAGAGGTTAATATATATGTCATGTCCCTTCCCGTTGCAGTATAAAAAATCTATATCAATCTGAATATTGTGATATTAAATGTTATGTTTATTGGATTTTCCATGTATGGACTTACAGCGGTCGTAATAAGCATTGATGAATCAATTCATTAAAAAATAAAAGGTCGTCTTAACCCCCACACCGGAAGCCTCCGGGGTGAAGATAAGATAGACGGGATATATAAATTATTCAATATCCGTTCGGTTGATGATTTATTTACGAGGGCTGAGGACTTTCAATGAGATTAAGACGTCTGTATAAATTCATGTCTATGCAAATAGTTATTATTATCATGGCGATCTCCAAAATCTTCGTTAACCTTCGTTTTATCCGGATAATGATATCAATAACAATCGAAGGAGGGAATATATTTGCAATAAATTACAAACAACTGCTTCTGCATGTTGTAATCTGGTACCTAAAATTATGTTTTTCGTTTGTAAATCACTGTTATTTTATGCATAACTAAAATAAATTAATTTTAGATATGAACTAAAAATAAAAAATAAAAATTAAATTACGTACTCACATCACATCCGAAATTAAATATTGTTATTATTATCATAATTTATTTGATATTTAAAAAAAAACTTGAATGTGACCCAGCCCAAAACATATTTATTCATAATATACATGCTGCGAAAGTGAATGGAAAAAGAAGTTGGAGACGTCCGAGGAAGACATGTCATGATCGAGTAAATCAAATACATGAATCGGGTCATGTTAAGAGTCAGAATAACGGAAGAGTATGTATGAGACAATGTGTGAATGAAGCAAGGAGTGTGTGCCAATACAGAGTTGTATGGCGATCCGTCCTCTCTGCCTACCCCTGCGGAGAAACGACGTGATGGTTAGGTAGTTACATGTTTGAATTAAGGCGTATTTTTTGTGAACAAAATAAACGAATTCACTACTTTGGCGTTTATTAGAAATGATTCAACCCAAACAAATATTTTCTCCAGAGTGCTTTCTATTGAAATATCCGCTATTCGCTATTTTATAAATTCAAATAATTTTCTTGCTAATGGTGCCTAGCTTATTAAGTATTGTTCCTATCAAGATGTACGTTCTACTCGAGTTTATTGTTTCCCTAATTCTTCAACGTTCGCCTGTACAATTATAACAAAATAACAATGGTTAAGTAAGTACGTCTATTCAATATTATTACTCGAAAATGAGATTAGCTCAAACTTTTTTGATCTTGGTATTATTCTTGCCCATTATTCTCTTATAATGGGCAATCATTCGCGAAATATCGCTGTGCTAGTTCAATACTGTGGTTGTCTGTTGATTCCTTACGTTATAAGGAACCAGAAAACACCAATAAATATTTTTTGACTTATTTATTTATTTGGAACATTTGACAGAGTGACAACATTGCATACATACTGACAGATACAAAATAAATGGTAGGTCATCAATCCATTTCCAAAATGTTCACATCATGCAATTAGAAATACACTGAATTCCACTAATAAAAACAATAGAAAAATAAAGAAAACAACCGTTTATAAAAAGAAATATCAACACATGCTTAAATTTAGGAAAAAAAAAATATTATAACACATAAAATTATCTTAATAAGTTGTATATGTGTGTACCTTTTTCTGTTTATGTTTTAATTAAAAATAGTATTTAAGATTTGATTAAACCTAAAAGGTGAGTTGCAGAATATATCAATTTCGTTAATTGTTCGTTAATCTTGCCACTACAGTGGATGTTATACAGTCGACACATTCGCATAAGAGGTTGGGAGAAGGTTAAATTAGTTTTTTTGAAAGGAATGTAAAAAGTTTCGGGGTTTCTTAAATGACGGGGATTAGTATTAAATTTAATTGTGGATAAAATGGAAGATTCTACGTGGTTATTTATAATTTTGTAAAGAAATTTGACGTCATTTTTGTCTCGACGTTCTTTCAATGTTTCAATTTTAAAATATTCCAAACGCTTCTGATAGTCGTCAAGCAAAGTGGACAATCCAGCTCTATAAGACAATGCTCGGACTAGTTTCATTTGAACGGATTCGATCCTCATTTTGTGAATTTCGTATATAATTTTCAGACTTGTTATAGTATTAAACTAGCACAGCGATATGTCATGTCGAAATATTTCCAGACGATACGTTTCCAATAATTTGCTACTCTTGTGGATTGATCTGATTGATTTGACTGGATTGGTTCAGTTGATTGATCTGAGTGGAATGATTGATTGATTGGGGTAATTCTTCGAGTATTCGAGTTGATTGATTTGAGTTGTACCCTCCGTATCGGAGTTTTTAGTTTCAACCGAGACCGCCAACTGCCGAAATCTCCCTGAAACATATATAAGCTGCCACCGTTTCCCCGTTTCGCGCCTGACAAAGCATTGAAAGCCTTTGTGTATTCCGGTCACCGACATAGTAGGCTTCGTTTATGGGGTTCTATTTTGAATTAATTCACCCCTGAATTTTACTTAGCCAAACATTTATCTAGCTCGTTATACCGATTAATAATTAGGCAAATGAATTTATGATGCCGGTATTCATTTTTTTTAACGTTAACTCTACACAGAAGGAGGGAAATAAATTCCCTCAGAGCCTATGTCATCTTTGGGGATGTTGTGGGGAGCGTCTTTTTGAGAAAACGAAAGGGTGAACCTGGGTCTTGAAGAAACACATGTTGTAGGAGGGAGGAAACACAGAGGCTGGAAAATCGTTTCACAGCCGAGCTGTTAAACACAAGAACGAGCCGTAGAAGCGGCCCTTTCTCATATGTCGAATGTCAACTGTGTACAAATGTTAGGCGCGCGTTTGGCGAGTTTCCCGACCGTTTGGCGAGTTTGTGCACCGGTGCCGAAGGGATCAATGACGCAAGTTCCTCGGAGCATATTTCATTGAAATACCGGTAGAGCAAAGACAGCATCCCACCTGACGTCGGTGGTCCAAAGATGGCAATCCGTTTGTAGAATCCATCGAACGGACCGCCCGTTCCTGTACAGAGTCGAGGGTTTTTCCCGGTATTTAGTCATTTGCAGTTAATATACGAACTGAATGTTGTAGAAATGAAATCCCTGAGGCCTATGTGCTGTAAAACCATGTATAACCGCGTCAAAACATGCAAGGCTGATGTAAGCGTAATGAATGGGATTAAGAAATGGACGCTTAGATGGTTTGGGCATGAAAAGCAAATGAAAGAAGAAAGAAGTATGAGGAGAATATATCTCGCGAAAGTGAATGATGGAAGAAGTCGGGGACGCTTGAAGAAGACATGGCATGATCAAGCGAATAAAATACTTGAGTCGGGCCATGTCAAAACTCAGAATAACTGAAGAGTAATATGAGACGACGTATTGAGTGTGAATAAAGCAAAGAGTGTTTGCCAAGACAGAGTTGTATGGCATTCCATCCTCTCTTCCTACCCCTGCGGGGAAACGGCGTTATGGTTAGTTAATTAGATAGATATATTATAAATTATAATATAGACTCGTAAATAGGTAAACCCAGAACATATTTTTATTAGAAACGCTTTTCTATATTTAACATAAAGTACCTACTGGCAGTTACTGGGATGTCTTATCTTATTTTATGACAGTCAAATGGGTATTTCAAAGATACAGCGCCCATAACGGAACCGATGGTTGAGCTAGACCAGGGGTCGGCAGTTTGTCAAGTGAGAAGAGCCAAATTGTCATGGAAACAAGATAACAAAGGTATCAGAGAGCCACTATCACAATCGGGTGTACCTGCGGTTCCAGTTACCGGTGACCGGCGAGGAACCGGTTATTTATCCAGCTCTTTTTGGAACCGGCTCCTGGTGCCAGAAAAGTTTCACGAAGGAGATTTTTTATATTCAAATCGAAAAGTACAAGCAAATCGACAAAAGTTCATCCCGAAAAAAAAGCACTAGTCGGTAGATATTTGAAATCGAAAAGTACTAGCAAATCAACAAAAAATCCTTTCCAAAAAAAAGAGATGGTGAAATTGAAGTTTTTCCGAAGAGTCGCATATATATATATAAAGAGCCGCTTCTGCCGACCCCAGAGCTAGTCAAAACAGTCAATAAAAACTAAGTAAACTTCATCATGCCAAAGTTCACCGTTCGATATTTGTACTGCTTCAGAAAACAGATTTTTGCTTCGCAGTTAAAATTTCTTAGCTAGAGATAGCACGCAATAATTTATATTTTTCGTAGCCATTGCAAACAGGTCAGCATTAAAATGTATTACTATTTTCCTGGCGCCTAAAAACCGCCCCCATTTTCCCCAACCCCTTGTGTGTAAATAAATAACGTTTTCCGAAGTTAACTCTATCTGCAATAGCTAGGCTAATGAAAAAAAACTGTTGCTCACTCGTGAATACATATTTTACGAGGGGCTCAAATAAATACGAAACGTGTTATTTTATTGATTCCGATACCTTCATGTTTGCTTATATGAATCAATATTTTTTTCTAACTAAAGAATATAACGAGATTAATTCTATGTATGCCTAGAACAAAGCCACCTCTGTCAGCAATAAAACAAACCTAAAGTCACAGATGTTCACTATGAAACTCAATATGCGTCCATTCCGGGCCTACTAGTATGTATTCCATAGACTTACTTAAAATTCTACCAGTCTGAAGATGCCCGTCATAAGGTGAAACTGGTCAAGTCTTTTTGTTATATTAATACCGCGCAAGAGTCTCAACTTCTCCCAACCGTCTAGAGCCAGTGAGACTACGGCATCCCCAAATAGGGTATGTTGTGAGGCTGAAGGTAATGGGGAGGTGAAGTAGACTGGGAAGTACCTGGCTATTCAGATCTGGTCACCAAACACGGCTAAAGCCATTTCAAGCAACGTTTCGATTCTGAAAGGTGGTCTTTCACCAGGGCGATACATAGAGTATCTACCACTCTGGAACGTGCCGCAAATATACCTTCCTCTCCCCACTACCTTCAGCCTCACAACATACCCTATTTGGGGATGCCATAGTTTCGCTGGCTCTAGACGGTTGGGAGCAGTTGAGACTCTAACGTGGTATTCATATATAAAAAATAAAAATATAAATAAATATATATTCTTGCTCCGAGGTTAGGTCATTTATTTTTGGTAATACTTAGAGATAACGCCCTTGAGGTGATTTTTCACAAAAACGGCGCTATACAAATTGTCCAAATATTATTAAGTATATTCATAATATTTCAGTAATCCTTCTCTAACATATCGCAAAAAGCTCTCGTTCGGGGCGGGAGTGTTAACGTTGACTAGAATAATGATTGTGTTGGTTGCTTTCGGCGGAATGGCCCGTTTAGGCCGCGAATCGATGGGGTGTCCCGCCGCCCGCTTTACCGCTATGCGGACCAGCCGGCGACGCTCTGTCTGACGGGGAAAATCGATGCCTTTCCAATTTTTGTATAATTTGTGTTGTTTACCCTGGCTCTGGCTGAAACCGGTTCCTGCGTCATCGTTTTTTTGTTGTTATAAAAACCCCGGCTGGCCAATGAATGCGGGGTCGTTTACGCGCGCCATTTTTGATTGGCCTTACCTCACCTAATGACGACTTTATCGTTACGCCCGGTCGAAATTTCGTAAATAGTGACGGGGAAGATAAAGTTTAAATTCGCGTAGCAAATTTGGGTAAACTCTTAAATATTTCCCTACTGAGATGGTATATTATATATAGACGGTCCTCGACTTGCGCGCATTCTACTTCATTTTAGTAAAATTCGCCATTTCGTGCATATTTAAAATTAAGATTTTTATCGACTTTCGACTTCGAAGAATCACGAAACATCGATATAGATTTTATCGACAATGTCGATAATTTGCGATTGTTCCCGAGCCCGACTGCAGATCGCCAATGAAAAAACGACAACTCACGTCGACTAAACATGCTTAATTCAGTCGATGTGAGCGGGTACCACCTGTTGTGAGAACACTTTATCCCGTCTGGTGGCTTTTAAACTATTTGGTTTGCTTTTTTCAACTAACCAGCATGGAAACAAACCTCGGGTGGACAGTAAAACCTGAAAATTGATTGAAAATAATATATGTCTAATTCATATAGCGCCATTTTTGTGAAATATCACCTCATGGGCGCAGGAAGGAGAGGAAAAAGAAAAAGCTGATGACAACCAAGAATATGAACGAAGCCTTCAGCATCTTGACAAATTCTTGACCATCATGGAGGAATGTGATCCCAGTGGAGAGCGTATATCTCATGTACGAAGGGCAATAGAAAGGGACAGCGTGTTACAGAACTCTTTATCAAAAAATGAAAAACGAAAGTACTGTTCAACTAACTCTTGATAAATTTATAAAGAAAACACCAGATTTAAATCAATAAAGCGTTACTCATATGCTAATGCACCTCATTCTAAAATAAATATTAAAAACAACCCTTTCCATCGTTTTTTACATTGCTCTACTTTTGTATATGTATGTATGTATTTCACCTTTCGAACACATTTCAGGAACCAACTATAGACCATTATTATAGACCAATCAGTATACTTTCATGTTTTGCTAAGGTTTTTGAATCTCTAATATATAATAATATTTTTTCTCACTTTAAGCCCTTTCTCTGCACTAGACAACATGGGTTTGTTCCTCACAGATCTATCAATTCAAATCTTTTAGAATTTTGTAATTATGTCTGTAATTCATTTAATGAAAGATTACAAGTTGATGCAATTTATACTGATTTCCAAAAAGCTTTTGATAAAGTTAACCACTCCATCTTACTAAATAAGCTTGATCAAATAGGAATACATGGAGATCTTTTTCGCTGGGTGAAATCATATTTGTATAACAGAACACAACTAGTACTCATTAATGGATACAAATCATCCCATATAGTTGTAACTTCTGGTGTACCACAGGGATCGAATCTTGGCCCCCTACTTTTTCTCATATTCATAAATGACCTTGGTTCAAAATTACACTGTGATTATGCCTTTTTGCTGATGACCTTAAAATTTTTCGTATAATTAAGTCGATCTCCGATCATCAATTGCTTCAGAATGACCTCAACACACTCAATAACTGGTGTATTGACAATGATATGCACTTAAATGTTGATAAATGTTACACTTTAAACTTCACTCGAAATAGAATTACAAAGAACTTTTCCTACGTCATTAATAATACTATCCTTAATAAAGTTTCTTCGATAAAAGATCTAGGAATCACTCTTGATTCTAAATTCATATTTGATGTTCACATTAACGACATTAAGTGTAAATCATTCAAAATGATGGGATTTATTCACAGAATATGTAAACCATTCAAGGACCCACAATCAATTCTAACCCTTTACAACAGCTTGGTTAGAAGTAAATTGGAATATGGTAGCACTATTTGGAATCCTCATTACCACAAGTATGTAAACACTGTTGAATCTGTTAAAAAAAAATGCTAAGAATGTTATCTTTCAAATGTGGTCTACATGACCATCTTAGATCATATGATGCACGCCTTGAATACTTTAAACATGGATACACTGAAAACTAGAAGGCAATTAACCGAGTTGATATGTTTACATAAAATAATTCACGGTCATCTCGACACTGCAATATGTCTTAGCGCTATTGAAATTAATGTACCCAATGCTCATTGTTTAAGACGCCATAGTACATTCCACCTGAATACATTCAGAAACAATATTGCCTACTTTAGCCCTCTATCGCAAATGTGCCGACTATATAATCTAATAGAGTGTGCTGATGTAGACATTTTTGTTGATGGTCTGTACGGTTTCAGACGGAATGTCATGTTATTGCTTAAAAGGGTGTTAGAGTAATTCCCTAAGTATATTTTGTATGTATCTAGTAGTAATAAGTACAAAAACAACAATTTTTAAAAAAATTAATGTATCTTGTCTATTTGTATTGTATTTAACAATGATTGTACACTAACTGATTTTTTTATAACTGGATTTTTTCACGTAAGTGATAACATCTGTTAAAACCCAGTATAAATAAATAAATAAACTACCTACGAAAGTCGATGACCGTCGTATTTGCGTATCGAAAAACTATTAATCCAACTTTTAACCACTAAGCGTCATTCATTGTGCTTTCTTATACAAATAATATTCATCGACAAATTTTTGATAATATTACAGGTTTGATAAATTTAAATAGTGAATCGAATTTTCTCATGGCCAGTCGTAGCATTTTTAAGCTTTAGTTTTTCTAGAGCTCGTAATTTTATTTGAAATATGCGTGCATATACTCGTATGACTTACGTTTGCAGGTCATGATTAAAAGTTGACATGCGAAGTTTGTACGAATAAATATAGAAATTCTTTAGGTTAATCTATGTATTTAAAAATTAAGTATTCAATGTAAAATATAAGCGCCCTCTAGGAAAGTTTTTACTCGTTTGTCGCAATTCTTTGGACATTACGAAAAATCGTTTTTTTGTTTTTCCCAGCATTGTTCTTTTACGTAGCACTAATAACCGTAGGGGAATATTTTTAAGTCAGCATTTTTATTCAAATGTTTTTGTTCTTTGCACGCGTGCACAATTTGTGGAAATAAATTATTATCGTTTGACCGAGCATCTACCATATTGACCATCTGCCAATAAATTATGCACTCACAAATCAATTTTTCACCGTGTAACTCACGTAGAAAGATAAATTGATTTTTTAAGCCAGTTAAAATTTCCAAAATGTATAAGGAAAAGATCCACTGACTAATTCAACATAATGTAATTGAAGGTTCTTGACTACCCTCGCATTGAAATATTATTTTACTAATATATCGCTCTTGTCAAAACAATACCCCGTATCCCACCCATTTGTCAAAAGTGACTTCACAGTGCATTCTGATACAATTTTTTTTTAAATATACAACCTGGCTAAATCTCGTACGTTAAATAACAGTTTTAAAAGGCTTTTTTCTTCATTTAAAGTAATTCCTTGTAAAGCCTTAAAACCAGTTATTAATAATAATACTTGACTAATTTATAAGGCGCCATTTTTTGTGAAATATCACCTCCAGGGAGCTTTACAAAACTTAAAATCTATGGCTAAATTTACCATAAAACTATCTAAATACCTAAATCTATACCTTAAATTACCTTCTTGATATTTACATATTAGTTATTTAAATTTGTCGCGGCTGTGAAAAATTGTCGAACTTTTCTTTTTTTTTACGTGAATACCGCACAAGAGTCTCAACAGCTCCCAACCGTCTAGAGCCAGTGAGACTATGGGATCAAAATGGAAGTTTGTTTGGCTATTGTTTCTCTGGCAGTATATCTAACTTGGCCTCTTCTTTTGTTCCCCAGCGACCGAGATCAGGTGCCAAGAGATGTCCAAGGGAGGCCTGGCGTACGAGGTGATTCTGGCGGAGCCCGTGGGGGCCCCCGTGGTGCCCAAGCGGCCCCTGTCCCCCGGCACCAAGACCTGCTCCGTCGAGGAGATCGAGGAGAAGCTGAGGGCCGCCGAAGAAAGGAGAATGGTAAACAACTAACCAACCAACACGCCGTCTCTCCGCAGGCAGAGAGGATGGACTGACACACAGCTCTGTCTCGGCACATCCTCCTTACTTCATTTACATTCATACATCGTCTCATACATACTCGTATATTATTCTCACTTTCGACATTACCTAATCCAAGTGTTTGATTTACTTGATCGTGTCATGTCTTCTTTGGGCGTCCCAAAATTCATCTTTCATTCGCTTTCGCGTCTTTCTTTGTTAATGCGCTCTACATGCCCAAACCATCTAAGCGTCCCTATCTTAATCCTATTCATTACACTTACACCAGCCTTGCAATCCACATTTTTAACACGATCTTACATGGTTTTACCGCGGTGACCGGTCGGTAGCTGAGTGGACAAACGCGTCGGATTTTTACCCGGGCGTCGTGGGTTCAATTCCTCTGCTGGTAAAGTCCTCCATCATTGGCACAAGCAACACTTTCGTAGGTACATAAATAATCTAAAAAAATGACAAGGAATTTAGGGTGCTGTCTTTCTCGGGCGTGTCTGAATTCTTCTACCATTCAATTTCGTGTCATATATTCTCCCAACACTCCTTTCTTAATCCTGTTAATTACGCTCACATCAGCCTTGCATTCTTTTTAGATACCCACATTTTTAACACTGCCACACGTGGTTTTACCACACATACGCTTCAAGGATCTCATTTCTACAGCATTCGGTCTACTTTCATCCTTCCTATGCCAGTTCCATATCTAACTACTATACATCATTGTCGTTATAAGCACTCCATTGTGGACTACTAGCTAGAATTGTAAATACATTTTATAATAACTCCATATTGTGGATTTTTTGGAGGAAGTTACCCGTTTTGATTATGTATCTAATGTCCATATCCTTGAACCAAAGACTTCCTGTCTTGGATATGATGTTCCAACCAGTGCAGAAGTAAGCTTTCCTGATGATGGGCACTGCGAGGTTGTCTGAATCATTGGCCAAAGAAGGAGAAAGCGCCACACGGTTGATTACCCGACAAATCATAATTTTAGTGCGCCCCACTGTTGAATTTGGCAGCCACATCTGGTCTGGAGTCCCAAAATACCTGAAAAAACTCGACTCTATACAAAAACGGGCGATCCCTTCGACAGATTCTCCTATCTTAAATAGTTGGAACACAGATGTTAGATGGGAATGCTGTCGTTATTGTACTGGTATTTCAATGGAATATGCTCCGAGGAACTTGCGTCATTGATCCCTTCGACACCGGTGCATAGCATTGGTGGGGTGGGGGAAGCTGCTTGGATAGTCTTTAGGGCAAACCGCCAGCCGAATTATTCCGTTGTCGGGCCGTTGGCATGGGATCCATTCCAGCTTGCATACCCCCACTCCACACGTGTTGGGCCGTGTGTAGGACCTATGAAACATGCCCAAGCTTTAAAATTTAAAGTCGGCACTTTATAAAATTTAAATCTGTCGAAATATTCTCCACTTTTCGAACTATTTTCTGGAAAACTTTCTGAATCCATGTATCGGATTGCTTTTTTTCAAAAATGTATTTTGTTATTTCTAGTCTCTGGAGGCATCGAAGATGGCAGCCATTGCCGCCAAGATGGCCAAGATCGAGGAGGCGTCCCGCAAGAAGGATGAGCAGACCACCATGTTCATTTCCAGCACCAAGGAGGCGCTGGACGCCAAGATGGAGACACACGTGGAGAAGAGGGAAGCCTACATCAACGACCTGCGCTCCAAGGTCAAGGACCATCTGGAGGGAGTCGAGAAGACCAGGTAATGATCAATATAGAGATGGATGCGTAAAAAAATGAATGCGTTCATCAATGAACTGTGCTCCAAGGTTCAATGGTAGTTGATATACCAGTGGTTAAGAAACTCAGCCAGCAGTTTTCTGTTCCTTATAAAGAAATACAAACATTCCCAGGTTACGAGTAACCTGACAATATTCCTTTTAGATATCCATCCATTATCGTAAAGGAGTTTGGGCTACAGTCTTACTATAAGGATTCTCCACGCATCACCCACAATTGTGGACCATCAGTGCATCTTTACTCCCTTGGAAATTTTAATTTTCTTGTCCCTTGGATGCTGATACTGTGATATATTTCATCACATTTCTAGCCTAGATATTTTGTTACCATTTTCAACTCACCATGCTTCAACCTCTAGTATGCCGGAGGTGCCAATAGACGCCGGGAATTCATCATTATCTTTTCAGGAGCTTTTATCCTTTAAAACTTGTTTTTGTATATTTAAATGAACCGTAATCGCTTGTCAATAAACTTGTTATACCCGTATCTGAACCTTTTTCTCTCATGATTTATGATAACGATCATGATTTTAGATAGTTTTAATTTGTATACGTAATATATATATATATATAATTTTCTCCTTGTTGGTTAGTCTTATTAGCATAATTAATTTAGTATGAAGCACACTTGTAGTGAAATATCACGAAACTGCGCTATATAAGTTCACTGCTATTATTATTAATAACAAAATCAATCTATAAAGATATTTTGCATTGCGTTAGATTCGGTACAAGTCGAGTAATAAACATTTTAAGTTTGCTTTCGTCAGTACGGCTGAAAAAAACGATTTTCAAAGTGATATTACGGTTTTGTATTTACAGGATAACCTCATGCAATTTTATTTTTATTTGGAAGGAAATGTATTCAGCCACGCGAACGTACAATAAAACAACAAAAAAATCTTCACATTTCTTGATCAAACTTTTTTTAGTGATATGAGGGAGAAAAACACCAATTCTCCGAACATAAGTAGTTATTCCAGAAAAACTACTTACACCACTAACATACTTGTGAGAAGATAGCATAATTGACAAAAACATCATTTTGTAAAACACTGGTGAGTTATTACGAAGTCACAGTCGACAGTATGTCGGATTCCAAAGGTTTTTTTTTTTTTAATCTTGTGCTTCCCAACATATTGATAATATTGGTGGACACTCTTTAAATCCTTTTTTTAATCTTAGGCTATCCCTGGAACAGCAAACCGGTGAGATCTGGAAGGCCATCGAGGGCAAGCTGAGCACCGCGGCCGCCCAAAGGGATGATAACCTCAAGAAGATGCTGGACAGGCTGAAGGAGCACGTAAGTTCCTCCCGTACAACATATTACTCATACTCATCTCACATCTCACTGGCTGATTGATTTTCATATTATCAACTGACTAGTGAAACATTCAAATCTATTCCTATTACGGGACATGATACTTCTTTATTGTGTGTTTTAAACATAGTGACTCATGATAGAATCCCGTAGATAACCCGCAGTAAGTGACTCATATGATTTTACAAATGAGTAATAGAAAAGAAGGGTGAATGCAGGAAAATCCATTAATGGAGGACTGAACACTGTTGGCGCAAATAAATAATTGTCCAAAGAAATGAAGCTAGCAGTCCACAATGGAATGCTTATACCAACCCTGATGTATGGCAGTGAGGCATGGAACTGGCCGAGGAAAGACGAAAGTAGACTGAATGTTGTAGAAATTTGATTCCTGAGGCATAGTGTGGTAAAATATATATGGCCGTGTTAAAAATATGGATATCCGGAAAGAATGGGAGGCTGATGCAAGCGTAATGATTAGGAGCAAGAAAGGGATGCTTTTATTTGGATTGTTTGGGCATGTAGAGCGAATGAACGAAGAAAAGAGTGCGAAAAGAATATATGACCCAAAAGTGAATGGAAGAAGAAGTCGGGAACGCTTGAGGAAGACATGGCACGATAAAGTGATCAAATACTTGAGTCGGGCCATGCAGAGAGTCAGAATAACAGAAGAGTATGTATTAGACAATGTATGAATGTGAATGTGAAGCAAAGAGTGTGTGCCAAGAAAGGGTTGAATGGCGGTCCAACCTCTCTGTCTACCCCCTGGGGGGAAATGACGAGTTAGTTAGGTAGGTAATAATATAAAAAAATACTGCTGGGTGTTCAATTATCACCACTTTTAAAACATCTCATTTCCAGTGAGCACTATTATCGCAACTATAAAGCAGAAATATGTTTCTCAAAGCAGAAAAAATGCTCAACCGTTGAGCTCTGGCGTTGTGATATTTGCGCACCTATTTTCTATCTGGATTATCGAGGTTCAAAAAATTAGACAAGACCCCATATTATTTATTACAACTAATAAAATTATTGTAGTGCATTATAAAATATCTTGTCGGTTTCGGCATTAAATAGTCATCAAATAATAAGCAAATCAATCCTCTGTCATTAAATTTATATTCACCAATCATCAATCCATTTGCTGTAATGTGTTCAATGTTCTGTGGTAGATTCAACAAAATTCATATAATTTGAATGTTCCTCTCTGTTCTCACAGTGCATGAATGTTGTCTCACTGTTTTCCTTTTCCCAATAAAGAGTGCACAACACTTGAATCTTTTACTCTGTTTTTCTATGGTTTTTCTTTTGAACCAGTGGGGCACTTTTGAATAATCATTTTCTCATTTTAACTTTGACAAAACAATTGGAAACCTAATCTTGCAATTAATGTTTTCTATTTCATTCCCATACTTTTCATATCTTTCTTGGTTTATTATTGAGCAGAATTTAACCTATTTACTGCTTTCTGTGTAAAAATATGCCGTGCTTTATGTAATAAACAAATTGGAAAATTATGAAAACTGCATAGCTCGCTGAAATTTTGACTAAAAAATGTTGTAACACAGTTTAACACCCCAAAAATCAGCCTACGTAAGATTAAAGAGTTGTTTTAAAATGGGATGAATAATTATTCAAAGCTGCCCAATCAAAAATGTTGTCTTCTCTCTCTTTAACTTATGATTTGAACACAGTCACATGGCGTAAGAAAGATTAAACAGAAATCATATTAAACATGTGAATATATCGTTATTACGCAATACCAAAGGAGGAGCAAGTGCAGAAAGTGCGTACCCACAATAGCGAGAAGTTCCACCAGCTGGAGTCTTCTATTCAGGAGAAACTCGACCTTGCGTCACACCGCCGCGCCCAGATCGAACTCGGCCAGAAGGAAAAGCTACGCAATTACGTAAGTTCTCCGCGTCACTTGATCACACAAGACAGATTTGTTTTTGTTTTTTTAACCCTGATAAATTTGGCTTCCAATAATTTTTTGTAACAATTACATTATTATGATTTTCCCAAGCAATTTTTTTTTTGTTGCTGTTTTTATATACAATCGATAAATATCTTTTTTCCTTAAATTTGTCTGAATTGGACAAAAAACTTTTTTTTTTGTAAAAACACTGTCGCGTCACATCATAATTTATTGGAAGCCATCTTAAAAACAATGTCTTAGCACACCTACATAATATATCTCTACAACAATCCTCTCACATCTTATAATTAGTTTACTTTCACTGCATGAGTGTTATTATTGTTCAAGTAATTTAGCACTGCCCCGCTTTATACACGCTTCAGCAATGTTGTTAATGCACTCACTAGAACTTGAAGCTGGCCGAGGCGAAGGCCTCCGTGGAGACCCAGGAGTCAGCTAAGTCCGAGGAGGTCAGTAAGGAGCTGGAGTCCAAGCTGACCATCGCGGAGCAGAACCGCGAGAAGGAGATTCAGAAGAAGCTAGAAAACCTAAAGAAACAAGTAATATTTGGCTTCTGCATTCATTTTATTTTTATTAAGCACACTGCATGCCTCTGGGCCCAATTCATTTTCATTGGTGTGCTTACACTGGAGGGGAAGACTAGAAAAGACTCTTAAATTTTTAACTTGAATTTCATTTTAATGCTTTTCCGTCATTTGCTGTCAATTTTATATAAAATATCCCATGTGAATATGATTTGTCAAAATGTGAATTCTTCGTCCAATTATTTTAAGAAATGGCAAAACCAGGGGTGCCGCGACCCTACGTGCAATTTATGGAAAGCATACAGGCGGCATATCATACTATGGATCGGCACTTTTAGTTATCGCATGCATGCAGAGGTAACCCTCGTGGCAACCCTGAAAATGTCACAAGTCGACATCAACAAAGATCCAACGAATACAACATGACCATTTAGTAATTTGTCAAATTTAAATTCCTCATCCAAGAAATAATACGCAAACGGTGGACAAAAACAACAAAGTGTAACTAAATGTTTGCTAAAATTAAAATATACTAAAATAAATAATATCCCTCGCTAAATTCAAATAATCTCTAAACTTAATAATAAGTCGAAATAACTAGCGTTGGGAAAAACTTAAAAGTTTTGTGAATGCTTCACAAACTGCTACTTCTTTTAATGAACCCTTCACGGTGAACGCTTTAATTGAAGTTGAACTGAAATCGAAAAGAACTCGCCAAAAAAGAGTACTAGTCGGTAGAGATTTCAAATCAAAAAATACTAGCAAATCAACAAAAATTCCTCTCCAAAAAAAAGTACCAGTCGGTAAAGATTTCAAAATCGAAAAGTACTAGCAAATCGACAAAAGTTCCACCCCAAAAAAAAAACTGACAAATCAACAAAAAAATTCCTCGTCAAATCTTTGTAGTCGACCTTCAATTGAAGTGTGCGCTGCCGCAAAATGGAGAAGTTCTTTATAGTCTTTGAAGTCTAAATTCAATTGAAGTTTTTTCTGTGCCGCAAAATGAAGTACTTAGTCTTTGAAGTCCAACTTCAATTGAAGTGTGAACTGCCGCAAAATAAAGTGGTTCCTTGTAGCTTTGTAGAATAACTTCAATTAAAGTATTCGCACATCCAAAAATGTGTGAAGTGTAAACTACCACAAAATGAAGTAGTTCTTTGCAGCAGTCCGCACAGAGCGGTTACAACGCTTGAAATAACTATTTCACAATACATTCAATGACGTATGGCATACCAAAATTCATTTAAGCGTATTGTTGTGCAACTTTTGCAAGATCACCGGTATGCTGAACTCAATCTACCTTTTTCAAACCAGTGTGAAATGAAACAACACGGTTGGTTAAGTTTCAAGAAATTCTTTAGTTTTATAATACGTCCATGGCGATATCTGGATCTACAATCAATGTACATGTCAACTACATCACTCGTAAGTCCTCTACGATAGGGCTACATACACTCCGACATATCTACAACGATCCTCTCACATTTTGTAGTTAAAGTATTTTCGACGCACAAGTGGCTATTATTTTTTACATTTATGCTGTCTTGCACTTTTATGTTATGTCCTGCTTTAAATGCCCTTCAGCCATGTTGTTAATGCACCCTTGTTAGAACGTGAGGATAGCCGAGGCGAGGGCTTCCGTAGAGATCCAGGAGTCTGCCAAGTCCGTAGTCATTAAGGAGCTGGAGTCCAAGCTGACTATCGCGGAGCAGAACCGCGAGAAGGAGATTCAGAAGAAGCTAGAAAACCTAAAGAAACAAGTAATATTTGGCTTCTGCTTTCAATTTATTTTATCTTTAAGCATTGCATGATTCCCCGAGATTTTATCTAGGAAACTATTCATAAGCTTTTGCATGCATCATTGAATGTTGCCATTTTCCAAATATCAGTGTTCCCACACGTGTTACATATCAACCCATTTCATCTGATTTTATCATTTCAAGGGTATTTTTTAAACTTCTAAAAGTTTGCATTTGTAGAAAACTGTTTATAGGATAATAAAATATTTATAGTGCACCATGATAATCACAAGATATATTTTTGTTGACAGACTTTGTAGTCGAGTGGTGAAGACGCTCGACTACGGATCTAGAGGTTGCGGGTTCAAATCCCGGTGTGCGTAAATAAATTAAATATGCGTTATTTCACATTTAATTAATATATAGTACATTTGTGGAACGTTCCAGAGTGGTAGATACTCTTGGTATTCCCCTGGTGAAAGACCATCATTTAGGATCGAAACGTTGCTTGAAATGGCTTTAGCCGTGTTTGGTGACATAAGATCTTTCCAATCTTTCTCATCCCCATCTCCTTCCGCTCTTCACTATCTTCAGCCTCACAACATACCCCAATTTGGGATGCCATAGGTCCACTGGCTTCAGAGGGTTGGGAGCAGTTGGGACTCTCGTGCGGTATTCGCTTTAAAAATAAAATTGTATCGGAGAAAACTTTTAATATGAACACTTGAGTAATATTGATTACTCACAACGGGCCTATAAGTTGTGTCTAAAATATCTCAGAAGTTGTGAGGAGACACCGGAGTTCAAGTAGAATATTGTCTTGTCGCGTGTTTGTTCTCGGAGCGTCTTTATGAAACTGATGTTGGTCGTGTATTTGCAGGAGCGCCGAGCGGAGATGGTGAGACAGAACAAGGCGGCGCTGGCCGAGCAGAACAACGAGGGCGGGGTCACCGCCTCCTCCGGTTAGGGAGGCGTCCGCACTAATTCTTTGTTCAACGGCTGCTGATCATCATTATTACATAGCGCAGCTAATATCATTCAACACTCCGCTATCCAGAGCGCCCGCTCTGTTTTAAGAGATTAACTGTGAGCCGCCAGACAGTGTCGGCCATTTTACTTTATAAGGTTTGCGCATCAAAGCAACCATAATTTTATATGTAATGTTAGGTTTCTATTACTCTTACTAACCTTCACCTTCAAATAGGATTTCCCCGCACTCTCTAGTTGAGAGAGTACAAACTGCAAGTTATCCCGTGTCGCCTGAGTTGTAATAAATACTATAGCTAATGTAACTAGTTGTCAAATATTCGCTTCGTGTGCAGTCCATGTCCCGCGTGGATGGTAATAGATATCGCTGAATTGATATTTTATTGTATAAACGTATTCTATTGTATTGAAAATTGTTAATATAATTGCATTTTTATCAACGTTGTCATTTTTGTAATGAATGATGAATGTATCAATGCCTTCTTATGAATAGTAAGGAGGGTAGTTAGGGCGGCAGCTTGGAGTAGAGAAGCAGCACAAAGAGACCCCCTCTCCCCATATCCAGGGCCCTCCTTCGGAGCAGCCAGCTAGTTCGTAACGAGCGTAAATACATATTACATATTTTGTCACTTGCACCTAACTCGTGCCATTTCATACAAACTTTTCGTTAGGTTAAACATTGTGTATTCAGTCATAAAAGTGATAAAATTGGCTTTATGGCATTTGATTTAGCTAAAATATCATTGGAATGGTGCAGCCTACCTAACAAATTAGAATAAGAACATAATATGTATATTTTTAGCTTGTTCACTTTAAACAAATCCTCATTCGACCAATTTGCCTTTGATATTGTTGTGTAGCATTGTAGCATTGTAGCGTTGTAGCGTTGTCCGCGTGTTGGCGGACACGCTATGTATAGCGCCGTAGTGAGTAGCTTTTCTGAGAATTTCTATTTTTGCATTTTTTAATCGTCATCGCTGTTCTCGACAATTACGTTCCTTTACTTTACTCTTATTTTTATACATGTGCTTGAGTTTGTCAAGGTTAGGGTCCTCGATACCCAGAGTGCAGCGATTATTTGTAGATTGATGGTTATTCAAATAAAACATTCGTAAATACCTTGGCTGCAGCTCTAGGAAGGGGAACATCGTTTTGTCCTGGGTATTTTCCTTACTAGAGTTGTTTGCTGTTTTATTTATTCCCTACCCCTCTCCTGTACACACTTCTGTGAAAACCAAATGCTGCTTATGTCGTTTTCACATTTATTGTAAAGCAAACCAATGTTGTGTTCACTACAAAAGTTTTTAAAAGGTTATTCTGTTTAATTTTACCTATATCAAGAAACCAGTTGAAAAGAGAAAAGGGTTTAAAATGGGAAACTAATAAATTCCACTATAGTCATTTTCCTTTTGAGGTTAAGACAATGACTTAGAATTGACTATTAACTGGGTGATTGGTTGTTTTACTTCAATATTAGTTGAATATGAGTCAGGGAGGTAAGTGTTAATTTTATGAATTTAGAAGACATTGGAGATAACTACAAGATGTCAAATATAAACAAATTAATTTCAAGTTAGGAAGTATTGGTAGTTTGCAGTAAGTATGGGGTGTAGAATATGATCTTATCAGGTTTATGTATTGTATTAACCAATAATCTGTTGAATTTTGTGGATAAAAGAAATTCTTTAATAAAATCTGTAATCATGAAGAATTTTCCATATCACACGTTGCAAAAGATGGTATACAAATCAGTAGGCCTATAAAATACAGTATTTATTTTTTTATTATATCATAATATGTAATAATGGATCAAAATCTCAATAGAGAACCCAAATAATATAAGATTTTTCGATTTGGGCATTTTTACTCTAAAAAAAAAATTTTTTTTTTCGGCGAACCTATTAGAGCTGAGTAGTCATCACTTCAATGCGTTTCAATAGACAATAAACAGGTGATAGCAACCCCGTAGCGACTGAATATTTTAAATTTGACCAAAAAAATGTTTATCTTCGGACTCAATTCACACTAAAACAAAAGCTCAATCAAAAGTTATACCACAAAATCGATTTGTGCTGTAGATTCCCCAGTTTCCCGCTTGTACCACGAGTTTCTGGATACCGTTTACATCACTAGCCGTAAAAAACCAAAACATTTTAATGAAAAAATGTTTGCCGTATCAAACTTTTCACTACTGAAAGTTGGTTAAAAAAGTACACTTTATAAATTTACGTGACGACAAAAAGATTGCAGTATTCACAACGATATTGACATAAAACAATTTGGACTCTGTCACTCTGGAAGTTGTAATGTGAATTAAAGCTTGATGGACGTAACAAAAATGGTTGTACAGTTGTCGGAAGGGCTATTGATTAATAAATAATAATTTGTGCAAGTATTTCTTTCTACGTCTGGCAATACTGTCAATTTTTCAACTGATCTGGTAATTTTCATTGCCTACGGTAGTTTGTATGATGGTCCTCCCCAGAGAAGTACTCTTGATAATAAGAATAAACTAACATATTTACAATGTCACCATCATTTTATTTCAGGGTCTTGGGGTACTTTTTAAGAAATTCAAAGAATTGTACTGATTAGTAGTCCAGGATGTGTTAGCAAATTTTCAATTAGGGTGTAACGTCAAGTTTGCCAAGTATTTGATTTAGAAATGCTAGGTATTTTCTTTGAAACTGGATTCCCAATTGGCGACCTGTAAAAAAAAAATGACGAAAAAACCAACCACTTTAGTTCAAATCGATTTTCCAAGACAGAAATTACAATGCACAGGTACATTTTAGCTTCAAGTTTGTGGCCATCAAAGGTCTTAATAAGTACCTCTCTAATCATCTATCTTTTTTTTGCTATGATTTCCACAGCATTAGTATTGAAAAAATAAGGTGATAAATATAAAAACTATAGTATAATGCCTATTTCGGCGTATTATAATATGTATTTACATGGCCAGCAACGGGGCGCACCTAACAGCCTAGTAGAGAAAGATGTTTCCGGCGGGAAAGGATGAATTTGCCTGCGGAGACTGCGGTTTTACTTTTCGTGACGGAAGACACCGCTTCTCTTGTGTTTACTTACGTCAGCGTGTTTTAATTCGTAAATAACGTGATCTACCTAACCTTAAAGACTATCATTTAACAATTACCTACTTCGTTTATTCATTATAGTTCCTTAGTTTTACAATAGTTCATAAATTTGAGCAATGTTAATTCAGTACATAGCAGCCATAAAGATTAATTTGTAAATGTGATCCTTAGAGCTGTAATTTGTAGGTATCTTGTAAAGATACATTATGCCATTGATCATTGGTTATTTGTCCATCGAATTATTAAAAATATCGTAAAAGAGTACTTTTGTTTTAAATTGTGTTAGATATGAAATCTGTATAAATAGAATGAAAAAGTTTCTTTTATTTAAATGAATCCCGTAAGAAATTTTTAAAAGGTGTTTTGTATTAGCTTTTATATAGCTTTTTAAAATAACACAATTTATAATAATTCGAAGGGCAAAGCTCATTGATTTTCAATACCACCGTGGTAAGTTTGAAAATCCGCCAACATATTCTGGTATCTACTTAATTTAAAGTTTTGAGCACTGGCAACATTGGCTTTGTTTACATTTATGACTGAATGTAATGTAGATAGAAGTTTTCAGGTTGTCAAAAGAAATACATTAATAAGTAGTGAAATAATTACGATCGAATTGACAATGCCCATTGTTTGGTGCCTCGATCAATTACATAATTACCATAAAATTGAGACTTCGGTAAAGACAGGACGGTCACGATGTACGTCACATTGCCTCGACCAATCAAATTAGTCTATCGTCAGCTGAGAGTCAATCAGGAATCAGTCAATGTGGGTCTTTTCAATGTGCACAAATGTTTGGTTTTGTTTTGAACAGTTGTGCGACAGTGAAAATAAATAAGTGAAACGTGAAAACATTGAAATAACGCAGTGCTATGTTGTTAAAATGCTCTGCCGAAGACAAATCTTCGAAAGCAATGGGCTCTTCTACCAAAGGAAAACCAGTGAGGGGAACCGGTATGTGATATTATTATAATAATCTCTACGCAATATGGCGTCTCGCTGATTTTATCTGGATTTATTATTTGTTAAATGATTAGTTCTGTAATAAATCGCCGTATTTCCGTTCGTTTTACGTATTCATTTAATCTAAACATTCTAAACGACGGCTTTCGGCAGAGTGACAACTAATGGTGCCGTCCTTTCCGCAAACCGTTATAATTGAAAGATTTTAATGTTTGACTTTATGTTTTAACCATTTATTTACATAATATCCCAAGCACTATGAAATGTTCACCTGCGAACAACGAACACGCTGATAAAATGACATTCCGAGCCCGCGTAAATGTTATTTGTAAACAAATAATAATGGACGTTGTTGCGCATGATATGATTTCTTTTAACACATTTTTTCTCGACAGCTCGCTAATTTATTCGTTGAAATTAAATGTGGATGAACATTGTTTATGATAATTGGGTACCTGTCGTTTGACTCAGTAACAACACAGCTACGGTAGTGTGCATGACCTTGACTCGGCACTACCTAGTACCTAGTAGTAACTTACTGCAAATTCCCAATACCTACGGACTGTTTCATGACCTGCCATAATCATTTTCGTAATGCATATCATGTAGATATTAATTTTTGTAGGATGGCGGATCTTTGTTGATATTTTTGGACAAAGTCATAAATAAGCCACCTTTGACGGGCGTCTGGAATATGCAGATCATATCGCTTTGTAATCTTGGTCGGATAGTGCAAAAGGTAAAGATGGTTAAAGTGATATCGCCCTTATCCAAAGGCCAAGGGTTCGAATCGAATGTAAATATTCTTAAACAAATTACTGAAATAGTTTTCTTTATAAAGATTTTCAATCCATGGTAACATTAACTAACTAACCATCACGCCGTTTCTCCGAAGGGGTAGGCAGAGAGGATGGACCGCCATACAACTCTGTCTTGGCACACACTCCTTGCCAATGACGTTATATATATATAGACACGTTGTAGCCTTAGAATATTAACACAAAATGTGGCAAGCAAAACACACACGTTACCAGTAAATTCATCATTCAAATATCGGTCATGTATGACAAAGATAGACATTCATAGAATATATGTGTATGAACGAAACAGATCCGAAGTTCGGACCGCGTTCCATACTTGCTTGTAATGTTGAAACGACCTCAAGCGACGCGTGACCGTTTAGTACTAAATCGGCTTAAACACCGATCACACCAACTAGCGTGATTATTGCTTGCCACTTTGAGAGCGCTACAACATGTCTATAATATATGTAACGTCATTGCTCCTTGCTTCATCCACATTCACACACAATATCATACATACTCTTCTGTTATTCTGACTCTTGACATAGCCCGACTTAATTTCAGTTCAGTTCAGTTATTTATTATTTTAAAAACATTACAAAATTTTTATTTCAAGGCGTTTTTAAATAAAGCGATTAAGTGTATTAATACACAATATTCATAAATATAAAGCAATTAATTCTAAAAAATATAAATTGCAATGAATGCAAAGTATAGACAGTAAAAAATAAGACAATTAAAAATAAGACAACTTAAACATAATATTTCATTTGATTCACTTGATCGTGCCATATCTTCTTCGGGCATCCCCGACTAATTTTTCCATTCACTTTCGCGTCATATTTTTTTTCACACTCCTTACTTCGTTCATCCGCTCTACATGCCCAAACCATCCAAGCGTTCCTTTCTTAATCCTATTCATTACGCTTACACCAGCCTTGCGATTCACATTTTTAACACGGTCACACATGGTTTTACCGCGGTGACCGGTCGGTAGCTGAGTGGACAAACGCGTCGGACACTTATCCGGGCGTCGTGGGTTTAATTCCTCTGCTGGCAAAGTCCTCCATCATTGGCACGAGCAACATTTTTCCGCTTTATATGATGGCATTAGGAGTTTTTCAAATATTTGTCAGGTTCTTCGTAACCTGGGAATGTTTGTCTTTCTTTTAAATAAAAAAATATATAAAGACGAACGCACATACGCCTCAGGGATCTCATTTCTACAGCTAAGACAGCTAAAGCGAACGACAAATATGAACGTAGGTACATAAATATTAATAATTTAGGTCTAGGAATTTAGGATGTAAAAAAATATTAATTTTATGTCATTAGTTTATTGTTGCTGTAAGTTGATTCCATTTATTCCTTTCGTCACGCTGTAAAGCTATTTTTATAAGGTCCATCAAATTCACACCCAGTCTTGCAGACATTTCTGTAAAAATAGGAATTGAAGCTATGAACAAAGTTTTGATAAAACTAGCGTTGTGACCGCTCCGTAAGAACTACTTCTTTTGGTGGCAGTTCCCACTTCCTTCATTGTTCATTGAACAAATACTTGAATTGAAGTTGGTAGTTCCGCTCATATGTTCATTTTAGCGTTTTGAAAGCTCCGTGTGGAACTACTTCATTTTGCGGCAGTTCAAACTTCATTCATTTTTCATTGAACAAATACTTCAATTGAAGTTAAATTACAAAGAACTACTTTATTTTGCGGCAGTTGCGAACCTCAAAGCCTACAAAGAAGTACTTAATTTCAAGTACTTCAATTGTAGTTCGACTTCAAAGAACTACTCCATTTTGCGGTAGCGCACACTTCAATTGAAGGTCGACGAGGAATTTTTGGTACTTTGGTAACTTCGATTTAAAGGAACCGGTTCCTAGCCGGTCACTGGAACGGTCGACATCCTTTGTTCGTTTTTAATTCTTTTCGTTTTCAAATGTCTACCGACTAGTACTTTTCGAAAAAACACTTAGTTCTTTTCGTTTTCAAATGTCTACCGACTAGTACTTTTCGAAAAAACACAGTTCTTTTCGTTTTCAAATGTCTACCGACTAGTACTTTTCGAAAAAACACCAGGAACCGGTTCCAAAAAGAACTGGATAAATAACCGGTTCCTCGCTGGTCACCGGTAACTGGAACCGCAACACACCCAATTCTGATATCGACCATCTCTAATTTAAAATCTCTCTTTGGCGAGTTCGACTTTGATTGAAGTGTTCACTGCGAAGGGTTCATTTTAAAGAACTAGCAGTTCGTGAAGCATTCAGAAAATATTAAGTTTTTCCCAACGCTAGAGAAAACCAATCACCACAAAAGCGATGTTTGTGTCCAGCAGTGCAAACATATTCAATAAATCCCATAAAACCACACGAAGGAAAGTGATAAAACAATATGGATTGATAAAACCTTATTTTCTAACAGGGAGTGACATATTAATTTAAGCAGTATTTGTTGTGGTGTTAATTTTAGTACTAGCATTCTCTCTTATCTCTTTCCACAACGGGTTGGTATAAGCGCAAGGGCGCTAGGAAAACTATTCCACAGGTATCGGTCCCTCGTAGTGTCTACCACCTTCCCATCGGTGTAGTTTACCCTCGGAGTAAGAATAGTTTACCCATTCAATTTAATATATACCTACTTATTTAATTAAGTCCCAGCGCAACCTCGAATTAACTTACGCCTATCCGAATACAGTTTAAGAAATACAAGCGGCACTGTTAAAGACTGCTTATCAAGGGAATAGTTTGATAAACTGTCGCTAGAGTAAAAAAAGTGACAATAATTCTCTGACTTTTGCGCAATTCTAATTTTAATTTTGTAGGTATCTATTGAAATAATCATTAATAATTAGATATTAACAGTGGGATCTAGATATGTTGTTAATAGCGGATTGGGCAGTCAATGTCGTAATGCATTGTTTACGAGCACGTCAAATTTCAAAGTCAAGATGAACCGACATCAAAACAGACATGAAATACAAAACTCGTCAAATTCATACAAATCTTACGAAAAATGTAGCACCACTAGAATCGTCTTGTTTCCCGCGTCACCCGCTTATGAAAAGGATAGCCATTCAAAGAATATGTGTGTACGGATGAGATAGCTATATGTACGTCCCACGCTACTGTTATAATAATAATAACAGTGAACTTATATAGCGCAGTTTTGTGATATTTCACCTCAAGTGCGCTTCATGCTAAATTAATTATGCTAATAAGATTAACTAACAAGGAGAAAATAATACATAATACGTATACAAATTAAAACTATCTAAAATAATGATCGTCATCATAAATCACGAGAGAAAAGGTTCAGATATGGGTATAACAGTGTATGTGTACATCAACAGATTAAAAAACAATTTACTAGAAGCTAAGGGTATAAAAATTCAGATGAAACAAATTAATTCATATAAACACATTTGTCGAATCAAAGAAAAGGAAATATGATTGAGGACAGTTAATATGTGGGCACTTAAAACATTAATATTCAAGTATTGTAAGTAAACGATTCTAAAAATGCAAACAGTGTAAATATAGCAAGTAACAAAAGAAAATAAATATTTTATGACAATGAGTATATGGTTTTCAGTAGATAGTGTACATTGAGTTATAATGATAGAAGAAAGGAGAAAACCGAAACAAAGCAAATTAGGGATGTTTTCAAAGAAATTAAATTTTAATAAGTTACGTTTTGTATGTGGGATTTTTAAACAATTTGGTTTTTAGGACTCGTTTGAACTCTGCTAGGTTCTGTATGTTGGCAAGTTTTGTGGGAAGCTTATTCCAGATAACTGGACCAGATACACCAAAAGCGCGATCATAGTAAACAGGTTTATTTGATCGAGATGGTTCAATTAATCCAACAGCAGTATCTACGTCTGCTGACCTCAAAGTAAGTTGTCTACTATTTAAGGCTTGTCGGACACACAGTTCCGATATATAGGCTGGTGCCATTCCCTGCAGTGCTTTAAAAATCGTAAGGCAAATCTTAAACTCTATTCTTTCAGGACATCGAAGCCAATGAAGGCGATTCAGAGGTGGAGTAATGTGACAATATTTGGACTCACTATATATCATTTTCGCCGCTGCATTGAAGACGGACTGTATTCTGTTGAGTTGTTTCTGAGGGAGGCCAGCATATACACTATTACAATAGTCCATACGTGAGACGACAAAGGAATTTATAAGTGATTTAGCCGCATCAGAAGGAAGGCATCTTCTGATTGATTTAATCTGCCTTAGATGGAAAAATCCAGAACTCACAGCTTTTGAGATTTGCGACTCAAGAGATAGACAATTGTCAATTATGAAACCGAGAAATTTGATATATTTCGAAGGAATGATATCGGTACCCTGTATTTGTATCGGACTAGAGTCAAGAATATAATCGAGTATTATAATCGAGTATCGCCCAACTAGCCGTCGTTGTCTTCCACACTTTTTATGTATTTCTGCATTCGCTATCTCACACCGTTTTCGTGAACCTTTAAACCTTGTGAATAATTGTATTTATTGAATTGAAATAATAAGTGATTTGTGGGTAATTATCCCGAATGATTTTTACACTTCAAGGCATTTTTTCTCAGAAAGGAGCCTACATCGACGCGTTTGTGACAGCTGGTGACAGCTTGTCTGTCGAACGAATGTTTGTGTGATACTAAACGCAGTAAATCTCAGGTATGTCTCGGATTCGGTTTAGCGCATTCACGCGTGTTGTCTCAGTAACCGTATCTATATTATTTAATTCATCTAAGCATCAAAAAAACGATTTATTAACAAATTATAAAATTGGTCGCCGGTTCAAATCCGGCGTGCACAGATAAATTTAATTAAATTAATATGTGTCCTTACACATTTAATTCAAATAAATTAATATGTAGTATATTTCCGGCACGTTCCAGAGTTGTAGATACTAAAGGCTGATTCACACCAACGTCCGGTTCCGCTCCAAAACTGTATCTCTTGAGTCGAGCCTTTTCCCAAATGGTAAATATATTTTAGATGGCTGAAGGACCATGAAAGTCTTCAGAATCAAACGAGAGTCAGAGCATTCGATGCAGAAATATGAACTGATCAGAACTGCATATTTCACTATTATTTGACCAATGTGTCGCTTAAGCCTTTTTGCCTTTTCAGCGACGATATTTTATTCGTAATCGAGCGTCTTAACCACTCGACCACGGAAGCCGTTAAATGCGAATTGTAGATGAGAGAGAATTATGTGAAAATAACGTTAAGACTGTGTAAATACAATTAATACGGATAACAAAGGGATGTTAAAATGTTTTTTTAAAAATAAACAATGGTTGCAAGAAATAGAAAAAAATATATATGAGGGTTTCCCAGGTAATTTAGGCGATTATTAATTCATTGAAAATTTATTCATTAGAAAAGCGTAGGAAAGACTTTAATTTGATTTGCGTTTTAAAAATTATTGATTGTATAATTGGCTCACTTTCTTTGTTGCAACTCATCCAGTTCGACATTCCTTGCCGTAGACTCAGAAACAATGAATTACTGTTCCTCAATCATAACTCTACTAATTATGGGTATCATTCTCCACTGTCCAAAATTTCGAGACTTGTTGACTCAAGCCGTGCTCTTGAAATTTTTGGTAGCAGTCTAAATGATTTTTGTCATTCTTTACGACTCTACCAAAACTCTGACTTGACCTTGGCTTTGATTTGAATGTTATTTCTTATGCATATTTTTGGCATTGCTTCATTTAATATTATGTACGTGCTGTTCTTTCTCTGTTGCTCTTTTTTCCCATTCGATTTAAATATGAACATATTTCTTAACGCTCTGTCCCGACCGACTGAATTGTGCAAATTCTCAAGTGAATGTTTGCGATAACGTGTTCACGTTATCTAATGGAGCGTGCGAGTGGGCAAGCACAACAATACGCAGTTTCAAGGTTCTTCCTGGTCGGGTCTAACGAGAAGTGACACTTTCCAGCAAATTATTCTCTGTCCCCGCGGTGAAATTTCATTAATCTCACGAGGGCGCCCATCGGCTTTAATTTGTTGTCCGTTTTCGATATTATGTTATTTTCGGATGATCCCTACCGCCCAAGGTTGATTGAGTTTTTAGCTAAGCCGTAGTGAAGTACCTGTATAATATAATATACCTACCTTGAAGTAACAATATACGGAGGGATAGCTAATTTGTTTTACCCAACCCATCCGAAATTGTAATAAATCACTTTTTCCGAGTTTTTACATTGTACACCATGAGAGAGAAAGAGACAACAAATTTCTTGGACCGCTTCTATATACTGTCGCAATGATCTTAAGCTGGCTGTCTTCGCTGGTTAACGGCGGGACTCCACCCACATTTTTTATTATGCCACTAAACTTGACACAACTAAACGGTTTTTTAGGTTAGATGCTATATTTTTGTTGATAAAAATACTGTGAAAAAGTGGCTATACGAATACACAAAAACATCATGTCGATATGTGATATGAATGGATGTATAAATACCGTAGCCTTAGTCTTAGCCACGCCCAGGTGCGCCGAGTCATGTTAAAATAGTCAAAAACAAGTCCGAAACTGACTTCACTGCCTTGGTTTGGGTTACCTCTAGTATACTCTAAGATACCTACCTACATACCTTTCAAATCACCTTTAGGTATAGACACATTTGAAGAGAGTACGACAACAGTGTGCAATATATGGTAGTTGTGAACTCAGAGTACATATAGTGGAACCTATCCAAGGCGGTGTAGTCAGTTTTTGATGATATTTACCTGACTCGGCGGACCTGGGCGTGGCTAAGACTAAGGCTAGGGTATTTATACATCCATTCATAGCACATTTCGACATAATGTTTTTGTTTATTCGTATAACCACTTTTTTACAGTATTGCTATCAACAAAAATATAGCATATAATCTAAACAACCGTTTAGTTGTGTCAAGTTAAGTGGCATAATAAAAAATGTGGGCGGAGTCTCGCGGTGATCTAGGAGCCCAAGATCATCGTGACAGTACATAGAAGCTGTGTATTATATTTGTTGTCTCTTTCTCTCATGGTATACGACGTAAAAACCCGGAGAAAGTGATTTATCGCAAGTTTGTATAGGTTGGGTAAAAAGAATTACCTCTCTCTCCATACATTGTTACTCCGAGGTTGTGAATGATACTTGGAGCTAGTGAATGAGTTTGTGTATTTAGTTAGTATCTTTATTTTATTTTTTTATAGTGAATACCGCACAAGAGTCTCAACTACTCCCAACCGTCTAGAGACTATGGCATCCCCAATTGGGGTATGTTGTGAGTCTGAAGGTAGTGGGGAGGGGAAGGAGATGTAAAAGAGGAAGGTCGGGAAGTACCTGGCTATTCAGATCTAGTCACCAAACACTTCTAAAGCCATTTCAAGTAACGATTTTCGATTCTGAATGGTGGTCTTTCACCAGGGCGATACTAAGAGTATCTACCACTAATTATTGAAATCATATCTAACTAACTAACCATCACGCCCTTTCACCGCAGGGGTAGGCAGAGAGGACGGACCGCCATATAACTCTGTCTTGGCACACACTCCTTGCTTCATTCACATTCATACATCGTCTCATACATACTCTTTTGTTATTCTGACTCTTCACATGACCCGATTCAAGTATTTGATTTACTTGATCGTGCCATGTCTTTCTCGGGCGTCCTCGATTTCTTCTTCCATTCACTTTCGCATCATATATTCTTTTCACACTCCTTTCTTCGTTCATTCGCTCTACATGCCCAAACAGTTGAAAGTTAAAAACCTAAAACCTCATAAGGTGAAACCGGTCAGGTTTTAATAAAAAAAAAAACAGTAGAATAAAGTTAAAAAAATGTTATTATTAAATAATTAAGGTTACATGAAATTTCCATTTCCGTTCAATGTAACAGACATTTTCATTTCAATCCATTAAAAACAAGGTATTTCGCTAAGTTATAAATCTAGTGCTATTATTATATTAATTTATAGCCGCTATTAGTAATTTATTAATATTATCGATAATTCATAGTTGGCATAAAGGCCATGTAAGTACTTGGCAATAATCTTCTTCTCGTAACATTATATTATACTAAGTAGGTACTATTGACGTCATTCAATATCTAACACCTTTTAAAAATATTGGCGCCATTTAGAGCTTATTGTTTAATTATTGATAAGTGATATAATATATCGATTGTTTTGCGGCGAGATACCGCTATTCAGCTTGTCTGTAATCCGCTGGTTTTCTTGAAAGGTATTCCCAGTTCGGGACGAGATGTCCTCTCAATATTAATTTTGAACGATTCCGTTTAGAGAAATTCACAAGTTCAAAAGTTTTTAAAAGCATTTGGTTTTCATATCGCATACCTGCACGCGCGTCGACAACATCCTGCATACCTCCTTTGGAGTAACAATATACATGGAGAGGTGCCTTTGCGAAACAGTGTAATCAGTATTGTTGACTTTATACTGACTCGGATAGAAAAAGACAAAGCTATGTTAAAGGAAGTTGGATAGCCTATTGTTTACCGCCCACGTGGAATTCGGACATTTTTAATAAACATATTTGAACACACTAAACAAAACAATATGGCAGTCCGTTTGATAGATTTTCCTATCTTAACAAACGGATCTTTGGAGAACAGACGTCGGGTGGGAATGCTGTTCCTACTCTACCGGTATTTCAAAGGAAGATGCTCCGAAGAACTTGCGTCATTTACCCCTTCGGTATCGGTGCATAGTCGGGAAACTCGCCAAACGCGCGCCCAACTTTTGTACACGGTTGGAATTCGATACATGAGAACGGGTCGCTTTTACGACTCGTTCTTATGTTCAACAGCTCGGCTGTGGAACGATTTGGCGGCCTCTGTGTTTTCTTCCTCTTTCAACTTGGGCCTCTTCAAGACCCGGGTTTACTCCTTCCTTTCCTCAAAAAGACCCTCCACACAGCATTCCCACAGATTACAGGCCCTGAAGTAAAATATTTCCTTCAAGGCCTGCTGTGCGGAGGTAGTGTAAAAAAGAGTGCAGAGAAAAATACCACTCACTCTATCGACATCATTATCTACCTTTGTTTCAATCGCACTATTGGAAAACATACAACGCATTGAGCGTCATACTCGCATTGACAGTTGTATAATTAAAGGTATCCAAGATTAGAGCAAGACCACCGATGCTGGTGACGTGGTCTCCCTCACATGTGCGTATGAATTAAGTATGTGCAGCTCGGTGCATATAAAGTGTAACGCGGGTGCGAGGAATCGAACAGCATTCATCATTCATCATTCATCATTCATCATTCACCTCGTCTCACGTCTCATCTCCACAATCTGGAGTTATTGAACCCAATGAATAACGATGCATTCCATTATCCGCTGATGATACCAGCCCATACGCGGACGTTGAGGGGATTTACTTTTCCTCCGCCATCTCGGCACTAATAATATTACTAAATATTTCAAATTGAATAAGAATAGCTTGATTCGTCTGCGTCAATGTTGTTAAATTATCATTTCGCACTTAACTGTGTGCTTTGTTAGTTGTAATACTGATTTAAAGTGATTCGGATTTCTTACATCTTCATTCGGCTGTACAATAAATAAATGCTAAAACGTAGTTATTGGTTATTGTAGATCAAAAGCAGGCGATTGTTAATTTCCGATGTGTGGAATATCTATCCGTCCTTTCAGCTCGTAATGTTTTTAAACTCTAGCGCAGACCCGGGAAAAATCACGGAATATTACAATAATTCTAGGATTTGTGAAACTAAAAGTATGCACCCGTCTTTTCAGATAGAATATTAAAATTTAAAAAAAAACTTTACAATTATTGACATAAATCTAGAAAATAAATTTCCACGGCCTCGACAATTTATTTGATCTCGAACCCCGATCAACTATGACAAGAAAACAACTTTTGGAAAACAAATTTGCTGATGACCTAAAACTTTTCATTGAAATACAAACTTTAGAAGACTGCAATCGACTTCAGTCAGACATAGATAGAATTGTTGACTGGAGTAAAAAGAATAAGATTGAGTTCAATATATCTAAATGTTTAATTTTGTCATTCACTAGGGCGTTTCATACCTGGTACTACCGGTATACGATGGACAACCTATGTTTAAAACGTGTCTCCACTGTGAAGGATCTCGGAATCATGTTTGATAGTAGGCTGACATTTCATGCTCACATTGAGATGGCTTGTGGCAATTCATTGAGAATGCTGGGTTTTGTCTTACGCACCGCAAGGAAGTTCAGAGACACCCGGGTTCTCAAAATTTTATATGACTCATTAGTAAGGAGTAGACTTGAGAGTGGGTCGATCGTTTGGAGTCCACATGAGGTCAAGTACTCCCTCATGTTGGAGAAGGTTCAGAAGAAATTTCTGAGATTTCTTTACTTGAGGGAGTACGGTTACTACCCGTGGCTCTATCCTACCGACTTTCTCTTGGGCATGCTCGGAACTTACCATCTAGAGGTCAGAAGGGATGTGTACATTGCAACACATTTCTTCAGATTGATTCGTGGATGGTCTGAAAACTCAGCTATCATGGAGAGCATTCATTTCTATGTTCCAGATGGTTATCTTCGCCATCGGCAGCATAGGTTGTTTTATCTCCCGGCCTGCAGGACCAACTTGCCAATGGTCATGCCAGTGGGGAGGGCAATCATGTTGTTGAATCGAATCGCTTCGGATGTCGATATATTTTGCATAGATGAAGCTTCGTTCAAACGACAAGCATTCCTGCTATTTGTATAATTATTCCTTGTTTTTATTTTTATTTTTTTTTTTTTTATACATCATTTGGATGAAAAATTATGTTTAAATTGTCTAATTTTTTATTGTTTTATTTTTTACTGTCTTTACTTTGCATTCATTGCAATTTATACTTTTTTTAGAATTAATTGTTTTATATTTATGAATATTGTGTATTAATACACTTACTCGCTCTATTTAAAAACGCCTTAAAATAAAAATTTTGTAATGTTTTTAAATTAATAAATAACTGAATAACTGAATAACTATGCTGACCAGCACACCATCAACTATTGTAAAAACGGCGTCATAAATTCACGGCCTCCATGGTCGAGTGGCAAGACGCTTGACTACGAATCCAAAGGTTCGGTTCAAACCCGGCGTGCGCCAACAACTTTTATTTGATTAATATGTGTCATAACACATTTAATTCAAATAAACATAATAAAAAGTATATTTGCCAAATATAATAAAAAGTATATTTGCGGCGCGTTCCAGAATGGTAGATACTCTAAGTATCGCCCTGGTGAAAGACCACCATTCAGAATCGAAACGTTGCTTGAAATGGCTTCGAGCCGTGTTTGGTGACCAGATCTGAATAGCCAGGTACTTCCCAACCTTCATCTTCCCAATCTCCTTCCCCTCCCCACTACCTTCAGCCTCACAACATACCCTATTTGGGGACGCCACAGTCTCACTGGCTCTAGACGGTTGGGAGCAGTTGAGACTCTTGTGCGGTATTCATATAAAAAAAATTTATTAATAATACTTTTTAGTGCTTTCACGAGCTGCTTCATATGGGGTGTTTGAGGCAGATCCCCATCCAATAATTCCATATTTTATACGTGATTATATACAGATCATTTTTGTTGAGAATATGACGTATGTTTCTAAAGAAGTATTGTATGATGTAGGTGTAAGTATTGTAAGATTGTACGATATAATTGTATTTTCGCTTCTCTGTTGTCGTTTCATTGAATCGACAGCGTCCGTCGAGTGGTTTGTGGCACCTACGTGCCTGTTGATCTGATGATGTGTGTAATTAAGTGTTGTTTTGTTGACGATCCGTCGCTGTCGGTTGGCGGCCTATTGCCTAATAGTGTAGATAATTAGCCGATAATTAGACGAGAAGTGCCTCGCTTGTGCGTAGGCGCGGGTCCATTTGGCTCTGGATCTCCGCCTTTGGGTTATCACTCGATAGGTGCGTGTTGAGAACTGCAGAGGCCTGTGGGTTATCACTAGATACGTCCGCTATCGTTTTTGGAGGGCCAGAAAATTTCCGCTCGGTCTTTTTTAAAGGTTTTATAATTTTCCAGATTTTTTTTTTTTTTTTAAGTTGTGCAATCCTGCTGTATAATATCAAATATGGCTAAGTCAACCCAATTTTACAACGAGTAACCTAAATTTACAAGCTCAATACTAAAAAAATATTTTTACGAACTATTTCAGCTTTCTGATGATCAAATTATTTTTCTCATTTGTAGAAAAATATGAAATGAATGAGTTTAATTTGAAAATGTCAACTTTGAGATCATCGGCATAATTGACGGCCTCCATGGTCGAGTGGTAAGACGCTCGACTACGAATCCAGAGGTTGCGGGTTCGAACCCGGCGTGCGCAAATACATTTTATTCAATCGATATGTGTCATAAGACATTTGAATCATATAAAATAAAATAAAGTATATTTGCGGCACGTTCCAGAGTGGTAGATACTCCAAGTATCGGCCTGGTGAAAGACCACCATTCAGAATCGAAACGTTGCTTGAAATGGCTTTAGCCGTGTTTGGTGACCAGATCTGAATAGCCAGGTACTTCCCAAACGTTCTCTTCTTCATCTCCTTCCTCTTCCCGCTACCTGCAGCCTCACAACATACCCCTATAGGGGATGCCATAGTCTCACTGGCTCTGGACGGTTGGGAGCAGTTGAGACTCTTGTGCGGTATTCACGTAAAAAAAATAAAAACACAATCGTGCAAAAAACGATTTTACCAAACTTTTACTTTTCCCGTCTGTAATAATATATTATATCCTTCAAATTATTGTTCCCGTATTATATATTATAAAATTATACGCTAAAACAAGCGTTACTTCATATGGATGGTTTAAAGCCAATACATTGCATCTCCACTATTCTGCGAAAATAAATTATGAAATAAACTAGATTAAGGAGAACCCAAACTTGTATATTATGTAAAAATATGGCATCTCTAATTCACACCAAATATCTTTAGAATATATTTACACATTTCAACGCGTGAAATCAAATTGACTTCGTTTATCTAAAAAAAGGTTTATGGAGATACAATAACTTGGCTTGACTAATTAAGTCATATATTTGCAATATGCAGAGATAAAATGCTTATCTTCGACACCTCGTTTTACCCATAATCCGTTTCCTTCAACTTAGAATGCAAGGACGGCAGTCTGAGAAATACTGGGGGATTAGAAGGCCCAATTGTTGGTTGAGACATTTGAGGAATTGGACAGGGATGGGTGCTCCTCCTCAGAAGAAATAAGAGCAAAGTTTTACGATATATTTTTTAAGGTTCTCGAATTGGCTAGTTTTTTTATGAAATGGCGGTCACCACCCAAAATTACACACTTTCTAATACAAGCAATACTACAAACAGCCTTTTTGTTATTCCACATGCACTTACTTTATGTTTATTTAACCTTTATGTGACTGAAAGGGTACCTGGGTACCCTCTTCGGTTTTCAACATAGATTTTGTTAATGTTCCAGAAAGTCTAACCGACTTACTGGAATTTATTGAACATATTCGTTGGATATGTGATCTAATGTGGTGTAATCTTACACCATCTGATTACTGAAAGGGTACCCGGGTACCCTAATGTGTTTTATATGGAATTTGAAGCTTGTCCATATTTATTAATCATTTTATCTTATTTTAAATGATAAATATGATGTACTGTTGTGTTCAAAGTACATCACCTGTATCCTTAATACTATTTTAATCATCTATTTAATAAAAAACCCCAAGAAAAGATGGTACTGGGTGAAATGACTATCCACTTCCCCAAGTATTGAATTGAGTCGAAATATATTACGACATAAAAGTGGCCCAGCAAATGATATACTGTAAAAGAAACTTTCATATCAATTTTAAAAAGGTGTAGTTTTCTTCAGTCACATAAGGGTTGTGTAAAAGCCCACCAGGGCGTTCATAAATATATAAATCAAAATAAATAAATTATTTATCTGTTCATTCTATACGGATAGTTGGGAAAATGTTTAAGGTTTCCAGTAAATACTGGACTAGACTGAATGCTGTGGAAATGACATCCTTGAGACGTATGAGCGGTAAAACCGACCGTATTAAAAATGTGGATATCCGGAAAGAATGCAAGGCTGAAGTGAGCGTAATGAATAGGATCAAGAAAGGGACGCTTAAATGATTTGGGCACGTAGAGCGAATGAACGAAGAAAGTAGTGTGAAAAGAATATATGATGCGAAAGTGAATAGAAGAAGAAGTCGAGGACGCCCGAGAAAGACATGGCACGATCAAGTAAATCAAATACTTGAATCGGGTCATGTGAAGGGTCAGAATAACAGAAGAGTATGAATGAGACGATGTATGAATGTGAATGAAGCAAGGAGTGTGTGCCAAAACAGAGTTATATGGCGGTCCGTTCTCTCTGCCTACCCCTTCGGGGAAACGGCGTGATGGTTATTTAGTTATAAAATGCATACTGCACCTATTACTGACATTTTAGTAAGTTTTTCATAGAATTTAAAAGATCACAGTAAAAAAAAATATTCACTGGAAACCTTAGACATTTTCCTAACTACCATTTAGAAAATTTACAGATAAATCATTTGTAGTATTGCATTAAATTAAATTAAAATTATTGTTTTAAAACACTGAAGTTTAAAGATCGTTGATGTTCACTGCTGAGTCGAGTTCGAGACTATCTAAGATGTTACAGCATCTTCACGTGTTGATACAAGAAACATGGGTGTGAAAAGTGAAACACCTGACAGTGCTGACATGCGCACTATGAATTCTGCCGCTGAAGGCGTAGGTGTGTTTATCCTTTGCTAAAATACCTTTGTACGAGTAGTTACAATTGTGTTCAGACTTGAATACTGGCCAATTATTGTAATCACGTCTTTTTCTGCAGGCTCTTGAAGGTTGGAATCTACTCTGTGCTATGGATGACTACTTCAATGTCTGGTCAATACTGCAATACTTAATTGAGTGGATAATACTCGTACCGTTAAATATTATTTTTATTTATTTAATTGTATGCGCAACAGTGATACAAGTAAATTATTTGCTCATATGAAAAGTAAGAATATTGGTAAACATATCAACTACATACATTGTATTTGTTTGATTACATTAAAATGAATATTGATTGAAGATATATGATATTATACCATACATTCTGTGCAGTTGAATACATCAGCCACCTCAGCGTACGTATTACCAATTGCATGCAATCTAGGTACAAGCGAGCATTTGAAAGACTCAGTCCTGATTTTATTGTTACAACCATAGAGTTGGTAGAGTAGTATCTATCCAAGGCAGTGAAGTCAGTTTTTGATTTGTTTTTGTTGATTTTAACCTGACTCGGCGCACCTGGGCGTGGCTAAGACTAAGGCTACGGTATTTATACATCCATTCATATCACATATCGACATAATGTTTTTGTTTATTCGCACAGCCACTTTTTCACAGTATTTTTATCAACAAAAATATAGCATATAACCTAAAAAAACCGTTTAGTTGTGTCAAGTTTAGTGGCATAATAAAAAATGTGGGCGGAGTCCCGCGGTGAACCAGGAGCTTAAGATCTTCCTTACAGTATATAGAAGCGGTCTATGAAATTTGTTGTCTCTTTCTCTCTCACGGTGTACGACGTAAAAACCCGGAGAAAGTGATTTATCGCAAGTTTGTGTAGGTTGGGTAAAAATAATTAGCTCTCCCTCCATATATTGTTACTTCAAGGTTACAACTAAATAGAATTTTGGATCGAGTAGTTCTCGTTGGTATATAAATGGCAATAAGGTTCAGTAAATCAGGACTGACCATAGTACCATTGATAATTTTAAATATAAAATTATTTTTCGATCTGAAAGTTTTAATTTTTCCATCTAGTAGTTATAGTTTATGTTATCAATGGGTAGATTGAGTTTATGGTTAATATATCTAAGAACATTGTTCGAACGTTGATGCAATTGTAGAACCACACACAGTTGTATTGTGAGCTTGACATGCAATCCAATACTTTATGTTACATGTGTTTACTTTGAGGGACTTGTAGTTTTCTTGCTTTGTGCTCACTTTATTTGGCTATAGATTTGAACATGTTTTTTAAATGGAATGCAAAATGGTGAAAGACCACCGTTCAGAATCAAAACGTTGCTTGAAATGGCTTCAGTCGTGTTTGGTGACTAGATCTGAATATCCAAGTACTTCCCAATCTTCCTCTTCCCCATCTCCTTCCCCTCCCTACTACCTTCAGCCTCACAACATACCCCAACAATTGGGATGCCATAGTCCCATTAGCTTTGAACGGTTAGGAGCAGTTGGGACTTTGTGCGGTATTAATTTTAAGTACTAGAAGTTAAATTATGAAAAAACGTTTAAAATCATTATAATTCCAGTTAGGCGGCGAATCCCAACGATTTTGTCTTATTTCAGTTTCTCTGTAAAGATTAATTGAAACATTGAAGTTATTTTGAGTTCCTGACGAATTAGTTTTCGGAAGTCTAAAATAGTTTCTACTACAAATGCCTAAACTTTGACCTTCTGTTTTCGAAGAGAATTGATTCGGTCTAATGCATCCGTATACAAAGTGCAGGGTTTGCACGTTTGCAGAGATTATACCGACTTAAACTGCACAATGCAAATGGTCCAAAAATTACAATCAATGCAAATGGTCCAAAAATTACAATTTTAAGTCCTCCATCATTACACAAGCAATAGTTTTCGCTTATTATGATGGCAGTCGGAGTTTTTCAAATATTGTCAGGTTATTCGCAACCCGGGAATGTTCGTCTTTAAAAAAAATTTAAAACCCCAACAGCAAAAAAAAAACTCCATACCTGGGGTGTATTTCTGACCATTGAAAAGAACAATTTTGTTTTTTTTTTTAAAATGTAATAACTTAATTTTCTTCTTGGAAACGGACTGGCGGCGTGTTTGGTGTGAGTTAGTTGCTCCCTACGCTTCTTGGCAACGTCCCTAGACTTCCTCTATGAGGATGTCTAAATCTGGTGCCAGCGGCCAGCGGCATACCTCGCGATTGTGAGAGACGCTTTGTCGACGCAAACTAAATACGAAACAGTGATTCTGTCGTGCGACTCAAGTTTGTGCTTTATTTGCGGAATTTGCCATGCTGGAACGAGTACATTTCGAGACTGCTTCGACACACAGTTTTAATCGCCATGATACAGGCATGGACATTATTTGGTGACAAATCCTCATCACAACAAATCTTCAAATAATAATATTCGATATACTCGTATATCGTATTGTAGAAATTTTATACAGTGCCAGGGAATATTTCTCCCTCTTCCTGTGTCAAATGTTATTAGAGGTGCATCAATGAGGAGAAAATCTTTTCACTCGGGGAGCGTGCTGCCTTTTGCTACTGTAGGCCTTTTTTGTACAAATGCTTAAAGTAGAATTTTTTCGACTGTTTTTGATGCTGAGGGAAATAATTTCCTTCGGGCCTATGTCATCTTTGGGACGCTGTGTGGAGGGTCTTATTGAGGAAAGAAAGGAGTGAACCTGGGTCTTGAAGATGCCCACGTTGTAGGAGGGAGGAAACACAGACCGGTAAATCGTTCCACAGCCGATCTGTTGAACACAAGAACGAGTCGTAGAAGCGACCCATTCTCACGTGTCGAATGTCAACCGCGTAAAAGTGTTAGACACGCCTTTGGCGAAGATATCAATGTCGCAAGTTCCTCGGAGCATCTTCCATTGAAATACCGGTAGAACGAGGACAGCATTCCCACCTGACGTCTGTGCTCACTACCAAGGTTAGGGAGGGTATAAGATCGAATTCGGACGGAGACAAAGAGGGTCGGTGCTGGGGGTCCAGCGGCCAAGGTTGGAGATGGAAGGATTCGGGTTTGATTCTAATTTGAAGAGTAAAATGTTTTGGCTGAATTCATTTTATGTTTTTGGAGTGGAGAAATTTTTAAGCCCTTGTTAATTATGCTATTCCTGACGAAACAGGGACTTTTAGTGAATCGTCGGAGCAATGGATTCAAAAATGATTTGAGTATTTTTATATTTGATGTCATTGTAATGATATTCAGTGAATTTTATAATCTTGGTGTTCGGATTTTGAAACAAAAATTAGTTTTGTTTTTAAAAATCCTCAAAGTATTCCTTTTTTCTTTTCTTTTTTCCTAAGTGTGGGGACGGTAGTTCAATCCACACACCCCATACAGTCTTGTTAATCAAACAGAATCATGATGTACCTCTTTTAATAGTAATATAATTCTCTCCTACCTTAGCTTTCCTCATTTTCACATATCTTCAAACTATTTTTCTTTGTAATATTTACTATTTTTTATAGTGATTATCGCACAAGAGTGCTCCCAACCGTCTATTGCCAGTGACACTATAGCACTCCTAATCGGGATATGTTGTAAGGTTGAAGGTAGTGGGGAGGGAAAGGAGACGAGGAAGGGAAGGTTGGGAAAGACCTGGCTATTCGGGTCTAGTCACCGAACACGGCTAAAGCCATTTCAAGTAACGTTTCAATTCTAATGGCGGTCTTTCACCAGGGCGATACTTGGAGTATCTACCACTCTGGAACGTCTCGCATATATATTATTTTTATATGAATTTAATGTGTTACGACACATATTAATTGAATAAAAATTATATGCGCACGCCGGGCTTGAACCCGCGACCTTTGGATTCGTAGTCGAGCGTCTTACCACCCGACCACCCAGGCCGTCAAAAATGGAAAGTCACGCAGGCTGTCAAGATAGAAATCAGTCAAGTATAGAGCACCAACAAAAAACGTAGAGAAGGCAGTTTTCTTCATATTGCTTATGTGCAAGTATTCCAAAAATATCCGGGTTTCTGAATAAGTGGTATTATCGATCTATAAATCACACGTGTAACAATGACAGACACGTGGTGTTGCTTCGCGGTTGGAAGAATAGTAGCCAGCCTCCTAGTGGCTGCCCTCTAATTTTAATAAAAATATTTGCGCACGACGAGTTTGAAAAAAAAATATATTGCAGCCTGAATTTCAACATATTTCGTAATTCGGGCAGTTTATTTTTGTTAAGTTGCCCACAAATACAGAGTTATTCGACGAGTGAGAGACAGGAAAGGTCGGGTGGTAATAGTCCTCAGTCAGTAACTGTTATTAGCTACTAATAGACTACCTCACGCCATTTACAAAATTTGCGCGAAACAGTAAAGCTTTTCAGTGTTCGTCTATACTGCATTAATTAATGCCAATTCGTCCTTGAGTGCTATTGCGTGACGCTGTTTCGTATCGCGGAGTGAATCGAAGTTATTCGAAGTCCATTAAGTGCATCTGGCGATACTAGCGTCTGACTTGCGTGTGCGTAGACTAGTCGATTCCATTTCAATTAATTTTGATCTGGCGGACTGCGGGATGTTATGGCGAGGCTAGTTACGGACACAGTCGGAAGTGTGCGCGTTGGAAATTATTACAATGTTATTCCGGATGTGATGTGATGTGAGTAAGTAACATTCTAAATTTCATACATAAATAATTCTTATTTTCACTACATTTTTATGATGAATCTATGCCACCGTTATTACAATTGCTTGTGTAATAGTCAACACTGTTGCCCTCCAAGCATATGATCGGGGTTATATTCTTGCCCGTGGTCATTTTTATTTTTTTAATATTCCATCCGAAAAGAAGGGTGCAAACATTCAGCTTCACAAATCCTACAGTTAAAAATCCCTATGATTTTTCACGGGTCTGCACCATAGACATAAAATACAAGACACGTCATATTCATACAAATCTTACGAAAAATGGAGCACCACTAATGTTGCACCACTAAATGTTTCACCAGCGTATGATAAGGATAGCCATTCAAAGAATATGTGTGTGCGGAAGAGATAGCTATATGACTCGGTTTAGTGCAACCAGGCGCGTTGTCTCAGTAACGTATCTACATTATTTAATTCATCTAAGGTCTGCGCTAGTATTTTCTCAATCTAATTTAGTTTAGACCTTGAGGCGTATATGCGGTAAAACCATGTATGACCGTTTTTTAAATGTGGATATCCGGAAAGAATACAAGGCTGGTGTAAGCGTAATTAATAGGATTAAAAAAATTGACGCTTATATAGTTGGGCATGAACGAATAAAGGAGTGTGAGGAGAATATATGACGTGAAAGGGAATGAAAGAAGATGTCAGGGATACCCCAGGAAGATATGGGACGATCAAGTGAATCAAATTTGACCGATCGGTAGCTGAGTGGACGAACGCGTCGGTTCCCGCCCGGACGTCGTGGGTTCAATTTCTCTGCTAGATAAGTCCTCCATCATTGCACCAGCAACATATTTCGCTTATTATGATGGCAGTAGGAGTTTTTCTAATATTGTCAGGTTATTTGTAACCTGGGAATGTTTGTCTTTCTTTTTAAAGAAGAAGAAGAGATACTTGAGTTAGGGTATGTCAAGAGCCGGAATAATAAAAGAGTACGTATGAAACGATGTATGAATGTGAATGATGCAAGGAGTGTGTGCCAAGAGTTGCATGGCAGTCCGTCCTTTCTGCCCATTCTGCGGGAAAACGGCATAAGGATTAGTTAGTAAGTTCAATTTAGTTTAGTTTTAGTCCAATGTTGAAGAATTGGGCCTCCGCTTGTTGACCCCGGAAACAACATAAAATGTTGAAAGTTACCAAACTAAAACCATGTAGGTAATACATTTAAAAAAAAATGAAAGTGACTCACAATACTTTCTGGAATAAAAACTTTATTATTATTATTATTAAAACGATTCTTTGAAATTAATTTAATGCCGATTTTTGTGACAATTTTTTTCGATTGCGCAATTTTAAGTCCTTCTGAAGAAACGATTATTTCTTAATTCGCCTCGCCTCACTTTGCGTCACGTTTTCGCTTTATATTTAGCTTCACTATTCATTACATCGCACAAAGTCGCCTATTGTCGTATTCTCGTTTTTGGGCTTCTCTGCAACGAATTATTGAGGAAGCCATTATTTATTGTTTAAAGTTTATTTTGTAGAACACCATTTAATTTTTAGGTTTTATTTTTTATTTAAACAATAATTATTATTATTTTAAACAATTTTTAGTTAAAAGTTCTGCTAGGTAATTATTTTTACGCGTGACAACTGTTTCGCCTTCTGAGGGCATTATCGATCTTTGATAATGCCCTCAGAAGATGATAGATAACTTTTAAATCGGGAGATTTCTGCTTTTGTTATCAAAAACCCAATGCGGTGTTCTTAAAAAAATAATCACCATCTCGTTAAACTACAATTAAGTAGTTTTTTTTTAACTCAAGCTTAAAATATAATTAAAACCTTCATCGAGCGACATCTCTTAAAATATGTTTTTAACACTTTCCAGGCCAATACCGAGCCCTGTTCGGTATGTATTTTTCTCCCAGTTGGCCGGCTGCCTTCTATCTCCATCCGGCTGAGCACGAACTACGTTTGTGACGATATTTTCGGCTAATCGGCGGAGGCCGAGCTGTGTCCGTGTTTGGTTTGCATATTTTTCCTTTCTTAACCATTTGTCCTGTTTATGAGATGTTAAGTAAGGAGTCAAGTGGTATTCGTAAAGCACAAACACACACAGCATCGTTGCTGTGTAACCAACTGTTTTCACACGGCGAGCGTTTGGGAGAAGGGTCGAAAAGAGACAGTCTTTCAACCTTTATGTGGCTGAAAGGGTACCCGGATACCCTTTTCGGTATTCAACATAGATTTTTCAAATGTTCCAGTAATTCTCACCGGCTGAAACTTCCTGACTTCTCCACAATAGTGAAAATGAACAGTTGAACGTAACCGTTGAATATGTGGAGGGTGGTATGTGAGTGAAAAACGCCTAAGTAAAACTTACACCTTCTGGTGACTGAAAGGGTACCCGGGTACCCTCATGTGTTTTATATAGAATTTGAAGCTTATCCATATTTATTAATCATATTTTCGCTTCAGGGTAACTCATTGAGAGCATTGAGTTACCTCAGTTAACTATTTTTTCTTCAAAATCCAACCAGGTATTGAAGACTAATGAATTCTATTGTGCTCTGCCGTAAACTTATCAAAATGGCTCTTCAGCCCCTTGCCTTTCTGGCAATGATTTTTTTTTTTGTTTTTTTAAGTAAAACAAATACTTCCGGGTTACGAATAACCTGACAATCTTTGAAAACTCCTACTGCCATTATAATAAGCGAAAGATGTTGCTTGTGGAACGGTGGGGGACTTAGCTAGCAGAGGAATTGAACCCATGACCCCCGGATGGGAATTCGCCGCGTTTGAATTCGGAACCGGTCAAATCATTAATCGAATGAATCGTTTGGACACCATCTGCTTTGAGAGTAAAAGCCACGGTTAAGGAACGCACTTTCTCATTCGCGAGAGAAAAACAAAACATTGCCCGCAGAAGTGTGGAGGGTCTTTTTGAGGGAAGGAAAGAGTGAAACTGGGTTTTGAAGAGGCCCATGTTGTAGGAGGGAGGAAACACAGAGGCTGGCAAATCGTTCCACAGCCGAGTTGTTGAACACAAGCGACCCGTTTATCGAATGTCAACCGTGCACAAATGTTGGGCGTGCGTTTGGCCAGTTTCCTGACTATACACCGGTGCCGAAAGGATCGATGACGTAAGTTCCTCGGAGCATCTTCCATTAAAATAGCAGTAAAACAAGGACAGCATTCCCACCTGACGTCTCTGTGCTCCAAAGATTGCAATCCGTCTGTGTTAAGATAGGAGAATCTATCAAACAGACCGCCCGTTTCTGCACATAGTCAAGGGTTTTTCAGGTATTTGGGGGCTCCAGACTGCCAAATTCAACAGTAGGGCGCATTTGCGATTTTTACAAGATCAGCAGTTGTGTACTAATAAAGTATCTGCGGGCCATGTACAGTACGCCCAACTTCTGAGAGGCTAACTTTACTATGACTTCTATGGAGCCCCCTTGCCTCAACTGGTCACTTCAGGTTATACCAAGCATGCCAATTGAAGGCTTTTTGGAAAGATTGCTTCCGTTGAAGGAGACTAAATTGTCGTTATAATCCATTTTAGTCGTAATTAAATATGATTGGGCCTTTGAAACATTCATTCGACGAGGTTATTCTTACCTCAAGAGAAAATTCTCTCGATGCAATCGTCCATTATCTGCTTCAAAGCCCTCCGAGCCGTTGTAGTTTGTGTGCCTTTTGGGGGCTTGTCAAAAAAACCCATCGTGGACTGTACTGTCATCCGCATAATAATGTGGTGCACACAACAGAAAGTCGTTGATTTGCAACAATAAAGTTTGAGATACACAGCATCCCCAAAGACGACATCGGCCATGAGGATTTTTTTTCTCTCAAGGCCTCCCGTGTGTAGTTCGTGTATTATAAAAAAGGGATCCCATAAAAGATGATTCACATTAGCGTTGGGAAAAACTTCAATGTTTTGTGAATGCTTCACGAATTGCTAGTTCTTTAAAATGAACCCTTCGCAGTGAACACTTCAATTGAAGTGGATCTCGCAAAAAAGATATTTTAATTTATCCGGTTATTTGTCCAGTTATTTTTGGAACCGGTTCCTTGATATTTTTTCGAAAAGTACCAGCAAATCGGCAAAAGTTCCTCGCCAAAACAAAAGTTCAAGGCGGTAGAGATTTAAAAACGAAAAGAACTGGTTTCTCGTCGAAAAAAACACGTACTAGTCGGTAGAGATTTAAAAACGAAAAGAACTGGAACTGGTTCCTCGCCAAAACAAAGTACTAGTCGGTAGAGATTTTGAAACGAAAAGAACTAGAACCGGTTCCTCGTTAAAAAAACACGTTCCTTTAGATCGAAGTACTTGGAAGTCGAACTTCAATTGAAGTACTTCTTTATAGGCTTTGAAGTTCAACTTCACAACTGAACTGCTGCAAATTGAAGTAGTTCTTTGTAATCTAACTTCCGTTGAAGTATTTGTTCAATGAAATGAATGAAGTTTGAACTACCGCAAACTGAACACACGGAACAGTCAGAACGCTAAAATCAACTACCAACTTCATTTGAAGTATTTGTTAAATGAACAATGAATGTAGTAGGAACTGCTGCCAAAAGAAGTAGTTCTTTCAGAGCGGTCACGACGCTAGTTAACACGAAACAAATGCATTGTTGATCAAATTAATGGATCAAACAATATCTGCTTTAAGAGTAATAGCCACGGTAAACAAAAGGAACGTCAATTATTGTGTGCAGAAGTCCTATAAAAAAATCGTTTTCTTAAGTAACTCAAAATAATTATGCATTAGCAATTTTTTGTTGTGTTCTTTTTTTTACCACGCAGGTTTAATACACTAAATTTATTGTTGACACACTGTGTCCACACATGTCATTATTTTTAAATATGCGTTGTTAAATAAATTTATTTGTTTCTTTGGTCCACTTTTTTATTAACTTATTGTTTCTTACATTATTTTTTACATTACCTACCTTACTAGGTCATTAGAACCTGTTCTAAGGTAGGTTACATTACACTATTACATTTGATTCACTATTTTAAGCTGTATAAGCTTATGAGTTTATTTGACATCTATCATTTCTCTTCTTCCCTCTTTACGACAGTGATTTAAATGTGTTGATAGTTTTATAACTTTTACGTGTGTACCTTTCTTGTTAATTCTTATATATTCAAAAGTTAACACTTAGGCGATGAATAATAAATAAATAAAATTACCAACCAACAGCTGAGATCTGTGACAATTCCGTATAAATAGAAACATTCTCCTGAAAATTGTTAACATGCAGAGGATAGAAAGAATCCATGCATCGTGCAATATTAAAAAAAAAAACTCACAACTTGAAGTCCTGCGCCTGCTTTAGTCCGGTCCATTTTTTTGCACTTACCTTTGAAGGTAGTTGAAGGAGCGTCTCGATGCCATCCCGTGGTGGTATAAGCGAATACCACCACGCCTCGAGGAACTCACATTATTCTTTTTATTATTATCCACTATCCCAAAAGCGAATTTATTTTTAATGTACGATTTTTTAAAGCACACTTGCTTAATCACTGCACGATTGTTTACGAAAAAACTTACTAAATGATTAATATACGATTGTTTTAAAACACTTATTTAATCACTGTACAATTTTTCACATAAAAACTTACTTTATACTGTGCATTTTTTTTAAAACACACTCTTTTAATCACTGCACAACTGTTAACGAAAAAACTTACAAAATATGTTTAATGTACGATTTTTTTAAAACACTTGGCTTGGTCCCCGCGCAATTGTTTACGAAAAAAATTACAAAATACGTTTAATGTTTGATTTTTTTATAAAACACACTCTTTTAATCACTTCACGATTGTTTACGCAAAAACTTACAACATATGTTTAATGTTAGATTTTTTTTAAACACTTTTTAATCACTGCACAATTGTTTAGGAAAAAACTTACTAAATATTGAAGGATTTTTTAAAACACCTGCTAATCACTGCACAATTTTTTACGAAAAAAACTTACAAAATATATTTATTGTACGATTTTTTACACTTGTTTAAGCACTGCAAAATTGTTTACGAAAAAACTGTAGTGTATTTTAATCATTCACAATGAATAACACATGGCACAAAGAAACATTTTTATTGACATTTACCGGTTTAAAAAAAAATTACGCGAGAAACAAGCACGTTCACACTATTATCCGCAAATATACAAACGACATATTTTTAATACCCGATTTTTTAAAGCACACTTATTTAATCACTGCACAATTGTTGACGAAAAAACTATAAAAATATGTTTACGATTTTTTTCAAAACACACTGGTTAAATCACTGAACGATTGTTAACGAAAAAACTTACAACATTTCTTTAGTGTACGATTTTTTATAACGCTCGATTAATCACTGCAAAATTGTTTACGAAAAAAACTGTAATGTGTGTTAATCATTCACACTGAATAACACATGGACCAAAGAAACAGCTTTATTAACTTTTTACCGGTTTAAAAAAAATAAACGCGAGAAATTAGTACGTGTTCACCGTACGTCAGGCAAGGGTAAACGCAAACTGAATGATATTTCTCTTTTGCCGATAGGGGTTTGTTATGACGGTGACAGCTACAGTAAAGTGCCATCTATGGCCAATAAATGTTACAGGCCGACTTAGACAGTAAAGTGCCATCTATGATCAATATATATTATCGGTTGACTTGGAGGTCTATCATAGATGGGACCTTACTGTTGTTTTCACTGTAATATTATTTATTTTTCCTTGCTTTAACAAATTTGATAATATTTATACATACTTTTAATTTAGATCTTTACATCGTTAGCTTCTAGTAAATTGTTTTTCAATCTGGTGACGTACACATGTACTGTTATACCCGTATCTGAACTTTTTTTTATCATGATTTATGATAACGATCATGATTTTAGATTTAATTTGTACACATATTATATACTATTTTCTCGTTGTTATATTAGGTTAGGTAATTTAGTATGAAACGCACTTGAGGTGCACAATCACAAAACTGCGCTTTATAAATTCACTGTTAATGATTTTAATAATACAAAAATTTTAACTTGATTGCACTATTTTTTATATAACTTTATTTCACTGGTACAATTTTTAGTAAATCCATGGCATATACTAGTATACTATTAGTGTCCGGAATGGACGCTTACCAATTTTTTAATTAGGTTCCACTATTTTTTTATTTAAGACCTAGCCGGTTTCACTTTACGACGGGATTCTTCAGACTGGTACAATTTTAAGTAAATCTATGGCATATATACTATTAGTGTCCGGAATGGACGCTTTAGTTTTACTTAAAATTGTACCAGTCTGAAGATGCCCGTCATAATGTGAAACCGGTCAGGTCTTAAATAAAGAATAGTGGAAAAAAAGTTTTAAATTGGTAAGCGTCCATTCCGGACACTAATAGTATATATGCCATAGATTTACTTAAAATTGTACCAGTCTGAAGATGCCCGTCATAATGTGAAACCGGTCAGGTCTTAAATAAAGAATAGTGGAAAAAAGTTTTAAAATTGGTAAGCGTCCATTCCGGACACTAATAGTATATATGCCATAGATTTACTTAAAATTGTAACAGTCTGAAGAAGCCCGTCGTAAAGTGAAACCGGCTAGGTCTTAAATAAAAAAAATAGTGGAACCTAATAAAAAAAATTGGTATTATTAAAATCATTTAAGTGGAATTCCACCACGAGTAAACAGTTTCAAAATTAGAAATAAATTCACTGTTATATTATTATTATGAATTTAAAAGTGTGTATTGCTCAGAATTCTGAATCGTCTATAAATGATCATGGAAGCCTACGGTTTAATCTTGTTTTATGCCCTTCCCGGTTAATTTGAAACGGAAAATCTAGATTAAAACGCTTCTTTGTCTCGGAAGAGTTGTTTGTGCGAGTTCTTAAAATATGGCCAAGTCATAATTGGAACTGGTTACCAGCATCGGTGGTTCAGTGGTAGAATGCTCGCCTGCCACGCGGGCGGCCCGGGTTCGATTCCCGGCCGATGCAATCTTTTTTTATGATTAAATTTTTATTTCAATAAGACAGAATATTTTCACAGCTTACCAGTTTTTTTTCTAATAAAATAAATTATACCAACGTAACTCCAAAAATATATATCGTAAATATTAAATATATACATATACGTATATGTTAACACTCCCTTTCCGAACGAGAGATTTTTGCGATATCTTAGATAAAGATTACTGAAATATTACAAATATACTCCTCTCTAGTATTACCAAAAATTAAATAGCCTGTAAAAAATATTTAAAATGCATATAAATCTAAATAACAAGTAGTATATAAGTAAAAATATTATAAAGTCAAAAAGAAAATGAAATAATTAGCTACTTGTAAACTTGAATGTACAAAGTAACTAATATAAAAAATAACAAAAAATAAAAAACTAAACAAATTAACTAAGACAGTGTTATGGAAACGGTTTAATAAGCAAAATAAAATGGGGTAACTACGTCAACCCCTTTCGGATCCATAGACATAACATATTTTTATTAATTATATTATTTTTATTTATTTATATTAATATTTATTTCTTCTAAGTTCGGATCGTAAGTTTGATTTTTTTTTAACTTTCGGGTAGGTACGGAAAGGATAAAAATATGATGTTCTGAATAAATATAAATGAGGCAATGAAAACATTTTTAATTTAAGTGCATATTTATAACAGGCATGATGCCCTACTCATACGTACACGAGTGTTTTTTTTAGGAGTTTATTTAATAACAATATTTAAAAGGTAATTAAGTAAATAATTACGTAGAAAGTAATCACTTTGTGGTTTGACATATTTAATGAAATGAAATAATAATTACTTTGTATAAGACCACAGTTTTTATTTTTTATTTTTATGACTGACTGGTTTCGCTTAGCCTAAGCATCATCAGGGTACAACATTAAACTAAACAAAAAAGACATAGTGTGTGTTTATATATACTCATGCATACACAGGGAGAACACAATAAAAAATAAATACAAAATAGAGAAATATACAGATAATATGAAATGAAAGAGGCAAAACATTTATGAATGAGTATGTAAAACCACTCGCTTTGTATTTTTAGTTGTATCCTGATGATGCTTAGGCTAAGCTAAACCGGTCGGTCATAAAAAATAAAATTAAATCTGTAGTCTTACGCAAAGTAATTAAGTAAAAGTTAAACAAAACAAATGAATAACAAACAAGTTAGATATATGCAAGGTAGAATATAAATAAATTGTTATTTGCACCTGTGCTGATAAGATACGGTTTCCCTGCTCGTTAATTCATATTAGCAGTCTATAAACAAAGGGCATTATTACATTGTCAGCTTGATTTGATTTTTGACAGAATTTTTTGTTTTAATTTTTTTTTAAATTTTGTTGTCATTAAAAATGTCTAGTTCACTGTTGGCGCAGTGTTTTGTATTGTCATTTCTTAATTTCCGCGGTAAAGGAGAGAAATATCTGTTTATTTTGTAGAACTCCATTTTAATTTTTAGGTTTTTTAATTTTATTTAAACCATAATTATTATTATTTTTAATTTTAAAAAATATTTTTTTATTAAATAAAAGAATACTTTGTTTTAAAACCACAGAATTTATTATGATGAAGGCCAACCGGTTTCGCTTGGATCAAGCTTCGTCAGGGCACATATAATAACTAAAGAAAAATACAGAGTTAACAGGTATATATAGGTACAACAGTTAATGATAGAGTGAGACAGTATATAATACAAAGAAGGAAGAGAGAAAGCATGTATTAGAGGGAGGGAACAGTTGAAAGTGCTTAATATATATTACGAAGAATTGGTAAATAAACAAGTGTACATAATAGAAAGATAATGATGTAATGTTAGGGGCAGACAAAGATCCTATATTGAATTTATATATGAAACGACATTTTACATTGTTACTGGAAAAGAAGGTATTATTTAAAATAAGGTATAATGTCCAACCACCATGTGATTGCTTCGTACGAAAAAAAAAAAAAAAAAAAATTTTGTTAAAAGTTCTGCTTTTCAATTATTTTTACGCATGACAGCTGTTTCGCCTTCTGAGGGCATTATCAAACTGATAACAGTTGATAATGTTTTTTTTTTTTTTAATTTTCAAAAATTAAAAATAATAATAATTATTGTTTAAATAAAATTTAAAAAAAACCTAAAAAGAAATATCTGTATTTGTGTGCTAGGCTTTAATATTTAAAATGTCGTTTATCCTGCTTGTTTTTTTTAGTTGTTTGTTCATGTTGATTTGGGATCAAATGTTCGGTGCCTCAATTATTGATGAATGAATAATTTTGTCTAAAATCAATACATCAGAAAGTTTACGTCTGGCTGTCAGAGTTTATAGTTAAATCCGGTTATTGTATATAACACATTCCAAATTGATCACGATATATACAAAAAAAATAAAAAATAGTCGTACTTTTTTACGTACTGTTTACACATTGTGTACTTTTTAGCATTTCTCTGTGTAAAAAAAAAAATCATTAGAAAAAAACAAAAAAAGAATTTTTTTAGTTAACAAGTGTGTCTATCTGATGGGAGCTGCCAGGTAAGTATGTTGCTTTATATTTTCTTATTTAAACTAGGAAGTAATATGTAATAATAGAAAATAAGATCTGTACAGCGCCCTTGAGGTGATTTTTCACAAAAACGGCGCTATACAAATCATCCAAATATTATTTTTATTATTAACACTATTTTGATTTCACTTTTTATTTTTTCTTCCCTTTAAATTATTCTAAAAAATATTTGTACAGGACATTTATCTGCTCCTACTTCGTTTAGACACAGCCCTTTAAAAAAAATCCGTCTAACCTAATCTTTAATTTATTTAAATTTGTCTAAAAATTATCTTTAACATTTTTTATCTACTACTAATCCGATTATCTACTATTAATCCGATATCTACTACTAATACGATTTATCCGTGAGAAATAGTTAGGATGAAGGCGAATTCTCCAGTTAAAAAAAATATTTCTTTACGAATTCGTGTCTGCATATGTGTTTTCTCCTTAACCCTTATGTGACTGAAAGAGTACCCGGGTACCCTCTTCGGTTTTCAACATAGATTTTTTTAATGTTCCAGTAAGTCTAACCGGCTGAAACTTCCTGGCTTCTCCACAATAGTGAAAATAAACAATTAAACATAACCGTTCGATATGTGGAGGGTGGTATGTTAGCGGAAAACGAATAAGTATAATTTACAACTTCTGATGACTGAAAGGGTACCCTAATGTGTTTTATATGATTTTTTGAAGCTTGTACGTATTTATTAATCATTTTATCTTATTTTAAATCATAAATATGATGGACTGTTGTGTTCAAAGTACATCACCTGTATCCTTGATACTATTTTTATTCACCTATTTAATTCAAAATAAACCCAAGAAAATATGGTACTCGGTGAAATTCCTATCCACTTCCCCAATTATTGAACTGAGTCGAAATATATTACGTCATAAAAGTGGTCCAGCAAACTTCAGTAAATGATACACTGTAAAGGAAACCTTCATATCAATTTTAAAAGGGTGTAATTTTCATCAGTCAAATAAAAAAAACCGGTTTATTATCTTGGAATGGATTCGATTCTATAGTTATGAATCTCATAATTAGGAGATCAAATAGTGGACCCGTATTCCGGAACACTTCATAGTAAAATATCATTAAATAATATTACACAATCATAATTCTGTTATTGTCTATTTTCTAGGTTTGTACTCCGCGTTTATGTTAGGTGATAATTATCAAAAATGTTGCAATAAAAATTATCCATGTATTATTATTACTTGATAATTTGTTTTCGTTTTGTTCTTTATCTCGATCCAGTCATCTAGCGTTGGTCAATACATCGCAGTTGCACGCCTACATCCAGCAGCCGATAGCTTGAACACACTACCCAGTGCCGTGCCGTGGATACCGTGGCTGTGTAAACTCAGCGCACTGCACTGTACATTAGGGAAGGGCGTCACACTTAGAATTTTGAAACGTCCATGGTTTAAAAAATTGCGCATTCGAAAACAGATGATTAGCGTTGTGACCGCTCTGTGCCAACTACTTCATTTTGCGGCAGTTCACGCTTCTTACAGTTCTCAGTGTGCGAATATTTCAATTGAAGTTCGACTAAAAAGAACTACTTCATTTTGCGGTAGTTCCCACTTCTCATATATCTCAGTGTGCGAATACTTCAATTGAAGTTCGATTACAAAGAACTAATTCTTTTTGCGGCAGTTCCCACTTCACACATTTCTCAGTGTGCGAATACTTCAATTGAAGTTCGACCACAAAGAACTAGTTCATGTTGAGGCAGTTCCCACTTCTCACACTTCTCAGTGTGCGAATACTTCAATTGAAGTTCGACCACAAAGAACTAGTTCATGTTGGGGTAGTTCCCACTTCTCACATTTCTCAGTGTACGAATACTTCAATTGAAGTTCGACTACAAACATAACAAATAACTACATACTTCGCTTAACGGCAGTTCACACTTTTTACATTTCTCAGTGTGCGAATACTTCAATTGATGTTCGATTACAAAGAACTACTTCATTTTGCGGCAGTTCCCACTTCTTACATTTCTCAGTGTGCTAATACTTCAATTGAAGTTCGACTACAAATGACTACTTCATTTAAAGGCAGTTCACACTTCTTACATTTCTCAGTGTGCTAATACTTCAATTGAAGTTCGACTACAAATAACTACTTCATTTAACGGCAGTTCACACTTCTCACATTTCTCAGTGTGAAAATACTGCAGTTGAAGTTCGACCACCATCACTACACAGAACTACTTCACTTTGCGGCGGTTCTCATGGATTAAAGTGTTACTTCTGTTCACCGTGAAGGGGTAATTTTATGTATTTTTTTTTAAATCCTTACTATTTTCAATCGTGTAGGTTTTTTTTTACTACACGCGCTAAATAATTAAGAAGGGTAAGGCAAAAACAGGGTTTATTCAAACTTTTGTGAAACCAAAGTATGAACGACATCTTGTGGCCGTCTTGCGGAGCTACCATAATAAAGTACTAAAATGTAAATATCATGATTAGTCACACAACTACAGTTTCTTCGAAATATGCGGCCTGATTAAAATATAACCTCAAAAACCGTTGAGATATGTCACATAACAAAACGTAGTGTGCGGAGTCGCCGGAGACGCGGGATACGGAAAACATGCTCACATACCTAAAAGTGGTGCGTTATTATGTGACAACGTGTCTTGTCTCTTTCTCTCTCACGGTTTACGACCTAAAAACCCGGAAAAAAATAGTTATTGTAAATTTATATAGGTTGGGTAAAAATATTTAGCTTTCTATCCATATATATTCTTACTCCAGGAGTGTAACACTAGCGTACACTCAGTGGTTCATTACGCCACGCTGCATAAGTCTAGTGACTGTCGCATGAGCTAGGTATTGACAGTGGACCGACTGATAAGAGGCGTTGGTTGTTATTCGGATGGCATTACGGAACCGGTATGGAAATGATAATACTTATGATAATCACGAATGGCCAGCGTGCCGCAGCCGCAACCGCAGGTGAACTATGATATATATTATGTTGCTGTTTCATTTTACCCAGCAGCCATTGACGCACTGTCGAGTAGTGTCGGACTCGCGCGTTGATGCTGTTGGCACGTTTGGTTGAACGGACAATGCTAGCTAAGTGCTTGTATATTTGTTTATTCCCTATTCTGCATTCATATCAGAGTGGTAGATGCTCTAAGCATCGTCCTGATGAAAGATCATCATTCAGAATCAAAACGTTGCTTGAAATGACCAGATCGGAATAGCCAGGTACTTCCCAACCTTCCTCTTCCCTATCTCCTTTTCCTCCCCACTACATTGACGGCCCCCATGGTCAAGTAGTAAGACGCTCGACTACGAATCCAAAGGTCGCGGATTCAAACCCGGCTTGCGCCAATAACTTTAATTTAATTAATATGTGTTATAACACATTTAATTCATATAAAATAATAAAAAAAGTATATTTGCGGCACGTTCCAGAGTGGTAGATACTCCAAGTATCGCCCTGGTGAAAGACCACCATTCAGAATCGAAACGTTGCTTGAAATGGCTTTCACCGTCTTTGGTGACCAAATCTGAATAGCCAGGTACTTCCCAACCTTCCTCTTCCCCATCTCCTTCCCTTCCCCACTACCTTCAGCCTCACAACATACCTTAATTGGGGATGCCATAGTCTCACTGGCTCTAGACGGTTGGGAGCAGTTGAGGCTCTCGTGCGGTATTCACTGTAAAAAAAATAACCTCACAAGACAATTGGGGATGACATAGTCCCACTGGCTTCAGACTAAGTATTACCAAACACAAATTACCCAAGATTATGTCATGAGAACGTTTTAATACATAGAACATAGTTAAACGGGAAACGCTAATCTGGATGCAAATTCCTACGACAAGTGCATTTGGGTAAAATTGAAAAATCATTAAAGAAGACGAAGCGAAGCGCGTTCAGCCCTTGATAATCTTAAACCATATCTATTGTTAAATCCGATTTGAGCAGTCTTTTGATTTCCGACGTTAATATCTCTCCAAAGCAACAATTTGAATCGAGTCCAGGGGTAAATCGACAAATATATAATACTAGAGGTTTTGGCAGACGTTAGCGCCCCCACACGGCGATAAATCGAATCATGTACGACAGACTTTTTAGCATATTAAAAATATCATCAGATTGTTTCTGAAAAGAGTGGTTGTATCTTTTCTACCCACGCTTCTATGCAGCGTAACTTTTTAACATTTTCTGGTAAACTTTATTTGTCCGTCAGGCTTAATAAATATATCGCTCTCTTTACCATAAACATATTGTGCTGTACTGTCATAGTAGTAATAATGGTTTCTTTTCGTGCGATCGCGTACGGAGAATACATCACCCAAGTACGATTTGCTACCGTATCGAACAGTGGCGTGCACATAGTTTTTGATCAGGGTAGGTAGTAGGAAAAACAGCGAATTAATTGATAGTCGAGATAAGTACCAACAGATGTCACTGATTGCTATTGCATTTGTTCTGTAAAAGCACTGCTTAGACACTAACGAAGACACTTAACACAAAAGAACCACTTGAACGCGCAACAGCTCACAGCACACATGCACACATATTTTGTGTAGTCTAGTAAACGCGAAATAATCCACACTGACATTGGCGGCGTTTGTGCATATCGTCGCCTGAGAACTGTAGTGAGACATCTAAAAAAACGGTTTTGGGTTATCTGCTTATAAAATTCGTTAATGTAATAGTGTGAAGTGCTGTTTTCAGATTATTGGTCTTATTTGTAAAATTTCTTTATTTGATGTACCACTCATTGAATAAAAAATCATTTTATTTTCTTAATTTCAGCCAGTAATATTGCCAAATGCCTTTGATTTTTTTATATAAGATGGTTAACATGTATTAATTTTACAGTTTTTTTTTTTAAATATCTTAAAACCTCAATATCTTAGAACTGTGTTTTGTCCCACTACAGTTCTCAGGCGACGATATGTAGTTACTGATTTTGACACGCTATAGTAGGACTGTCGTTGGGGCGCTCGCGGCGGTGCGATCAGCTGAACTTCGCACGTATTTTTTAAAGTTTAGATTTATTTTTGCCAATAATTTAGTATTATTATTCAATCGTGTCAATTCATTCAAAGTGCTTGTGTGTCTGTATGGAGTGCACGCCTCTGGTAACGAGTGATATCGCTAATCCATTCACAGGATCCCGATAGAAATCTTTTCCGAGACTTTTGATACAGATGCCTACTGGTATTTTCTGAGAAGCTGTGCCGCGTGACGATGAGTAATTGCCAAAGTTGCCATGTCATCCGACGCAGTCCTTATGCGTAACGCTTTTTCCCAACGTTTCCCTACAATCCAGTCATCCTTGCATTCCCTCACACGATTCCACAGAACTCCTCGCAAGCGGATAGGAAACCAGATTGCATCAAACTTCTACACTAACAAGGCGCAGGCTTGCACTCGTGTATGCACTCAGACAACAAGCGTCATTAGAATGGATAATCACTACCGTTTTATACAATGTCTTATCAACATTTCACATAATACTACTCTCTATGGCGGACTGCGTTGGGATTAATGTCGCTTGCTAATCTCGTACGACTTGTATCATTTGTCATCAATGCTAATTGTTATTATTGTTTCTAGTCTCAGTTATAAATATTACCCATTCAGTCGGAAGTGGAGATACCTATGACTAGTCGACCGCTGTTATTCGAGTTGGCCTATGAGAGAAAGATACGGATGCGATTCAGGTTTTCTTCGGTCATAATTAGCTAATGAGAAGTTGCAAAAACTATTTTATTCTTGATTTCTAATGTCGTTACTCACACAGTTTGTGCGATTCTTAGGAATACCCTTTTATGGAGAGTCTTGGTTTTTTATTCGAGATGCATCAGGCAGTGAATTTTTGCCATTGCTAAAAATTCGGCCGACCTCTTTTTTTACAGTGAATACCGAACAGGAGTCTCAACTGCTCCCAACCTAGAAGTGTAGATCCAGTGGGACTGTGGCATCCCCAATTAGGGTATGTTGCGAGGCTGAAGGTAATGGGGATGGGAAGGAGATAGGCAAAAGAAAGGTTGGGAAGTACCTGACTATTCAGATATGGTCACCATACGCGGCTAAAGCCATTTCAAGCCATGTTTCGATTCTGAATGGTGGTCTTTCAACAGGGCGATACTTAGAGTATCTACCAAAATTAAAAAATATACTTAGCAATTAATTTGGATAGGATATTGAAAGACGGGTGATGCAGGAAACTCCATTGGTGGAGAACTGAACGCTGTTAGCGCAAATAAAGAAGTTGCTTGAAATGGATTTAGCCGTGTTTGGTGACCAGCTCTGAATAGCCAGGTACTTCCCAACCTTAATCTTTCACAACCCCTTCCTTCCCTTACTTCTTACAGGCTCACAACATACCCCGATTGGGGATGCTAGTCTTACTGGCTCTAGACCGTTGGGAGCAGTTGGGACTCTTGTGCGGTATACATTATATTTTATTAATAAAAAAAATATAATTGAATTTTAGAATGTTATGTACTCACACCACGTCACATCCGAAATAATATTGTTCAATATTAATAATGTCATTCGGTTGGCCATTTCGACTCGCTTTCGAGATTTGATTATTTTTCAATCGACTTGTTGTTTGGCACAGTTGTGTTGACCACTTTAATAAGCAATATTTTGAATAACATCAGCTCGTCACAGCCAAAGCAGCACTGCGCAAGGCGCGTAGGAACAATCAAATATTGATTGGTCCCAATCAAACTGATTAGAAACGGCAGAAGTTCTCTGGGGGAGTGTCCCGCTTGTCGCCTGTCGCCTGCGGCTTTGTACTGGGCCTCGACGAGAATTCTAAACAACGCCGCCGCCTTTATCGTTGGCAATTGTCAACTGTTGAATATAACCGTTGGAAATAACGCCGATGTTGACGCAACGATTGGATCGTTGGTGCCGTTGGGGGTGTTATTTTATAACAGCTATATATTACTTGCCATTGGTAGATTCACTTGACGCTGGGCGCTACGTATCGGCCGTTTCGAATAGGATAATCCACAAAGACTTCTAGTAGGGAGGTATACAACCAACCTAAAATTATGGATAATATCATTCTATCCATAATTTCTCCAATAATATCCAAATAATATCCAAACTAAAGCTAAAACAATAGGTAGATGCTCAGTGAGTGTCGAGATTTAAAAAAAATAAAAAATCATAGTGAATACCGCACAACAGTCCCAACTGCTCCCAACCGTCTGGAGCCAGTTGGCCTATAGCATCCCTAATCGGGGTATGTTGTGAGATTTAATGTAGTGGGAAGGAGATGGGGAAGAGGAAGGTTCAAAAGTACCTGGCTATTCAGATCTGGTCACCAAACACGGCTGAAGCCATTTCAAGCAACGTTTCAATTCTGAATGGTGGTTTTTCACCAGAGCGATACAGATACCACTCTGGAACGTGCCGCAAATATACTATATATTTTTATTTATTAATTAGATGTATTATGAAATATTAATTAAATAAAATTTATTTGCGCACGCCGGGTTCGATCCCGCGACCATTGGATTCGTAGTCGAGCGTCTTACCACTCGACTACGCAGGCCGTCAAATACACTCTTACACCTTATGTTAATTTGACGCTAAAGCTAAAATAATGGAACATATTCAGTGAGTGTCATTCGTTCGCTTTCCTAATAATAATAATCCCCTGATGAAACAGTTGGTTCGTTGGTGCCGTTGGGGGTGTTATTTTTCAACGCAACAACTATATATTGCTGGCCACCCGTAGATCCACTTGACTCTAGGCGCTACGTACCGGCCGTTTCGGATAGGAAAATCCACGAAAACGTCTAGTAGGGAGGTAAACAAACAAAAAAATCATTCTAAATTACGCATAATATCGTTCTCGAAGTATACACTCTTACACCTTTTGTTTGTTTGGCGCCAAAGCTAAAACAATAGGTACACAATCAGTGAGTTTTGACTGCGTTGCGTTGAATAATATTCGTAAGTAGCTATTAAATATCCAAATGTTGGCGCAAATTTTTATCAACAGCGTTGGACGTTGACAGCATCTAGCTGCTATTTCCAACGGCTAGTTATATTTTGATACAGTTCTACTGTGGCTTGCCGCTTGTCGCTATTGGCTATGTTTCACCAGAAGTGGCAAGTAGCGGTGCCGTAGCTAGCCGAGCCACACCTCGGAAGTTATTTGCGGTTATTCTTAGACTGTTTGCTCGAATTAGTCTGCAATTACAGATCTCCCCGTAGACATACGCTATGCGCCATACGCCGAGATATCTCGACCGAACTTTGTAAAACGCGATAGCCTAGTTTAACTCAAAATTTTGAAAATCTGTCGTTGATGAAATGTTGAAAATATGTCGCACTAAAAACTCAAACTCTCGAACAGTGAGCTCTACAGAGTCAAGAAATTTGTACAGCTTCTTGCTGTCTCTTATTTTTAGGTCGATGCTGCTTCTTATCGTTTTTATTGTTTTTTCTAAAAACTGCACAAGAGTCATAACTGCTCCCAACCGTCTGGAGCCAGTGGGACTATAGCATCCCCAATCGGAGTATGTTTTGAGGCTGAAGGTAGTGGGGAGAGGAGGATCGGGATGTACCTGGCTATTCAGATGTGGTCACCAAACACGGAAAAGACCATTTTAACCAACGTTTCGCTTTTGAATGGTGGACATCTATCTATACTCGGAGTATCTTCCACTCCGGTACGTTCCTCAAACATACTACTTAATATTTTTATTGAAGTATAACAGTTTTTTTCCGTTCGTTGCCACACGTTTGGCGACAATTTAAAATGGAACTAATTTGTTATATCAAAAGAGTGAGTGGAGTTCGGTACAGAGACGTAGTATTTATTTTATATTTAAACAAGAATAAATGAAAAGAGACTTGATAGGGTTTTCCCCTATAACTTTAAAACTTCAAACAATATTTTACAAACAAAACAAACTAAAAGGCCGACGGTGCACAATTCAATCAAACGCTTCTTTGCCGAAGGGGAAACAACGTACAATCATCAGTATCAGGTCATGAGACTAAGTTCTGGATCTCTGCTGTTTCAAGGACGCGCAGCGCCTTTTATAGGCCGGCGGGCAGCGGCCTTCAGCACGTAGTGAGAGTAGTAGGTGAAATTCCTAGAATTGCGTCGGCGATTGCCCAATTGGAGCCGGCCCTGGATCTACACGGCTCGACATTGCTAGAGAGGGACAGTGCTTTAGACGGGAGCGAGAAAGTATTCGGAGTCGCGCGCCTTGTCGCGTTACAGAAGTAATTTTCAAATGACACAAATTTATTTGCGCACGCCGGGATTTGAACCCGCGACCTCTGGATTCGTAGTCGATGATCGTAACCGCTTGACTGCGGAGGCCGTCGCTGTTTTATAGTCAACATCATTTCCACAATTAGTTATGAAGCTTTTAGATATTCCTTTATCTGACAAAACATATAAAAGGATGCCACATTTTTCAATTATTAACTTCGATACACTCTTAAATGTCTTTATAATTGCACTGTGCTTGTGCTGGAAATTAACCAATTCACAAGAACTGGTGTAATATGCTGTTGGAAGAGAGTAAACAGGTGGGCCTCAATACCAACAAAAGAAAATCAAGTTAGTGTTTGTCAGAAAAAAAACACCGCCCAGTTGCGTATGTAAGTTTTCTCCGAAAAACATCGATTACTTTAGAGCTGTTAACGGTAGAACTTGGACAAAACGCAGAAATCCAGATTTCATTTACTTAGTTAACCCTTTGTTCCCTGATTCTATACCAAAATCATTTTTTTACACATTATTCATTTAAGTACATTATTGGACATTCTTTTATACGTAGGCCAGTTTTTAACGCTTATTTACAAAAACTGATACTAGGGGAACCAGTTTTTTTTTATTATTTATTGAGCTTTCACATTGTTAGTCAAGTTATTTAAGCGCTTTTTTGAAAACAAAATTATTGTGATAATGGATTCAGGCATGTGTGTTTTTGATATTATTATTTTAATGAGTATCATAATGTCATCCAATAATGGCATCACCTGTCGAAATTATAGGGTATTAAAAAATAACATTTATACACACATTATAAATTGCCTGACGGTACAAATATGTACCGGGTGAATTTTTCCTAAAAGGAGTTTTCCGAAAATTAAAAAAAAAAAAAACCGAAATAATTTCTATGTTATAAATAACAGATAATTCCCAAAATAATTTATGAAAGTCCACTTAATCTTTGCTCAGAAATCAAAAGGTTAAGGCATTTTTTATACTAAAAAGGTTCTATGTGAAAAACTCAATTGTCACTGGCCAAAGCCAGGAGGGTGTAGAGCTCCAGAAAAATATTAGTTTATATAAGTATTTATAGTTTTTGTGTTTAATTTGTCGAACTCCATTATTTAAAAAAAAATATATAATTGAATTAAATTCATTATTTTGTAAAATATGTATGAACGTACATGCGGACGTACGTAAATACGGACGTTAGTACCTATATATATGCACGTATGTATTTTAGATGAAAACAAAACAATTCGTGGTAAAAATTCCCTATAATTCATATTATTATGATTTGAAACTATCCAAACATTTTTATGATTGAAACTAGTAAAATAGTATTAACTGTAAATATTTACTGTAAGTATTACGTATTTATATTAGTACGTACATATGGACGGACGTATTTATGTTAGTACGTACGTATATACGGACGTTAGTACCTTTATATGCACGTATGTATGTTTGATGGGAAAAAAATAATATTTACAGTTAATACTATTTTACTAGTTTCAATTATAAAAATGTATGGATAGTTTCAAATCATGATAATATTACTTATAGGGGAATTTTGCCACGAATTGACAATTTAGATGTAATACGGCACAGGAGTTCCAATCGCCCTGATCAAGAAGAACTATTGCAGCCTCATTTCCTGTGAGGCTAAAGAAGGATAAGGAAAAGAGGAAACAAGGGAAATATATCAGAATGACTCGACAGTTAGTTAACAGGTTCTTGCCGCGGGGTCTTCATTTTTTCTGTTACATTCGATAAATATTTATATATTGTAATTATTCTATTCAATATATACATGTATAATGGAAAAATACCAAAAATATTAACTCTGTACTTAGTATATTTACAGAGATATTTAAATAATTAGACTCTACGACTCTACCAAAACTTTGACTAGACCATGGCTTGAATGTTCTCTCTTATGTTTATTTTGCTCTACTATTGTCATCGCTGCATTTATTATTATGTATGTGCTATTCCTCCTCTGTTGCTCTTTTTTCCATTTCGTGTTTTATGTCTTTTTTGTAATTGGACTTTAGTTCGTTAATTTAAAAATAAATAAATGATGTCAACTGAGTTAATAGCACCGCAAAGGAAAGGTCAAATAAAGAAGTCAATATAAATACTCAAAATGGCGCTAAACTTCACTTAGTAGCATTCTAATACAAGCAATACTATAAATAATGATTTATCTATTCATTTTCTATGGGTAGTTACGAAAATGTCTAAGGTTCCAAGTGTTTTTTTTTAAACTGCTTTTTAAGCATTTTTGAACGTTTTACATGAAATTTAAGAATGATTTCTTAAGGAATTTAAAGATTACGGTTTAAGAATTGTATTCACTGGAAACCTTAGACATTTTCCTAACTACTCGTATAGAATTAACAGATAAATAATTTGTAGTATTGCTTGTACTAGAAAGCCAAAAAGTGTGTATTTTTGGGCGCCGACCTTAATGTAAAAACTACTCGGGTTTTACGTGACTTGAGAATCGAATAGTACGGATTTATCGAGCAGATAATGAGATGAGTAGATAATCTATGTGCACACAAGAACGTTAAAATCTCGTTTGCGCGGCGCTGAACGTTAATTGTTCAATTTGTAAATTCACGGAAGAAACCCAAATAGGGCCCGGCCAACGCGTGTCACTGGCCATGCGCGTGACCGTCCCCGCGCTACGGGCTACGGGCTACGCCGCCCGCTACGGGCACAACTTGTTGCCTTCCGACCACTTGTACTTTTAGGGGAGAATAACCGCATCCCCGCCGAACGAGAAAAACTTGCAATTTTTACCCATAGCCAAAGAAAAATCTCATTTTTAGACGATGTCAGTCTGCTGTTTCGGTTCTTTTGACGCGTGAGCGCGAGTTTTCCGGCCGTTTGTTATCGCGCGGCGGCTCCGCAAGGCTCGGCCCAGGCGCTACTCTCCGGTCGGGCTGCGTCAGCCGAGCCGGAATCGGCGTGGCTTCAGTGTTCACGTTCAGTCGCCCGCTCCCCGTATGGGCGGATACGTGTCCGCCTCCGCGAGCGTCCAGCGGTTATCTGTCATAGTCCGACGCGCGTGGCGCATTCAATCCAACTGTCGAACTTAAATGCTTGCTCACTCTTTCCTCTCTGATCGAGATACTGATGGATGCTTTCAATTGTTTTAATACGCGGAAGTAACCGCATAAACTTTTCTTCCATAATAATGCACACTTTATGAAATAAATATATTTGTTCAACGGTGTTTATTAGTTTGACTCTTTGTTGTTAGGACCGACACTGTGTCATGCTACAGAATAACGAAGAAGCCGACCGATTGAAAGAGATCAGCCGAACAAAAAACGTGTTAATAATGTGTATTGTGGAAATCAAACAATAAGTTGTTAGAAAAAATTGCCATCGTCGGTGAGATGACCCGCAAAGTTCGGTTAATTATTTCACTGCAGTTCGTTGGTCCATAAATGGCTCTAAAACCCTTTGACGTGTATTTACGGATATTTTGGTGTTGGCGTATGAGAGCATTGTGAAAATGTGAACAAATAAACAAATCAAACAAAAATACTGAATCAATTGAAACAGTTGCTCTGAAATAATAAACGTTCGTGATTCTTTATTCAATAGTGACGATTGTTCCGTCTCGCTGCGACATTCGCAAACTTGAATCGCACGATCGAATAGACTATTCTGATAGGTGATTGTTGGGCGCTTAGGGATGAGGGAACAGAACTGGAATGGCCCCGGGGCCAGCATGCGCTACGCGGCCCCCTACCAGGCGAGGGTCGTGCACTCCGCCCAGGGCAACGGCGTCGTCAAGCCACTAAATAGAAATTCAGGTAAACATTCATTATATCGGTGTTGTATGGACAGCTCACAATGCGGGGCCCGAGGTGGCCATATCTCCCGGTGGATGATTAGGAAAGGCGAAGAAAGATCCGCAGCTTACACGCAGGTTGTCAAAAAGTTCACTTGATATTCTACCCACCTATGATAGTAGGTAATATTTATTGCAGGTTTATTTCTAATAAGTATATATATTTTAGTCTTAATTTAATGATTGACCGCAGCACTTGTCTTTCAGGTTTTTAGCACGATGTCAATTTTACCACTAAAAAACACACTTTGTAAATGGGGTATATACTCTTGGGAGCTTTTTATCTTCTGTAACTTCACCGATTTTAACTCCGCTTTGATCTTGTTATTTTTATTAACGTTTCTACATTTAAGGCGATACTCAATTTGTATCAGCTAGCCGATATTTACCATATGTCCACCATCTAATCAAATACAACAATTTATTATTCCCATTATTATTATTATTATGAAATGAACAGAAGATAAACTTTGACACTGCGTTCGTTTATTGATGTTTTTTTTATTTTTTTTTATTTTTTTTTTTTTTTATAATTGTACAACAGATATAAACCCAATAACAGTAATTTAATAATAGTAATTTGTTTCAACCGAAAAAAATGATAACATAACTAATTAACCATGACGCCGTTTCCCCGCAGGGGTAGGCAGAAAGGACGGACCGCCATACAACTCTGTCTTGGCACACACTCCTTGCTTTCTTCAGATTCATACATCGTCTCATAGATACTCTTCTGTTATTCTGACTTCACGTGGCCCGATTCAAGTTTTTGATTCACTTGATCGTGCCATGTCTTCTTCGGGCGTCCCTGACTTCTTCTTCCATTCACTTTCGCATCATATATTCTTTTCACACTCCTTTCTTCGTTCATTCTCTCTACATGTCCAAACCATCTAAGCGTCCCTTTCGTGATCCTATTCATTACACGTACATCAGCCTTGCATTCTTTCCGGATACCCACATTCTTAACACGGTCATACATGGTTTTACCGCGCACATACGTCTCAGGGATCTCATTCCCACAGCGTTCAGTCTACACAATAGTAATAATAACGGTGAATTTACATAGCGCAGTTTTGTGATAGTTCACCTCAAGTACGCTTCACGTTAAATTACCCAACCTAATAGTATGATTTAACAACGACAAAATAATAAATTATCACAATAAGCAAACACTTTGTGGATTGGCATGATTAATTAATAAAAACACACACATTGTTTTAATCCACTTTTATTTTGGTATATGTCAACTAGTTTCGATTCAGCAAAATCTTCATCGGGACTTAAAAATATACTATATATGTGTATATTTTTAAGTTCCCATGAAGATTGTGAATGAAAACAACGTGTGACAAAATAATATACAACAGATATGTATAAAATTTAAAACTATCTAAAATCACGATCGCTATCATCAATCATGATAATATGAAAAGGTGTCTCTGTAGAGTAATGATCTACCCATTTCATTTATCCGGAGATGGCGGGTTTGATTCCCGTCGCTACTCAAAATACATATTTTTCTACACATATATCGGCGCTTTTAGTTGGGGTGTTGATTGTTCCATTCGAGGAACATCATAAAATAGCTCTAAAGCTGTCGTAAAGCAAATTTATAAATAAAGTATAAAACATTCAGAGTAACTGAAATACTTACTTGCAAATACTCTTTTCGCGTATACTCTTTACGTATTTTAGTATGTTTACGAGAGATGGAAAGAACGATAAGGATATTGAAAGAAGGGTGAATGCAAGAAACTCCATTAATGGAGGACTGAACGCTGTTGGCGCAAATAAGAAATTGTCAAAAGGAGCGAAGCTAGCAGTCCAAAATGAAGTGCTTATACCAACCCTGATATATGGCAGTGAGACATGGAACTGGCAGAGGAAGGATGAAAGTAGACTGAATGCTATGGAAATGAGATCGCCGAGACGTATGTGCAGTAAAACCATGTATAACTGTGTTAAAAATGTGGATATCCGGAAAGAATGGAAGGCTGATGTAAGCGTAATGAATAGGATCACGAAAGGGACGCTTAGATGGTTTAGACATGTAGAGAGAATGAACGAAGAAAGGAGTGTGAAAATAATATATGATGCGAAAGTGAATGGAAGAAGAAGTCAGGGACGCCTGAAGAAGACATGGCACGATCAAGCGAATCAAATACTTGAATCGGGCCACGTGAAGAGTCAGAATAAGAGAAGAGTATATATGAGACGATGTATGAATGTGAACGAAGCAAGGAGTTTGTGCCAAGACAGCGTTGTATGGCGGTCCGTCCTCTCTGCCTACCTCTGCGGGGAAACGGCGTGATGGTTAGTTAGTTATATTTATAAATATCTTCCTCCTATCAATATAGGATGGCCTCCCCTTGATGACGTTTTGCAGAAATGAGACCTAATATCCTTCATTAATATTTCAATTTTTTATTTTTTTTTATGAATTTATGTTTATATTTTTTTACTATCATTATTGTGTGTATTACAACTTTTATGTTATTATTATTATTATTACTATGTATGTATATCAATCATGGAAGTTATTGCATTGCACTACTCCTGCATACCTTCTGGAATAAAACTTATTATTATTATTAATGCAATCTCGCCCGATGTTCTAGAATGTGCTATCATCAATTTTACACTAGAAATAAATACCACTATGACCACTCATGGGCAAATAATGCACAATATTTATATTTCTTGTCCAATTTCGGGGAACTATGAAACGTTGACCCACAAATTTACTTTCTGCGCTTTCTATTATGTATTTTCCCTCTGTACAAACGCACGCCGTCCTGCTTGATTTTTTTCCACAATATTCTATCATCAATTACACATGATAAATAAATAACAACAGAAGGTTTGTACACGGATAACGACGGCAAATAAAAATACACTCTGAAGTTAATAGAATAACCAATATTTATACTGTGTTTAAATCCACTTTTGGGGAAGCACGGCATTATTGACCAAGAGAGTTAGCCTAAACACTGATTGGGTTCAACAGCGCTGTTATCACACCGATATGTCCAAATATTCTAAATGGCAATGCGCCATGTCAATAATAACGGTGTTAGAACGCGTTATCGATTTGCGTTTTCAAAAAATTCATATCATATATCATTGGATTTGTATTGGTACTTAAATTGTATCATCATTACGTCCAACAAGTAGTACATTTTACGGAAGATGAAACAGCTATTAACGTTTTAATTCCATCTTAATGTGGTCAGTTTCACCGTCATTTTAAAAATAATAATAACTGTGAACTTATATAGCGCAGTTTTGTGATATTTCACCTCGAGTGCGCTTCATATTAAATTAACTATGGTAATAAGACTAGAGTACACGAGGGAGTATAAATGCTGCCCATTTTTATTTCCGTCGGTGTTTTTATGCCGAATGCTCGATTTCCACACCCTGCAAGCCCGCCGGAAGATGTTTTTGTGTAAACATTTTTACAAGTTGATTTCTGGAGGTAAAATAATTGATAACAATAATGGTATTTCTGGTGGTCTCGTTAAAGAGCAATAATTTATCAACACACGATATTCAGATTTTTCCATTGTGTTGAGAATTACAAAACTCACTACAAAGGTCATTAAAACTACTGTTACTTGTAAACTAAACGTCAGATTTTTATGAAATTGGACGGGTTGAGTTAGGTTGGGTTGGATTTGTCAATAGTGGCGCCAACTATATGTCATCCTGCGAAATTATTGAGTGATATTATACTTCTAATCTATATAGTGTAACGCCTATTTAGGCGTATTATAATATGTATTTACATGGCCAGCAACGGGGCGCGCCTAACAGCCTAGCAGAGGAAGGTGTTTCCCGCGGGAAAGGAAGAATTTTCTCCCTGTCACTTCGGTTTACCCTTCGTGACGGAAAACACCTCTTGTTTGTGATCACTTAAGTCAGCGTGTTTAAATTCGTAAATAAATGTGATATATCTAACTTTAAAGACTATCATTTGACAATTACCTACTACATTTTTTTATTATTGTTCCTTAGTTCTACGATATACTAAAGGAGATTATCTTGTTTACCCCAAGTTAGTACAACCGTTCTCAACTTGAGTACTGCGCCCCAATATGGACTCCACTTTACGCCGTCTACAAAGATAAAATAGAAAGTATCCAAAGGAAATTTCTATATTTCCTTAATTACAAAATGAGCGCACCTAGACGGGGATACATAGATATGCTATCCAACTATAACGTCTCCACTCTGTATAACCGGCGAAAACACCTTGATCTCACGACCCTGTTTAAAGTTTTCAATAACATGATTGACTGTCCTACCTTAGTAAACCTAATCAACCTCAAAATACCACCCAGAACAACTAGACAAGGACTTATTTCACATTAGCCGGGCACGCACAAATGCTGGTGTCAGGGATCCAATTAGAAGAATGTGCGATTTATATAATCAACATCAAACTTCAATGAATTCCGACATATTCTTTAATACAAGTGGTACATTTGGTAGAAAATTGAAAGCTGTGTTCACTTAGAAAAAAAAAAAAAAAACAACTTAGTGTACTTACTATTTTTAATTTAATTTTTTCTTAGACACTGCTTTTTCTTTATTTTTTCTTTATTTTTCTTCTCTCTCTGTAACTCTTAATTAATCGATTTACTTTTATTTCCCTTTAAATTTGTATAAAAATTTTCGGTAGAGATTCATTTATCAGCTACAATATGTAAATCAGTGAGAAATGGTTGTGATACAGGCTAATTCTCCAGTGTATGTATTTATATACTTGTTATTAATTTACTATCTGTATTTTCTTCATTAATAAATAAAAAAAAATAAAAAAACCATGTGACGTTTTACACACCGAAAATCGGAACTTCCTCATACAAACGCCAATATGTAAAGCGATGCAATCGTGTAATGAATCTGCATCAGATGTATTTAGATGCACATACGAGTATGTACAGTTCTTTCATTATCTCTACGTACGTACAAGAGTGACCGTTAGGTACAAAAAAACCCACATACTTTTTACACTCGCCCTGTTTAATCTTTATACATTTTTATAACTTTTATGCTTTTGCACTTATTTGTTAATTATGCTTTTCGATTTACCTTGAGTTTATGTTTTACTTTGGCCCTCTTTAGGTATTGGTGAATAACTGTACAAGGGGATGATTTAAATCAATATCCTTGTTAAATTCTCGCTCGTATTTTAGCTACTTGCAATGCGCATTGATTTTATCGAGATAAGCTTCCACGTCACCAATTAATTTGTTATGCTTATCAGTCTGATCGTTTCACCTTAATTTTTAAGTCGTCTTATGATTGTCTCGTGTCAACGTCTCGCGGCTCTGCTGAAATCTGGTTATGCGTGAATATAATGTGTTCCCTTAACTGGTTTATTCTAGATTTGGAGCATCTTAGATTTAACTCTGCAACGTTTGTAGTGAAATTTGGGAAGTTTGTGTTATTTATGGCCAGGCTTTTAAAAAGAGGAGTAACTTTATGAATGAATTTGTCATCGTTACAATAACTTTGGAATACAGTGTGTAATTTTTGAGTTGGTAAAAAACATTCCTTCTCAAACACATTTCGCTAGGTCAGTATTGTTTTATACTCGGAGCAATAATATACCAGGAGGAGGGAGCGCTAGTGTAGTCAGGATTGATGATTTTTTCCTGGCTGGGGCGTGGCTAGGGTTTCGTGGACACACCTTTTTACAACCATTAATAGCCCATGTTGACATAATGTTTTGTTTATTTCTACGACCACTTTTTCACAGTATTGTTATCAACAAGTACCAAACGGCTAATTGGCATTTCTTCAGTACAGGTGCCAATAATCCATTTATTTATGTTCTACCTTGTATAATATTATTCATTTGCTTTATTTTTTTATTCATTTACTTGATTACTTACTGTTGTTAAATATTCTAATTAAATAACCACTCATGTATATATGTTTTGGGCATCATGCCTGTTATATGTACTAAAATAAAATAAACAAAAATATAGGATAAAACCTCAAAAACAAACCTCAGTTATGTCGTATAACAAAACGTAGTAGGCGGAGTCGCCGGAGACGCGGGAGACGGAAAACATGCTTACATACCTAAAAGTGGTGCTATATTGTGTGAGAACTTGTCTTATATCTTTCTCTTTCACGGTTTACGACGTAAAAACTCGGAGAAAGTGATTTATCGTAAATTTGTATAGGTTGGGTAAAAATATTTAGCTCTCTCTCCATATATATGAAGCGTGATTAGGTATATAAGTTGACCATGTCATAATAATAATAATAATAATAATATTTAGATGATTTGTATAGCGCCGTTTTTTGTGTGAAAAATCACCTCAAGGGAGCTGTACAAAATTTAATTCCGCGGCTCTCTCTTATTACTAACTACGTAAAACCTATGGCATACCAATATTTATTTATATTATTTACCGAGATAATATACAGAAGCATACTTACCTGGCAGCTCACTTTGGAAAAACACTATTATTTAATTTACTTCTAGTTATGAGAAAGATACAGTTTTGCACGATATTGGCAAAATTATAGTTAGTATTTTAAATGAATAATTTAATATGTTTAAATAATTTAAAAAAAAACATTATTTTAAATCACGAATTTCATTAAGTTTGAACGTCAACCGGTTTCGCTTAGATCAAGCTTGGTCAGGGCACATATAACAGCTCTTATAGTTATTATAATTCTTATAACTCCACTATTATTATGTACTAGTTTAAAATTTGCTATGTTTCTTTCTTAAGGTAATGTATTCACTAGCAATCATTGTAGGATTATTACGATGTAAAATGCACATATATTTGTATCGTATCAAATTTACCTACTGTCAATGTATCTTATATGGAAAAATTAATGTATCGAGAGAGTTTAACGGTCAGTGTCTGTTGTATCATCTAGCATTGTGTAACAAATATCAACATATTTAATATTATTCTACTTGTACTCACTGTCACCTACCTCAGAACAGGTTCTAATGACCTAGTGAGGTAGGTAATGTAAAAAAATAATATAAGAAATAAAAAGTTAATAATATATATATATATATATATATATGTGTGCCCTGACGATGCTTGATCTAAGCGAAACCGGTTGGCGTTAAATTCGTGGTTTAAAACAATGTGTTATTTTATTTTAATATAATGTCAACCACGAAGTGATTGCTTCTTATGAAAAATATTATTTACGTGTTTTATTATTCAATTTTAAGGCATAAGAGCAAATTTCATAATAAGATTACTGAATTTGTAGTACAGTACAGGAGTTTGATAAAAACATGTATTTCTAAATGTGATTCGTAGCTCAAAAATAAACAGATTGTATTGAAAAGCTTCCACTGACATTAACGATGGTTGGACTACTCTCACTTTAAATATCACCTGGACAGTTAGTGTAAATAAATGTTTTTCGATATGATGCTTTGGATCAGTGATTCCCAAAGTGGTCTATATCGACCCCCAGGGGTCTATGACAACCTGCAAGGGGTCTACGTCAGCGAAAAAAAGATTTGGGGGTCCATGAAATGAAAATGGGGGTCCACGGTAGTGGATCTCAACATACACTGATAGTACCTATTTAGGTACTTACGTAATACTATCTTATAATGGACTTTAATTCTCTGATTATATTAATAAAAATATTTTTTGTGGAAGATATTTTGCCGGTTTGCTAGTACTTTTCGATTTCAAATCTCTACCGACTAGTGCTTTTTTTCGGAGAGGAATTTTTGTTGATTTGCTAGCACTTTTCGATTTGGGATCTCTGCCGACTAGTACTATTTTTTGACGAGTTCGACTACAATTGAAGTGTTCACCGCGAAGGATTCATTTCAAAGAACTAGCAGTTGCTGAAGCGTTCACAAAACTTTAAAGTTTTTCCCAACGCTAAAAAAAATCAATACTAGGAAAGCAGGGGGTCTATACAAAACAGAAAAAATCGACAAGTGGTCTACGGGACAAAAAAGTTTGGGAACCTCTGCTTTGGATAATGAATTTTAAAAAATTGTAATGACCTAGGTCCAATTAGAAAAAAAAGCTTAACTTTAACAATCGTGTTTTTAATAAGGTAAGTGAATGCATTACCAAATCCACGCGGTCGACTGACTCTCTCGCTGCTAGTTATGAGGGGGTTGGCGGGCGCCCTTGAGGTGATATTTCTGTCACGAAAACGGCGCTATATAAATCAGTCAATTATTATTATTATTAAAATTACTTTTGTATAGCACCTGTTACCACTTTCCTACCGCAATACCCTGTCTAGGGCCTGGCATAATCCACATTTCAAACTAATAATCATTTTTCGCTTACTGACTATCTAAACATCACGCCGTTTCTCCGCAGGGGTAGGCAGAAATGATGGACCGCCATAAAACTCTCTCTCGGCCCACACTCTTTGCTTCATTCTCATTCATACACCGTTACCCACATATTATTCTATTATTCTCGTGACATTACCCGACTCTCGCATTTTTTTTTAAGAAAGACAAACTTTCCCCCTGACAATATATTAAAAAAAAAACTACCACTGTCATCATAATAAGCGGAAGATGTTGCTTGTGCAATGACGGAGGACTTAGCCAGCAGAGGAATTGAACCCACGACGCCCGGGTGGGAAACCGACGCGTTTGTCCACTCACCTAAACTAGGTCAAACTTCACTTCTTCTTCAACGGTCACTTGATCGTGCCGTGTCTTCATCGGGCGTCCTCGACATCTTCTACCATTCACATTAGCGTCACAAATTATTTCACTCCTTTCTTTGTTCATCCGCTCTACATGCCCAAACCATCTAAGCGACCCTTTCTTAATCTTATTCATTACGCTAACATCAACCTTGCATTATTTTCGGACATCCAAGTTATTTTTAACTCGATCTTAATTCGCGGCACATTTCAGACTCTAAGTATCGACCACCATTACCACCTTACTTGAAATGGCTTCGGCCGTTTCCGGTGACCAGATCTGTATAGTCAGGTACTTTCAAACCTTCCTCTTCCCCGTCTCTTTTCCCTCCCCGCTGTCTTCAGCCTCGCAACATACCCCGATTGGGGATGCCATAGTCAGTTGTGAAAAAAAATATAATACTCGGCTATTCTTTTCGAATCTTGTACTAAAAACATACGGCCATGACACGTTCAAACAGTAAATAGTAATTGATCCCCGTTTCCTTGGGTTTACTGGCAGCTCGAGCGGCTCTCGGCAACGCGCTATTTATACCCCCAGTCAACAGTGTTTCCCTTTCATTGCGCTCTCTCTCCATTTGCCCATTAGGTAGGCACCCCCCACCGGTACCTACGGCGGGGGTGGAAGCCAGCCCGGTTGTTGCTTTGCATGGACCGACGCGACGTGACGTGGGACGAACGAGAAGTACAAATAGCCTCTGTTAAGGGTTGCCAGGCTCCGCCGATATCTCTTATTGTTTTCAATTCATTCGATTACGTTAAGTTTGCATAAATTCGAAATTAAAAAGATTTAAAACTTACAGTTTCTCTTCACAGTATATGTATTTATACAGTAAAACGTCTGACGTACAAACTCTATGAAAGCATAAACAAACGAAAGTGCTGCCATCCATAATATTAAAAAAAGAACTTAGAAGATAAAATATATACTTTTTTACTAATGAGGTATAGCTAAATATTTTTACCCAACCTATACAAACTTGCGATAAATCACTTTCTCAGGGTTTTTACGTCGTACACCATGAGAGAGAAAGAGATAAGAAAAGTCGTCCTATAATATTGTAACACTTCTGAGTATGTAAGAATGTTCTCCGTCCGTACCAAATTCACATCATCGAGTCGTATAACTTACGTCAACGGATTTTGAGGTTATTTCCTATATTTGTGTTGATTAAAACACTTGCAGTGGTTGACTACACTGTTCCGAAAAGGCACCTCTCCATATATATATTCTTACTCCAAGAGTATAGGTATAAGATAATATATTCAAATAATGTAAATGTTTTGATTAAGACCCTGGTCTACGAATCCAGAGGTCGGGGGTTCAAATTCTGCCGCGAGCAAATAATTTTATTTTAATTGATATGCGTTATTTCACATTTAATTAATAAATAATATATATATATATATATATATATATATATATTATATTTGCGACACGTTCCAGAGTGGTAGATACTCCAAGTATCGTCCCGGTGAAAGGCCACCATTCAGAATCGAAACGTTGCTTGAAATGATTTTAGCCGTGTTTGGTGACAAGATCTGAATAGACGGGTACTTCCAACTTCCTATTGCCTGTCTTATTCTCCTCCCCACTACCTTTGACCTCGCAACATACGCCAATTGCGGATGCCGTAGTACCACTGGCTCCAGACGGTTGGGAGCAGTCGTGACTCATACGGTATTCACTAACCAATTTACCATCAAGCCGTTTCCCCGCAGGGGTAGGCAGAGAGGACAGACCGCCATACAACTCTGTCTTGGCATACACTTCTTGCATCATTCACACTCATACATCGTCTCGTACATACTTTTCTGTTATTCTTACTCTTGACATGCCCCGACTTAAGTATTTGATTCACTTGATCATACCATGATCATGCATCCCCGACTTCTTCCATTTACACTCCTTCGTTCATTCGCTCTACATGCCCAAATCATCAAAGCGTCCCTTTCTTAATTCTATTCCATTACGCTAACATCAGTCTTGCATTACCGGATATCCACATTTTTTACTCGGTTTCACGTGGTTTTACCGCACATACGGCTCAGAAATCTCATTTCTACGGCATTCAGTCTACGTACATCCTTCTCTGCCAGTTCCATGCATCACTCTCTAAAAATAAAATCCTAGAAATTATTATTTTCTATGTTTCTGGATAAATCTCAACTCGTATGCAAGACCTTTGAATGAAACCTACTAGACATAAATTCACCCTTCGTCTTTTCCAGTTCTAATCGTGTGAACCGAAAATTTTACTTTTCATTCCCGGGTTACGAATAACCTGACAGAATTTAAAAAACCCCTACTGCCATCATAATTGCGGAAGATGTTGTTTGCGCAATGATGGAGGACTTAGCTAGCAAATAAATTAAACTCACGACGCCCGGGTGGGAATCCGACACGTTTGTCCACTCAGCTACTAACCGGTCTAAACTACATGCAATTCCGAACTTTGATGTATTTATCCCTAAATAAATAACGACAAAGTAAATTACTAGTTATTCAAGCAAGTTGTTAAACTTTTATTACGGCGCCAATGCAAATAGGCAGCCATTGTAATCACAAAGACGTATAGCCTCCGGCGTAGACCCTGCCCGCGCCGAGCCGCGTCTCCGGTCACGTAACCCCCGGTCTACGGGGCAAAGCACCCTGATCGGAGGGTTGTTGCCTCCGCTCATTAGCATGGGGAGTCGATCCGAAGAGCTTTCCGCCCGCCGAGAGGGGTGGCGGGCGCCATCCACCGCGCTCCAGAAGGCATCCGAGTCACGCGTTGATGTCACTTTGGATATAATTATCTCACTACCTACTAAAAATAATGTCTTTTAAAGTTGACTGTGAAACCAATCGTCCGAGAAAAGGCGGAAGGGGGTAACAACAACCTTCACTTTATTCTCAGTGGAAAGATAAACATTCTCGCAACCCAAAATATGCCCCAAATGTTCTAAACTGTAAATTTATATCGTATTATCATGTAAATATGTAAAAAAAAGACATCCATTCATAGCACATGTCGACATAATGTTTTTGTTTATTCGTATAACCACTTTTTCACAGTATTGTTATAAACAAAAATATATTATATAACCTAAAAAACCGTTGACTTATGTCCATAAAAACTTGAAGAAAGTGATTTATCCCCAATTTGTATAGGTCGGGTAAAAATAATTAGCTCTCTCTCCATATATTGTTACTCCGAGTATATGTATAAATATATCATCTGCCAGTTTACGTCACATATTTATTATAGGTGTGCAAACATGACTTTATTTGCGTGTGATTATGGTCTTTATCGAACTAGGCCCACCGTTTCAAGTTTTTTTTCTGAATAACATGTTGACATATTTTATGATCAAACAACTTTATGGTAACATCCTTTTTCTAATTTGGGAAACATAAATAGTTGGACAGATAATATTGTTGATAATTAGTGGTAATATCGTCTATGGTCACAATGATGTTTGCCACAAAAAGGACAACAGCCTCCGTAGTCGAGTGGTTAACACGCTCGGCTACGAATCCAGAGGTCGCGGGTTCAAATCCCGACGTGAGAAAATAAGTGTTAATTGACGTTTAATTAATATACAATAATATATGGTATATTTGCGGCACGTTCCAGAGTGGTAGATACCCCGAGTATTGCCCTGGTGAAAGACCACCATTCAGAATCGAAACGTTGCTTGAAATGGCTTTAGCCGTGTTTGGTGGCCAGTCCTGAATTTCCAGGCATTTCCAAACCTTTCGTTTGTTTTTCCTACTCCTTCCCTTCCCCACTTCCTCCAGCCTCACAACATACCCCAATTTGGGATGCCAAAGACCCACTGGCTTCAGACGGTTGGGAGCAGTTGGAAAAAAAATGTTATTTGACGTTTAATCAATAAAAAATAATATATCGTATATTTGCAGCTCGTTCCAGAGTGGTAGATTAAGTAGCGCCCTGGTGAAAGTACACCATTCATAATCGAAGCGTTGCTTGAAATGGCTTTAGGCGTGTTTAGTGATCGAATATATCTCGCTTCGGGTACACGAACACGCCCCTACACGCGTTTATCGGTTCATCTTTTCACGGTTTAAGAAATTTAAAAAATATATATATAAAAAGTACATAAAGTTTTAGAATTAACCCGAAATTGTGGGCAGTCTATTATATCGCTCATTCGTCACAAAAGAATACCTTGTAATTTACATAATACAATCTTTACAGGGGACATTTTTTATCACATAAAATAACATGCCACATAATATAACAGTTACCTTAGCTTATAATCACGGGGAAGGCTCTCATTTAAATTGTGACAATCATAAGGCTTTATAAGGAATTACTTTCAATGAAAATAAAACCTTTTAATCTTTTATTTGACTGAGATTTGGCCATGATTTTTTTTTTAAATTACCAGAATACACTGAAAAGTCACCTTTTACAAGTGGGTAGGATACGGGATATTGTTTTGACAAGAGAGATATTCGCCCAAGTTATCGCTGTAGTCAAAGCCGGGCCTAGGTTAATGTTTGCCTACTCAGCACTGTGGCTTTAAGAGATTAGCAACAAACAAGCAATACTTATCATCCCAAAGTATTTCAGTCTTTAACGAATACCAGTTAAACCAGGGGGACATCGTAAAACCTACGCATTATTTTCACTCTCGTCTTATCGTGTTTTTTTTTTTAACCTTTTAACAGCTCTCTAGTACGTACGTCCGACCGTTTGTTTGGTGTTGGATCTGATACTCGCGGAAGGTGTTTGCTCGTCTAATGCGGAGAGCATGATAAGTTTCTGTGCACATACAGTGCGAAACATAAATAGACCAGCGTGCCAAAAATAACTGGTTATACTCGATTTTAATATATTTCACTTGGCAGAATGCTCACTCGTATGATTCTATCTACGCCACCCTATTAAAACATATATCGCTTTAGACTATTTTCTTGCATCGTTTTTCAATATTTACGATTATCAAACCGGTGTTCTAATTATAAAATGGCGCTATACAAATCATTCAAATACTATTATTATTATATATTCGTAAAAAGCACCCTTTCATCATCAGGACAATATTAAAATTAACATAAAATATAAAATGCTGAGATATATATATATATACATATTTAGGAGTTGGAATGGGAAGGAGAAGTGGTAATTGAGGGGATTTTAGGAATAACCGAGCCGATAATATTAAATAATAAAGTGGTTATAAACAAAGTTTATGTGTTTTATTTATTATTATTATTACCATAACCATATTTTATTTGGATTTTTAATTCAGTAGGTGATTAAAAATATTATTAAGGATACAGGTGATGTTCTTTGATCACAACAGTACATCATATTTATCATTTAAAATAAGATGAAATGATTATTAAATATGCACAAGCTTCAAATTCCATATAAAACACATGAGGGTACCCGGGTACCCTTTCAGTCATCAGAAGGTGTAAGTTTTACTTAAGCGTTTTCCGCTCACATACCACCCTCCACATATCCAACGGTTATGTTTAATTGTTCATTTTCAGTATTGTGGAGTCGGAAGTTTCAGCCGGTTAGACTTCAGAAAATAATCTATGTTGAAAACTGAAGAGGGTACCCGAGTACCCTTTCAGTCACATAAAGGTTATGAACACTTGGTAAAAATAGTAATTTATCGCTGCTTTCTTTTGTGAAGTTGTACTTGGTTGCAACTAATCCAGTTCAACATTCCTTGCCGTACACTCAGAAACAATGGACTGCTGTTCCTCAATCATGACTACTAATTATGGGTATCATTCTCCACTGTCCAGAATGTTGAGACTTGCTAACTCAAGCCATTGGCATGAAATTTTTTGTACCAGTCTAAATGATTTTCGTCATTATTATATAATCTTCGAAGAATACAATTTACTGTACATATTTTATTTATAAATATGGCAAACCACAAAGTAAATGCTTTTTACGAATGTACAATTTATTGTGTCTACCACCATTGACTTGAATGTTCTATCAAAAGTATATTTTTGTCATTGCTTCATTCAAATATTATGTATGTGCTGTTATTTCTCTGTTACCCTTTTTTCTCATTTCGTGTTATGTATTTTTTGTAATTAAACAATAGTCCGTTAATGTAAAAAATATATAAATAAATAATAAATCAGAGCTAAAAATACATATTAGTGTATACATAAAAACAAGAATTTTAAAATTGACATTCTGTAAAATTGATCATTTATGACTTATTTTGTAGTTAAAGAAATGTAGGTGACTACAATCTACAGGTGCTATTCGAGTACGATAATTCAACTGTATTTACTGACCTGCACGTTATGTACCTCCGAGTATTATTACGATATATATATTTTAAAAAGAAATACAAACATTTCTGGGTTACGAATAACTAACCATCACGCAGTTTCTCCGCAAGGGTAGGCAGAGAGGACCGAATGCCATACAACTCAATCTTGCCTCACACTCCTTGCTTCATTCACATTCATGCATCGTCTCATACATACTCTTCTATTATTCTAACTCTTGACATGGCCCGACTTAAGCATTTGATTCACTTGATAGTGCATTCTTTTTACACTTATTTATTCGTTCATTCGCTCTACATGCCTAAACCATATATGCGTCCTTTTCTTGATTCTATTCATGACGCTTATATCAGCCTTGCATTCTTTCCGGATATCCACATTATAACACGGTCATACTTAGTTTAAGCGCACATACGCCTCAGGGATCTCATTTCTACAGCGTTCACTCTACTTGCATCCTTCCTCTGCCAGTTGCATGGCTCACTGCCATACATCAGCGTTGGTATAAGCACTCTATTGTGGACTGTTGGCTTCGCTTCTTCGGACATTTTTTTATTTGCACCAATAGCGTTCAGCCTTCCATTAATGGAGTTTCTTTTTTAAAAATCCTTATCCTTACCTATCATAAAGTTTAAAAAAACAATTGAGTGAAATTCAACCATCGGATCCTTAGTTTTTAACTGCGGTCTCAGATAACATTGCAAGTAAAGTTACATCCTGTAATTTTTTCACGGATAACAACCTAACATTCTATGTTATTCTCACACTTCTTTCTTTGTTCATCCGCTCTAAATGCCCAAACATCTAAGCGTTCCTTTATTAATCCTATTCATTACGCACGTTGGGTAACGAATAACCTGACAATATTTGAAAAACTTCTACTGCCAACATTATAAGCGTAAAATGTTACTTTGAAATGATGGGGGACTTACCACTAACCGGTATGAATTTGAATTTTCCCAAAAATCGTAGTTCTTTGCAATGTTTCAATGTAAATATTTAAAACAATTTTATTATTTACTACGAAGGTGCGACACAGTCCAGCTGATAAAACAGTGTGGCCTTAGGAATTTATCAATATTCTCACAGCTCGTAAAACAGCTAAAAGTACCTGCGCAGCCCAGTTTACCCATTTCAGCTGCAGAAGGTACCCATCTAATTATGTACTGAATTGTGCCAATATTAACATATTTGTTAAACATTCAAAGGGCGAGGTCACAAGTGTAAATTAACAGCAAACGCGCTATATATATATATATATATATATGTGTATATATCTATTTTTTTTTTCGTATACCGCACAAGAGTCCCAACTGCTCCCAACCGTCTGGAGCCAGCGAGACTGCCATCCCCAATCGGGATATATTGTAAGACTGAAGATAGTAGGGAGTGGAAGGATATGGGGAAGAGGAAGGTTGGAAAGTACCTGGCTATTAAGATTTGATCGCTAAACACGACTGAAGCCATTTCAATCAACGTTTCGATTCTGAATGGTGGTATTTCACCAGGGTGATACTTAGAGTATCTACCACTCTGGAACGTGCTGCAAATATACTTTTTTATTATTTTATATGAATGAAGAGAACACAAGAGTCCCAACTGCTCCCAACCGTTTAGAACCAGTGAGACTATGGCATCCCCAATTGGGGTATGTTGTGAAGCTGAAAGTAGTGGGGAGGGGAAGGAGATGGGAAATATGAAGGTTGGAAAGTACTTGGTTATTCAGATCTGGTCACCAAACGCGGCTAAAACCATTTTAATCAACGTTTCGATTCTGAATGGTGGTCTTTCACCAGGGTGATATTTAGAGTATCTACCACTCTGGAACGTGCCACAAATATACTTTTAATATAAAAATAACATATAATATATTTGCGGCTCGTTCTAGAGTGGTAGATGCTCCAAGTATCGCCCTGGCGAAAGACTACCATTCAGAATTGAAACGTTGCTTGAAATGGTTTTAGCCGTGTTTGGTGATCAGATATGAATAGCCAAGTTCTTCCCAACCTTCCTCATCTCCTTCCCACTACTTTCAGCCTCACAACATACCCCAATCGGGGATGCCATAGTCTCACTGGTTCCAGACGGTTGGGACTCTAGTGCGGTATTCACTATAAAAAATAAAAATAAAATGAGGAATATAATTCACGACGCCCGGATGGGAATCCGAAGCGTTTGTCCACTCAGCTACGAACCGGTCGGTATGTTTATATTTGAATTAAAATCAAATTGTACTGGCTGCAAAGTTTATTTCGTATTCTTCAAAATGTGGATATGTGATGCATTACCCCCCCTCTGTCGGTAAATTAATATGTCTAATGTACCTACACAAATCCATTTACATGTTATTTAGTTTTACTTGTGTAGGCTGTGCCGATAACACGTTCCAACCACGAAGTCATATTACTATTGTTTACATAGCGCGTTGCTTATTTGCGGCCGCCATCGATGCAACCATTAGTTGAACACTCGCCGAGAAGGATGCATTCGAATCGAGGCTTGTTGAACCATACTTGGAATCATCCATGTTTTTTAATATCCAGAAATTTACTTTGATTGCTACGCCTACGCCCTGACTGACTAAACAATCGCTAGTAGGCACCCATTACATAATCCACCTTGAAGGCTTTCGGGGTAAACACACCCCTACACCCCTGTAACATTATCCGGCCGATGAAGGTCTCACCGAGCAATAGGCTACGGGCAACAGGTAGAGTAGCCAAGGACACTAGTTCATTGAAATGAACGATGGCTGTTAATACGGGGTTTTTTCCTTGTCTCTTATTTTCCTAACCCTGGAATTTTTTTATCATTTCAATCTAATAAACATCGCGAGCCTTTTTTACCGTCTGACACGCGCGAAAAACACTCGTAAGACAAGTTGAGGATATTGGATAACTGGTTTAATATTTTTATGGATTGTCAAAAATATGCTGTGATAATTCTTCGCAGTTGGCTCAGAGGTTCCACAGCGTAGGCAATGTGATTAAACGTTCTAAACCTCAGTTTTAAACTTCTTTCACTTTATTATTTCTAATTTTGAAACTGTTAATTCGTGGTGAAACCATAGACACAAAATACAAGGCACGTCATATTCACACAAATCTACCTTGCATTTTTTTTTGATACTCCTTTAAATTCAGTCCTTTATTGATAACTGTATTTTAAGAACATTCACTATTTTAATAACAATGCAATAAAATAACATTCATGTTAAAAAAACTTTATATAACTGACTTCAACACGCTTTGGCCTCGATCTCTAAAGTGTGAAATAATTAGTAATTGTTTTTAAAAAAAATGAAGCTTTAAATGGAACACGCTGTACGTAAGCTATGTATCTGTGTGAGTACTGTCCCTGTCTCAACTCTGATTGAGAGACCTATGTGTGTGTATTGTGTTTGATTATCCGCTGCGCCACTGGGCCGACCCCTATTGCGTTCCGTGCGGCGGCGCCCATGGCCCCTTACAGTTTCGGGTTGTTTTTCTCATCACGACAACAGGCTTCACAAATAATTGACGTCACGCAGTCGTCGATCTCCCCCCCCCCCAGCTTTGGGGTGGTATAATTGCGCCTACAGGAAAACTAAGAAAATTTTACAATAAACTCTCGGCATTATTTCCAAGATGCATTGCTTTAGATATATTTTTGAATATAATTCTTCTATCTGGTCCCTTAACTTTAAAATCCACTCCGACTCCATAAAAAAAATGCAAAATATATTTGTTGTACAGTCGGAGGGAGCGCTAGTGTAGTTAGTATTGGTGATTTTTGCCTGACTTAGGCGCGGCTAGGGTATTTATACATTCATAGCACATGTCGACATAATGTTTTTGTTTATTTGTAAAACCACCTTTTCACAGAATTGTCATAAATAAAAATGTAGGATATAAAAAACATTTATACTTTTTTTATATCTACGTTTTGTTATGTCGCATAACAAAACGTAGTGGGCGGAGACGCGAGAGACGGAGAACATGCTTACATACCTAAAAGCCGTGCTATATTGTGTGAGAACTTGTGTTATCTCTTTCTCTCTCACGGTGTACGGCGTAAAAACCTCGAGAAAGTGATTTATTATATATTTGTATAGGTTGCGTAAAAATATTTAGCTCTCTCCATATATATTCTTGCTCTGAGGTTGTACACATATTAAAAACCCATACTTTCAGATAAGAAACCAGATTACATGTTAATTGATAAAGTAAGTACCATCAGACCACTGGCCAAGGTAGTTGAGTTTTTCAGTTTTAAAAAAAAGATGAAATAAAATTATTTTATAATGTATCGATTTTATTTTCATCTTTTTTCTATTATTTTATTTTTTATTTAATGTGAATAGCTCTAGAGCGAGTGGTACTATGGAAACCATTAATCCGGAAACCGAAACCTAAAACAGAGTATGTTGTGAGACTGAATTTAGTGGAGAAAAAAGTTTAGGAAGTACCTGGCCATTCAGATCTGGTCACCGAAAATGGCTAAAGGTATTTCAAGCAACGTTTCGATTCTAAATTGTGATCTTTTACCAGGGCGATACTAAGTGTATCTACCCTCTGGAACTTACCGCAAATATACTATTTTTAATGAATTAATACGTTAATTGTCCATTGATGACATCGTGCTTCGCACTTTGGCATATATGTGACCGGTATGCGCACAACGCGCCACGTGCATCGTTCCGCCTCTAAACTGATCTAAAACAGACGTAGCCATATGATTTTGAGTCGTTCCACAGGGCACAGGAAAACCCGTCACACTGCTCGTCAGTTTGAATTTGTCCCTCATTCATATGTCATTAATATGTATGAATTTTAGTTGAACGCGTTAATTAAAAATAACTCAAATTAATTGAATGCAGATTATTTTACATGCCGCGATTTGAATCCCCGTCCTCTGGATCGGCAGTCGAGGATCTGAACCGCTCGTCCACGGAGGCCGCCGAAATTCGATATATCTTTTGGCATATAAATAAAAATGCTCTTTCCAAAAGTTCCTGGTCAGTCGACTCCCTTGCCGAAAACAACCTTCAGTCGCCGCCCCCGCCGCTAATGGAGGCCGAGGGCGCGGGCCACTTGTGGCCGATTAAGCACTTTACTTTCGCCGGGGCCGGCTAATAATGGACGGAGGTTTAGGGCCAATCACGAGAGGGCGGGAGGGAAGGGAGAACTTACAATAAATCGAGTTCACGTTCTTTTTTTTCTTTAGAAAAAACACCCTTCAACTAGTTTACTCATTTTTTTTACCTTTTTCAATTTTAGATTATCTATGTATTCGAGTATGTCTGATAGTATTAATACGCCAAGCCATCTTCTGAACACGATTCGTTAGATCGCTACTGTCTGCAAAAACAGTACTGATAATTTTAGCTCACACGTAAAAAAGTTTGAAATTTTATTCTGATTACGCTACTTCGCGATTTACTCACCATGTCTTTTTTGACGTGTGTATCAAGACTAAACTAGTATTTGTATTATTATTATACTAAGTTCGGAGAGCGTGCCTTCGGAGTGTCAGATCCTAGAGTCTGGAATAGACTGCCACATAATCTGAAAATAATAAAAGACTCGAGTGGAAAATGGCTCGTTTGTGTTAGTATCTTTGTTAGTGTCTAAGGCAGTGCTTTTTTGCTCAGAGCACCTCAAAAATTTTCACTGGCTTAAATGTCCCGAAAGAATCCAGTTCAAACTTTGCTGGGTGGTATTAAAATCTATTGACGGAATGAATGGCTTCGGCTTATTTATCGGAACTGTGTATTCCTGAAGATTCCAATTCGCGACAGTCAACCCTTAGATCGGCAATGTCATCGGCTATCGGAAGGTTGAAGGAACCAAAGCGTACACTAGGCACTAAGTTCGGAGAGTGTGCTGCAGGAGTGGCAGATCCTGGCTAATCCTCAAGACTCGACAAAGTTCAAGCTAAACTCAAAACTCATATTTTTAGAAACTTATATCCAAAAATACCAGAATTTCCCTAATTTACACAGTTAGACTAGGTGCGCATGGGTGACTTTTGTCACGGCAACAGTTTCGTCACTGTCACTATCTTCCAATCGAGCACGCACACGGTGAGTAACTGTCACTCCTCATCCTGTCATTCCGGCAGTGAATTTCGAACAGGTGGATGAGTCACCGAATTACATTTTGTCACCCGTGCGCGAGCGCCCATACAAAAGTACTCTCCACAGACACGGTGACAGTTTCGTCACTCAAAAGGCGCCGGCCAGTGGAACTAAAAAGTCACCCTAATGTCACGTGACCTCCATACACTCCGATAGATTTGGAGATGGTGACGAAACTGTTGCCGTGACAAAAGTCACCCGTGCGCGCTGGCCTTAAACTCGGTAGCATCTAAACTCACCAGTATAATAGTATATTTTCATGCAATGATGGACAAATCGTCGATCTACTGCTAAACAAAAAAAAAATCGGTACTTTTTCACTGCTCGAAAGTGTTTGGAATTTTTGTATGTTTATTTCATTTATTTTTTTCTTTCTGCTTTCCCTAATTTGTAATTATTAGCAAATATTGTCTTATTTCTAATGTCTAAGAAATTATTTTAAATAAATGATAATTATTGTTATTGTTCGCAAACAGGTAAAAAAATAACGAGCAACTTTTTGCGCAAGTTTCAGTGTCTAACCCCGTAGTGACGATAGTAGATCGCTTTTCAACACAAGCTATTATAGTTACGCAGCGCTCTGTGGGGTGAACATTGTTCACATTAACTAGTCTTATCTCCTTTGTTGACCGTTTACATTGGTATTTTCTATCTTATCTGTAATCGTGTGTATATCTCTTTCCCGATAAGTATTCTCACGTTACACACACCCGACTGGATGTACAATAATACGTACAGATATTTGTTGATATTGGATATCACTTCTTATGAATATCAACTGAACTGTTTTCTAACTGATTTTAATTTAGTTTGTTTGGCTTTGTAACTTGGCACGCCCGCTGACAATCACGGCAAATATTTATTATCTAGGTAAATGTTTCATCAAACGTACTGTCGGTGGCGCGCACAGAGTTTAAACAGGGTAGGCAGCAGGCAAAATAGCGGATTAATTGATAATAGAGATGGGTTCCAACAAATGTCCCTGTTTGCTATTGGATTTGTTCTGTAAAAGCACTGCCTTAGACACTTACAAAGATACTAACACAAGCGAGCCCCTTGAAGGGGCAACTGCTCGCAGCATACATATTTTGTGTAGTCTGGTGCACGTAAAATAATATACTCTAACGTTGGCGGCGTTTGAGCATATTGTCGCCGGAAAGGTAAAAGGGCTGAAGCGCCAGTCTTCAGTACCTGGTTGGATTTTATAAATAAAAGTCAGGTAACTCAATTCTCTCACCGATTTACATGAAACGACAAAAGGCTTCAACTCCTAAACTTGTGTCGCTTGAGTCAAGCCTTCTCCGAAAGAGTAAATATATTTTAGATCTCTGAAGGGCCACAGAATCTTGCATATTTAACATATTTTTTTTTACCAAAGGGTCGCTTAAGCCCCTTTGACTTTCTAGCGACGACATATAGTTACTGCTTTTGACACGTTATAGTAGGAAGGTCGGTGGGGCGCTTGCGGCAGTGCGATTAGCTAAATTTTGTGCGCCTTTTTGAAAGCGTAGATTTATTTTTTGCATATTTTTAATCCAATATTATACATATTTTTATGCGAGGTCGGCAGGGTAGGCAGTTATGCTGATGTGCCTTTATGGAGTGCACGCCCCTGCGTAAGATATCATCACGTGCCCTAATGTGGGATGGGCATGAATATATATTAACAATGTTTGTGTTGGCTTCTTTTAAATGTGTTTTTATATTTGAAAGTATATGTTTACCGCTTTTGTTGTAGCGGCAGTTCTTACATACATGTGAAAGAGCTGATAAGGACATTGGTGGAAGCTTGAAGGTAGAAAATTCAAGCAATAGATGACCGGAATTGGCTAGTAAAAAGTTGTCAAAGGTAGCAAGGCCAAGAATTCACAGCGGGGTTATAATACCAACCCTGATGTATGGTAGCAAAGTATGGAACCTCAGAGCATATAAGAGAGCTATACAAGAGAGAGCGCTGCTGTAGTCAGTTTTTTTATGAGGTTTGCCGGACTCGGCTAGTATTTATACTTCCATTTATAGCTCATGTCGACACAATATTTTTGTTTATTCGTATAACCACCTTTTCACAGTATTGTTATAACCTCTTCGGGCCCAAGCATTTTTTCATAATTAGAATCTCTTCTCAAGTATTTTCATATTCTCTACCACAAGCATGTAACCTAATAAACCGTTGAGTTATCTTCATTTATTTCGCATGTTAAAAGTGTGGGCGGAGTCAACGGAGACGCGGGACACGAAGAAAATTCTAACAATACTTTAAAGCGGTGTGATAATTTGGGAGATTTTGTTGTCTCTTTCTTTCTAATGGGTTATTTATTCTGTATGCTACTTAACAATGTATGGTATGGCAGAGTTTCGAATTATTTTTTACAGTTAATACCGCACAAGAGTCCCACCTGCTCCCAACCGTCTAGAGCCAGTGGCATCCCCAATCGGGGTATGTTGTGAAACAGGAGATGAGAAGGAGTAAGGTTGAGAAGTACCTGGCTATTCAGATCTGGTCACTAAACACGTCTAAAGCCATTTCAGGCAACGTTTTGATTCTGAATGGTGGTCTTTCACCAGGGCGAAATTTGGAGTACCTACCACTTTGAAACGTGCTGCAAATATACTCCGACCCCGCGACCTTTGGATTCGTAGTCTAGCGTCTTCCACTCGACTACGGAGGCCATCATGTGAGGTTATTCGTATGCGTGGGCAGTATTAAAAGTTATTTTGACTTTTATGTCCACTTGATATTTTAATGATTTTGTTTGCCCTAAGAATTCAGCTGCCTCATTTGAAGGACACCGCAGTGTCAAGGGTCCACAGTTCATTATTGTTATTTCTGTGGTAGACCAGTCTCCTTCAACAGCTTCTCCATACTCGAGTATTATCACAATATCAGCTACACTCTTCCCGGAAAATCGGTATAAAGCAATAATAACCGGCTCGTACTTGCCAATAATGTAACTCGTATCTCATGACGTTGCCACTTAAAATGTTTTTGTCAGAATAGAACGTGTCGCAACCATATCGTATTATTTATACATAATATAAAGGAAATATTGTAAGTTTGACACACTGCTGTATATCTTCTCTCAAAATGTAAACTAGCTTATCTTTGAAGTTTGTTTTGTATAGTCAAATATAAAGTGAGCTAATTACTTTTAAACATCATTTCACTTTTCAATTATTTAAAAAAGTATTTTAATTTGGATACACACGTAAAAAAGCCATAGAAATCACTGTTCCAGTGTAAACTGGGACCTACTTATATATCTTTTAACACGCCTTAGTTGATATGTTACAAATAATATTCAATGGTCCAAACAGTTGCGCCCATGTGCAACTTACCCATGTCACTACCAATGTCCTATTGTATTTCTTAATTGCATCCCTTAATGTATCTCTGTCTCATAAATTATTTCCTAACATTGCTTTCTAAAATTATTTTTAACGTGAATTATTTCATAGACCACATGTTTGGACTCTGATACTTTAAGTTTGACCATGCCGGTATAAAAGCAGAGAATTTCTGTTTAAACACTTTCTACCATTACTATTCTACTATTATATTACCATTCCTATTCTCATCGCACTCCCGGTGCAGTAGTTAAACCATGTTCAGTTAAAGGTTTAATAATTATAACATTATGTAAATTCTTCCAGTAAAAAGTATTCAAGAGAAAGTGATTATATTTTATTCAACATCCCCGAACAAAAGCGCGCCTTACCCAAGGAGCATTCATTCTGTTGGTCGCATTGCGATCATTATGGAATTATAAACAGTCCTGATTTACTGAACTTATTTCCTTTCATATACCTAAGAGAACTACTCGATCCAAAATTCTATTTAGTCTTTCAGATACTCGCTTGTACCTAGATTGCATTTAGTTGGTAATAAATACGCAGAGGTGGCTGATGCATTCAACTGCACTGGATGTAGATATAATAAGGTACTATTATCATATATCTTCAACGAATATTAATTTTAATGAAATCAAACAAATACAATGTACGTAATCCATATCATCATTCATCATTATCATTTCACTGCCGGCAATCCGGGCGTTTATTGGCATTAAGGGCCAGCACCCAAGAATGACTAAACGTCACTTTGTAGCATTCTAATACAAGTAATACTACAAATGATTTATCAGCAAATTTTCTACTGGTAGTTCGAAAATGTCTGAGGTTTCCAGTGAATACAATTTTTTAACTGTAATCCTTTGAATTCTATTGAAAACATATTGAAATATCAGTACAAGGTGCAGTTTTAAAACCAGAAAAAGCATTTTTGAACGTTTTACCTAAAATTTTAGTATGCATTTCATAAATAATCTAAAAGATTACTGTTTAAGAATTGTATTCACTGGAAACCTTAGACATATTTCTAACTACCTGTTTAGAATTGACAGATAAAGAATTAGTAGTTTTACTTGTACTAGAAAACCAAACAGTGTGTATTTTCGGGTGCTGACCCTTAAATCGGTTGATACAAATACATGTAATTTACCCGTCTCACTAGACGATGTCTGTTTTGTGACGAGTAACAATAGAGAAAAAAAATAGGATTAAGAATAAAAATGCTTAAAAATACATTTTTTACTACTATTCTTATTCTGACGGCCTTCATGGTCGAGTGGTAAGACGCTCGACTACGAATCCAAAGGTCGCGGGTTCAAACCCGGCGTGCGCCAATAACTTTTATTCAATTAATATGTGTCATAACACATTTAATTTATATAAAAATAATGAAAAGTATATTTGCGGCACGTTCCAGAGTGGTAGATACCCTAAGTATCGCCCTGGTGAAAGACCACCATTCAGAATCGAAACGTAGCTTGAAATGGCTTTAGCCGTGTTTGGTGACCAGATCTGAACAGCCAGGCACTTCCCAACCGTCCTCTTCCCAATCTCCTTCCCCTCCCCACTACCTTCAGCCTTACAACATACCCTATTTGGGGATGCCATAGTCTCACTGGCTCTAGACGGTTGTGAGCAGTTGAGACTCTTGTGCAGTATTAATGTAAAAAAAAAAAACTTACATATCGTATACGCTAATATTTTTTACTTGTATCACTGCTATGTACTTTTTTATGTAAGAGCTTGGGCGTATAAAATTAAATAAATAACTCTGAGCAAAATGTTATTATTTTGAACGGGGAATACATGCCTATCACCGGAACACTACTAAACAAACGTGTTACTTAAATTTAATAAACGACTCTAACCTCTATTTGCTGCGCTTTGACTTCTTTATAAAAAAAATGTCGGTACAAAAACTAAAAATAATTTTGACACATTGAAGCGGCCATAAACAAAAACTGGACACTCGATCACCGGCACCAGTCTCTCCCCGCGCTGTTATTCCGCTCGGCGATTATTATAGAGCTGACCCCCGCTGGCCTCTGGACCATTATTTCGATCGTGACGCAACAGATTCATCTCCCGACCTTGTCGGACCAATGTCAGGGATGCCGAGTGCGCGGCACGCGTGCCAAACAAGTCCGCCACTCGGCGCTAGTACTGGGCGTTGACGGTAGTTCGAAATAACGTCACCGCCGTTAACGTTGGCAATTGTCAACTGTTGAATATAACGGTTGGAAATAACGCCGACGTTGACGCGACGATATTGTTTTTTTTTACGTGAATACCCCACAACTGCTCCCAACCGTCTAGAGCCAGCGAGACTATGGCATCCCCAATAGGGGTATGTTGTGAGGCTTAAAATGGTGGGGAGGGGAAGAAGATGAGGAAGAGGAAGGTTGGAAAGTACCTGGCTATTCAGATCTGGTCACCAAACACGGCGGCTAAAGCCATTTCAAGCAACGTTTCAGTTTTGAATAGTGGTCGTTCACTATCATTTTCATTTCACAACATTATTTTTATATCAATTAATAAAATCTTTTCATGACTGTATTCTTCTCCAAAGTGATATTGATTCATTTAATGAATGGTGTGAAACTAACTGCCTAGAATTAAACATTGATAAATGTAAAATTATGTCATTTCATAGAACTCATAAACCGATCCTCTTCAATTATAAATTAAATAGTGTCTCCCTATCTACCGTCAGATCTATAAAAGATCTTGGTGTCACTATAGACTATAATCTTTCTTTTCGTGATCACATTAATAATGTAGCTAATAAATCATTAAAACTTCTTGGCTTCATCAATAGAATTGCATGTGACTTTAAGAATATAAAGGCTCTAAAAACCTTAGAGTAACGTAGAGACCTAACTTTGCGAAATTTTGTCCGCACTTTTTGACCAAGCAATGACCAAAGGGTGTGGCCTAAACTCAGAGTAAAATCACTAACAGGGTTGTCACAAATTAAGTAAATTAGGTATTTTGTTGTGAGTAGGTAGTTGTAAATCATTAAAAAGAATGAATGTTGTATATTTTTTTGTTTATTCAAAGATACATTAATCAATAAGATTATTAAAATCTTATTTATAGATAAAAATATAAACGAATTAAATTATTAGTACAGAACATTTTATAATACATCTTATAAAATGAACTTCAGTTCCATCAACAAAATAGTTTACAAAACAAAAGTAAAATAAAAAATGTACGGTGATAACAGATGTTAAATCATTTTCTTAACCTTGGAGTAAGAATATATGGAGAGAGATCATTTTTTTTTACCTATATAAATTTGCGATAAATCACTTTCTCTGCGTTTTCACGTCGTACACCATGAGAGAGAAAGAGGCACAAAAAAATTCACAAAACATGAAACCGCTTTTTAAGTATTGTAGGGATGTTTTCCGTCCCGCGTTATTTTGTAAGGAAATTTCGAATGCAGATAATAATAACAGTGAACTTATATAGCACAGTTTTGTGATATTTCACGTCAAGTGCGCTTCATACTTAATTAATTAAGCTAATAATTCTAACTAACAAGGAGAAAATAATATATAATATGTATACAAAATTAAAACTATCTAGATGCATATCGTTATCATAAATCATCAGAGAACAGGTTCAGAAATGGGTACAATAGTGCATGTGCACATCAATAGATTTAAAAAAAAACAATTAACTAGAAGCTAAGGGTATAAAAATCCAGATGAAACGTATGAATTCATATTAACATATTTGTTAAATCAAAGAAAAAGAAATTAGATTTTTCTCGTCTTTTTTTCATCCTTTGGAAATCTAAAAATAATTAAATAAATAATAATATTCCAATTTTGGCATAGCCCTGAATCTGAGGACGTAACCGAAATTATAAATATAACTAAGAGATAAACACTATTCTGTCTTTATCTGTTTGCCAACAATTTAGCGTTAGTATCATGAGAAAGAAAAAGAGACCGGGATATTTTCAGAAGCCGTACAATATGGGGATTCCCCATGTAATGGTTTCTTATGTGACAGCTAGTAAATATCTCTAAGTTAAAAATATTACGAATCCACTAAAACTCATTTCAAACGGAAGTTTATTATATTGGAACGAATAGTCCAAAGATTAATTACATATTGGTGTAAGTTACTAGTTGTTTTGTAGGTTAGAATGTTAAATATTTGTGATCTAACTAAAAAGACGATTTTTATGGTACATACGTGTGAAAACTGTTTGTTTTTGGTCCTTTTGTACTTCGATTGAAGCAACCAAGTATAGCACATATGGCCATGATGTTTTGCTAGATATCGGACAAAAAATAACTCAAGTTTTTAACTATTTACGCACTTTTGACAGTCCGTTCGCCTGACACTCCAAACCAGAATGAAGCTCGTACAGATCAATTAACCGCGGACATGGTATTAGCCCGCCCCAAATCATGTATTGGTTTCAACAATTGTTTGTCTCTTTTTCTCATATGCGTATAGAACCGAGCATAAAGAGAGAGCTATATTTTGCGAGTTTGTCAACGATTTGTCACAAATTAGTATGGTCTCTTTATATTGTTACTCTGAGCTAAAAACCCTTTACTGCTCATTAGTTCGCCCTCATTTAGAATATGCTAGTGTAATTTGGTCCCCTTTCTATACCGTTCATATTCATCATATTGAATCCGTACAACATCGTTTCTTACGCGGTATTGCATGGAGATTGGGGCGAGAAAGAGGCGATTATTCATATGATGAAATTGAACAATTATTGAAAATGTCTTCATTAGAAAAGCGCAGGAAAGACTTCGATTTAATTTTCATTTACAAAATTATTAATTGTTTTATTGACTCACCTTTTCTGTTGCGACTTATCCAGTTCAACATTCCTTGCCGTAGACTCAGAAACAATGAATTGCTGTTCCTCAATCATCACAATACTAATTACGGGTATAATTCTCCAATGTCCAGAATGTCAAGACTTGTTAACTCAAGCCATGGTCTTGAAATTTTTGGTAGCAGTCTAAATGATTTTTGTCATGCTTTACGACTCTACCAAAACTTTGACTAGACCATGGCTTGAATGTTCTCTCTTATGTTTATTTTGCCTTATTTTTTTCATCGCTTCATTTATTTCAATTTATATGCTATTCCTTCTCTCTTACTCTTTTTTATATTTCGTGCTTTATATGTATTTTTGTAATTGGACTTTAGTCCGTTAATTTATAAACAAATAAATAAATAATAAATAAATACATTAAATGTCTTATGACACATATTAATTAAATAAAATGTATTTGCGCACGCCGAGTTCGAACCCGCGACCTCTGGATTCGTAGTCGAGCGTCTTACCACTCGACCATGCAGGCCGTCGGAAAATTTTAATTTAATAGTATTATGATATTAATTAATAATAATAATCCATTTTTGGGAGATTTTAAGCAGTAGGATCAGTGGTGGCGTTGGGGGTATTATTTTATAACAGCTATATATTACTCGCCAACGGGAGATTCACTTGACGCTAGGCGCTACGTTTCGGATAATAAAATCCACAAAGACGTCTAGTAGAGAGGCATACAATCAAAAGATCATTCCAAATTACGCATAATACCGTTCACGGAGTATACACTCTTACACCTTTTTGTTTATTTGGCGCTGAAGCTAAAACAATAGGTACCTACATATTCAGTGGGTGTAGAGACTGCGTTGCGTTGAATAATATTCGTATGGAGCTATTGATATTTAACTGTTAGCGCAAATGTTCGTCAATAGCGTTGAACGTTGACGGCATCTAGCTGTTATTTCCTTCGGTCAGTTATATTTTGATACAGTACAACAGTACTACTCGGCACGTCAATCCACAAGAGATGGTTTATCTCACGTTATATTAATCCTATTCCGTATTGGCACCATTGCTCTTACTGTGGATTGTTCCTGTCTGAAGTGTTTAAATGTTTACCTTCAAACATCGCGCACCGTGCCAACAACTATAAATTTATCTTTAGAATTCCAAATGTTGATATAATTATTTATTATTTCAATAATAATATTTTTTTGTTTAAAACCACTTTGTTGTTGTACATATAATATTATATTGTCCTGATGAAGGTTAGTGCCATAGCTGCAACTAGTTGACACATGTATATGTGTAACAATAAAGTGGTTATAAAGTGGCACAACGTGTTTGCTTCCTTTAAAATTTGAACCAATATATATATATATATATATATATTTATTTTTTTAAAAGAAAAACAAACATTCCCGGGTTACAAATAACCTGACAATATTTGAAAAACTCCTACTGCCATCATAATAAGCGGAAGATGTTGCTTGTGCAATGGTGGATGACTTAGTCGGCAGAGAAATTGAACACACGACGCTAGGGTGGGAATCCGCCGCGTTTGTCCACTCAGCTACCGACCGGTCTATTTAAAAAACACGTATCTAAAAAGAAGAAAGATGTTTTTAATGCACTTTTCATATTTTTATTTATTTATTGTTAATTTTTTACTGGTAATAATAAAAAAATGAAAATGAAAATCTTAGTATTTAAAAAAATAAAACTAGAAGTATTTTTTTAAAATAAAATAAATTCCACGGGCACGAATCGAACCCCGATCAACTGCATGGAATACAAACTGACTATTATTAATATTTACCATTATACCACCTATAATTGCGAGGATTGCGGCATAAATTCATTATATATACTTAAAATAAGAGTTACGTATTTTTTATGTTTTACGTATTCACATCACATCCAAAATTATATTCTCAATGGAACTTCGAAGATTGAAATATATATATATATATATATATATATATATATATATATATATATATATATATATGCATTATAATGGATAATATCATATATATATATGCATTCGCTGTATCCCAACTATTCTTCACGGATCAACCATAATGTTTTAACCTTGAAGTAACAATATATGGAGGGATAGCTAATTTGTTTTACCCAACCCATCCGAAATTGTAATAAATCATTCCGAGTTTTTACATCGTACACCATGAGAGAGAAAGATACAACAATTTTCTTGGACCGCTTCTATATACTGTCGCAATGATCTTAAGCTGGCTATCTTCGCTGGTTAACGGCGGGACTCCGCCCACATTTTTTATTTTGCCACTAAACTTGACACAACTAAACGGTTTTTTAGGTTAGATGCTATATTTTTGTTGATAAAAAATACTGTGAAAAAGTGGCAATACGAATACACAAAAACATTATGTCGATATGTGATATGAATGGATATATAAATACCGTAGCCTTAGTCTTAGCCACGCCCATTTGCGCCGAGTCATGTTAAAATCATCAAAAACAAGTCCAAAACTGACTTCACTGCCTTGGCTTGGGCTACCTCTAGCATACTCTAAGGTTTTAACCATGTTAATGGGGAAGTCACCTGGGGCCATCTTTTAGTACCACCATTCACACGGTTGTCTTTTCTGTCCGGCGTTCCGCGGGTTATAATATAATGCCGCCTACATAAGCAAAAGCCGCACAAATATTTAGACTCATATCTCGAATATTAAATAAACGTGGACTTTCCTCACTAAACTAATATTTGAGTGTAGATTTTTAACTGCCTCCATGTTTAGCGGAAACCACAATTATTTACGCACTCCCACTCCCCGTGCTCGTTATATCTGATAAGCAGCGCCGGATCCACCATACGTTCAAACTGTGCAAAAAACATAGGAGAGGGAGAGGGAGAGGGACTATAGCATACCAGCATATAAAAAAAAAACAATTCACTAGAAGCCAAGGGTGTAAAACTTAGAGTACATAGAGTGGTACCTATCCAAGGTAGTGTAGTCAGTTTTTGATGATTTTTGCCGGACTCGGTAGACCTGGGCGTGGCTAGAGCTTGGGCATTCATACATCCATTCATAGCACATGTCGACATAATGTTTTTGTTTATTCGGATAGCCACTTTTTCCCAGTATTGTTGTATTGAAGAAATTTATAATGTGCACATAATGGAATAAAATAAAAAAAATATGGATTATGTGATTAATGGAACATTATGCTCAGTGCGCATTAATAGTACCTATCTAGATAGTATCCGGACAGGTAGAAATTAAATAAATATGTTTTTATCAGTAGTCTGTCTATAAATGCCTAAAGTCAACCGGCAAAGTATGAATCAATGTTTATTTTTTCACTTAGCCCAGGCATTGTATGGAACACTTGCGGGTCGCCAGTCTGGAAGCAAAACGGTTAATTCACTATTTTTACCAATTCCAATTCAATAACGTGGTGTTTGAAAGAGAGTACGAGAACAACGTGCAATATAGTTGTGAACAGTGGCGGCTCGTGACTTGTTTGTGTGCTAGAGTGCTAAGATTGAAAGAAAACGTCACTATTCGTGTTGTAGCCGAAAAAGATTTTAACTTTTTTTTTTTAATTTCATTCTTTTTATGAAGATTTTTCAGCAAGCCGTGCAGTGCCAAACCAAAACTGAAAAATTTTACAAATGGGTGGAATACGAGGTTTTGTCTTGACACAAGCGATATTTACCTTATTATAAAAATATATTAACAAAATTATGTAGCCATTTATGTAATATTTTTTCTTACTTCTAACGACCAATTTTAGTTATTTTCTTTAGAGAAGATTAGCCATATTTTTAATAAAACCATTTTTTAAACTTTATTCCACTATTTTTTTATTTAAGTCCCGACCGGTTTCACCTTATGACGGGCATATTCAGACTGGTCAAATTTAAGTAAGCCTATGGCATATATACTATTAGGTCCGGAATGGACGCTTATTGAGTTTCATGGTGAACATCTGTAATTGTAGGTTTTGTTTTATTACTGACAGAGGTGGCTTTACCAAAACATTAAAAAATACATTTGGGTAGTTTTACTACCTTTATTACTTACTTAAAATTGTACCAGTCCGAAATGCCTGTCATAAGGTGAAACCGGTCAGGTCTTAAATAAAAAAAATAGTAGAATAAATTTAATAATTGGTATTATTAATATCATTAAAATGGAGTTCCACCACGAACTAACAGTTTCAAAATTAGAAATGATCATTTGTACACGGCTGACATTCAATACATGAGAACGGGTCGCTTTTACGACTCGTTCTTATGTTCAACAGCTCTCTTCAAGACCCAAGTTCACTCTTTCCTTTCCTCAAAGAGACCCTCCACACAGCATCCCCAAAGATGACATAGACCCTGAGGGAAATTATTTCCCTCAAGGCCTCCTGTGTGGAGTTATTGTAAAAAAAATGAGATAAGCCATATTACGAAAAACATATTTTTGTCTCATTGCATGGCTTGAAGTATATTCCAGTACAGAGTGTTATCTCATTATCTACCTTTAGTCATCAAGGTCATTCAAGCCCACCGGTAGGTTTATCTTCTTCCTCGTATGACTGTTTAATATATATTTTGAAAACGGATAACGACCAACTGATAAGATAGGCGATATCATATTTTTTATCTTTGACAAACGTACTTCATCTGAATGATTTAGAACTAGAATAACGAATGATTACTAAATTACTGTCCCCTTATCGAGAAGGGTCGGAGAAATTGAAACAAGACACTTACATTTTTTTTACAACAACTCCACACAGGAGGCCTTGAAGGAAATAATTTCCCTCAGGGCCTATGTCATCTTTGGGGATGCTGTGTGGAGGGTCTTTTGAGGAAAGGAAGGAGTGAACTTGGGTCTTGAAGAGACCTATGTTGAAGGAGGGAGGAAACACAGAGGCCGGCAAATCGTTCCATAGCCAAGCTGTTGAACATAAGTTGAATATAATAACGTAACGTCGTAAAAGCGACCCGTTCTCATGTATTGAATGTCAACCGTGTACAAATGTTGAGTGCGCGTTTGGCGAGTTTCCCGACTATGCACCGGTGCCGAAGGGATCAATGACGCAAGTTCCTCGGAGCATCTTCCATTGAAATACCTGTAGAACAAGGACAGCATTCCCACCTGACGTCTGTGCTCCAAAGTTTGCAATCCGTTTGTTAAGATAGGAGAATCTATCAAACGGACCGCCCGTTTCTGCACAGAGTCCAGGGTTTTTTTCAGGTATTTAGAGGCTCCAAACCAGAGGTGGCTGCCAAATTCAACAGTGGGGCGTACTTTCTGTCACTTGCCGATAATTTTACTATGCCCCTGTCGACAGCTTTGTAGTTATTTTAATATAGATTATCAAAATTTTCCTCATGACTAGAATGTAGTTTTTATAGAGTCGACGGCCTGCGCGGTCGAGTGGTAAGACGCGCGGCTACGGATCCAGAGCACGCGGTTGGTTCAAACCTGGCGTGCGCAAATATTTTTTATGAAGTTAATATGTGTCAACACATTTAATTCATATAAAATAATGTATGGTATTCTCGCGGCACGTTCCAGAGTAGTAGATACTCCAAGCATCATCCTGGTGAAAGACTACCGTTCAGAATTGAAACGTTGCTTGGAATGGATTTAGCCGTCTTTGGTGACTAGATCTGAATAGCTAGGTATTTCCCAACCTTCCTTTTCTCATCTCCTTCCCCTCCCCACTACCTTCAACCTCACAACATACTTCAAATGGGTATTCTATGGTCCCACTGGCTTTAGACAGGTGGGAGCAGTCAAGACTCTTGTACGGTATTATCTATATATATATATATAATACTTACTTTGACCGGTCGGTAGCTGAGTGGACAAACGCGTCGCATTCCCACCCGGGCGTCGTGTGTTCAATTCCTCTGCTGGCTAAGTCCTCCATCATTGCACAAGCAACATCTTCCGCTTCTTATGATGGCGGTAGAAGTTTTTCAGATATTATCAGGTTATCTTTATATTAGATATATATATATATTTTTTTTTTTAATTTATTCCAGATCTCAGGGAGGGTGGTGCAATCCCATGAGTTCCATATAATACATAGAAAGATAAAAAAATACAAAGATAATAAATAAAAATAGAAAACATGATAACATAGTAATAAATAATAGCAATAAAGAAATAAAATTAAACTTCGTTTCAAGACATCAGGAAATGACTCCATTGTTTATAAACGGGGCCCTGCAAGAAGTCCAGTGCTGCCCTCACAAGAGTGTTTTCGCTCGTGCCTATTCTTATTCGGTAGTTGGCGATACGTCTTCTTATTAAGGCTCTGAAACCGGGAACTCGTCCGTCTGCGAACATTTCTGAAGCGCTGCAGTACCATGACAGCCCGAAAAGCATCCGGTACGAGTTGTTGTATTGTACCTCCATTCTTATAAATATATATATTATGTATTCGCTCGACTTTAGACATTTTCCTAACTGCCCGTGTAGAATTAAGAGATAAATCATTTGAAGTGTTACTTATATTAGAAAGTCAAACATTGTGTATGTTTATTATTAAAAAAAACATTATGGAACCATTTTCATGCTAAATTCCCTTCCCTTTTTAAAAATTGTTAGTAAAGCGAAACTGTACAAGGAATTCCAATAAATGCATTGTATGCAGTGGCCACTATTTGGGCAGATATATGAATGCATTCTGGAGTGACTAGTGACGCAGGTAACTCGGATCAGGTTCCACTAATTGCACCTGCAATTAGCCACACCGCACCGTCGGTACTAAATACTAAACGGCCGATGTCTCGCTATGGGATGCGACAGATTGCACTATCGACGGACATGTTAGTATTGTTGTTTTGAAAACCTTTCTAATACCACAAGTAGGTGACGAAAACAACCTCTTCTTGGTGCTCAACTGCCGAAATTGTGCCAACTTATCATCTGTCAATTAATTTAAGATTATTTACAGTCAAGTTATTATAATTCCATCCTGTTTCCCAGAGTCCCAACTGCTCCCAACCATCTGAAGTTAGTGGGACTATGGCATCTCCAATTGGGCATGTTGTGATACTGAAGGTATCGGGGAGGGAAGGGGATGGATATAGGAAGGTTAGGAAGTACCTGGCTATTTAAATCTAGTTACCAAATACGGCTAAAACCATTGCAAGCAACGTTTTGATTTTGGATAGTTGACCCAGGTTGAATACCTGGGCGATGTTTGGAGTATCTACAACTCTGGAACGTGCCGCAAATATACTCCATATTATTTTTTTTAGTCAAAGGTGAAATAACACATATTACTCAAATACAAAAATATTTTTCCACGCTGAGATTCGAACCTCTTCTGGTGTCATATTTGTAATAATCAATAATCTTCGGCTAATTTATATAGCGCCATTTTTGTGAAATATCACCTCAAGGGCGTACAGCACATTCTGTCTCGAATATCAAGGCTAGCAAAACTTTTGTCAGCTCTCAAAATTATTTCAATTGTGTGCGACGTAGCTTTGAAATATGTAAAACAAAAAATTGACATTTTGTTTGTTCCACATTTTTCGATAGTACAATATAAAAATGAAAAAGATTGTTGAAATCTACCAAATAATTCGTTCGACTTTTTGATTACTGCGAAATAAAAGGTATTCTGAAATCAATATGTACAGTTACACAAAACCCGGGCGAAGCCGGTTTGTAAGGTAGTATCATTATTATGTGCGGTCAATTCACGACAGTGTGTCGATGACGATGTCCGTGATTTCCAGCAATCAAATCACACGCCATGACTTCAAAGTACAACTAGTTGTCATATTGAAATCTCTCTTAAATGTAGTGAACTCCCCTACCGTTAGTCTGCGCTCGCGGTTTGTTACTCTAAGGACTGAGTAAACAACTGTGGAAGATGTAATTTTGCTCTAAGATGTTAAAAAAAAAAATATATATATATATATATATAAATATATTATTTTGCGTGTCCGCCACTGGATAAAACATTATGTCAGGCGAGGAATCGCTCGCCCTCTGTATTAGGCCGTCCCTTGGAGTAAGAATACATGGAGAAGTACTTTTTAGAAACAGTGTAGTCAGGGCGGTTGACTTTACACTGACTCGATAGAAATAAAAAAAGATATATTAAAGGATATTAGATAGCCTATTAGTTACCGCCCACATGGAATTCTGACGTTTTTAATAAACACATTAAACAAAACAACATCAATACACCATTAAAATGATTTATACTGTCAAAATATCACACAAACACTAATAACACAAGGTTTGCCTAAATAATGAGAAAAGCTTTTTGTTGATCTTATGTTTTTACATCATTAAAAATGTGAAAATTCTTAAGTTCGGTCAAAAATATTTAAAACTGCTGAAAAACCTCTGAAAAGTGATGTTTTATAATCTTTGTTTGGTCTTATTTGAACATTCACGCATAGCACATATCACCATTATGTTTGATTTATTTGTGTAACCACTGCAAGTTTTTTAACCAACACAAATACACGAATTAACCTCAAAATCCGTCGACAAAAGTTATGCCACTCGGTTATGTGAAGTTAGCGCGGACGGAGAACATTCTTACATACTTAGAAGTATTGCAATATTATGGGACGACTTTTCTTGTCTCTTTCTCTCTCTTGGTATACGATGTAAAAACAATACCAAGTTTGTATAGGTTAGGTAAATAAATAGTCACACTCCTTATAGCGTTACTCCATGGCTTGCCCTCTGTATCAGGCCGTCCCTTATTAAAATAGAAAATAGGAAATAGACGGTGCGTACCACGTGGTTCTCACCTGTCAACAGTGGCGACAGGTAAATGCTGAATTTTTTCAAAAGACTAGCAAATTGGAAACCTCTGCTCTACTATCATGCAATGTCAATATTTGTTTGAAGTGCATTCGTTTGCATCCAGCGTACCGTGTTGACATGTTTAGAGCCTTTGGGTTCTCCACTCTATCATTTATATGCAGTTTCGTTATCATTACAATTATTATGCCAAGGCCGGATCACTGAAGAGTGTGATAGAAATAGTTGTATTAATAATATAACGCCGTGTTCACAGTGTTGAGTGTTCGTCAAGATTTTATTATTGATGCGTAGATTCTCGTTAAATTAAACATTTACTAGAAATCGATAAAATTAGGTATTTTCTATTCAAAATTATGAAATAGTTTACTTTGATTATCAAAGTGGCAGCACTTTCGTTTGTAGCCAGCACGTGGATGCTTCTATAGCGAGTGTACGACAAACGTTTTACCGTATTAATACTATCAGACTCCGTGTGACACTACTGCACTATTTAAGATTTTGCCTAAAGTTACGTTTGTTAGCAAGAATCTTCCTATGTATTGCTTTCGCAATAGGCTACGTTTATAGAAAAACGTAGAAAAGACTGATAATTTGCATTTTCAAAATTATTAATTGTTTTATAGACTCACCTTCTTTGTTGCAACTCATCCAGTTCAACATTCCTTGCCGTAGGCTCAGAAGCAATGAATTGCTGTTCCTCAATCATCACAATACTAATTATGGGTATAATTCTCCATTGTCCAGAATGTCAAGACTTGTTAACTCAAGGCATGGTCTTAAAATTTTTGGTAGCAGTCTAAATGATTTTTGTCATTCTTTACGACTCTACCAAAACTTTGACCAACCTCGGCTTGAATGTTCTTTCTTTTGTATATTTTGTCCCATTTTTGTCATTGCTTCATTGAATATTATGTTTGTGTTGTTATTTCTCTGTTGCTCTTTTTCCCATTTCGTGTTTTGTATTTTTTTTGTAATTGGACTTAAGTCCGTTAATTTATGAATGAGAAAACTTCTCTAAGGCAGTTGGATTTACTGCCCTAACAAATGAAACCGGTAGGTGAACGTGTAGTAAAGTGATAATTTATTTCTTTCTTAAAAGAAAGACAAACATTCCCGGGTTACGAATAACCTGACAATATTTTAAATACTCCTACCACCACCATAACAAGCGGAAGATGGTGCTTGTGTAATGATAAAGGATTTAGCCAGCAGAGGAATTGAACCCACGACGCGCGGGTGGGAATCCATCGCGTTTGTCCACTCACCTACTATTCCTATTAACCGGTCGTTTCTATGTATTATTTCAAACCGCAAATTGATTGGTTCTTGCGAAAATATACGCATATTATGCTCGCATGTGTAAACGGTAGACGCCAGTTAGTCGCAAGTTGTAACCGCATGTCGTGTTCCGGTAGTGGTAGGCAGATTTAAACCGTTAAAATGAAACATTTGATTTCGTAAAGTAAACGTTTCATTTTCATGTCTAATAGTAGGCGCCAGTAAGTAATTTATTTTTCTTTACACGCGATGGAAAACAGAGCATTCTCACGAACCTTCCACCCAGTATCCCACGGATGTACTTATTATTATTTATAAATTAACGGACTAAAGTTCAATTACAAAAAAGACTTAAAAAACATGAAATGGAAAAAAGAGCAACAGAGAAAGAATAGCACATACATAATAATAAATGAAGCGATGACAAAAATAGGACAAAATAAACATAAGAGAGAATATTCAAGCCATGGTCTAGTCAAAGTATTGGTAGGGTCGTAAAGAATGACAAAAATCATTTAGACTGCTACCAAAATTTTCAAGACCATGGCTTAAGTTAACAAGTAGTCTTGACATTCTGGACATTGGAGAATTATACCCATAATTAGTATAGTGATGATTGAGGAACAGCAATTCATTGTTTCTGAGTCTACGGCAAGGCATGTTGAACTGGATAAGTTGCAACAGAGAAGGTGAGTCAATAAAATAATTAATAATTTTGTAAATGAAAATTAAATGAAAATTTCTAATGAAGACATTTTCAATAATTGTTCAATTTCTTCATATGAATAATAACTAAATATGCTAATTAATTATTTTACCAATGTATATGAAACTATTTATTTACATTTTAACACAACAAGTTTCGAGTGCAGAGTATTCATTGTCGGTGTTTGAACATAAACTATAAACGTGATATTCACATCGGAGAAAGGTTCGACAGACTCGGTGGTCGAGTGGTTAAGACGCTCGACCACTAATCAATTGCAAACCACATCTTTTCCAGACCAATGACATCTAAATTTTCAAACACAAAACCATTAATCACGGTCCTCTAATAATCTGCATTGACCGTGATGCAAGTTCCAGGCGGTAGATACTCTAAGCATCGCCCTGGTGAAAGACCGACATTCAGAATCGAAACGTTGCTTAAAATGGCTTTATCCATGTTTGGTGACCAGACATAAATGGCCAGGTACTTTCCAACCTTCCTCTTCCCTATATCCCTTCCATACTCACTACATTAAGCCTCACAACATACCCCAATTTGGGGATGTCATAGTCCCACTGGCTCTAGACGGTTGGGACTCCAGTGCGGTAAAAGGTAATACCACTGCAACCGGTGCCACCTACGAACACCCTTTTCATACAACATATTTTATTTTATTTTTGTACACCGATCTAACGTGTTTCGAGGTTCTTCAATCATTCGATTATCACTACTTGATTAAAAATAAGTTCGTATAAATATGGAGTACGAAGAGAATAAGAGTGGGTGTCAGGACAGAGTTAATATTTCCCAAAAATGGCATTATGTAAATTAGCCAAGTATTATTGGGTGACGAACCACCCTCTCTGCTTACCCCTACGAGGAAATAGGTTTGCGCCGTTTCGATTGGTGAAAGCGTCCTTTAGTGTTATATTCCATAAAACTATATAATTTCGGCTGTGATGTGAGCACGTAACATTCTACGACTCAAAAATACATAATTATTATTTTCAGTACATATCGTCACTGGAAAGGCAAAATTACTGTAGCTACACTTTGCTCAAAAATGAGTTAAACATGCAGTTTTCATCTTGGATGAATTAAATAATGTAGATACGTTACTGAGACAACGCGCCTGGTTGCACTACACCAAGTCAACGAGACATACTTTCGAAACACGCTTCATATAGCCATCTCTTCCGCACACACATATTCTTTGAATGGCTATCCTTTTCATACACGGGTGAAACATTTAGTGGTGCAACCTTGGAGTAACAATGTATGGAGAGAGAGCTAATTATTTTTACCCAACCTATACAAACTTGCGATAAATCACTTTCTCCGGGTTTTTACGTCGTACACCATGAGAGAGAAAGAGACAACAAATATAATACCCCGCTTCTATGTACTGTCACAATGATCTTGGGCTCCTGGGTCACCACGGGACTCCGCCCACTTTTTTTATTATGCCACTTAACTTGACACAACTAAACGGTTTTTCAGGTTATATGCTATATTTTTGTTGATAAAAATACTGTGAAAAAGTGGTTTATACAAATAAACAAAAACATTATGTCGATATGTGCTATGAATGGATGTATGAATACCCTAGCCTTAGCCTTAGCTACGCCCAGGTCCGCCGAGTCCGGTAAAAATCACCAAAAACTGACTACACTGCCTTGGATGGGTACCACTCTATATACTTTAAGGGTGCAACAGTAGTGGTGCAACATTAGTGGTGCAACATTAGTGGTGCAACATTAGTGGTGCTACTTTTTTCGTAAGATTTGTATGAATATGACGTGTCTTGTATTTTATGTCAATGGTTGTAATCAGTTTTTTTTTCTGACTCGTTTGATTTTGAAGACATTTGTGACCGTTCAGCCATCTTAAATATATGTATCGTTTGGGAGAAGACTCGACTCAAGCGACACAAGTTTTTTGTCTCTCCAAGTAACTAAGTATGAGCGTTAAGTTAACTTGTTTTATGAAAATACAAACAGGTACTGAAGACTTATAAATTTTATTGTAAAACAAAAAAAATATTTTAAAGTGCTCTGGTGTAAACATCCCAAAATGGCGCTTCAGCCCTTTTGCCTTTCCGGCAACGATATAACTCTTAGAGCCCGTATGACTTGCATATTGATAAGCATGCAAGTAAAGATAATTTCTTTGGAATCGATTATCAGAAGAAGGTTATGAATGAACGCAATGCACTGTTCGGGAAAACCGCAAAGTATCAAATGGATAATTTTTATTATTACTACTTTTGTTGTTCGCCGCATTAATGTTTGCTAAATGATACGCTCAATTATAACTTAATGAATACTCTGACCGCAGACGTGCTAAGTGCCGATGGCAGCGGATTTCTTTTGATTTGTGTAATCCCTTTATTTTTTATTAATTATAAGGTGAGGGCAGCTAATTTCTCTAGAACTAGGAAAATATATAATTACGTAATGAATTGTTGTCTGGTAACATGACAAAGAATTACTTACAAAGGAGATGTAAACTTGCACAATGTAACTTGCTAAAATTTATTGGTTACACTATTCTCTCATCCGCCATTCATCTAAAGCAGGAGGAATGCAGGAAACTCCATTAATGGAGAACTGAACGCTGTTGGCGCAAATAAAAAAATGTTCAAAGAAGCGAAGCCAGCAGTTCACGATTTTGTGCTTATACCAACCCTGATGTATGGCAGTGAGGCATGGAACTTGCAAATAAAGGATGAAAGTAGACTGGATGCTGTAGAAATGAGAGATCCCTGAGGCGTATGTGTGATAAAACCATGTAAGGCCGTGTTAAAAAAGTGGATATCCGGAAAGAATGCAAGGCTAATGTAAGCGTACTGAGTAGAATTAAAAAAGGGACGCTTAGATTGTTTGGGTATGTAGAGCGAACGGACGAAGAAAGGAGTGTGAAGAATTATGACGTGAAAGTGAATGGAAGAAGTCGGAGACGCATGAGAAAGACAACATAGCACGATCAAGTGAATCAAATACTTGAGAGTCGGGCCATGTCAAGAGTCAGAATAAAAGAAGAGTATGTATGAGACGATGTATAAATATGAATGAAGCAAGGAGTGTGTGCCAAGACAGAGTTGTATGGCGTTCACTCTGCTTACCCCTGCGGGGAAACAACGTGATGGTTAGTCAGTTAGCCATGTATGTCTTCAATTCATCCCTTACAGCTTATAAAGTGTTTTCAATAAGTATGTTTTTCACTCTATCGGTTTAAACCTACAATAATTATAATTTCGGATGTGATGTGAGTACGTAACGTTCTAAAATTCAATCAACCATAAATAATTTCCTTTGTGAGTACGTACGACCGTACGAGTATGAAGTTTTCAAATTCGGAACTGATATTAATTGAAATTATCAAAATTTAAAAAAAATCATTTCAAATTCCTACCTACTAATAAAGTACCTACCTACTCTTGAGGTGATTTTCACACAGAAACGGCGCTATAAAAGTTATCCATTTATTATTATTATTACTCGTATAATGAATTTTAGTAGACGCGTGGATCAAAGCAACTAACATTTTTTTTGACAAGTTAAGTTACACTACATGATTTTTCACGTTTATAACTATAACATGTTTTATTTGTTTCTTCACTTATTTTCCGTATTATATAATATATTGTAATTTGTGTAAATGACATTTAAGTACCGTAAATAAATAAATAAATTACCATCGGGTTGGACGAAAGAACAGGCTGCATTTTTCTCAGAGTATCAAAGTTTCTGTATAAAAAAACCGTATTTACTGTAGTTATGGGCAGAATAGAGATATTCATATGCATATCATTCTAACAATCGAAACATTAAGGAATGTAAAAAAACACTCTATTGAATAATTTTCAGTTTCTAGCTCCTTATCTTAATAGATCAGGTTTTTATAATTTATTTAAACTTCTTATTAATTTATTCCAGGCAATTTTGTTCCGATACACTTTTTTACATTAACTCCACGCAGGAGGCCTTGAGGGAAATATTTTCCCATCTTTGGGGATGCTGGGTGGATGGGGGGTCTTTTTGAGGAAATGAAGGAGCACGTTACTATTTGCGTGAAGTCTTCCTCTTTTTTATAGTGAATACCGCACTAGAGTCCCAACTGCTCTCAGCCTTCTGGAGCCAGTGGGACTATGGCATCTCCGATTAAGGTATGTTGTGAGGCTGAAGGTAGTAATAAGGGAAGGAGATGGGAAAGAGGAAGGTTGGAAAGTACTTAGCCATTCAGATCTGATCATCAAACACGGCTAAAGCCATTTCAAGCAACGTTTCAATTTTGAATGGTGTTCTTTCATCAGGGCGATACTTGCAATATCTACTTCTCTGTGCCGCAAATATACTGTACATTATTTTGTATTAATTCAATGTGAAATAACACACATTAATTTAATAAATTTTATTTGAGCACGCCGGGATTTGAACCCGCGACCTCTAGATTGAGCGTCTTACCACTCGACCATGGAGGCCGTCAAATGGCTGCATAGTTTCATTGATAAACATTGAGTCAATCTTGGAGTAAGAATATATATGGAGAGAGAGCTAAATATTTTTACCCAACCATACAATACAAATTTACGATAAATCACCTTCTCAGGGTTTTTAAGCCGTAAACCGCGAAAGAAAAAGGGATAAGAGAAATTGTCACATAATATAGCACCGCTTTTAGGTATGTACGCTTGTTTTCCGTCTCCGGCGACTCCGCCCACTACGTTTTACTATGCGACATAACTCATCGGTGTTTGAGGTTATATCCTCTATTTTTGTTGATAACAATACTATGAAAGAGTGGGTTTTTTTAGTTTTTTTATTTGTAAAACCACTTTTTCACAGTATTTTTGCAAACAAAAATATAGGATATAACCTAAAAAACCGTTGAGTTATGTCCTGTTATGTCGCATAACAAAACGTAGTGGGTGGAGTCGCCGGAGACGGAAAACATGCCTACATATAGAAAAGTGGTGATATATTATGTGAGAACTTGTCTTATCTCTTTCTCTCTCACGATTTACGACGTGGAAACCCGGAGAAAAGTGATTTATCGTAAATTTGTATAGGTTGGGTAAAAATGTTTAGCTATCTCTCCATATATATTCTTGCTCCGAGTTACAACATATTACTGGCTCCAGACGGTTGGGAGCAGTTGGGACTCTTGTGCGGTACTCACTTCGATCAAATTTAATGATAAATTCGTAATAAAACGAGTTGACGCTTGTTTTCCTTCGTATCAATTGTCTTTACTACTTGTTTTGAAATCAGTATTATTACCATAATGATGTCGTAAATCATTCAATATCCTTTGATATAATAACGTTTAAAGCGTCGGACATTGCCGAGAAACCAAAGGTATCGCACGCAGTGGCGGCTCGTGAGTTTTTAGTGTGCTAGAGTGCTAAGATTGAAAAATACGACATTGTTAGTTTTGTTGTAGCCGAAAATGATTTTTATTCTTTTTCAACTTTTTATTTTTTGTATGAAGATTTTCAGGATTTTTCAGTTTTGGTGGTGCACTGCACGGAATTCTGAAAAATCTTCATACAAAAAGTTGAAATTTCGAAAAAAAAAAAAAATGTTTTCGGCTACAACAACATCAATGATGACGTTTTTTTTCAATCTTACCACTCTAGCACACTAAAAAGTCACGAGCCGCCACTGATCGCACGTGTTCGTCTTGACCCTGGAGATGGCCATTGCGGCGTGAAGCCGCCGGGCTCGTAGTAATCCGATCCGTATCAATGACTTTGATCATTACATCAACGATTCAAATAATACACGTCACCTGTTATCGAAGGGAGGGGTTTACTGTCACCCCTAGCGAGAGTGTCGTGCGATATCGTAGATAAAGATTACTGAAATATAACTTTACTTTCGACGGCCTTCATGGTCCAGTGGTAAGACGCTCGACTACGAATCAAACCCGGCATGCGCCAATATTTTTTATTTAATTAAAATGTGTCAAATCACATTCAATTCATTTAAAATTGCATATTCGTAAAAAGCATTTACTTTGTGGCTTGCCATATTTATAAATGAAACACATAAACTTTGTTTATAACCACTTTATTATTTAATATTACGTCTACCGGTTTCGGAAGTACCCTTCCATCATCAGGACAATATTAAAATTGGTCAAATCAAAGAAAATTTTAATATTGTCCTGATGATGGAAGGGTACTTCCGAAACCGGTAGACGTAATATTAAATAATAAAGTGGTTATCAAACAAAGTTTATGTGTTTTATTTATACTCGTACATATAAAATTGCCTTGTATTCTTTCCGTATATCCACATTTTTAACACGGTCATTTATGCGCATACGCCTCAGGGATCTCATTTATATAGCATTCAGTCTATTTTCATCCCTTCACTGTCCCTTAACATCCCTGTACTAGTCAACCTTCCTCTTATCCATCTTCTTCCTCTCCCCACCACCTTCAGCATCACAACATACTCCAATTGGGGATGCCATAGTCCCACTGGCTCAGAACGGCTGGGAATATTTGGGAGTCTTTTGCGGTATTCACAAAAAAACGCCGACTAGCTAGATACCAAATCCACGCTTTTGGTTCTTAGGGCCCTTTTTCACCTTGAAGGGGACTTCAAAGTGATGGAATCCCCCCAGTTCGTGATGAATCATATCCCTTCATATCCCTTCTTATCGATAACATGTGGTCAGTGCATCGACTATCATCAATTACTCGATAAAAACAATAATGTTAAACCAGTTAGTGACGCGGTCAGCGCGAGGGCGGCCGACAAGGGCACGTCGAGTCACTCGTTACTACTGCCAGGAAAACCCAGGGTGACACGTTTGTACTTTGCCCCGCCACAACCTCTCCCAAATGCAAATACCGTGATGATGAACTGGATTGGACTATCCGTGGTAATGATCCATTGCTGGTAGACAAGCTATCAACCACCTTCAGTTGCATTCAGACTCGAGACGTATCAGGAAGTCAGATGCTCGGCTACAAAGTTCACTCGTCCGTGTAATCTCTCAGTCGAAGTGATATTTAATTAATGTTTGTTTTCAAGTTTCGAGTTGCATTACTCCACACGTTTATTTAAAGCAAGTTTTTTTGTGTAAACGAGTGCGCGGACGTTCTTTCCAACTGTGTTTTGGTGAATCTCGGGAAGTCGTGACGGTGTTTCGCCCAATTGCAATAAGAAATGGTGCACATTGATGTATGTATGATTTACTTTCAATTCGCCTTGCTAAGTGCATAGCCTCAGAGCAATAATATACAAGTGAGAGCGCTGCTGTAGTCAATTTTGATGAGTTTGGCCGGACTCGGCTAGAGCTGGCCGTGGCAAGGACTAGGGCTAGGGTATTTATACATCCGTTCATACCACATGTCGACATAATGTCTTTGTTTATTCGTATAACCACTTTTTCACGGTATTGTTAAAAAAATAACATGTAACCTAATAAACCGTTGAGTTATGTCAATTTATTTCGCATATTGAATCCGTACAACACCGCTTCTTACGCGGTATTGCATGGAGATTAGGGCGAGAAAGAGGCGATTATTCATACGATGAAATTGAACAATCATTGAAAATGTCTTCATTAGAAAAGCGCAGGAAAGACTTTGATTAAATTTGCATTTTAAAAATTATTAATTGTTTTATAGACTCACCTTCTCTGTTGCAACTCATCCAGTACAACATTCCTTGCCGTAGGCTCAGATACAATGAATTGCTGTTCCTCAATCAACACAATACTAATTATGGGTATAATTCTTCAATGTCCAGAATGTCAAGAGCAGTCTAAATGATTTTTGTCATTCTTTACGACTCCAAAACTTAACCAAAACTTTGACTAGACCATGGTTTGAATGTTCTCTCTTATGTTTATTTTGTCCTATTTTCGGCATCGCTTCATTTATTATTATGTATGTGCTATTCCTTCTCTGTTGTTCTTTTTTCCATTTCGTGTTTTATATGTCTTTTTTTGCAATTGGACTTTAGTCCGTCAATTTATAAATAAATATTCTAACTTGTGGACTGAGTCAACAGAGACGCGGGACACGAATAATATTCTAACAATCCTTGGAAGCGGTGTGATAATTCGGGAAATTTTGCTGTCTCTTTCTTTCTCATGGTGTATGATGTGAAAACCCGGAGAAAGTGATTTATCACAAATTTGTATAGGTTGGGTAAAAATAATTAGCTCTCTCTCCATATATTGTTACTCCAAGTGTATTGCCAAGTTAAGTATATTGGTGTAGTTTGTTTTGAAACGTTGTGTGAAGGTACCAAGTCCGAAGTACCCGGAGGGGTTGGTATCTGGCATCCCCGATTCGATAATGTTTTGTGGAGGTACCTGGTTACTCCGATCCAACTAATATAATAATAACAGTGATCTTATTTAGCGCAGTTTTGTGATATTTCACCTCTTCATACTAAATTAATTATGCTAATAAGACTAACTAACAAGGAGAAAATAATATATAATATGATGTATATGACCTGTTCAAAAGAAAAGGTGAATTTTGAATTTTCGCGGGCTGTGTACATTCGATTATCGATTTTTTTTTGTTATGTTGGTACACATATGTTTGCATTATCAGCCATTTTGGATTAGTGATTTGTTTTTGACAACTGGAAAGGTTAGTCACGTTTTTTTGTGTTCTTCGATTTTTTACTTTTGATAAAAATGGATCAAAGAATAAAATCCATGATTGGTTTTTCCACAACTCCAGGACGCTCATCGTCATTAACATCTTCTCGGCCTTCTGTAAAGCGCTTGTACCACTTATAAACACTTTTTTGAGACAAAGTAGACTCGCTGAATGCCACAGTCAACATTGTAAGTGCGTTGGAGCACTTAATTTCATTTTAACGCAAAATTTAATACATATTCTTTAATCCATTTTTTTTTCAAAAGTAAAAAATCGAAGAACACACAAAAACGTGACTAACCTTTCCAGTTGTCCAAAAAAAACCACCAATCCAAAATGGCTGATAATGCTAACATATGTGTACCAACATAACAAAACAAAAAAATCGATAATCGAATGTACACAGCCCGCGAAAATTCAAAATTCACCTTTTCTTTTGAACAGGCCATGTGTATATACATTATTGTATTAGTCACTATTTAGAGCTATATACTGTTGTATGTATGATATGATAGCGTGACTGTGCTATTTTCCTTGTTTTAGTTTTTTTCAATTGAATAATTATTTTACATAATAATATTGATAACCGTGTCCATATAAAAGGTGATAACCTTTTCATTTACTGAGTATTTGGAATCTCTGCGGATTACACAAACCTACTCACTTTCTTAAAATTTTTTAACTTAAACATTAGACAATGATAGACGACATACGAGTACAATCTTGCGAACGATAACGTTTGAGTTATTATCTAATAATAAAAAATAATAGTGGTTAAAAATCATTAATATTTAATATGAAACATCAATCAACAGTTAGAATGTTTCGTTTATTGCATTCACTGTGTGCAGGTGCATTATTGCATTGATTTAATTAGAATGTCAACGCCACAGTGAAGTCGTTAACCTTTGCACTTCGAGTTACAATAATTATGATTATTTTTACTCTTTTAGATGAATAATAATTTTTCTATTGATAAATTGTCATTATTTCAAGAAGAAAACTAATAAGATACCCATTAAACCATTAACGAAAGCAAACTAAACTTAACTGTTTTTACTGTCTGGCCTCCATAGTCGAGTGGTAAGACGCTCGGCTACGAATCCAAAGATCGCGGGTTCAAACCCGGTGTGCGCCAATAAATTTTATTTATTTAATATGTGTCATAAGTCATGACACATTTAATTAATATAAAATTATATAAAGTATATTTGCGGCACATTTTAGAGTGGTATCGCCCTGGTGAAAGACCACCATTCAGAATCAAAACGTTGCATGAAATGGCTTTAGCCGTGTTTGGTGACCAGATCTGAATAGCCAGGTACTTCCAAAACTTCATCTTCCCCTCCCCTCCTTCATCCTCACAACATACCCCAATTGGGGATGCCATAGTCTCAGTGGCTCTAGACGATTGGGAGCAGCAGTTGGGACTCTTGTGCGGTATTCACTATAAATATAAAAATAAACTCGATTAGAATTAAATATTATTATTATCAAATTCTGCAATTTTTGGTGACTGTCTCGGAGTTCAAGGCCATTCGTATACAGGACCAAAAAAGTTAATAGGTTAAACTCGGTAAAATTATATTGACACTTGCTTCTTGATACAGAAACTTGCGCAATCTTAGGAACCAAATTGTCCACAGAGTGTGAGGGAATATTCAATATATTATGTTCTCTTGTATGTATTATTGTGCGTGTAAGTGTCATGACACGGAGTTCAAAGCGGCGATGATTGCCTCTTATTTTACACACATTCACTGACGGACTGACTTGTTTATTGTTATTTCCGTCTGCGGAATGATCCCAATCCAAATATTATCACTGAAAGAAATTGGGCAAACGATTAAATAAATTTCATAATAAAAACAATATAATTTCAGTTGTGATTAGAGCACGTAACATTAAAAAAATACAATTTTTTTATTTTCAGTACATATCGTAGCTGGAAAACCAAAATACTTAAGCGACACTTTGGTCAAAAGTGAGTTAAATATGCGGTTTTGATCAGTTTTTTTCTGCAATGAATGCTCTGACTCTCGTTTGATTCTGTAAACTTCTCTTCAGCCGTCTAAAATATATTTAACATTTGGGAGAAGGCTTGACGCAAGCGACATAAGTTCGCGACTTTTTTTTAGCTTGTTGTCGCTTCAGGTAACTCAGTGAGAGCATTGAGTTACTTAAGTTCACTTTAAAAAATCCAGTTATGTACTGAAGACTTGAATGAATATTATTGTAAAACAACAAAAAAAACTTTTAAGTGCTCTGGTGTAAACTTCCCAAAAGATTGATCCATTTTTTTTCAAAAGTGAAAAATCGAAGAACACACAAAAACGTGACTAACCTTTCCAGTTGTCAAAAACAAACCACTAATCCAAGATGGCTGATAATGCTAACATATGATAAACATATGTGTACCGACATAACAAAAAATCGATAATCGAATGTACACAGCCCACGGAAATTCAAAATTCACCTTTTCTTTTGAACGGGCCATGTATGTGCTATTCTTTCTCTGTTGCTCTTTTTCCCATTTCGTGTTAAGGGTCAGCACCCAAAAATAAACACTTTTTGGCTTTCTAATACAAGCAATACTACAAATAATTTAACTGTTAATTATATACAGGTAGTAAGATAAATATCTGAGGTTTTCAGTGAATACAAGTTTTAAACAGTAATTCTTTAAATTCTATTTGAAATGTATACTGGAATTTTAAGTAAAACGTTAAAAAATGCCTTCCCTGGTTATCAAACTACACATTTTACTGATATTTTGGTACGTTTTTCATAGAATTAAAAATATTTCAGTTGAAAATTTCCATTTACTGGAAACTTTTGATATTTTCCTAACTATTCGTGTAGAATTTACAAATGAATCATTTGTAGTATTGCTTGTATTATAAAGCTACAAAGTGACGTTTAGCGCCAATTTTGAGTGCTGAGGCTTAATAATAATAATAATAATAATTGGCTGATTTATATAGCGCCGTTTTCGTGACAGAGATATCACCTCAAGGGCGCTTTACATCATAATTAACATAATATTACAACTAAGGCTTAATATTAACTTATGCCTAATTCTTATAACTAGTGACTAACAACTAACATATTAAAATTAGCACATATTTATAATGGTTGTTGCCCGTGCTGTCGGACGTAGGGTAGAAAAAAAATGAAGTAAGTAATATTTAACTATATATATAAACTATGTATAGCACTCGGACTTAGTGATCAAAACTCTAGTTAAGGAAATTTACGTTATAGTGGGTATGATAATTTAAAAAGATGAGTCTTTAGTTTTGCTCTGAACTCAATTGAGCTGTCAATCTTTCGCAAATGTGAAGGGAGGTTATTCCAAGCTGTGGGGCCTGCTGGCTGCTACGGCAAAAGCTCGCTCTCCGAAGTTGGTGTTGGGATTGCGTTTAGGTACAGTGAGTCTTCCTATGGCCGTTGAAGATGCTGATCGAAGAGTAACTTGTCTCGTGTTAGTATCGCTTGGAATGCACAGTTCCGACAAGTAAGGTGGCGCCATGTCATGTTTCGCCTTAAAAATCATCCAGCATAGTTTGAATTGGATCCGTTCAGGACATTTAAGCCAATGAAGGTTCTTAAGATGTTGCGAAATATGGGAATATTTGGAAACGCCAGTTATCAGCCTTGCTGCAGCGTTAAAAACTGACTGAAGTCTGTCAGTATGTATTTTGGGGAGATTTGCATATATGCCATTGCAATAGTCGAGTCGTGACACAACGTAAGAATTTACCAACATCTTTGTGGCATTAGACGTAATATTTCTTCTTATCGATTTAATTTGACGCAGGTGAAAGAAACCTGCGCTCACTGTTTTATTTATTTGGGATTTTAGTGAGAGATCGGCATCTAGAGTGACACCTAAGAGTTTTACGCTATTTTTAGGGATGATGCTACAACCAGAAGTTATGAGAGTGTTATGTACGAGTATTATTATCAAAGTCTTAACTCGTATAAATCTTTAGATAGTAATATTTAAAAAAACATTTTGGATTTGGTCAAGATAATGTTTATATAACGTTGCCTTTATAATAAACCACGCGGAATGTGACGTGACTAGATGTTTCATCCCAATATACACTAATGGCTGGCAAGTAAACTGCAAATTAATAACATAATAACCGTTTTTAATTAAAGTTTGTTTTGCATAAAATAGAAAGATTTATAAACCGAACCTGTTTGACGAAACTGCCATCGGCACAACCGCACCACTAAGTATGTACGTCACTGACTCAACCAACCAAGATGAAATCTAAATTAATATGTCATTTTTATCGCCTTCCATACAAATTGAAGGGGTGATACTATAATAATAATAATCGAGTACTGTTGCATTGTTTTAAATATATTTTTGAATATAATTCTTCTATCTAGTCCCCTACTTTTAAAATTAATTCACACTTAAATTTGATTTAATTATTACGTGTCAAAACGCATGTAATTCATATAAAAATAATACATAGTATATTTGCGGAACGTTCCAGAGTGGCAGGTAATCTTAGTATCGCCCCGGTGAAAGACCACAATTCAATCGAAATGTTGCTTGAAATGGCTTTTAGCCGTGTTTTGTGACCAGATCTGAAAACCCAGGCACTTCCCGACCTTCCTCTTCCCCATCTCCATCCCTTCACCACTACCTTCAGCCTCACAACATACCCCTATTGGGGATGCCATAGTATCACTGGCTCCAGACGGTTGGGAGCAGTTGGGACTGTTGTGCGGGCATTCACTATAAAATAAAAATGTAAAACTAGATTTTGGCAATTTATGGGTTGGACGCTTTCTGCATAACTACGTCCAATTAGCCATTGCCAGGGTCGGGTCCATAATCACCTATTTATGCCTCTCGTCGGTATGAAGATTCTTCGACTTGTTTTCTTAGTTCAAGCATAGAAACCTATTTGTGTTATTAATTTTTCGTGAATAATTTTACAAGCGTAACCGGAATCAACATGTTTTTTGGCGTCATCATATTATTTTTCGTGCGTATTTTACTATTTCACAATGATTCGATAGGATCTGCTTTCTAGGTTAATAAACATGGTTCGGTCCAATTGCGGCCTCCGTGGTTGAGTGGTAAGACGCTCGACTGCGAATCCAGAGGTCGCGGATTCAAACCCGGCGTGTGCAAATACATTTTATTTCATTAGTATGTGTCATAACACATTTAATTTACATAAAATAATATGAAGTAATGATTGAAATGACACCATTTCACAGAATTATGAACTATATTAACCTTTACCTACCTGAAAGTAAAAATCAAGTATACGATCTGAAGGGGGGTGATGTGAGATGTTGCTTGTTGACCCCGTGAAATGTTGCTTATTAACCTTTTCTACGCGTCAAAAATAGTAATTACTTCTTTCACACGCGGGGCCCTTTTTCTTCAATCTAGTTTATGACTTTAAACAATACTAACACATGGAATAAATAAAATATTACGAAGATTCCATCACTAATGTCCCAAGTACATTTCCATGTGTAAATAAACACTCGAAACATCAATGGGACAGGATAAATCGTCGAAGTTTATTTTACATACTGCGAGTGCGAGATATAGGCGACCATTTTTTTTATATTTCAAGGTCGCATTAAAACATACCAAAGAGCTCAAATTTTGCGGCGCCATACTTGTAAAGGGTCTAAGATTAAAAAACTACACCTTAAATTTAATAAATATAGAGAAGGATTTATTGTTATTATTTCATTGTAAATAACACTTAATGTTTTTTTATCATGATAAATTTTGAAACAATCAATAATTTAATTTCACGATTCAAAAAATGTTCAAAAACATAAGTTCGGCGGTATCTTCAGTGAAACCGGTATCAGGATAGATACCTGATGCGAAATAGCACTAATTATTTATTTATCATTAAGACCGCGACCCGACATTTCGGAATTCTGCAATATTTTTTTATTTAAAAATTTTACGAATTCAAAAGTGAACTTCACATATGTTTTAAAACGTCATTTTAAATATTTGATTATTTCTATAAAACAGCTATTTTGAAATTAAAATAGTATAAAACTTCGATAAAAAAAACAATATTTTTTACTAGTTTGTGTATGTTAGATGTTTTAACACAGAACCATACTTTTAATACAAGTCTCGGAAAAAAATATTGTGATAAGAAATTATAATAATTCACGTCCACAAAATGGTGAACAACAATCGATTGTCTGAGAGAATCTCCGCTTGAGAATCTTAGAAACACGCGCGTGCGCAATCGCGTCTGTAAAGAGCCGGGAAAAATTCAAACTGACTGAATTTGTTTCTTCAAGACGAGGGTTCCCTTCAAACCTTTGTATCATTGCTTGCGATACGTATTTAGGATAAATTTCACAAGATGTCAGTAGTGTTAAGATTTGTCATTTTTTAGAAGTATAAATTTTACCGTCTTCAAGAATGTTTCATAGAATTAACGCCAGAGAAACTTTGCGGCGCAACAGTGCGCTGTCCGCGTACAAGGCAAGCATAGCGCGACTCCCGGGTGCGCTTTCCGCGTGGAAAGAGTTAAAGCGGTTTCATGACATAATCTTAGGTAATTTGTTTTCGGTAACACTTGGTGTATTCATAAAATTTCAGTAATCTTTATCTAAGATATCTTCGCTGGAAAGACAAAAAGGCTTAAGCGACACTTTGGTCGAAAATGAGTTAAACATGCAATTTTGATCAGTTTTTTTTCTGCATCGTTTGATTCTGAAGAGGTGTGGCCCTTCAGTCATCCAAAATATATTTACCATTCGAGAGAGGGCTTGACTAGTTGATAGCTAGTGTAGTCAGGATTGTTGATTCCTGACTCGAGCGTGGCTAGGGCTAGGGTATTTACATTCATTGCACATGTCGACATAATTGTTTATTTGTATAAACACTTTTCACAATATTGGTATCAACAAAAATATAGGATATTACCTCAAAAACCGTTGAGTTATGTCCTGTTATATCGCATAACAAAACGTAGTGGGCGGAGTCGCCGGAGACGCGGAAGACAGAAAACATGCTTACATACCAAAAAGTGGTGCGATATTATGTGACAACTTTTCATCTCTTTCTCTCTCCCGGTTTACCTCGTAAAAACCCGAAAAAAGTTATTCATCGTAAATTTATATAGGTTGGGTAAAAATATTTAGCTCTCTCCATATACAGGTATATTCTTGCTCTGATTTTGGGACGTTTTTTAACCTTTTTTTCGTTTCAGATAACTCAGTGAGAGCAGTGAGTTAACTTTTTTTTCCAAAATCCAATCAGATACTGAAGACTTTTGAATTTTATTGTAAAAAAAAAACTTTTAAGTTCTTTGGTGTAAACCATAGAAAATAGTGTATCATAGAAATCTCTCGTTCGGGGTGACATTAGAACCCCCTTCGGAACGGGAGTATTAACGGCAATGAATATATTATTAACGTAAATGCATCTTTGTTACAGCTATGAAAATGACCATGTCGACAAATTCGACCATGGCCTCCCGCATCCACCGCAAAGTGATGCGCGTCCCCTCCAAGCTGCACCCGGGCAAGCTGCATCCTGGCAAACTGCACCCGGGCAAGCTGCACCCGGGCAAGCTGCACCACCTGCACTCGGGCAAGCTGCGCCACCAGCACGCCAGCGGCATGGGGGCGGTGGCGCGCGCCGGCCACAGGGGCAAGCAGCAGCTGCAGTACCCCCAGCAGCCCGACTCGGCTTGCGACAGCAGCAACGATAGCGGGTTAGGCTTCGACCACCTCGAGCTCCACAACAGGATCAGTCTGATGAGGTAAGAGTGCTGTCACAGGCCCTTGTCACTACTTTTTGCCTCGTCAAGCAAATTGACAGTTTTCTTAAACCCTAAACATCATCATCATCCTATTGGAGTAAGAGACCCATCGCTTTGACAATGTGCCTATAGGCGCCCCTGTCCTGTAGCCCCACTCCATTCAAGGCCCAGTCTCTCAAAATCCTCTTGAGCTGCTTTCCCTAGTTTTGTCTGGGGCAGAGCCAACTGGACGTCTTGCCTTTTGCATTTAAGCATTTTGTGCGGAAACCTCAAAATATCATTTGAATTTTTCTTCTTCTTGTTTTTGCTTTGGGACTTTTCACAATTTAATCACTCCTGTTTCAATGGAATTAAGTTCAACTATTGATTAATTGTTCTTTTTCTTAATTGTCTTTATATAAAAATAAATATCAATAATCACCGGTGTATTGACAGACAGCCTTTGCATTATGTTCAAATCAAAAAACTTGCCCGTGCAGCTTATTTCTTTTGCTTTTCTTGATTTTAGCCGGCATGAAAGTGGCATTATTTAGTTGTACTAAATCCCCCCTACCTTTCTTCATGCCTTGACTAGGTGGAGGGTACATCTTTTTTACTGCCCTAGTTGTAGGACAAACGCAATTCATTTAAGAAAGACAACATTGCAATGCCATTGATCATAATTATTAACTGTATATAGTTTGTGGATACGTACGAGTACATACGTACAAGTGCGAAATTTTCTAATTTGATTCAGATGGATGAGTTCAAATCTAGACAAGTGATAAAGCACCTACCTATAATGTATTTTGGTAAACAGTATTCTGTGAAATGGGTGGATTAAAACTAAAAAAAATTGGCAAGTCAAGTTACATCCACTGATTTTTCAAGGGTAACAAATAGTATTACTATATTAACCTTTTCGTACCTGAATGTAGAAATCGAATGTACGCTCCAAAGGGGGGTGACGTAGTTACCCCATTTGATTTTGCTTACTAAAGCATTTTCGTGACATAATTTTAGGTAATTTGTTATTGATAAAATTAAATGATATCAGTTTTTTTGCACTCTCTTGTAAAATTTAAACTGTGTTTTATTAGAGGTTTTAACATCCCAGCGACGTTCATAACAACAAAATCCTTGTCTTAAATGTATCACTAAAAATATTCTCTCAGGAATGCTGTAATTTCCAGCAGGCAAATAATAAATTCTAAACATTATAAAACAAAATGACTGTTTCACCCATTTCAAAAATATTTGCACCCATCTATCATAATATGCTATCTTGACCAATATTAAAAACAACAGTATTGTCACATTCAAAATGGAATTCTGGGTCAAACTGTCTATTTCATAACAACATGATCTATTCAATTGAAAAAAACTCATCGCTATTAAATGTTCATGTTTTCATCCCTATAAAAATGTTTTTATTTCATGTTTATTCATTGGTTCAACTACTTGGTGTAAACTGTTGCATGCACTTCACAGCTGGTGTTTGCTCACATTGTTTCAGATCAAGAGATGCTTTGCTATGGAGATAATACGATAGATTTAACTATTTATGCTTTCTATGCTGAGTCAGGCATAAATCAATACGTAATAATAATCAATATTTTTATTCTTGATGTATTTATTTGGAATGGCTTATCTGTTTTTGTTGGTTTATTTAGATTTAAGGTTCAAGAGATTAGGTAGTCCGAAAGCCTCTTGTTAAACGTCATATCGCAATAATATATTTCTGGGGGTTAATGCTAGAAGTGCCTAACATATATGTCAGATTTTGGTCACTTATCAGAAAGTATACTAACGTGCCCTTTACTTGAATGCTATCCATTGCCTTTTTTAGCCCCTCGAGAAAATTGAAATTGTGGCCCGTCTAATGTGATTGTCCAAACAATGTTTTGCCATTTTCCATCCCTACAAATCGACAAATAATCTTTTTTCCTGAAACATTAACATATTTGACATAGGCACTTCTAGCATTAACCCCTAGATTTATAGATAGAAAAATTGGTTAAATATCGTCCTGGCGGAAGACATTCAGAATTGAAACATTGCTTGAATTAGCTTATTAATTGGTTGTTTTTGGTGTGTTGAACTATTTTGCACTGCTTCTTTGAAAGGATCTTCCAGCTATGGAGAATTATTTTCATATTCTTTAAAACATTTCTTTAATAATATTTGGTTTTAGTTTCTGAACGAGATTTTTTTTCGTCAACCGTGTACATATATTGGGCGCGCGTTTGGCGTATTTCTCGGCTGTGCACCGGTGCCGAACGGATTAATGACACAAGTTTGGTAATAAATGTGAATGGAGCAAGGAATGTGTGCCAACACAGAGATAATTATCTTGCTCCTATCAATGTACTCGTAATGCCACCTTTATCAGAAAGTGACTTTGTTTAGTTATTCATTATTTGATCCCGTCCCACACAAAATCTATACAGAAGATAAAATGAAAATACCAAGACTCGCTCCTGCTATTCAATTCATAATGGCCACTCGGTACCCATAAGTCGCATCATTTATAAGGGTTGATTATCGTGTTGTAACTACTGCTGTTGTAAATAATATCATCCCTGTTCTGGCAGACACCTCTTCCTTCTTAACCTCTAACGAGTTAATGTTTTCTTCCAAAACAAGGATGATAAAATATGCGTAAATAATACAGAAATATTCTAGGGCAGCGTAATAATATTTGCATCATTAGCAGATTTTCTAGAACAAAATGTTTTCGGTTGGTATGCTTAAAAAGTGCTTGTATGGAATTAACTGTCTGGAGTTAACTGCAATCAACAATTTTCTAATGCAGTGACCCCAAGAATCAGAAGTGTAACAGTCAATATCTTAGAACTCTGTAACAGTACCCTAGTCATGAATGCCCGGGGGTACTGCATCTCTTGATCTGAAACTCTGTATTTATGTATGTATGTATATTAAAAGATCTCAAAATACAGTTTTCACCAAACAGTCAAAGAGATGAATGATAGTGGTGCAGTAGAAAATAATGTATATGAACATAATAATTAATATATTATAATATAATAGAATAGAAGATAATAAAACAGATGCATGTAAATCTTATACATAGAATAAAGTAAGGTAAAAAAAGTGTAGCTAGACGCATAGTGTAACAAAAGAAACTGAAATTATTTATTTACACCCTACATATAATAAGATAAGGTATATCCAAAGGAGTTTTAGGAATATAAAGTAAGAAGTAGTGTGACATACATAATATAATAATTCAAATAATGTAAAAAGATATAAGAGATATTCGTTGTATAGTGTATATGTACACCTAAAGATGTATAAGGTCGATGCAGCTTCATCAAGTAGTTGAATCGCCTTATTTCTGGGTATGTTTTGATACGAGGATGTTTGACTCGTTGACGTATTGTATATGAAGCTTCTGTTCTCACGCTGTGTGGTTTGCGCTCCACAGATCCAATGAACCGTGGGAGGGCCCCCGGGAGGCGGAGGGGGACGACAAGCGTCGAAAGATGGAAATTAAATTTGATTCGGACGACGCTATCGATAATTTCAGTTTCACGGAGACCACGATCGCCTCTCCACCCAAACTGTTGTCCGCCGCTCCGTCAATGTAGGTCCATCCATCTTAATCCAATTAACAGCTCTTAGACTTATAGTCAAACTACCACACTTCTTCTAACTATTGCTTTCTTTAAATTTAATCTTTCTCTCGCAACTATTGCCTAACATTGAAAGGGTATACATTTTGACAGATGTCAAATCTACAATTAAGAGGAGAAATAAACTGATTTTGTGTATTAAAAAAATCTATTTTGAGAGGCAACTCCTGCATACTGGAAATAAGTGGTGTAAAATATTAAAAAAATCAAAACATGCCATAAAATCGATTTCTTTGATCACGCGAAATCAGCTTATAAAATTTACATAATTTAATGATTTAAATATGTATTTCAGTTTGGGTAGTCATCCGCATGGTTTATGTGTTAAATGTTGTGATTTTTATATCATCCTTTTCTTATTATTTGCCAATCACATTCTAATTTCATTTCGGGTAATATTCACCACACAAAATCATGCTTTTTTTGTTGATGAAATTCCGTGTCAATATTGCAAAAGATTTTTATCTTGTCTGGTTTTGTATTATACTGGTACATCTTCACTATCATTTTCCGTATTATTATATCTCTGTGTGCTCTGGCTCCAACTTCATTATTATCAAATAGCATCAACTGATAATGAATGCTATATTGCTTCTAAAAATATTTAGTCATTTGAAATAACAACATACCATTTTTTAAAAATGAGTCACGCAAATGCTTGCTTTTTAAAAATATCTAATTTTCCACTACAAATATTTTTGTTCATCAAACAAGCTTTATCATGTTTGAACGTTTTGTATTTTTTTAAAGGGATCTTAAATTCTTGTACTTATGCCCTTTCGATTCCGAGAGCCGTATATATTATCACAAAATGACAAATGGTAGTAAGAATATAGCCAATGCAATCAAATATTTAAGTGGAATCTGATGAGGTGTGTTTTTAAGTGTACAATTTGGTTTCAGGCGCCTCACGGGGGGCAAGATGTGCAACCCCCTGGGCCCCAGGGGCAGTGTGGGGCGGCGGGCGCCCGCCGTCTCGGCGGAGCCCCCCACCCTCTCCTCCAACCTCACGGCACACTCCCGGAATGGGCGGACCAGCCTTCAGATCCTGTGTCAACCCGAACAGCAACATAGAGCCAGGTGAGATGAACACTCTATCCATCTTATCATTTGGCAGCGTAAGGAGCTGTATATCCATCTCCGTGTATGACATATCACTGCATAAGTTCTACAATGAAAATAGCATCTTTATTCCATGAAATCTAGAACATTTTTCTTCTGGAATGTAGCTAAATATAACTAAGTCGAGCTGGATTCGTGCTGATGGTGTATGAGGTAAAAGTAAACACTTGTATTTCTTTTTACCTCTGGTTATTATCAGTCGTAGCTAGCGATTGAAATACTCCCGCATTTATACACAAATGAATACAGACAATTTAATGCAAAAAAATTAACACAGATTAACTGATACAAAATTAATAAATTATTTCAATTATATTTAAGTATTGATGGAAATCAGATTAACCTACAATTCACCCCGAGGTTTGACTTCCTAACCTCTGGTGCATGTTATCAACTATTAAGCCGTCATTATCTAACTGTATGTTATTACATATTAGTGTTATCTGAGGTGGCCTCTGTGATCTATTGCTGATTCGCTGTTCAAGGATTCTATTCCGATTGAAATAAAACTTAATATTTTATTACCTGCAATATTAAACAATATCATTTCGTTGTGCGTACGTACGAGTGTGACATTTTAAAAATTGAAACTGTACTACAAATCTGTAATAAATTTGACAGACAATTATTTTTATTGATTAAAAATTATATTTATACTATAATTATTTTGAATTGACTCAATATAAGACAAAATGTTAAAATATGTGGAAATTTAAACACACCTTCCCGCTTGCTAAACAATGTGGTGTGTTTGTTGGCCATCTGCAAACATGCAATGCCCCCCGAAAGCTAAGTAGCGTCGGGTGTACATCTATGGAACTTTCCCCCCCCGGTCCCGGTGCGACAACCTGCTTCAATGTTTACTCCGCACACATTCCATCTGCTCGGGAAATTCTAAGTTTCTTGTATCAATGATAGTTTTGTCGAATTGACTTTTCCTTCTCATTCCCAATATTATTTTCTCTCTTTTTTATGTCTGATTTGTAGTTGTATAGCAAGTTAAGCTTTTAGTTACTATGTGAGTTGTATTGATGCTATACAAATATACATAAATACCTCAGAACAGGTTCTAATGACTTAGTGGGGTGGGTAATGTAAAAAAATAAAGTCTGAAACAAAAAGTTAATAAATAAAAAAATGATGGAAGTATGATTGTCAACACTTCTTAATTTTTTATTATTGAGTTAAGTTCTGTTACTTATATAATTTATTATAACGTTTGACAGATGATCCCCTGAAATCAAAAGACATTGTTAAACTATAGTGCCACTGGCTACAGATGATGTATTTGTTGTTGAAATAATTTTCAATAAAATACGAAATAGAAAAAGACACAGAAAATAAAAAGAATCATGTCAAACACGGAACCTCAACTCTATCTGGGAGTAACGTCTCTGCCAATCGAGCTACCGAAACCCTCTTAAACCGGCATTCTTACCAATCTCACGCCTCCTTGAAAATTTTTAGTATATATTTTTCCATTTTCTACCGATATAGGCAGCCATCTTTGTAATGGTGTGCGCAATTTTATACCAATTAATGGTGTCTCGGATAAACTATACATTTTTATTCATGGAAGACCTAATTATTATTATTAATATTATTTCGATAATTAATATAAAAAATAAATAGCACAATGATTTAAAGTTAATTCTAATTTAAGACGATATATTTATCATTCTGGTTTTATAAAACAAAAAACAGTTACAATCGCTTAGATCAGTTTAACCTTTGAATAAACTCTATTTAGTCAAGTTTGGCCGTGTATAATTTTTTTACAACATCTTAATTTCTTTGTTACACCAGAGATCAAAGTAATTGAATCGTTTGGCAGCGTGGCATATTGTTTTGTCTCAAACACTGAAGCTAGGTTATTGACCATCTCCATTAAAGTAGATGCTGTGATTACAGTGAGTGTGTTGGTTCATCCTTAAATATCTGAGTGCCTTAGTATGTTTGAATCTGTTGCATGTACACTCAATCCGTATGTGTTTGTGCAAGTACATTCAATTATATTGCTCTGTTTGTATGATAGAATGTTCAAGCCCGGGATGATTCAAATTGTAGTAATTTAAGCCCACACGTTGTTTCTTTGTCACCTAAGCAGTTTTAGATGACTTATTGATTTTTCTCAAACCCTTTCAAAGCACTATTCTTAATTTGTAGAATGTATAAATACACAGATATTTTCTTGCATATTCATTCAGTAGAATTACATATTGACTGTATTTTAGTCAAAGGGGTTATCCCACATTTTTTGCAAGCAAACTTAACCTCTAGTGTGCCGGATGTGCCAATAGTCACCGCGCATTCATCATTACCTTTTCAGAAGTTTTTAACATTTAAAATGTGTTGTTCATATATTCAAATAAACCCCAATCGCTTGTCGACAAAATAATCGATCCGTAGAGATATTTTGCATTATGTTCGGTACAAGTCGAGTAAAAAATATTTGAAGTTTGCTTATGTCAGTGCGGCAGAAAAAAAACGATTTTCAAAATGACATTACTGTTTGTATTTACAGGAAAACCTCATGCAATTTATTTTTATTTGGAAGGAAATTTATTCAGCCACACGAAAATACAGTAAAACGACAGAAATTTGTTTACATTTCTTAATCAAACTTATTTTAGTAACATGGCGGAGAAAAAAACCAATTCTCCGAATATTATTAGCTATTCCAAAAAAAAACACTTATACCACTAACATACAACTAAAAAAATACCTAAACACATTATCTGAGAAGATAGCACAATTGACAAAAACATTATTATTTAAAACACAAGTTAGTTATTACGAAATCACAGTCGGCAAGGTGCAACGAAATTTGTACCTTGTGGGAATCTGGCATTCCAGAGGTTAAGCCTCGTGGTTTGAACCACTGTTACAAATCGATAATTAGCGCCATTACGATTTTTTTACGCTACCACTTCAAATCGTAGCCCCCGTTAACCACCGATTCTCGGCCCGTTTCAGCATTTGATCACATTATGATCAGGTGTCAAGTGTAACAGCATGACCGTTATTTTATCGCTAGGGCCTAAATTTACATGCGAAAATTTGTGTAATAATGCCTTTGACCTAAACAGAGTCGATATTATATGTACCCATTTTAATTACCAACAGATATCAGACAGAAGGCAGCAGAGGGGCGGTAAAAGACAGATCCGGCAACAGTTTTCCAGTGGTCAAGCTGATTGGGTACGATAAACCCGCAGTTCTTCAGGTAAAAAAACACTAATCTTTACCGTAATTCACTGTTGTATTTTTTTTGTCTCACCTAAAATTCGGCAACAGAGCATGATATGAAGTTTACAGCACCATTCTCTTGCGATTTTCTAGTTTCACCTCAAAATGTTATTTTCTTGGAAGTTTTCGATGGAAACAACAACTAAGTATGTTTATTAAAAATGAATGACGTAAACAATCATTTTCTGCTGTCCCGCTTTTATTATTTTAAATCTTGCTACATTGCAATCCTGATGAGCTATAAAAACTCATTTTAGGTAGTTTTAATTTGCATACATATCTGTTATGTTGTTTTCTCGTTGTTATATTAGGTTAGGTAATTTAGTGTGCAAATGCACTTGAGGTATGACTGTAGAAATGAGATCCCTGAGGCGTATGTGCCGAAAAATCATGTATGACCGTGTTAAAAATGTGGATATCCGGAAATGCAAGGCTGATGTAAGCGTAATGAAGGAACGCTTAGATGGTTTAGACATGGAAAGCGAATGAACGAAGAAAGTAGTTTGTAAAGAATATACAACAGGAAAGTGAATGGAAGAAAAAGTTGGGGATTCCCGAGGAAGACACCGCGTGATCAAGTGAATCAAACACTTGAGTCCGGCCTTGTGAAGAGTCAGAATAACAGAAGAGTATGTATGAGAGTACGATGTATGAATGTGAATGAAGCAAGAATTGTGCGCCGAGACAGAGTTGTATGGCGGACCGTCCTCTCTGCCTACCCTTGTTACTGTTACTTGAGGTGAACTATCGCAAAACTGCGCTACATAAATTCACTGTTATTAAAAAAAGGCTTCCACTTGAGACATGCAAATCTTTCTGTGAGTTGATTGCCTGGGGTTCTCATCATTCCATTCATCTTCTATTAACGTATACTTTTGTTATTGTAGGTTTTCATCGGCACGGACATAGGCAGGGTGGCTCCGCACATGTTCTACCAGGCCTGCCGCGTGTCTGGCAAGAACTCCACGCCCTGTGGCGAGAGGAAAGAAGACGGGACAGTGCTGATAGAGATAGACCTCGAACCACAGAAAGACTTCCAAGCCACTTGTGATTGTTTAGGGATATTAAAGGTTAGCTATTTATTTGATTGGCACATAATATATATATAAATATATTTATTTATTTTAAAGTGAATACCGCACGAGAGTCTCAACTGCTCCCAACCGTCTGAGCCAGTGGAACTATGGCATCCCAATCGGGGTATGTTGTGAGGCTTAAGGTTGTGGAGAGGGGAAGAGGAAGTTTGAGAAGTACCTGGTTATTCAGATCTGGTCACCAAACAAGACTAGAGCTATTTCAAGCAACGTTTCTATTATTAATGATGGTCTTTCACAAGGGCGATACTTGGAGTATCTACCACTCTGGAACGTGCCGCAAATATATTATGTATTATTTTAAATTAATTAAATGTGAAATAACACAAAAATTAAATTAATGCGCGCGCCGGGATTTAAACCTGCAACCTCTGGATTCATAGTCGACCGTCTTAACTTCTCGACCACTGAGGCCGATCACAAGAGTCCCAACTGCCTGGGGCCAGTGGGACTATGACATTTCCCATCGGGGTATGTTGTGAGGCTGAAGAAGTTGGGCATTGATTCATGTAAGAAGGGAATAATGATTTGCTAATCGGAGAATCTCTTATCACACTTAATTTGGTGAATTTTAAATTATGTTATTAATTTTTCCTTTCATAAATATTATCTTAATCTTAAAATTTTCCCTAATTTTGTGTTTCAGGAACGAAATGTGGACGTGGAACATAGATTTGGGGAACAGTCGGGTCAGAGGTGTAAAAAGAAGTCCACGCGATGCAGAATGGTCTTCAGAACTCAACTGCAGCATGATGATGGAAGTATAGAAACCATACAAGTCTGCTCACAACAAATCGTTTGCAGTAAGTTGAAAATCTTTAAAACTGGCAATTTATATTGACTTTATCACACTCCTACAATCAACACTACGCTACGACGTGTAGTGCCTTCCTTACAGTGCCCCTTAATCTAACGTGGACAGTTTTAACATATCCCAGCAAACACCATGTAATGGTTCATGTTTTGGGATATTTTAGAAATATTGGCTTGGTATCCGCCTTTTCTGACCATCAATATTTTGAACTGCATTTTAGCATTCATTCTTACACCGACCACGATCTCTACATCTCCGCGAGTTTTCTCTCTGGCATCTATTTAGACTTTACAATCTTGATTATTATATGTACTACCAATATTTTGAATGAAGTTTCAAAAACCAGCAACATAGTATCAACCCAGAGTGGTAGATACTCAAAAAGTATCGTCCTGGTGAAAGACCACCATTCAGAATCGAAACGTTACTGGTACTTCCCAACCTTCCTCTTTCCCATATCCTTCCCCTCCCCACTACCTTCAACCTCACAGCGTACCCCAATTGAGAATGCCATAGTCCCACTGGTTCCAGACAGTTGGAAGCAGTTGGGACTTTTGTGCAGTATTCACTATAAAAAAAAAGAAAATTGTTGTATACTCAAAGAAGAATTACAAAAACTTAAATAACAATGAATTATAATTATTTTCCCACCAGCCCAGCCCCCCGGGATCCCAGAGATCTGCCGCAAGTCCTTGGTCTCGTGCCCGGCCAGCGGAGGGCTGGAGCTCTTCCTGCTGGGCAAGAACTTTCTCAAGGACACGCGCGTCGTCTTCCAGTCCTCCGGGGAGCTGAAGACGCCGTCCGCTTCCTCTCCCTCCGCTTGGGAGGACCAGGTCACCCCAGACAAGGAGTACCTCCAACAGGTATGCAGTGTGGCTTTTCTTTATAAACATATTTGCTCTGAAACCAACTAGACTGTTCATATAACGATTTCTCCAAAGCCTTTGATACCGCAAATCATGATATCTTCCTCATCAAACTTGCCCAATTGGGTTTCTTCCTTTGTATGCTAGAATTTTTTAGAAGTTTCCTCAAAAACAGAAAGCAATTTGTCACATTCACTGATTTTTCCGTTTTTTCTGGTATTCCCCAAGGGTTAATCTTAGGTTCACTTCTCTTTTCTATTTTCACTAATGACATTGCAAAAGAGTCATCTGTAATTTATATAATTAGTAAAATTATGCTTAAAATATCAAAAATAACTATAAACTACAAGCAAGAACCTATGTACCTACTTCTTAAATTGAATAGGAGATTAAAAATAATCATTTGCTTCTTCTCAGACCCACCTGGTTTGCGGAGTGCCCCCGCTTGTAAACGCCAACATCACGGAGCCCGTGGCAGTGCGCCTGTTTGTGGTGTCGGGGGGCAAGGCCTCAGAGCCCCACAAGTTCCTGTACACCCCGCTCAGCCAGAGCACGGGGCCCCCGCACGCCACCCTGCATTACAATACCCATGGTATGACATCACTAATCCAATATGTTCATCACATCACTATTCCACTCACTCAAACACAAGAGTTATATAAAAACATCTCTCAACATTTCGCTATCACACTCGATTCAATTTTCTTCTTAAATTCACCTTGTTGAATAAGAAACACACAGTTTTTCAAATTTATTTAATTTGTGACAATTATTGTTTGTCTTACTGGGATATGTTCATACTGAATTTCTCAACACTAAGGTGACTTTGGATTGGTTTTTTTTTGTTTTCCTAATATTCTATTACATTCACACGTTACAATATTCACAGGTGGAGAGATGTTTTTACACTAACGTCACACCTTAATTGATCACTTTCCCTTCATTTGAAAATCTCTTACGATAACAAAACAATTATTTTAATATGATAATTTTCTATTTAACAAATTGTTTAAATTTTTAATCATTACATGAAAATATTCAAAAATTTTACACAATCAAACTTTTTTCCCATTACATACTTACATACAAATTTTGACACAATCATAAAGTATTAAGATCGCAACACCAAATACAATCCACAGACAAAAAAAAAAACACTCCTATTTTAATCATTGTTGTGCAACAATCTATATAATTTATTTATAGAACCATAATTTTGATAAATACGTTAAAATTTAGAAAAATAAGCCATTACTTTCTTGTACCAAAAATAAAATGTTGCATTTTTGTATTTCATCAATCATTTTGAGTTGTTTCCTTAATATATATTTTTTATTAATATAATTCATGAATCTTCAATCTGTCATTATCGAGAAGAAAGAAATTCTTTGCAATATTGATAAACAAAGCGTGCCAACTGTAATCATTGAATTGTAAATATTTTGTTAATTTTGAATTGTTTCCACATAATTTCCAAAGAAACAATGAAAGTTGACATAATATTTATAAGAGTGAGTTGTTAATATCTCTACTGGTTACATCTCTAGGATATAGTCATTTTAGTATGAACTCAAATATGAACTTTTAAATATTTTTTGAGTAACAGGTTCACTGCTAACTCATTTCGCGATAAACTCTGCACCCGCCAATTGGCGTTGTGCGTCAATATAACTTTCATTGCTCAGTGTTCGGCCGGCAGCTGTCGCGATGAGTTGATTTTATGCTGGCCCTGAGCTCGAATGCCTCAAAAATAGTCAGTCGCGTGCGGTTTTTGATTACCAGATCTAGCAGGGCGTTCTGGGCTGAAAAAAACATGTCTGAACTTATTTTATCATTAGAATTTAAAGCCAAAATGATTAAGAAAAACTTTGGTATTTTCCAAGCTCTCACTAGTGTGAACCTGTTAAAAATGCCAGTTTGTACTTAATATATTTTATTGCTGAATTATATAGCGGTTTTAATATCATTTCAAATGATAAAGAATAATTAAGAGAGCCTTTAGAGGTATTAACAACTTGACAAATTAACATATTGTTTGATGCCCTCACCATTTGTATGTGTTATAACTTACAATCGACGGTTTTGCTTTGTTTCCTTTATCCTTCCAGATAGGTGGGTAGGTTAATGGATAAGTTAGTGCGGGACGACTTCACGCGGCGAGGCGGTGGGACATAGCTGCGGAGCTGCCCTCTCAGCCGGTACTAGCAACACAACACACACTATAGCTATACATAACATAGCCCAACACAGTCCAATACAGTCCAACACAGTCCAATACAGTCCGGCACAGCCCAATACAGCACAGACGTACCAGACAGAATTCAACATATGAGCTATAACACAACTCAGCCCAGTACAGACATGCCCGACAGAACTCAACACAATTCATCCAAAAGCAGAGAACACACGAGTTAAACCACAATGCAAAATGCCATAGTGCAACACAACCCTACATAAACAAGCCAGTTCACAACCAAGTACAGACAAACTAGTGTACAACACAACCAAACACGGAAAAGCTAAAATACAAAACAACATAACATAGATAGGCTATAATGCAACACAACCCCACATAAACAAACTAGTACACAACCAATTACAGAAAACTATAGTACAACACAACCAAACACGGAAAAGCTAAAATGCAAAACAACATAACATAGATAGGCTATAATGCAACACAACCCCACATAAACAAACTAGTACACAACCAATTACAGAAAACTATAGTACAACACAACCAAGCACGGAAAAGCTAAAATGCAAAACAACATAACATAGATAGGCTATAATGCAACACAACCCCACATAAACAAGCTAGTTCACAACCAAGTACAGAAAACCATAGTACAACACAACCAAGCACGGAAAAGCTAGAATGCAACACAACCAAACACAGACAAGTTACAATACAACGCTACCCAGAACCAACCGTATTATTTATTACTATTTCCACTAAGATATACAAATACATACAAACGAGTACACATTATATTTTATAAATATGTCATACATAAATATAACATAAAATTTTTACTGTTTTTTTTTTTTTTTTTTGATGCTATATACCATTATCCATTGCACATCAATAGGTTAATATGTAGGTACTGCCTTAAAGTATTTTTATATTAAGTATGTATTAATTAATTAAGAAATCACCCATTTCATACTAAATACCATTTAAACTTAAATAATATTTCAATGATTATTATGTCCTGAGTATTTACATTACATTTTTTTTTTTTCCTCATTACTTTGCATATATGTATTAAAACTCTTATTTTTGTTTTATGTATTGTTAATTATGGAATGTATTGCATTGCACTATACCTGCATACCTTTTGGAATAAAATTATTATTAAACTAGGTATCAATTTTTTTGTAATGTGAAAAAAGTTGGGCGTATATAAGTAAATAAATACCTTTTAGGGAAATATTGTCAAAAAGAAGTATCAAACTTACGTAAACTCGGTTCATAGTTTATTTGTCATAAAACAGACTTTTTTTAAAGTCTATTATACACATTCCGTTTATTTGTTTGTTAAATCATTATAATATTATGCATTATTATTGGAATGTTTCCTTAGGAACTACGAATCTGGAGCTGAGCAAAAAATAACTTTATCCTTTCAGATTCTTTTTATTTTCAGTTACTATTCTCCGAAGCAGAGCATCAGATCCCTTTTTATTAGATTATTTGACTCTCTATTCTTTGCAATTTGAATATATTCAGAGAACACTCATACATAATATGTACATATTTCTAAACTCTCATACCTATAAACAATTTCAATTTGATTGTATTCTAAATGCAAAGAAACATAATTCATGTGGCTTTAATATGTTTTGTTCTTTGAAATGTCTACCATAACATATTAGTTTTTATTACAACGTTAAGACCGCATGAAAAACAGAGTTTTGCATAATATTGTAACTATCCTCCGCTCCGGTAAAATAACCAAAATATCATTCTAATATAAAGTTTCTAATTGCGCAGGCATGATGAGTGGCCACTTCAGCAATGAGGTGAAGGAGGACTCCAAGCCCATGGGCCTTTGGGAGGGGGTGGGTGTGGATAGCGAGGGAGGGGGCGGTGCCGGGAGCCTCATGCCCCCGCTCGCCCGCCCGCTGCGCCGCCCCTCCCTGCTGCCCGACCACACCTCCCCTCCGCTCAACCACTTCAAGACGGAGACGGCCGACGACTCGAGCCAAGGATCCATGATTGACGAAAACAGCAACAATGAAATGATGCCACTACACATAAGAAACAATCCATTTAAAATCCACAATGAAAACTCCATGGATATGCATGACAATAGCATCGACGGCGTACACTTGAGGCAACAACAGATGCCAAACGAAACAGTCTCCCTCTACACCGCCATGCGCATGCTTCCCCGGCCCGACAACTCCTCCATGTCACTGGTTAGCAATAATAATGTAGACATGATCAGAATGAATGAAACTGCTGCCACAATGCAAAGAATCAACGAGAACAACATGGATATGTTGATGCGCCGCGAGGAATGCAACAATGTCAACATGAGAGACAACGGCGTGGGTGCGTACCCCTCTAATGCCCTCCTCATCCAGCATATGATTCCGGGACAGATGGCTGGACAGATGACTGGCGTTCCGCTACTTCTGTCTCCTGCCGGTACCAGGCAAATGTCTCCGGAGGAAATTAAAGTGATGGATTTGCGGATGAAGCCGGGGGGCATTGTCAGCAGTGACGCACCGTCCATGGAGACTTTCAGACAGTTTGTAGATTCCCACGGGAAACTACCCGCACAGTCCGCCCAGAGTGTGGAGAACTTCCTCTCCAACATTGACAACAAAACAGTATTATCGCGAACACTAGATAAATCTAATGCTTCATCGTTTTCTCAGAAATTGCAAGCCATTCAGAAACACAACTCCACCGATAAGATGATGGAGTCCGTGACTGCGGCCATATTCCAGTCTAGTGGGCAGGCGGGGGAAGGGAACCTCTACTCTCAGGCCAGCTCCATGAGGCAGATGGTGAATGGCCTTCAGGAGCAGTTGATAGCCTCCAAGCAAGCTTCCATGCAGGACTCCATGATGCAGGCATCGAATATGACCAACAACCTCAACGACTCTCAAAATAAACCCAACAATATTATCGACTACAACAATTCTTTCGGACAAGTGGAACTCTCTGGAGAAAAGCTTTCGTCGGGAGGTCAAATTTCACACCATCAAAACATGATGGATAATCAGAATGCTCTGGAAATGAATGCGCTGGTCTCATCCGCTATCCACGTCGGCATCATGAACTCCACTCCCGTGGCTTCCAAGCTCGACAGCCTGATTAACTCCACTGTGGAGCAACACCTCAGCCCGTCCCACTCGGATTCTTCCTCTTCGCATCATTCTCCTTCCAGTCATATAATTCTATCGACTCATGCGAGTCCCGAAATGGTTTTAAACCCAAACAGTTCTCCCCAGATGTCTCCACTGGCTGGCGCCATATCCCCGGATATCATTCTCAACCCCCAAGTGTCGCCCTCCATGATGTGTGCGGAGGGAGCTATGCCCACCCCGCAGCTCTTGAACCCTAACCACACTCTGCCGCAGGACAACATGATGATGCTCGTCGGAAACCAGTCTAACCAAGGGGAGTCCATGTCCATGATGGGTTCCTCGCACATGATTAGTCCCACCGTTAAAACGCCGCCATCGGCCGTCAAGAACATGATTCTGAGTGCAGCCGCCGAGATATTCACGTCAGACTCAACGATGAACGCTTTAGTGACATCCGCCATCAACACGGCGAACATTCTGACCAACGAGAATGCTCAGAACCAGCCTTCCTTGATGACACAGGCGCCCTCCGCACCCGAGCTGCAGCAACAGATAGAGCAGCCCCTGCCCTTCCCCCCCCCCGAGCAGTACGAGGCGGCGGTGGCCCAGATGAAGGAGGACAGCGCCAGCGAGTCTGCTGTGATGAACCAGGCCGTCAGTCAAGCCATGAGCCTGGCCGTGAGCCAGGCCGTGAGCTAAGCCGTGAGCCAGGCGGTGAGCCAGGAGATGAAGACCTCCGGCTCGGCGCCTATGCAGGAGCTGAACATTATGAGTGACAATGACTTGCTGAGCTATATCAATCCCAGCTGTTTTGATCAAGGTACTTTTTTCATTTTTATGTTTTACTATGCAGTTTTCTTGTTTGCTTTCAATTTTACTCTTATATACAAAAAAATACCTAAGAAATCATTTTGTAATTATATTTGAGAAGATTTTTTTTTTAGCATTAACTCCACACAGTAGGCCTTGAGGGAAATAATTTCCTACAGGACCTATGTCATCTTTGAGGATGCTGTGTGGAGGGTCTTTTTTATGAAAGGAATAATAATAATAATATTTAGATGATTTGTATAACGCTGTTTTTGTGAAAAATCACCTCAAGGGCGCTGTACAGATCTTATTTTCTATTAATTCTTAGTTTAAAGAGAAAATATACAGAAACATACACTTACCTGGCAAGAAGGAGTAGTTTACCTAAAGGAAGGAGTGAACCTGGGTCTTGAAGAGGCTTATGTTGCAGGAGGAAGGAAACAGGCCGGTAAATCATTCCACAGTCGAGCTGTTGAACACAAGAACGAGTCGTAGAAGCGACCCATTCTCATTTATGAAAGTCATCCGTGTACAAAGGTTGGGCTCGCGATTGGCGAGTTTCCCAACTGTGCTCCGGACGCAAGTTCTTCAGAGCACCTTCCATTGAAATACCGGTAGAACAAGGACAGCATTCCCACCTGACGTCTGTGCTCCGAAGATTGCAATCCGTTTGTTAAGATAGGAGAATCTATCAAGTCTATCTCTAATCAGCTGGGCGCACAAATATGAAAGGATTTTGATCTGGGTTTAGTAACGCATGTCAATCTGCAATTGCGAAGAAGGTGTGAGAAACCGGGGAGGGCTTCACTCGAATGGATAACAATCCATAATCGGTGAATTAAGTATGACTGATAAAAATTATCAATTTTTGAACATTGTTTTTCAGTCTGAGGACGACACATCTCATCCAGGAGCTTTGGGGATGCTACAAATTGTGACAGTGGAAATCTATGAAGTACAAAACGGTGAAGAAATGATTCTTGGACAGTAACCAAGTCGGTGAGGAGAAACACTGTAAAGTTTTACAATATGTTAAGTTGTATTGTTTGAGAATTGAGTTAATCGTATGCATTATTTCATATAAATGTAGCTTTCAAATAATATTGTGGCCTTAGTGTTTTAGCAAATTATTGTTAAACAAACGTACTTTTGTATAAGTGTTATTATTTTATACACATTTGTTTCATTGAATCAGAAACTCAATGTCCTTCATCCTTTGAAAGTATGAAATCATCACACAATTATCGACGACTGATTATAATAAGTTAAATACTTTATTTCAATTTAAAATCTTTTTTGATAAAACAAGAGTTTTTGTAGATAATGAATCGTACTGACAAATATACAAAGAATCTTCATTTTTATGCAAAATATACCCACATTATTTTTAAGTCAGGAATTGAATTCTATTCACACTTTTCACTAAAAGAATTAAGGAAGCCAGTAAAAAACCGCCCGTTTTGTTTAATTTGTTCAACGGAGGATACAGAATATCAGTAGGAGTTCATGTATATTATTTTTCTTTCTTTCTAACCTGAAGGAGTGTTAAACTAACGATTAATTAATGAAATCTTAATTTCCGTATAGATTTAAATGTCGTAATTACACATTGTATTGTAATATTATTGTTACTTTGTTTTATCTTTGATAGGATATGTTAGAAATTCTTTATTTAATATTATATAAATTTGAAAGTTAATTAAAAACCAAGTATTCATTTTGATTTACTTGTCAACTTGATTTTTTGCCATCTTTGAAAAGGTATTGGATTTTTTTTATGAGAATAGATTATGTTACTATTTGGGATTGATAAATTTACTTTTATTTTCTGTAGCGACACTGATTTTTTTTATAGAGAGGAATTCTTTTTAGACGTGGTCATTCTTTCTTAAGTAAATTAAGGAAGAATTTATTCCTATTATTATTTTGGGTTAGCAATTTGATTGAGTCAAACGTGGAACGTACCAGAATTGAATAATTTTTTGTTTATCCTAAGTACAGAATATATCCATAACTCGGTGCTCTTAATAAAAATTGCAACGAATATAATCACCAAATGGTATTCAATGATCATTAAATTTATGCCACATTTCCATGTAATCTATACAATATTTTTATATCAACATTATTTTTATCATGGCCTTAGAAGAAGTATTAACTTAAAAAAACACACATGATGCTCTTTATTTTATATGAATGTACACATTTTTAGGCTCAAAAGGCGACATTTAACAACTTTAAAGGTTTATTAATAGAAAAGTAGTTTATTCATCGTTGTTTTTTTATAATAAATCGTTCATGGTATAGTGTTAAATCTATGATAAAATTGTATTTTATGATCGTTCCTTTTTTGTATCTGAATTTTCAGTGCCAAGAGATTAGCCAATCCTATGTTGTTTAGTTCACGTCTACGAATATATGGGATATTTAGTATTCGTAGTTTATTGTATGTTGTAGTAGATGTCACGGTATTGTAAATATTGCGTCTTGGTGTCAGTTTGTAATTCCACTGCCATTATTGAGAATTCTCTGCCATAAAGTTTCATATTTAAAAATAAAAGGCGCTGAAGTACTTTGGATCCCCCTTTCAAAAAAGGATTTCCTTAGCAATTGAACCACAATGAATATATTTATTAAATGTTGTATAAAATAAAAGAAAAGTTACAAATAATGCCCTAAAACAATAACAAAATTGTTCTGGTGTTTTATTTGTAGAAATCCATTTTATTATTTCATCATGTAATTAGAATTTCATTCTTTGTTTTTATTTTACTTTTGTTAGGGGATTAATACAATAATATCTACGCAACGCTAATACCTTTTACAAACAGGTATAGTAATTGTGAAAACCATAAAAAAAATAAGTGCTTAAAACATCTGTCAAAATAAAAATTAAATAATGACCTGGCAGAAGAAAAAAATTGAAAAAACCTATTGTCCAATAGATCATTAACGCAGTATTGACAATGTATTTTTTTTGGTACCCGTATAAAAATTTATAACAAATCAAAATATGTAGGTACCTATTTAAAACAATAAAAGTTTGGCTAACATTAGAGCTGGGAAGAGGTATTTTGATACCAGGGGAACAAATTTGAAAACGCGCTCCCCATGAAAATGTTTTACTTGGCACTTTCGGGAACAGGTAAAACTTTATTTATAATCTTTTTGTTTTCAAAAGAAGCAATCACTCGTTGTTTGACATTATATTTAAATTAAAATCACTTTTAAAAAATTTATTATTTAACGCCAACTAGTTTCGTTTAGACCACATAATAACTTAGTTAATATAATTGCCCTGACGAAGCTTAGTCTTAGTTAAAACATAATAAATTCTTGATATATAGCGTGATTTTTATTACTTACTCTTATTTTTCTTTCTAAATATGCAGGTGTACAACAGACGCGTGATCGATGCGTTTTAGTACTAAATCAAATGTGATGTGCAATAACATTTTAGCTAAAATAAGGGCATACTCTGACCTTGTTTAACCTCTGGTGTGCCGGTGTTGCCTATAGGGCACGCAAGATTTATATGTGTCGTGTGCCAGCATTAACTTAGTAGTAGGTAACAGCATCTATCATTTTCTTTTCATGGGTCACCTTTTCCGCAGCTCTATTCAATATCCGAATGATTTACTTTTAACAATAAGGTACCTACTTAAGATAAATATATATTACATACCTATAATTATTTAGGTAGCGGAGTGATATATATATGTATATTATAAAAATAATGTACTTAAATGTTTCAGAGTCTATTTAAAAAATATAATAATTATTGTGTATCAGGTTTTTATGTAGACTTTTCAGCATTATATTGACCCTTCCCAAGATTGTTGTGATCAATTAAGTACTTCCACAATGATATCACATCATTCAACTTAAAACTTTTCGAACATGTAAGAATTTTTAATGGGTTACTACGATGGGACCAAATTACTATAAATTCTTTTGAAAGTAAATTAAAATCAAATGGAAAGGGTCTTCTTGTATTCTTAATACCGGTTGTTTGGAGAATTCAGACATTTCAATAATTTTCTTTTTTATAAAAGCAGTGCTTTTATGGTTATTTTATTTGATTTTGGGTCCTGAGGTCACGGATTTGATTACTTTCTCCTTTTAGATACCTAACATGTTTGGTCTGGGTTTGATTCATTTGGGAATCACAACTTTCATAAGGTATGAATTAATTCATTCATAATTATAATTCAAAAAGAATCCGAGTCTGTAACAATTTACTAAAACAAGTTTTATTTAGATATTTTTTTTATTTATTTCATAACCAAACAGTTGGTTTTCTTTGTGTTTGTACAAGTCATTTTATTTATCACACAAATTTATTTATTATTGCATTAAGAATGATTGATCAGGAATTTCCATAATATATTTGGGACATGATTTTGCCATTATTAATTCAGGTATGTACATAGTATTTTCCTACCTCAAGACCAATATCAATTTTATGAAAATACACGAGCATTTTTAATAATGTATGTATTACGCATTTTATGGTGATAATTTTCTGACGGACGTGGAATATTCACACAAAACACAGAATTATTTTGGCATACATCGAAAGGGGCAAGTTAAATGTTTGGTGTATACAAAAGTGTCTAGAGTAGAATGTAAACTTTGTAAATATCTTCTAGAAATGTGTGCAGTGTAATCAATACACATTATTATATTACGATAGATTGTACTAAATTTTATAAAACCATGTTACGAAATAAATACTAATTTAATATGGAGATTTTATTTCTTTCAGTCATGAACTTAGTTATGAATGTATGAAACCTTTCTGAATTAGTATTTTACACGTAGTTTAACAACTACATATCATCCTAAAAATAGATACATAAAGTTTACAATCATGATTACCTACAAACGTATTTGTAATTTACTTAAATAAATCAACGTTGTTTGTGATTCAACGTTTCATGTCGTTTAACAAAGGTATGTTGTCCTGCCAAAACAAAAGGGTGCCTCACAATAACTCTCCTCGGTATACTTGATAGACCCAGGGGAACTATGTACATATGTTGCAGTATCTGACAATATTATAAAATAAATGCCTAGCAATATGAAGGTTTCACCTTAAGTACCTATACAATGATCACTTAAAAAAATGCAACACATTTTAAGGCAACTACATAGACCATGGAACTACACATGGCTCGTGATTATTTTTAAAGATTGGGTGAATCTAAACAAGATTTCACTTTTCAGTCACAAAACTACCTCTCAAGAGTGCTCTATAATATAAAAATAAAGTACTATACTGTAATAGAACTCTGCATTAACTTTATTTACACAAACATTCACTCTAACTCTGTCAAGATATAAACAACGATTAATAATTCCAAGGAAAGCATATCACTACCTTCCTAAAATAGCTCATATGTCACCATTGCTGCCTCTATATACATTATTAAATAAATATAATATGTATATATGTATGTATTGTAAAAACATGATTGCATATACTCCTTGATTTATAAATATCAAAAATACTAAGGATACAGGAAAATTAGATTCAGTCAGTCGGTCCTTTTAAGCTACTACACAAATAATTTAGTAGGAACTGCGAGGAAGGAATTGAATTTCAAACATAATATGAAAAAAGGTTGAGATTACGCCTCTGTAACCTTCCGCCATCCGGGAGAGTGCCCCACACCACTGAGCCATCAAGACAACCTACAGATCTTGACCATATATGCCCAGTTCTAACGGTATGAATTTTATTTCCAATTGCCTTCAAAATCAATCCCTATTAAAAACCATTCGCAGTTTTACTCCCTATAACAATAAAACACCAACACTCGCATCATTATGTCCGTTACTTTGAGGTGTTCAGAAGTGCAATGGTCCTTTTACTTACGTCCATCATCAGCTCAGAGATGAAATGAAAAGCTGGCTTAAGAAGGAGGAGAAAGAGCAACAGGCAACTCAACATCCCAAAGAACAACCGACATACAAAATACTATTGTTCGTAAAAATCTAAAATCATGGCCGATACAACAATACACAGCTCTGATATTTAGCTTAGTTAGTAGGTGAAGATGATGGACCTGATGAGGCCGTCGCGTACCGAGTCGCTGGACTGGCCGACCCCGAAGCTGAAGAACACCTGGTCGCACACCACCGTCTGGCAGCACACGCCCAGCGGGTACCAGCCCACCTTGTTGAACACCACACCCACCTTGTACACCTGAAACAGGAAAGGTACAATGATGAAAATCAATATTTTAACATGGTGTAAAGAAATTGGAAACAAAAGCAAATAAAAAGAAATCAAACCTTTAAAAATATTGATATTCTTCCTTGAACAGATGATCAATTTAATTGGCAGTCTGGCGCCTAGGAATCGAAAGGTCTTATGTGAGTTGACAATATCTGTTTTCTTTCAAATCGGTATTTATAGATCACACTTGAGGGAAAAATCAGTAGGAGAAAGAAAGCAGGGAAGTATTAATCAAAAGAACTAACTACTGCAAATCTGCAACAATATTATGCATTTAACCCAATATGGGTTTACAATACGTTGAGGGAGCCTAGGATAGAAGGAAAAGAGAACCTTAATTGAAGCCTATGCCGTGCAATGTATAGATGTGCACTCAAACGATGAAGATCAGAGTGAAGGATAATGATACCTGTGCGTACCTTGTTCCTCTGTATATAAAAGGGCCTGTTGAAGGTGATCTCCAGCAAGGAGCGGTACGGCACCCGCGAGGTGTAGTGCGTGTAAGTAAGGCGAGACCCGTCTGCGTCCAGGAGGTGTGCGTACAGCAGCTCGGAGTACTGCCCGCTAGCCGGCATAGCCTGAGGGTCCTCTCCCAGACCCTGCGTTGGAACCTACCGCGTTAACACAACACACATTGTAATTTCTTCTTTTTAAACAAGTTACAAACTACAGGTTTTATAATACAGATCTTTTTCAAACACGGAGAAAGTAAGTATCTGCTGTGAGTATCCAAAACAATCTGTTCAACTGTTAGCGGAGTGCCCCCTACCCACCGAGCTATTGACCACGCACATCAACTTTGAAAAGAATTGCTTTGAATATCAAGAATTAATTTTTGTCTGTTATTTGCACCAGGAATTGTTAGTAAGAACACAGAAGCACTCGGAGGAAACTGAAAAAGAATGATCTTGTAGAGTAATAATATAATCAGGTATGGTAGGAGTATGGGGTAACCTGTATGCCGATGACGCAGATGTTCCTATCCACGGTGAAGGTGACGGAGCAGTCGAGGATGCTGTTATTGAGGCGGTCGGTCTGGTGCACAATGGAGCGCCGGCAGTAGAACTTGTCGCGCGGGTTGGGACACATTCCGTGGGGGGAGAGGGGGAGGGCCGGGGAGGCTGGCGGGGGGGGCCCGACCGCCGGTTCCCCCAACACAGGGCTTGGGCTGTCCACCACAAAACTCACCTGGAAACAATCGTTCATTTATGAAACAATTGAACACCGCAAATCCATCTGAACTATGGTACATATTCAATCGATCCAACACGAGGGTTATTTTTTAATTGACAGAAGGTCCCATCGAAAACATTCATACAAATTAAAATATATCTTGGACCTTGAACCACTTGTGGTATTGTCAATTGATTTCAAATATTAGAGCATGACATTTAAGAATTGAGTAACTCAAACGCATTTGTATTTCTTGAAGAGTGTATACAAATTCAATCAAGTACTTAGTTTGCATTTCCAGAATTAGCATCTACCCTAATTTATTAAGATAAGCGAAAACAAAAATAATTATAAAGCAGCATTATTACTTTCGAAACGAGCATTGTCACAAAAAAAACTACATTATTGGAAGGCGTATTAAATAAACAAACTACACAACAAAATCATTAGAAAAAAACCAAAATAACTCGAGCAATACATGCAGAGCTGAGTCAGAATGGGGACATACTCACAGGTCTGAAGAGGGCCTTGCGGCGCGGCTCCGTTGTGGTGCTGAAGCCCTCCGGCATGGGCACGCCGCAGCACGGTGAGGAAATGTTCATAAGGATGGCGAAGGCCTCAGCCTGACTGAGCAGCGAGGAGCGCGACAGCCCCGAGGCGAACTGCTGCGGAGTCAGGGTCAGGAAGCGGATCTTCTGCAGGGCGTTGCGGATGGTGAGGGCGGAACTGGATGGCTGACAGGTGTCTGGGGAACATTCAAATTTTCTTAGTATCAACTTTAATTAGCGCTAAAAAAACAAACTTCAGATCACCTTACTAAGCTTTACCAGATTCTTTGCTGTTTCGGCAGAAAATTAACATTACACAACTTATACATTTTGTGCTAATTATCATAATGGATACTGCTGATGGTTCCATTGTAACCTCTCCCTCTTTTTCATAAACGATGCATGTAAAAGAAACAGAGTTTGCAACAAAGCTTTCAGCAGTAGGATCACACATAATAAAAGGAATATGTATTGTGTGAATAGAAACATGGGCTGCATATATTGGAGCAGTGCATAATATTTATATTATTATTAATTTATGCAAAAGTAAATCATTCACATACACACCTGAGGTACTTTCTGGGTTCTTGTTAGAACATGCAACCATCGAACTATCAGACGTGTTGGCGAGGTCAATAGCAGCCACCTCTATCTCAGGCGGGTCACTGGGCCCCTCCTCAGAGGTCCCCCTGGCCTCGGGGGTGTCCGGGGGCCCAGGAGGGGCAGGCAGGGCTGGCAAAACGGGGTGCACCATGAGGGACGCGGGGCCGATGATGTTGTAGGTCTGCGCGTTGCTGTACCTGACTGCGGCGTCGAACAACTCCAGTTCGCTTTCGATGTTGAGGTAGTTCTGAGCAAACACAGTGACCACGGTGCCAATCTCCACCTCCTCGAAACTTACTTCGGATAACACTTCCATGGTCTGTGTGCATATTATCTGCAATGGACAAATACGTATTTTAAATAATGACATTCAGAAAACTAGACAACACTGACTTGTTTGTAATGAAACAAAGAATATTTTGACTGCTGCAGATTTGCATTGTCATCGTTTTTTTATAAAATTAGTTTACTATCTATTGAACTAAAACACTCTATTTAACACTTGGCAAATAGTTTGAATTTAAAAAATTGCAGCATGGAGCAAAGCAACAAATGAATGATCTGCAAAAAGGATTATGTACCTGTAAACATTTATCCATAAGAATTGGTTCTTCAAACAGCTTTGCAAACTCGTATGCTCTGCACGCATTCTTGGGATTCAGGTCGGACCACAGATATCGAGTGCATTCTTCTACGAGATGTGGCAGCATGTATTTTTTGGCCCCGTAGCATAGTTCACATGCTTTGTCAAAAGAATTTATATTTATATTATCGGTATACATGTATCTGAAATACACAAAATATAAACATTTACAACATAAACGTACTACACCATAATCAAAACAAACACAAAAGAGCTTTGTGTAAATGTATAAGATAGTAAAAAGAATAAAGTAACAGGCTGGTTTATAAAAATAAGAAAGTGCTTTCTTGTTTTTTTTTTTTTAATAGATTATTCAAACAAACATTGATTAAAGATATTTTAAGGTTACTTGTTTATATGTGGTTCAAGCACTAAATAAATAGCTATGTTTACTGATCATTTGCCAATCAAATATCCAATACTAATGCTTACTCTAGTAGTGCTTTGAAAGCGTCGGGTTGAACATCTAATATTGGTATCGGGTCGTTTCGTTCAGCCATTCCCCCGTAGAACATGGCTTCAAAGACGGGAGACGCCATGGCGAGGACGAGCTTGTGGCCCTTGACCTGCACCTGATTGGGCTCCGAGCCCACTAGGAAGTTGCAGTCTGCCCATTGTCCCGAGCGCAGCAAGTAATCCCCCTCTCCTTTATTTCTTTGCACGAAATTTGCCAATCACAGGAGGGATTAGCAGCCATCTAAAGTTGGTGGACAATTGTGATTCAAGACATCATTTTCATTTGTATTCATTTTTTTAAATCACTGGTTGACGCGCTGTGCGTTTAACAATTTGGTTATGTTACTATTTACCAGTTTCGCGTAATTATTAATATACGCGAAGCTGAATCACGTGGAAATTAGTTTGAATGCTCGGTTTCCTGCGCTGACATAATAATTGCAAACTTTCAACCACGCAAACCATCTGATAAACAATCAACATTATTATTCTAAACAGGAAAATGAATTTGGTTACCAAAATACGATGTTTATTACCTTCTGTTTACACCAAAAATTGAGCCTTGAATAAGCAAACTGAATTTCATACGGATATAGCTGGAACACGAAGCATCAATAAACGGTTATATGGAATAACGCAAAGCTCGTGAAAAACGTCATATTTGTGTTTATTTTTATCCCTGTTCCTATACTCAAGCCTCAAGCGCTCGGCGGACGATCGCGAGAATATTACTATACCACTGCGGACTGCCACTGCGGGAAACGTCAGACAAAACAAAAATAATAGAAACGGACGAGCGCGAGCAGCGGCGGTGAGCACCGCGAGCAGTGGCGCTACTGACAGTACCGGGCTGAAGTTGTCGCGGAAGAAAGCGAAGCTCGGAGCGCCATCTTCGACCAACTTCAGTGAGGTTTAGATGGAAGCGGTTCGGAGTAAAGACATTTTTGATAATTTTATACACATTTTATGTTTCCAATCTTAACGGAGGATAGGTAAGGATTAGTGTTGCTCAGCTATTAGTTTTAGACATTGTTAGCGCCCCCAGAGTCTCGCCATCGCGGCCCGTGAATCCGTTTGTAACGAACAAGGACCCACCTTCTACTGTGACTGTCATATTTTACAAGCCTGGCTGTCACGAATGTAAACCCTATATTTCGTGTGTTCTCGCCAATATTTTGACCAGTAATCGTGAATAATATTTAAAAGGCGAGTGTTGTAACATTTACAAGTGGTCCTGCGCGAATTGTCGCACGTTGATAACGCATTTTTCGTCAATGTACACTGGTTGAATAAACATTATGACCTCATCTCGCGTGTTTGTGTATAACGTCAGTTTGTCCAAAGTTTCAGGAAAATGTCATTAAGACGGAGCTAGTAGCGCGCACGGAGGACGAAACCAATGAGGATGGATAAGACGGTAGATGAGGAGCGCAGGCGGCGCCTGAGGCTGCTGGAGGAGCACCTGACGGACGCGCGCTCCACGGGCAATGTGGACTGTCTGCTGGACACCGTGACGGCCCTCATCGCGGACTGCGACCACCCCGCCATCCGCCGCATGAAGAATGTGGAGGCCTACACCAGCCGCTGTAAGTCATCCATCCAGTCCTTTTTCATTCATTGTCATTCTACATATGTCAAGCAATCGGCAGCTATTGTACTATTAACCTTTTTTATTTCTTGCAGATGAAGCCCTCGCGTCGAAAATATGTGATTTACGAATGAAAGCGACGGACTTTGACCTTATCAAAGTAATTGGTCGCGGTGCTTTCGGTGAAGTGCAGTTAGTGAGACACAAGTCTACCCGATCCGTGTACGCCATGAAGCTGCTCAGCAAAGTGGAAATGATCAAGCGCTCGGACTCCACCTTCTTCTGGGAGGAGCGGCACATCATGGCCCACGCCAACTCCGAGTGGATCTTGAAATTGCATTTCGCTTTCCAAGATCACAAATACCTCTACATGGTGATGGACTATATGCCGGGAGGTGATTTAGTCAGCTTGATGTCCAACTACGATATTCCCGAAAAGTGGGCCAAGTTCTACACCATGGAAATAGTTCTGGCCCTAGACGTCATCCACAAGATGGGCTTCGTGCACCGAGACGTCAAACCCGACAACATGCTCATAGACAAGTACGGGCACCTGAAGTTGGCAGACTTCGGCACCTGCATGCGCATGGGGCCGGACGGGCTGGTGCGCGCCAGCAACGCCGTGGGTACCCCCGATTACATCTCCCCCGAGGTGCTGCAGTCCCAGAACGGGGAGGGCGTGTACGGCCGCGAGTGCGACTGGTGGGCCGTGGGCATCTTCCTCTACGAAATGCTCATCGGGGACCCTCCCTTCTACGCAGACAGCTTGGTGGGCACGTACGGAAAGATCATGGATCATAGGAATTCTCTAGCTTTCCCTGAGGATGTAGAAATATCTCGCGAAGCCAAATCCCTCATTAGGGGTTTCCTGACTGATAGAACCAGACGTCTAGGGAGGAATAACGTGGATGAAATCAAGGAGCATCCTTTCTTTATCAACGATCAGTGGAGCTTTGATAACCTGAGAGATTCTGTGCCCCCTGTGGTGCCTGAACTTTCTAGCGACGATGACTCGCGCAACTTTGACGATATAGAGAAAGTGGATGCCCTAGATGAATTGTTTCCCATTCCTAAAGCTTTTGCCGGAAACCATCTTCCCTTTGTGGGATTCACTTACAACGGGGACTATCAGCTGTGTACCATCAAGAGTGATATAGTGGATGGGATGAATTCAGTCTCTTCTAATCACGTCAATAATAGCAATTCCCAAGGAACCGAAGCTATATTGCAACTTGAGAAGCTTTTAGACAGGGAGAGAAGCGCTAGGAATAAGGTAGAAGAAAAGAATCACGGTCTTATAAATGAATTAGAGGAATTGGCCCAACGGGAATTGGAGATGAGGGAGAAAGTGGCCTTCTCAGAAAAGGAGATGGCTATTTTGAGGCACAACATCAAGGAGACGCAGAGGAAAATCGAAGCCGAAGGTGATCATCGCAGAAAATGCGAAAGCCTCCTGAATGATACCAACCGCCGCCTCGAGGAGGAGCACAGTAAACGAACTAAAGAGATGAACAATAACCAACACCACAATGATAAAATCAATTCCTTAGAAAAACAATTAGTCGAATTACAGGAAAGGATAAAGAACGAAGCCGAGATGTCCGGCCGCTTACGCAAACAAGCGGCCGAACTCAACGTGGCCAAGCAGGCGGCCGAGCAGCAGGCCTCCGGCATGATGGCCAGCATCGGGGCCGAGAAGCTGGCGCTCGAGCGGGAGCGCAGCATCCTGCTCGAAGAACTGGAGCAAGAGCGGCGGGCGCGGGGCGAGGCCGGCTCGGCCAGCCAGGAGGCCAGCGCCTGTCTGGCCTCGGCGCAGGCGGAGCTAGCTGGCGTGTTGGCCCGCCTGGTGCGTGCCGAGGCCTCGGAGCGGCAGCTGGTGGAGCGCCTGGCGCTGCAAGAGAAGCAGACGGCGGGACTGGCGCTGGAGCTGAAGACGGCACAGCAGCGCCTGACGTAGGAGGTGCGCGCGCACCAGCACACGCAGCGCTCGCAGATGCTGTCCAAGGAGGAGGCCAATCTAGAACTTGTCAAAGGTATTTTCCCCTTTCGTTGTCTTTCGAGTCAATATGTATTCGTGAGCATCTTGCAGTAGAGATAAGAATGTTTAGTTGTTTAGTTTATATTTACATTTTATTTCTTATCGAATTCGTAACAAAGCATTTAATACGCATATTATCTTATGCCCATGTGTTTTTATTTTATGTTTTGCATGCATCACCAGGGCGAATGGATAAAATATTTCGAGGTGGATTTTTCAATATTCTTTTGCTTTTGTTAATTTTTTTTTATTACCCAATTGTTATTTTATCTGGCATCATAATAATGTATGCATCAAAGCAATAATATATTAAACTTTACGGTTGTGCAATCAGTGTCTTTGACCTGACAACTCATTCCTCGGAGAAAGTGGCCAAAAGTTTTTTAGACAAAAAAACCATTGTTTTTTTTAACAATTTTGAGCTTCCAAATCCTTAAATATCTGCCCTGATTATGGGACTGCAAGGCTGTCCGAAACACTGGTTCAAATCAGAGTAGGTAGTCCAACACGCCTCAATAACCCAAAAACCACGGCTGAAAATATATTTTTCTTTTCAGTGTTATTATTTGTTGTGTGAGTTTGAAAAGTAACATTCTGCTAAACATTGAAATATACGTATTACTTTCATAAACATTGTGAAGATTCCTTTTATATTTACATTGGCTGTGATAAGGCAGAATTACTTAACCTTATTAATATGCCTCGTACTTCATAAATAAGACAAAATATGTGGATATTTAAATATTAAGACAATATCAATTATCTGCTACAACTGCTAACTGCAACTAACATACAACTGTTCAATGTGCCATATTGACTGTGTTTTAGTCAAAGGGGGGTTATTCCACATTTTTTCGCAAGCAAACTTAGGCCAAGCGGTTTGAACCACTGTTGCAGATTAATGATTACCGCTATTTAAAATTTTTTAGAATTATCACTTAAAAAAATCACCCTCGCTAACCACCGATTGTCGCCCCATTTCAGTATTTAATCAAATTCTGATCAGGTGTCAAGCGTAACAGCATGACCGTTATGTTGTCACTGAGGCCCCAGATTTCCTTGCAAAAAATTTTGGAATGACGTTTTTAACCAAAACACAGTTGATAGTCGTTATGTTGCAGATTATCGACTTTTCTGATTTAACTTTAATATTTCGCCCCTTGGAATAACAAGGCTCCATCTGACTTGGCAATGTTATGCGATAATAAACTCTAAAGTAGTTTTTTCTAGAGCTTATTTTATTTATTTATTAGAGTAATTCTTATTTGAAAACCCTAGCTGAGAAAATTTTCATTTTTTGTTAATCCATACACCACGTCCTAAATGAATTCCTAAGTAGGTAGTGGCTATTTTTAGATTTATCACCAAACGTATGTATGAATAGATAGGAAAATTTTGCACCATTGAGGTGATCAAAAAAAAATTATTTTTAATAAAATTGAAATCTAGGAAATGCAAAATACTTGAAAAAAATTCCCAGAAATTAGAAAACTTATTTCGCTGAGAATAACCCCTCCCCACATTTTGAATTATATTGACTGTGTTTAGGTCAAAGAAAAATTAGGCCTCAGTGATAAAATGACAGTCACGCTGTTATGCTTGACACCTGATCATTATTTGATCAAATGCTGAAACGGACCGAGAATCGGTGGTTAACGGGCGATTATTTGAAGTGGCAACAGCAAAAAATTAACAATGGCGCTAATCATCGATTTGCGACAGTGTAAAATGTGAGAGTGGTTCAAACCACTAGGCCTAACTAACCATCCCGCCGTTTTCCGCAAAGGTAGGCAGAGAGGACGGACCGCCATATAACTCTGTCTTGGCACACACTCCTTGCTTCATACATCGTCTCATACATACTCTTCTGTTATTCTGACTGTTCACGTGACCCGATTCAAGTATTTGATGTACTTGATCGTCCCATGTCTTTCTCGAGCCCTAAGTTGAGAATAACACGCCTTTGACCTAAACACAGTCAATATGTTAAACTCTTTTCTTTATTATTATAATTGCAACTGTTAATTAAGTAAATATAATAGAATTCTTAGAGTTGTAAATTACTCTGAATTAAATTATGTAAATATGGCATGTTTTAACATTAAATTGCAGTGAAATCCACATATCTTGTATGGTTCGCAAATAAGAACTTTTCATACTTAAGAAGGTAAGGTTTTCCTACATGAGAGAGTTTCACTGTATTAAATTGGCGTAATGTGGGTTGTTTCCTGCCTTTTCAAAGTCAAAGTTCTTTGTTCAGAATGGTGTACATTTTTTGGTGTAATTTTCGCCTGCCACGCTAGGAAAGGAGTGCTATGACGGATGAAATTTCATAATCCTTTTTAATTTCCAGCCCTGCAAGCCAAGCTCAACGAAGAAAAGAGTACGAGACAAAAGGCGGAGCTCAACTCCCAAGAGAAAGAGAGACAGATGTCGATGCTCAGTGTAGACTATCGCCAGATACAGCAGAGGCTACAGAAGCTAGAGGGAGAACACCGCCAGGAAACTGAAAAGGTATGGTATTATCAGTCTGCAAATATTTTTTTTTCTCCCACATCTCGTGCTATGATTAGGAACCAAATGGCATGAAAGATTCTAATCAGATGTTTTTCTAACTCATCCTTTTAAACTGCCATAACACTCTTATTTCGTGACAGATTTATGATTGGCTTATCTTAATGTGTTCTTAATAATAATAAATTGATAACTTTTATAGCGCCGTTTTTGTGGGAAAATCACCTCAAGGGCGCTTGTACGATAAATATACAATAGATTTCAAGGTGCGCCTCTAATATCGTAAACAGTGAGACATAACAAGAAATCAAACGGCGTCTCAGCGATGCATACATATACCAACAGTGTTTATATGATTACGAGCGTACTCATTGACGAACAAACTGAAATCAAATGAGATGACCTCACGCACACAATGCTAGAGACAACGGTACTGCGGCGCGAAATTCAAATGACTGGACGAGCATTTCAAATCATCTTCGGTTTCAATCCGCTTTATGTAAACAAATCAGAAGTCTAATTTTCAGTTTACTTACCAGCTAAATTCGCGACGTGTTTACGGTGTACACAACGGATTTGTCAGAACGCATAAATGAATGCACGTAGTGCTGGGGGCACGGTTTGTTTGCGCATACATGTATTCGCGTAGCGGCGTAAAGGTTAAGATCATTTTGTTTTTATTTCTTACAAACTTTCCTATTTCTTTTTTAAATCTATAAATATTTTTTTTTTGTAATAAACAATTGTTTATCGTTTGTTTTATGAATGAATAATATTTAAACATTATAATAAATAGTTTGCTTCTTTTATGAAATTGAACCCCTTCCATCTATCACCAGAAATAATTTATTGTAATATTATCCAAGACAATAAATTCATTCACAGTAAATAAAATATCTGCATATTATAAAATGTGATATTTTGTAATTCTAGGCAGAATTAGTAAATAGAATAATATTTATAATTCGAAGAATTGTTTTTAGAGGGTCGATATTTTAATGAAAACTGAAAGTAAACTCTCTGAGGTAGGTACCCGCATTAAATAATGAAGGTATCTACCTACCCATTCCAATTTTGTCAGACAATTGTTCCAAATTTAATATTTTTGCATAGATAAAAGGAGGGAAAACAGTTCTTTGTTGTAATGTAGATTGTAAATTAGCTGTGACATTATTTTCAGGTGTTTTTATTGGTATATTATTAATATTGGTATTGATTGCTTGTTTGTCCCCTTCAGGTCCAGGTCCTGCAGTCATCTCTGGAGCAAGAGCAACAGAAGCGCAAGACCCTGGCCAGCGAGCTGGTGGCTGTTCAGGCCGAAGTGCACAGTCTCCGGGGGGCGCGGGACCAGCGGGAGCGAGAACTGGCCGAGGCTAGGCAGGCCCTGACCGCCGCCAACCAAGAGGTCATAGCGCTGAAGGCTAAGCAGGCTTTGCAGGCTGTACAGGTATTAAACAATAATATGGTGTTAGTCCTCCTACCGGAGATCAGAAATCATCAATCGTTAACGTGATTTCCACTTTGGAGACTGCCTGCAGGTTGTCACAATAATGGTGTACTAGGATTATACTAATTCCTTTATTACCTGCCCAGGTGTATACCTAATATTAAAATGTTTGGTTATGGAAGCTCGCTCTTCTAAGGCGTCACATATAGAATTAGAGACAACTGCACCAATTATCTTAACGTAGATAAAGATAAACACCAAAATAAAGATTATCTCACCAAGATTGTTGGGCAATTTGTCTCTATGATAAATATTATCTTGAATTAATAATAATGTTGACTCTTGGCATTGGCAGCTTTGAATATCAAAATTTTTCCAAAGTGGACACCCCAAAGGAAAACTTTTAGTATGTGCTTTTTACTTCTGTCAATTTAAATCTGCATTGGAATAAATTATTGTCATTTATTTTTTTATCCGCTTTGCCACGGAAAACTTGCTTTTGGTGCATATAAGTAAAACAAATTTCATTGTATTTTGACTCATAAAATGTTTTAGAAACAAATTTTTGCTTGGAATTATGAAATGTGTTTGTATAATGAAAATCATATTAAATATTCCTCAAACTAGGAAATATTCTAGAAAAATCTAAATAGCGTATAAAACTAACTTAGCCCCACTGGAAATAGTCTAGTATTAAAATAATTTTAAAAAATCCATTAGATTACTCAACTCATGATTTATTCAATGATTTTAATGTTTTGGGTTTAAATAAAATATATTTTTAATGCATTGCTACGAGTCAACAAAGACAAATGCGAATTGAAGTATTTGAGCACCAGACCAAGAACGATGCGTCAAATAATAACCCCTAAACTTAATAGGACAATGGGACAACATCATTACTTTTACTCACCCATTTTAACAAACTTCTTAAAGACATAAGAGATAAACATAATCATGAAATTAAAAAAAAAAAACTAAAAATGCACTTTACACCAAACTAATTGTAAATGTTATAACGGTGACATTTGTTATATTCAAAAAGAGAGTGCGATACAGATTACTTAGTATTCATTAATATAAACAATAATAAATTAAGAGAGATATGAAAATTTTTCCCTTATATTTTAAATTTAAACAGTATTTTTATTTTTACAATAAAATTTAAAAAACACTAAAATATCAGTAATGCCCACTGTGTTATTTTATGCCAGAGGCTTAGGTTTGCAATGGACCTGAGTATGACACAAACTTCAACTCTAACAATTTTCATTCAAATTCCATCTCCGGTCAACAGTTAACATTTTAAAATGATTTACGTTTGAACTAAAACTAATATTGAATTTGATTATTTTCGAAAATGCATTGTTTAGGTTTAGATTGATAATCTATCAGCGTTGGATTGACATAAATCGTTACGTTAATCTAACAACTTGAGGATTGAACCCTCGATGCCTTGGTGGCAGCCTGACTCTTTTGAGCACTCAGCTGCTCAAAAGAGTCAGGCTGCTTGCAATGATTTAAAAATGGTAAAAATGGTTTGAAGGGATTAAACATTTTTTTAAAACAAATAATCTTTGTTTTCAGCTAAAAGAATTGCAAGAGCAGCTAGATACTGAGCATGACTTCAGCACTCTCTACAAGACCCAGGTGTCGGAGATGAGGGAGGAGTGGGAGGAGAGGGGGCGGGCAGCCCAGGAGTTGCAGGAGCTGCGCGCCTCTCTGCTGCACCAGCTGCAGATCGCCATCGCCAGAGCAGACTCGGAGGCTTTAGCAAGGTACAGAGATGCTTTCCTTCAATAACTCTTATCACTTGTGGTACTTATCACCAGCTACAGATCGCCATCGCCAGAGCAGACTCGGAGGCTTTAGCAAGGTACAAAGATACTTCCCTTTAAATAACTCTATCATTCGTGGTACTTATTACCAGCTACAGATTGTTATCGCCAGAGCAGAATCGGAGACTTTAGCAAGGTACAGAGATGCTACTCTTTAATTAACTCCATCTGTTGGATTTTAAAGTGATACTATGTTGAGTTCGTACCTTTATGTTTCTTATTTAAATTCCTGCCCACCTAACCATTTAACTATATCGCTGTTTTTAAATAAAAAAAAGATGATTCCAAACAGTTGAAAGTTTAACAGACTTGCATTTTTGATTCGGAAGTGTAAAAATGTGTTTGTTGATCTTTGTTCGTTCGTTGTTTTTCGCTGTTCAGAAGAATACAAAGGTGTTTTTGCATTCGTCGTTTCGTTTACGTGTAAGAATAATCATCTACCAAGAACATCAACTTAATCTGTTAGTGAGTTGTTTCCTTTTCCTTTGAATCTTTTCACATTTATAATCATACATATGCGTCGAAGTGTTGTATTTAGAAATTTTAGAGTTTACATAAATAGGTGAATAAAAACTCACTTTTGAGGAATTACCAACATTGCTTATTTCAATAGAAAGCCATTTTGAATTCTTGTCCACTTTCACAATTATCGTCTGGTACATCCAAACTCAAAGCGTTGACGCCAGCTCATTTTTTGTTGAGGCTCTTCTCACACTAAACCTGAATGGTCTGAAGTACCTATGAATAGGCTGTCGCGTTGGCAATTTTTACAAAAAAATAATATTTTGGAATAGATGGAGGAAGGAGTAATGAATAAGGAATAACGGAAAACTTCCTTCTTTGCACTGACCGTTGGGGCGTATGGAGGAATGCCATCCTGGTCATGATCAAATTGTGCGTTTGACAGTTAAAACTACTCAAGGAACATTCCGTCAGCCAGTTGTCAAACTTTTTCCGTTACCGATATGATTATTCATCGTTTTGTGTTTAGTTTGAACATTTTTTTTTATATTTTTTTTTTCTTTTTATATCTTTATATGAGTTACCGCGGTGTCGGTTACAATGATAGATAATTTTGTATATATATAGGTTATACACAGTAATTTTAGATTTAATGTTGTACCTGTATAATATTTCGATGCATAAATACGCATAGTTTGTTTATACAAAGAAATTATTGTTATTTATCATCTTTTCATTGTCAGTTGTTATAAAATACATGTGTTATTTGTCAAGAACGTGTTCTTAGAATTTTATTCAAGAATGTGTGAATCATCGTCGGTTTGTAGATAAGAGAATTCAATCACTTCTCGGTGGAGGGGGGGGAATGTTGGATTTTAAACTGATAGTTTCATTCTTAGCCTTTTTTTCTTACCTTAGAGTAACATATACTCTAAGGTTCTTACCTTCGTGATCCAAATCCCTACCTACTTAAGCATTTCACTGTATCGTTGTTTTTGAATAAAATAAAGATGATTCGAAACAATTGAAAACTAAACAAACTAGTTTTTTGTTCGGAAGTGAAAAAACGTGTTCTTGTTTGCTGTTCAGAATAATATAATAAGTGTGGTGTTTTTATGGATTGTGCATCGTTTTCTAGATAAAAAATTGTGTTGAAAAAAATCATCCACTAAGAACTACAACTTTATACAATTTTTATTTGATTTATGTTTTATTTTTATCATAATCTTAGTCTTTCTCACCGTATGATACTTTTCTTGATTTAGCATTAATATATTTTTATTGTAATATTTGTCCGATTTGGTCCGTCATAACACATGGATATCTGTAAAATAAACGAAAACATACACCAATGTAAACATCAGTATGATAATTTTAAGAACTCAAATGTGTCATTTCCCTGAAATACACGACGTGTCCTTCCAATGAAATTGAATTAAAATGTGATTGTTTGGTTTTCACAGAAATATCGCCGAGGAGACAATCGCCGATCTGGAGAAGGAGAAGACAATGAAAGAACTAGAGCTGAAGGACATAATCAACAAGCATAGGAATGATTTGTCCTCCAGGGAAAACACCCTGCAGTCACTCGCGCGAAAAGGAAAAGGAAACTAGTCTAGTTACGGAACGCCAGAGAAAGGTTAGATCTACTTATTTACATACATGTATTAGATTGTCATTTGGTAAACTCTAGGGAGTTTGGTATTGCAACATATGTTTGTATTGGCTGTGGAACCTCGGAAAGTACAATTTTAGATCTGCTTTTGAAGGGCCAGAAAGCAATAGTTAGTCATTTTTATGTGTAAACACTATAGGTTCTCTAGCGACGAGCTCTTCAAAGAATTCAATATCCTTGATTTTTGTCAAAACTATACAAAAATCTATCTCAAATATATTACGAGAAGTCACACCAGAAAGGATCTCCTGGTCATGATGTGCAACAGGGAGAATTATCAAAAGACATATCGTAGCTGGAAAGGCAAAAGGGCTGAAGTGACACTTTCTTCAAAAATGAGTTAAACATGCAGTTTTGATCAGTTTTTTTCCTGCATCGAAAGTTTTGACTCTCGTTTTATTCTGAAGACTTTTGTGGCCCTTCAGCCCATCTAAAATATATTAACCATTTGGGAGAAGGCTTGACTCAAGCGACACAAGTTTGGGCCGTTTTAGCTTTTTGTCGCTTCGTAACTCAGTGAGAGCATTGAATTGCATTATTTTTTCAAAATCCAACCAGGTACTAAAGACTAATGAATTTTATTGTAAAAAAAACTTCCCAAAGTGGCACTTCAGCCCTTTTGACTTTCCGACAGCGATATACATAATATCTGGCACCGAAAATAAACAATAAAATTCCCTCAGGAATAAACATTAAAACCTGAAAATTGCAATGAATAGATGCAATAATAACCAAATGGTCAACTGGCCTGGAGAGAGTGGAGTCCGGAAAATTGCTGAATAATATCATTTAAAAGTATCAATACTCAGTGTTATATCATAGGTAGTAGATAGATTTAAGTACAATAATAACTATAGAATAGATACGTCACGTAGCTGGTGCATTTAGTCCTTACAACAAGGAATGTGCCTAGCTAAGAACTAATGTACCTGACAAAAAATACTAGCATTTTTTTTTATATTTCAAATTATTATTATTACTTATATGTATTTCCAGTTTGTAACATAAATTAAATTGTTGTCAGGATCTGGAAGATCTCCGCCGCACCATTAGTGCGCTGCAGGAGCAGCTGGCGGGGGCAAGCGCCACGCAGGACGATGTGGACAAGCTCAACAAGAAGCTGCACTCCGAGTCCATGCTGAAGCAGCAGGCTGTCAACAAGCTGGCCGAGATTATGAACAGGTACGGATTTACTAACTTATCCATTATAGTAGCGGATAATTATTTCTTTAACCTCTAGTGTGCCGGAGGTGCCAATAGTCACCGAGCATTCATCGTGATCTTTTCAGGAGTTTTCAGCTTTTAAAACCTGTTGTTTGCATATTTAAATGAACCATAATCGCTTGTCAACTAAATAATCAATCCACAGAGATATTTGGCTTTGCATTATGTTCGGTACAAGTCGAGTGATAAATATTTGAAGTTTGCTTACGTCAGTATGACTGAAAAAAAACGATTTACAAAGTGACATTACTGTTTGTATTTACAAGAAAACCTCATGTAATTTTATTTTTATTTGGAAGGAAATTTATTCAGCCACACGAAAATACAATAAAGCGACAAAAAAATCTTCACATTTCTAAATCAAACTTTTTTTAGTGAAATGAGGGCGAAAATTCTCAAATTTTCCAAATATATGTAGCTATTCCAGTACCATTAACGTAAAATTAAAAAAAAAATACATCAACAAAATATCTGAGAAAATAGCATAATTGACAAAAACATAATTTTGTAAAACACAAGTGAGTTGTTACAAAATTACGAGTCGACAATTGCACGGCGAGCAGGTCGTCTTTTATGCCCGGCACTCAACGGAAGTTGTGCCTTGCGGGAATCCGGCACCCCAAAGATTAATCCATCTCAGGGCGGGTTAACACCTTGTTTTTTTTTCTTGTTAATAATCAAAAGTACAACAATATTGAATTAAATTGATTTTTTTTAATGTTTGTAGAAAGGACATCAGCGCAGTGGGCAAGACGAAGAACAAGCAGTCGGCGCGCAAGGACAAGGACTACCGCAAGCTGCAGCAGGAGCTGACGCGCGAGAAGGAGAAATACGACCAGCTGGCCTCCAAGCAGATCAAAGAACTGCAAGACGTGCAACAGCAGGTCATGGAGGAGTCTCAAGCCAGGCTCAAACTGCAGATGGAGGTAAACTGTCCTCTAATCATACTTATTAATCAAACAAATAACCCTCTAATACACTTTTGTGACATTGTCATTAGCCGGTGGGGCTATGGCCTCTGATGTAACTAACTAACTAACCATCATGCCGTTGCCACCGTAAGGGTAGGCAGAAAGAATGGACTCTGTTTTGGCGCACACTCTTTACTTCAGTCAGATTCGTACTACTCTTCTGTTATTCTAACTCTTGACATGGCCCGACTCAAGTATTTGTTTCACTTAATCATGCCATATCTTCCTCTGACATCCCCGACTTCTTCTTCCATTCACTTTCACATCATATATTCTTTTCACACTCTTTTCTTCGTTCATTCGCTCTACATGCCCAAACCATCTAAGCGTCCCTTTCTTAATCCTATTCAATACACCTATATCAGCCTAGTATTCTTTTCAGATATCCACATTTTTTCATGGTTTTAGCGCACATACGCCTCAGGGATCTCATTTCTACAGCATTCAGTCTCTTTTCATTATTCCTCTGCCATACATCAGGGTTGGTATAAGCACTCCATTGTGGACTGCTAGCTTCGTTTCTTTCAAAAAAATTTTTTTATTTTCGCCAACAGCGTTCAGTCCTCCATTATTGGAGTTTCCTGCATTCCCCCTTCTTTCAATATCCAAATATAAAGCAGAAGGAAATGATAGGGGAAGATTTTTTAAGAAACACTTCACCCTTACTAAACGGGTTTTTTATAAATATATTGTATTTGTTTTCACCCTAGATTGACGGCAAGGACGTTGAGATCGAGCAACTGAAGGAGAAGATCGTGGCCCTGAGCAGCGAGACGGCCAGCCAGTCCTCGGCCGACAACGAGGGAGACGACGCCGGCAGCGAGAACATCCTGGAGGGTTGGCTGTCCGTGCCCAGCAAGCAGAACATCAAGAAGCACGGCTGGAAGAAGCAGTACATCGTGGTCAGCTCCCGAAAGATCATCTTCTATAACTCTGAGAGTGATAAGGTCAACACGGATCCGGCGCTCATTCTAGATCTCAAGTGAGTTCTTTTTCACATATATGTATATTTTTTTAACTATCTCAAAATTATTTACGGTTATGCACCAAGACATTAGATAGATAAATGGTACATAGTACGGGAAAAACAAGTAACAACGTCGTACACTGTGAAAGAGAAAGAGATAAGACAAGTAATATAATGTAGCACCACTTTTTGGTATGTAAGCATATTTTACGCCTCCCATGTCTCCAACGACTCTGCCCACTACGTTTTGTTATGCTACATAACAGGACATAACTCAACGATTTTTTAGATTATGTCCTATATTTTAGTTGATAACAATACTGTGAAAAGGTGGTTATACAAATAAACAAAACATTATGTCGACATGTGCCATGAATGAATGTATTAAAACCCTAGCCCTAGCCATGCCCGAGTCAGGTTAAAATCAACAATCCTGACTACACAAGCTATCCCTCCTGGTATATTGTTCCTCTGAGAACATAGCACATACATAACATACATGAGGCTTGCATAAATATTTATTGTAAACGATTCCCCATACAGATTCTTGCTTGCAGCGAGCTTTTTACTGTTGAAAATGTCATTTTTACTTTGTTTACAGATTTCTGTACTTTTTCTTATCATTATTTGATACCTCATGAGAGATCCACTGCTTGAACTGTTGTAGAACCAGGAAATCTATGTTGTCACCTGGTTGGGTAACGATTAAATGAATAGTCAAAGGCGAGACGACAAATTAATGACATAGAGGTACAATGGCATCTGTGGTTCTAGAAACACACTTATGTCTTATGCCTCCGTAGTCGATTGGTAAGACGCTCGACTACGAATCCAGAGGTCGCTGGTTCAAACCCACACATTTAATTCATATAAAATAATATATAGTATATTTGCGGCACGTTCCAGAGTAGACACTCTTAGTATCGCCCTGGTGAAAGACCACCATTCAGAATTCAAACGTTGCTTGAAATGCTTTAGCTGTGTTTGGTGACCAGATCTGATAAGCCAGGTACTTTCAAACCTTCCCCTTCCCCATCTCCTTCCCCTCACTACCTTCAGCCACACAACATGCCCAGATTGAGGATACCATAGTCCCACTGGCTCCAGATGGTTGGGAGCAATTGGGACATTATTCACTAAAAAAAAAACATCAACAAATATTTCTTACCACATAGACTTATATTATTAGTGTATGTTTTTTATGTAAACCTTCATTTACTTCTTACAGCAAAGTGTTCCACGTGCGCTCCGTCACCCAGGGCGACGTGATCCGCGCCGACGCCAAGGACATCCCGCGCATCTTCCAGCTGCTGTACGGGGGCGAGGGAGAGGCGCGGCGCGGCGGCGAGGGGAGCGCGGAGGGGCGGCGGGAGGGCACGGGGGGGCCGAGGGCGAGGACGAGACCGGCGCAGCGGGCAACACGCTCTCGCGCAAGGGCCACGACTTCCTGCCCATCACGTACCACATGCCCACCACGTGCGAAGTGTGCCCCCGTCCGCTGTGGCACATGTTCAGGCCGCCGTCGGCGCTCGAGTGCAAACGTGAGTGCCCACCGCAATTGATTTGTTTTTATTCTTGTACATAGCTTCTTCAGCTATTGCTGGCTAGTTCACACACATTAGACGGTCGCAGGTTCAAATCCGGCTTGTGCACATTTAATTAATATAAACCCTGGTGAAAGACCACCATTCAGAATCTAAACGTTGCTTGAAATGGCTTTAGCCATGTTTTGTGACCAGGTCTGAATAGCCAGGTACCTAACCCAACCTTCCTCTTCCCCATCTCCTTCCCCTCCTCACTACTTTGAGCCTCACAACACAACCCAATTGGGGATGCCTTAGTCTCACTGGCTCTAGAGGGTTAGGAATCTTGTGCGGGTATTCCGATTCTCCAATAATGACCAAATTAAATTACTTTTGCTTTCTTTACCATAGTGAAAGTCATCCCGAGAAAACAAGAATATTCCTAAACACCTGTGAAACGCATGCATTCAGTACTTAAATGCATTCGTTTTCATTAGGAGTGCAAACATGGAGTCACGAAAGAATGTGCAGTGAAATTGGCCACCACTCAAAGAGCTAAAGACTTATGCTAAATATGTCCTTGCAAGATAGAAAGATGAATTAGTGAATTAGGAGCAAGATAAAAGATGCAGACATTATCTTCACACTCTCCACATTTTAATACTGTACTGAGTATGCAATAATTACTTGGGAGTGCAGGTAATTTTAGAAACTAACCATTATAATGCCCATAATTCCCATCATGGTAAATCCCCGTGGGGAAAACATAAAAAAAATATACGAGGTTTGTTCAAAAGAAAAGGTGAATTTTGAATTTTCGCGGGCTGTGTACATTCGATTATCGAATTTTTTTTTGTTATGTTAGTACACATATGTTTATCATATGTTAGCATTATCAGCCATTTTGGATTAGTGGTTTGTTTTTGACAACTGGAAAGGTTAGTCACATTTTTGTGTGTTCTTCGATTTTTTACTTTTGAAAAAAATAGATCAAACAATATGTATTAAATTTTGCATTAAAAATGGAATAAAGTGCTCCAACGCACTTAAAATGTTGGCTGTGGCATTCGGCGAGTCTACTTTGTCTCAAAAAAGTGTTTATAAGTGGTACAAGCGCTTTACAGAAGGCCGAAAAGATGTTAATGACGATGAGGGCGTCCTGGAGTTGCAACCACGTCAACAAACGAAGAAAACATTGAAACAGTGAAGAAAATGGTTTTGGAAAATCGTCGAATCACTATTAGGGAAGTTGCAGAGGATGTTGGCATATCAATCGGCTCATGCCATGCAATTTTCTCGGATGTTTTGGGCATGAAACGTGTGACAGCGAAGTTTGTTCCGAAATTGTTAAATTTTGAGCAAAAGCAACGTCGCATTAGTATCGCTCAGGAGTTGTTGAATGACGTCAACGACGATCCAGATTTGCTCAAAAGGGTCATAACTGGTGATGAAACGTGGGTATATGGTTATGTCGCCGAAACCAAGGCCCAATCATCCCAATGGAAGCGACCAGAAGAGCCAAGACCGAAAAAAGCACGCCAAGTTCGATCAAATGTGAAGGTTTTGCTCACTGTTTTCTTCGATTACAATGGCGTGGTGCATCATGAGTTCTTGCCAACAGGTTGTACGGTTAATAAGGAATACTACAAGGAAGTTATGCAACGTTTGCGTGAAGCAATACAGCTCAAACGATCGGAATTGTGGAAAAACAAATCATGGATTTTGCATCACGATTATGCACCAGCTCACACATCAATGCTTATTCGTGATTATTTGGCCAAAAACAACACCGTAATCATGCCTCAACCACCGTATTCACCAGATTTGGCTCCCTGCGACTTTTTCCTATTCCCGAAACTGAAGAGACCAATGAAAGGAAAGCGTTTTGCCACAATTGATGAGATAAAGTCAGAATCGAAGAACGAGCTGATGATGGCCATACCGAAAAGCGCATTCCAGAAGTGCTTCGAGGATTGGAAGAAGCGCTGGCATAAGTGCATTATATCTGAGGGGGATTACTTTGAAGGGGAGAAAATGGATATTGATGAATAAATAAATACTTTTCGAAAAAATTCGAAAATCACCTTTTCTTTTGAACAAACCTCGTACATATATACAAATTCAAATCATAATAAATAAATCAATTAGTTTTGTTCTAACAATTTTCCTTCTGTGTGTGTTTCAGGCTGCCACATAAAGGTGCACACAGAGCACCTGGACCGGCGCTGCGAGGATGCCATCGCGCCGTGCAAGCTGCACTATGACCCCACGTTTGCGCCCGAACTGCTCGTGCTGGCCAGTACGCCCGAAGAGCAGCGCTGCTGGGTGGCGCGCCTGTCGCGCAAGGTGCAGAAGTTTGGCTACAAGGCGCAGGCCGGCCACGACAACTTCAGCGTGTCGCCCAGGTGAGCAAACAAACCGACATAATCTTAAATAATTTATACAGATATATATTCGTATACCTTCTGATCGTTGATCAATGCAGTACACACTGTTATGGAGAGCCTTAATTGCTTTTAAATTATTTCCCAACAAATTTTAACTGTAACATTTTGTTTGTCATGGTCACTTTTGCCTTGAATATGACTACAGATTTTTTTTTTTCTTCCTAGGAAGTGTGGTTTTCTTGCCCAAGAACTTTTCACTCTCAGGTACAAAATATAACTCTGTTTTGTACTAAAAATTGATTCATTACATTGATGTAGAATATGCTAGATGAACCCCCCTAGTAGATAATAAATGGAAATTGGCCTATTGATATTATTATAGGTTATTTCAGGTTTCACTTCTATAGCATAGTGGTCTACGAGTTTGATTTTTGAGTCGGGAGGCTGCGGGTTTGATTTTCGCACTCCATATATATTTATTAACGTTAATTTTTCATCAAATGGCCTCTACCAGGTCTGGTCAAAATTTGTTGGACCATACAAACATGGTTTTACAGCTGTCATATGGAACATTGATAAATAAATACATTCAAATTAAAGTCAAAGATTCATCGGGGATAATTGAGTAAAAATACATAAGTAGCACCCCATTAATCAAACCCTTATAATTCGATATTTATTTTGGTTCGGGTACAAAAAATTTATCGTGTAATTCGATTTGTGCGAACCAGCCGTGGCGGTAAAACTCGGCCAAATTTAGATTTATGCGGGTATACGTTTTACTAATTCTTATTATTATTGAGTAAATCTGAACACCGCGGAATTTCGATTTATGCAGGAAATACTTTGTACAATTACTATTTTCAGCAAATTTTTAAATATTTTTTATTTTCCAAAATTTTGAATGAAGTGGGAATTCGTTAATTCGAAATTTGGCTTTTTCAGATCCTGTGGATTTGGTATTAACGGGGTTCTATTTTATTATTCTATATCAATGTTGAATCTTTATTTTATAATATTGATTCTTTTAAGGAAACTTCATATTATGTTTCCTAGTTCTAGAGCTAGAGACTGTAGCAGATTTTTACCTTTGATATAGCATAGTATATTATATTATATCCTGCGCTGTAAGAAATGTAATGGATGTCAAATACACTTTTAATTTAATATCCCTATCATTGTTATATTTTTTAACACAATTATTATATTGCCTCGCTATATTTTTTGTAGCCGAAATGGCGTGCTATTAATTTATTTACAACCAATATTAATAATTATCGCTTTCCATTTAACAATCTGACAAAATAATTTTACGAAAATAATTCATTGAATGTTTATAACCAAGCTTAAAATACATATACAAAAAAATACAACTTTTCAAGAAAACTAACAAAACTAAACATGCATAATAATGCAATCAACAATGAGATGACTGTTTTAGATTAATGAGTGACGCCAAACATAAATTATATGTTAGATTATATCAGTAAAAATAGCTTGTTTTTTTTATACCACTGTTCTGTCAATTTTTTGCATGAATGAATATTTTTATATAATAGTGCTTAGCATTTGTAGATGTCCAATTATTTAGCTTATTTATTATTTTAATCTCCTCGTAATGTCAGCTTTCCTCTATATTAGTTGTGATGTCATATTCCTTGTTCCTCTCAATTATTATTTAGATAGTCACGATAACTTTGAGTTCAATACAAATTAGGTACACGCATGTTTTACGTCAACAAATGTTCAAAACACATCATCCGAGTAATAATGTTTTTGGTGAGAAAAAAGTAAATATTCCAATGAAATTAGTAAAGCAGATAATTATAGTCTATTTTTTTCGTTCCTGTAGCCAAAAGGCATTATTCAACTTTTTGCAGGTTTAGCGAGAGCTTGAACCAGTTTGAAATGTCATGTACAATGTGTATATATTTAAAATTCTAACTGTATTACAATTCAATTTGTGAATCACCACACAAAAACATGATTGCACTCGTTTAGTATAAATTGATAATGACCATTGTGATGCCTTTGGTTGGTGGGTGTATATCCTATCTGAGCCGTGCCGTGCCTTGCCGACACGGCCCTGTTCTTATGATATTAACATGTGTGGGACGTACCATTGGCAGGGAGTCTACTAGATCGTCCCTGAAGGCGTACATGAGCATAACCCAGCGGGCCGCCACCCTGCCCGCTAACGCCTCCCTGGCTAACAAATGACCCTGGAGGCAATACTACCGCATACACCCTCGTACCTAGGGACCTGTGCTCCTCCTCTACACCTCTCCACTTCTACACGCCGCCTATACGACTAACCCTTTAAAATAATATCTGATTGGGATCTGCCACTTTCCCTTGTTGAGTTTATAAGGCAAGGCGAAATGGACATAATCAACCCATGTCTCGAGCCAGTTTCCCTTCAGTCGGGATGACTTGCAATAGTATCCTCGGAGGTTTGGTTCCATCACAAATACTGTCTTGTTATTTAGGTGTATAGATGCTCATGTTTTTGGATCGAGTCCGTTTGATAGATCCTGTTTGGTCTCTACTATTTATTTGATTGTAGCTTGTGTGGCCGATGTCCCCAAGGTCCCGGGAGATGCAATGCTCTATCTGATATTATTTGTTCCTGTTATCAACGAAATTTATATAATCTTAGCAGTAATACCTCACCTTATTTATTAATTTAACTTTAACACATTGTCGTTACATGTGGGTCTTTATATCTCTCCTATTCAAATAAGCATTTCTTGCAAATGGCCGCTCAAAGAAGCAATCAAACTTATTTAATGTAAATATTTTTAAAAACTCCTATTAAATGTACCACATTTTATGTACAAATAAAAGACTTAAGTGCCCTTGAAATATATTCCTATGAAAGTTTATAATTTTATGAAAAAGTTTTCAATTGCCTGCCTAATTCCTTCACTTTACATGTCTTTGTTCACGTTTGTATGTTTTACCTTCTCGTTGTTTAATCATTGTTTATTCTGGTGAACGGAGGCTGATGGAAGCATCGCTTAGTCTGCAGGCTGCATATTTATATTTGTGGTTGGATGGTGTCACTCGGATGACCAGCTAATACAAACTATTGCATCACCACTTAAAATAATTCCATTCATAACTCACTACTGTTTACTTCATATTGTCAAGTTACGATTATGAATCAAATGTTAAGGCAATCAGTTTACACCAACCATAATATATGGGTTAAGAAACGATACTTCAGAGGTGAAAACAAATACACTTTTCAGGAGAGTATCTCAATATCTATTTTATTTTATAAGTAAAAAATCAATGAAATACTTAAAAAAGAACCCGTAAATTACAAAATAGTTTGTAGTTTTTTGTATTTGTGGCAAAGAACATATTGTATTAGAAACAAGTTCAATAATTCACTCAACTTAAAATTTTCTGTAATTTTAAGAATTTTTAACTCTCGATAGTTATTTAAAAAATCCCCTTTTTTCATTCTGGGTATCGTTTCTTTTCCCCATATAATGTGTCAACAATCCAACTAAAAATATCTTTATAAGTTTGCAAACCTAAGTTTAATTTAATGACAACGATAATTATTGATCACCTTCTATTTTTCTATAAAATGTCTGTCTTTTTGGTGAAGGAATGTTTTGTGAAATATGTAATCATGTGTTTTGGTTAAACTGTTTCTGTTTATGAATCCTTCTCAACTTGGTCACGGGCTTTTTATGGTTGGGGATGCTTACAAATATACATACGTGCTATGTATTTACTGTTTTAACTCTGGCTATTCCATATACACACGTGTGTACTTTATCAATAACACACAGTACAATCAAATGCAATAAATAATTATAGTTCTTTAATGATGAACCCTTGGAGTAGTTAATCAAGATGTGTAAATAAAGAAATAATCCACGCTCATGTAAATGTCTATCGTAATGACTGTTCTTCCTTGCCAAAACTTCCAGTGGTGTTGTTTGAAAAGAGAGAGAGCAATATGTTGTAGTTGGTTGTACCTTACCTTTCCATCTCTGCTCATACATATTATATTTTTTATGAACTGCAGAGAAATCAACAGTAAAAGTAAATCTAATGGTTGCTAGCGTGTGATATAAAAGTTTGGTAGAATGAGCTTATTGAGTTGCTCAAGTATGGTGGATATAGGACTCCACACGCGTACAGCTTATTTGGAGTGAGATGGAATAAAGATTATTAATAAAATATTATATTCTATCCTATTGTAGACATTGTATTGTGAGAGTTGTGATCTTTTAGGCATTGTCGTAGTCTCTAGGGATAGGCATTCTCTTTTTGTGGATTTAAATACATAATAATATATTATATTACTAACAAAATAATTCAACTCAAATGAGGCTGCAACTGTACCTGAAACAAACACTCGAGCGTACAATACTGAATCTTTTTACGTAATTTTAAAACTACCAAATTATACGACCAAGGATGAATATTCCTCCTAATAACTTTACTGTTTGCCTCAATTTTTAAACTTTTGCTCAATACCTTCTTTAACGTGAATTGTCTTCCAATATTTGCTTGCATTTGCTAAAAGAAACCTGCATTATTGGTCCAAAATATATAATTATTTTTCACTGAAACTATACATTTCATTGTAACGTAGATTTCAGTTAAAGTTACTATATTTATCTTGTTATTAGTTCAAACTGTGTTTGAGGGAGAAATGAGAATTCTTCATTATTTAATTCATTGGATTTTTTTGATTGAATTTCATCATTATCTGTTGGCCACCAGCTTGCCGCTCATCCTTAGGGTTTTTGGAACATAATGACAATAACTTGCCGCTTGATTTCTAACAGTAATGATTGTGTTTCTACATGTATTGGATGAGACAGGGTAAAGAGTGTAGGCCTGATTGCAGTGCACATTATATTAACAAGTTGTCCATATATGTAACCCAGTGTTATATGCTCCTCTTGTATTAAATAAGTAGATGTTGTGTAAATGCCACTAATTACTAATTTCAGAGTTAACATAGTCACGGGGCGCAATTGAGTTAATCAAGAATTAGAAGACTGTGATGAAGAAAAGATACAAAATGACGGTGCACCATAGATTAAATGTACTCCACCCAATAGCTGACAACTTTTGCATGGAAAACAAAAACACTTCGACTCTTTTTAGCAATAAGTACTTCATTGATGATGCGCCGTGGCGATCTATTTATTAAGAGTGTTAAAGTATCTGCGAAATAGGTAGAGCCTTCTTTCTGTGTGCTGCTTCTGTATTTTGCCTGTTACATTTTATCAGATAACTTTGTTTAACTTAACGTTTCATATGGAAGGCTGGCATTTGTTTAGAGGCATTTCTGAATAAATAAAAAACAAGTATTTATCAGCTGATGTGAACTTATATATTATGTAATATTATTAATGTGGTTGAATTGCTTCCTCACCTCATCACTTTCACTTTCACTGGACTTGTACTAAAGATATTGTAATTAAGAAGGCTATGTAGGTTTAAGTATATTTGGAGTATTTCAGTATTTGATTGGGGCTTTGTGTTATAGTATGCGTAGTGTGTAAATTAGTGCTGGCTCGGTCACGGTCCACGGCACTGGAACTGGAGCTGGCGGGAGCGGAGCGGTGTCAGTGGCAGGACGCGAGCTGTCAGAGCAGCTGTTGTATAGGATGTCCGCGTGCATCGGATGCTAGTTTAGTGATTACAACTATGTTTTCCATCAAGTAGACTGGTGCTACTTTGAGTCTACCTTGTTTAGTTGTAACGATCATCACATTTCATGTTTCTGTTTGTGTTTTGATATTTTCAGTCATTGTACAGAATATAGTAAAGTTATTCTCCATACATTCCTGCTTCTTCTACACTTTACTTAGATTAAATCAGCGTGTATAATATGTTTGTTCATTTCATTACTTAATTAATTCACACTTATTATTTTTCCATTGGTTTGTTTACTTAACGAGTGTTGTATATTTTTATTCTTATTACCAAAAATAGGTCTAAAGCTTCAGATTTGCCAATGTGAAGTTAACTGTATGGCACTGGAACACAGTTTGTTGCCATTTTAATTGTGATGTGGAAAGCTTCTTGATTTTTATAACTTACGCTTTGTCTACATTGGAGCTTCCTTAATATATTAATTATATCGCATTGTAAGTTAGTTAATTGGTTTATAAATCTATGCCTTTCTTTAGTGTAAAATGATTCAAATGTATTTAGCTAAGAAATGACAGAAAGAATGCCAACATTAAACATTTAACTTACGCCCATGTTTCTATAAAATAAACTACGCAATGTGGTTTGTGGAGTTTGTTTTCTGTGGAGTCTCTTGGAGCTCTCGTTGGTTGGGTACAGTGCCTTGGTGAGAGACGCGGGGGAAGAGGCTGGTTTGATTGCCTGGGCAACGCTCCACATCTTCCTGCAACGTTTCCAGTCGGAACGGACAGTCCCCCAGTCCGCTAGCACTTCACCGCTGTTTTACTTTGCGGAGGGAGGGCGGATGTGTGGTTGTGTTAATAATTCCAACATATCCAAATAGACCTCTTGGGCTTCTGTTACTATCCCTAATATTTGTAGTAGCAGGAGCGCTAGTTATGTTTCCAAGAATTAAAATTATTTTATTGAATTTTACAAACTTAGTATATTGTAAAGATTTTAATAATTAAACTGATTTTAGAGTTAAGTGACAAGCATGTAAACAATAAATAATAAATAACATGTTAAATATGTTCTCTTTTTATTTATATATGTATTTAATTCTATCCTTACAATGTGTGCCATGTAACGGAAATAATATCTTTTCTAATAAATTACATTTTACATCTCTACAACATTATTGTCAAACTACAGTGTGACATCCTTCTGTTTCAACCTTTCCAGGTTGGCCAGCCTGCACCTTGTCTATGAAATACCGTCTTGATCTACGCAAAGGTAAAGACACGCTGGTCCCATGACGCAATGTATGCAACTCAAATTCCGAATCAGACACCCGTCACAAACGTAAGTTCTAGAAACACACTTGTCTTATGCTTCCGTAGTCGATTGGTAAGACGCTTGACTACGAATCCAGAGGTCGCGGGTTCAAACTCACATTTGATTCATATAAAATAATATATGGTATATTTGCGGCACGTTCCAGAGTGGTAGATACTTTCAGTATCGCCCTGGTGAAAGACCACCATTCAGAATCGAAACGTTGCTTGAAATGGCATTAGCCGTGTTTTGTGACCAGATCTGAATAGCCAGGTACACCCCAACTTAAATTTTTCCCATATACTTCCTCTCCCCAATACCTTCAGCCTCACAACATACCCCGATTAAGGATGCCATAGTTCCACTGGCTCTAGACGGTTGAGAACAGTTGAGACTCTTTTGCGGTATTCACTATAAAAAATTTAAATGCGTGGGAAGGGGTATGTCATTCCCTCCATCTTCCCACGCCTTTCTGGACTAAGACTGCATTGCTTATGACAAGTGTGTATCTAAATCATCTATTTTCATTGAAAATTTATACATTGTAAGTTGTCCAGATCTTTTAATGTGTTGCGTACGTGAGACCAGTGTGTCTTTATCTTTAAGGGCTTGTCTTCATACACGTCGACTCCGGTTTTCGTGTTTTTTGTTAATGAAATTTACTCCTGGCAGGAATGCACAAAAATGGGACACATTGTTTATTAGAATACATCCTACATGATTTTTCAATATCACCCCGCATATTAATTTAATTAAATGCCAAATCTTTGCAATATTTTTAATAATTAGTGCGCTGTGTGATCCTACAAATCAAAAAAACGTAATTAACATGAGTGAATCGATTTCCCAATAAAAAGTGCCTTCTAATTCTATTAATACTTATTAAAATCATTGCGTTGCGTTGTATTACAAGTCAAGCTGTTCAATGTTTTTCGCCAACATTCAAATGACCAACATAATGTTACGTGAAAACAATGTTTCAGAAGAGCCCCGCCGATTTCTTAAAGCCCTTTTGTTTCCATATGGGCAGGGTTTTAAACTTGTTATAAGATAATCCAAATGTTGACACAAAGTCATCGTGAGTTAGGTAAAGCTGAAAAGAAAAATATTGTATATTAGCGGAAATAATAGCAATGTCTATTGAATGAAGAAGATATCTCAGGATGTAATGATAACAGAAACTCTGTTGATTCAGACGCGTAATGGGAGAAAGAAGATTCATTGCTGATGAACTCAATAAGCCGGCAACACATGTGCCAACCAAATCTCACCATTGTCAACTGCCAAAGTCAACCAAAATGGAAGAGAGGCATGTTAGCCACCGGCCTCAAATGTTAGCCTCAAATGCGTTGAAAGTAAAATAAGACTACCTATGCTTCAACATATTCTGTAATTACCTCTTTCAGAAGTGGGTCAATGTTTGGGGGTAGTTTGTCCATAGGCCCTCTCAGAACTGAAAGCGGATACTTGTCATACTGATCAAACAGAGATGTTTCCGAGTTGCCGTTCATCGCTCCGTTGGTGTCGCCGCCATCAAACCTTCCCTCGATTTCTTTCCTTACTCTGTCAAATGATTTGTGACCCTAAAACATTATGCATTATTTTACAGACATTTTATTTATTTTATTTTAATTTTTATTTATTTTGAACATACATACATATTGATATATTTAATTACATTGTTGGATTAACCAGTGTGTGGGTCAGTAATCTAGGTGGGTCAGTAATCTAGGTGTTGTGATGTCGGTGGTTATATTTGAAGGTCTTTACGAAAATAGAGTTGCCGTAAGAAATATAGATAAGTTAATTACTTACATCCCACAGTGTATTATCCCATGATGGGAAGAAGCCTGTAAAGGTGGGAGGCTCGTGTCCTTGGGAAACCACCATTATGGGAATGTTCTCATCGCGGCTTGACGGATCTGCAAGATTCATCCTTCATTAGTATTAGAAACAGTTGTCAAAATGTTCAATAATAGGGAAAAATCAACCAACCGGATTTTAGGTATTTCTTTGCCAAATTTATGGCGCTTTCTCTCCCTGTCGCACAGCTGTACATCCCGGTCCAGATATAAACGCAGTTGTGCGCATCCAAAATAGCGATGTACTCGGGAGAGAGGTCCATTTGGCTGTAGGAGACTATTTCTTCAACTGGAAAAAATACAGAAATACATATTTTAATGATCTGAGATGTCCAACACAACCCTATCTTTGTATTTGTAAGTAATATACATTAGTAATGGGCGTTGACGATAAGGCGTTGGCAATTGTTGGATATAACCGTTGGAAATAACACCGGCGTTATTGATTTCAAAAATAATAATCCCCTGTTGGGGAGTTGAGACAGTTGGATCGTTGGTGCTGTTTGGGGTATTATTTTATAACAGCTATATATTCCTTACCATCGGTAGATTCACTCGAAGTTAGGCACTACACATCAGCCGTTTCTCGGATAGGAAAATCCACAAAGACCTCTATTAGGCAGGTATACAACCAAAAGATTATTCCAAATTACTCATAATATTGTTCTAAAAAGTATACCTTTTTGTTTATTTGGCGCTAAAGCTAAAACAATAGGTACATACTCAGTGAGTGTTGAAACTGTGTTGCGTTGAATAATATTCGTATTTAGCTATTGATATCCAACTGTTTTAAATTTTGTCAATAGCGTCGGACGTTGATTGCATCTAGCTATTATTTCCAACAGCTAGTTATATTTTGATACAGTAATAATATACATTAGTGATTGATAGCTTACAATAGCCAGGTAAGCCGATGGACACATAGAACAGCCGCGCCGGTAGAATGTCTTCGGGCTCTCTTTGCGCTGCGGTGGTCAACATCAGCCGCTTGTTTCCAAGAGCATCCCAGAAGTCTGTCTTTTCTTTTCCTGTGGGGAAAAAACAGAGAAATTCATTCACACATGAACATTATAATAAATTATGACTAAATGATGCCCGATGTCGTTTAATGGTTCACATACTTCGACTTTTTGTCACTAGATTGCAGATTCTACTCCTTACATGGCGTTAAAAATAAATGAACATACATATTTTTTCATTACTTTAATTTTGTGGGCTCAGTCTGATATAATTTTCCGTTTGCATAATTATTACCTTGCATGACGAGATTGTTCTCAGTGACGGCCATCTGCTTGGCCACCTCCCTCTCGTCCCCCGTGGCGCTGGTCGCGCACCAGACCCAGCAGCGGCCGGCGGCGCGCAGGATGTAGCACCCTCCGGCCCCCCCCTCGCTTCCCGTCACCACCTCCGTGCCGCGCGCCTCCAGCGTGTACTTGCCCGACACCCTCACGAGGTAGTGCAACGGAGAGCGGAGGATGACTCCGCTGGCTGAACAAACAAATTATTACAATTATCATTCATGTTAGAACATGTTCCCGAAAAAGCTGGGCATAAAATATAGAAAATTTATGTGAGGAGAGACTGGGTCTACAATAGAGTGAGGATATTAAAGTAAAATTGAGATAGAAACGGATGGAGGTACTTTGTTTGAGTATTCATGCTAGGAACACAGTTAGCGATTTGCCGAAGTTATATTATGAAATGTTTGATGAGAATCTTGCAGAAATAGTTTGCGTCAATAAAGCAAATAGGTATTGAAGGATAGCAACATCTGTAGATCCCATTTTCTGATTTTTCAAGTTTTAAACCATATTAATAAACGTCTTCCTCATAAAATTGAGTACAGAGTATAGGAATAATAATCTTGAATCGGGTCACGTGAAGAGTCAGATTAACAGAAGAGTATGAATGTGAATGAAGCAAGGAGTGTGTGCCAAGACAGAGTTATATGGCGGTCCGTCCTCTCTGCCTACCCCTGCGGAGAAACGGCGTGATGGTTAGTTAGAGTATAGGAGATAACTGCTGCTATTCATTTGACATTTTTAATGTTAAAAATACATATTTATTTGTCACTGGCAGTTAAGATAAAAATACTTGATTTATAAAAAATAGAAAAAATTGATTCCGATATCTTACAGTCGCAGTCCGTAGCTTTCCCGACAAATGTGATCATTCTCCCTTTAAAGATTTGAAGAAAGTGTGCTGGTTCGTTGCCTTGTCGTACTTTTACCTGGAAATAGGATATTTTTTCATGAATACGTATTGTAAAATTGGTTTAGATTAATTTATGCTGTCTATATAATGTGTTATACTCACTAGCATTGGGATTGCACAGAATTTATTATGCATCTCTTTTGCTCCTTTTTCCATCAATTTTCTCAATTCCGGTGAGGATGCACTTCCCTGAAAAGCAGAGGTTCAATAAAATTAACTTCCTCTCTTAAACAAAAAGATTCTGGTGAGACACCACCATTTATGAACCAAATGTTACTTGGAATGGCTTGAGCATTTGTTTAGTGACCAGACCTGAACAGCCAGATACTTCCCAATCATCGTTTTCTCTTCCTGATTTCCTTCGCCCACTCAACACTGGCGTGAACAAATAAATTTTATTTAATTAATATGTAAAAACACATTTAATTGATATAAAAATAAAATATAGTATATTTGCGGCACGTTCCAGAGTGGTAGATACTCTAAGTATCGCCCTGGTGAAGACCACTATTCAGAATTGAAACTTTGCTTCAAATGGCTTTAGCCGCCGTGTTTGGTGACCAGATCTGAATAGCCAGGTGCTTCCCAATCTTCCCCTTCCTCGTCTCCTTCCCCTCCCCACTACCTTCAGCCATACAACATACCCCTGGATGCCCGGGATGCCATAGTCTCACTGGCTCTAGACGGTTGTGCGGTATTCACGTTAAAAAAAAACAATAAATTGATCCCTCTACTTTCTTTTTTCCATATTTTTTCATTCTTGATGTATTTCATAGGGTGTTGGGATGGCCTCCGTGGTCGAGTGGTTAAGTTACTCGTATTCACTCTAAAAGTAAAATAAAAAAAGGCCCACGAAATATCCGACAATCAGTCAAATGATAAATTGTTTTACCATTCCTAAAATACTTTTCTTTCATAAACTAAAGACATGATTCTGTTCAAAAGTAAACAACAGGACTTCAGTCAAGTCCAGACAGTAAACTACATCATGTATGATAGTAAACTTTAGAGATAAACCATGAAGGGAGAGCTCTAGAAATAGTCTTATAAAATATAGTATTTGACAAAAGAACATCACAGAATAATACATTTGAGTACTCACCGTCCAATAATAAATGATGCTGGACTCCCCGTGGGGATGGTGGTAGGTGTACATGACGATGTAGCAGTCGGCGCTGAAGAAGATGCCCAGCACTGAGGAGGCGATCTCCGCGAGGCCGGTGGCCGCCACACGCCAGATCTTGATGACGCCCGACCCGTCGTCCATCAGCTGCGTCTGCGCCGCCAGCCAGGTGGCGTGGTGGAGGGTCTGCGCGTCGAACCTGGTGGTGGCCGCCTTCGCCACTCTGGCTTGAGGTTAGAAAAAAATACACAGCTATGACTCAATACCACAAATAGATTTAATATATATATATATTTTTTTAAATCTAAACATTTCATTATGAATTATAAATTCTCATACAAAAGCAATGCTTGTGTGTATAGGGGGTGTTATTTATTTAGTTACTAATTTGCTGTAATGATTTTTCAAAGATATTTATTTTAAGTTTTGGTAGTTTTTAATTGTGTTTTGAATTCTTTAAGATCATCATTAATTAATCTTATTTTTTTCTGGTAAACCATTAAAGAATTTTATTCCTAGATATTTATAACTTTTATTTTTGTTTTTTGACATATCGGCGTTTAAGGCCATTTTTGTCAAACGGCCTTAAATGGTTCGGTTTTATTTAAAATCTCTTCTTTATATATTTGTAACAAAAACTTAAAATAAAGGAGAATTTTCTGATCACAAATATATTGATTCAATTTTCAGTTTCATCTTTTATTTGAATTATATAAAAAAGCCATTTTCCAGTTTACTATAAAGATAAAATCCAATCCAATCAATTTTTGCACTTTTTACATACAAGTCTGATACAAAGCCAATCAACCTAACTATAACAACACATGTTGTTATTTTTAGTTTAACATCTTAACCAGTATAAAGCAGAAAATCTGTAAGTATAATTTATTTATTTTGAATTTCACAGTTGAGGGGCTTAGAAGCAAACGCAGCAATTTACAAAAACGGTTCTGTAGCATTGTCAACATTTTGAATGATTATTACTATAAAGAAACAGAGAATTTTGTGTATGAAAATGTTTGTGTACATTAAACTAGGAACAATTTGAAACAATAATCTCTAACAAATAATTTAGGATGAAAAGGATTGCTGCCTTTGCTTCTACACCCCTCAATTTTCTGGAATTTCTTGGTCAACCTAATTATTTTCAGCTCCTAAGAGCTATGGAGCTTATAAATATTAATTTAATTTGTTTAAAAAATATATATAACGCCTTATGGTTTCATAACAAATTAACATTGTTGAATTAGAAAAAAGCACAAGTGTTGAAACATAGGCAAAGTCGATTATATCGATGATTGTTAGTACTTACTAAAAGCTGTTTCTTTAAAATAAACTATTAATTGTGAAATAATCTCCCCTTACCATTGGCCTCTGATTGAATATCTGAGCTCTTCCATGACTTAAACAGTGATTTAAACTCGAGGGGCACATTGTCTTCGGGGACGCGAGTGACTGGGGTGAAGGAGGGGTAGCGCTTTTTCTTCACAAACCCGCGGGCATTCCTTATCGCTTCGGATCGCTCCTTCAGGGTGGCCTTCTTTCCCACCCACATCCAGATGCCGTGCGTTCCGTTGTCCAATATGAAGGCTTCCTGAAATGTAACAAATTAATCTAATCAAACAGTTCAATTTACTAAAAATTAAATCGTTCAATTGAGAATTGAACGAACGCTGTTGGCGCATATAAGAAATTGTTCAAAGAAGCGAAGCTAGCAGTCCACAATGGGGTGCTTATACCAACTCTAAGTTATGGAACTGACAGAGGAAGGATGAAAGTAGACTGAAAGCTGTGGAAATGAGATCCCTGAGACGTATGTGGCGTGTTATGCGCATACCGGTCACATGTCTGTCAACGCACGACGAGCGGTGTCAGCAATGAACCTGTTAAGCCTTTTTGCCTTTCCAGCGTCGATATAGTGTATTCTTTATATTTTTCGTCAGTTCAATAAGAAAAAAGATTGTTGAAACAATTCATTACTCTGGACGTTATAAGTACCAAGAAACGTAAACCAAAGAAAGTGGCGTAAAATTACTTACGTTTGAATTTAAGTCCGATTGCTGCAATGGTCCAGGTTTTATCTCTTCAATTCTGTATTTGGTGGTGGTGTGACAACAGCGGTAGAGTCTTATTATTTGTTTGGAGTGCATGATCTCTTCATCCTTCATCTCCTCATCGGTAGTTTTGACCTTTCTGTTGATTAAGTTGAGGTATTTCTGGAACAAAGCCTTCTTTTCCGCCTTCAGGGTCTGCTCATAGCCGTCGTTCAGGATTATCAAACACCGCTCCGACTGGTTTTTGGTTGCTTTGCACATCTTCAATGCAATCTGTTTAAAACATAATAATGATAAAATTGTAAGTAAGTACTTTCTAAATAGCTTATGTTTTTAATCAAATAATGGCGGGGAGATGGTGAGCCTAACCATCATGCCGTTTATCCACAGTGGTAGGTAGCACGGATGGACCGCCATACAAACTCTGTCTTGGCACACACTCCTTGCTTCATTAACATTCATACATTGTATTTTTCAAGTTTGTATACACTCAAGTATTTGATTCACTTGATCGTGCCATGTCTTCCTCGGGTGTCCCCGACTTCTTCTTCCATTCACCTTTGCGCCATACATTCTTTTCACACTCCTTTCTTAATCCTATTCATTACGCTTACATCAGCCTTGCATTCTTTCCAGATCTCCATATTTTTAACTTAGGGATCTCATTTCTACAGCATTCAGTCTACTTTCATCCTTCCTCTGCCATGTTCATGTCTCATTTAGCAGCAGTTTATGATTCAACGTTTTGACCGGCCGGTAGCTGAGTGGACAAACGCTGTCGGATTCCCACCCGGCGTCGTGTGCTCAATTCCTCTGCTGGCTAAGTCTTCCGTCATTGCACAAGCAACATCTTCCGCTTTTTATGATGGCAGTAGGAGTTTTTCAAATATTGTTAGGTTATTCGTAACCTGGGAATGTTTGTTTTTCTTTTTAAATAAAAAAAAAAAAAATTTTAAAAACAATAAATCTGTTATTTTCAGTTAAATAAACAATATTTAATCATGAAAAGATTGATGTGTATACGAGTATGTATATCAGCAAACGTTATGTTGAAGACAGTACTCACATAGATGCATTGCTTGCATACATTATGTTTTAAACATCTTTCAAATAAAAAAAAAAGTTAAAAAACCTTTGGTTGTTTCAGTTTTTTAACTAATTTATCAATAAAGAGAACACAATCTAAAAACTTTTGGAGTCCTCTTTTGCTTAATAAAACATAAGTAGGCGTAAGTAAGACAAAAGGCTGTTTCTCAATGACTTTTCTTAAAGGAAATCACTGTCGGAAGTGTATAAATATTTTACATTAACTTCACACAGGAGGCACGGAGATCTTTCACCAGGACTATAATGAGAGTATCTATCACTGTCTATTCTAGTCCGGTGGAAGTTATACAATCTGTACCATATTGTATAAAGCTCCAATACCAGGTTTATTGAGTAAATAACCTTTGTTCCGTGCAACTTCTCCACAACGTTAGCAGCCCGCCCGATCCACAGGAAGATGGCTTCCGGCGTCTCCAGCACGAAGATGCCGCTACTGCTGAAATGCTGCCAGGAGACGCTCTCCAGCTCTGTCATGACGGGGCAGCGACCCATCACGCGGTACAGCCGCACCTTCAGGTCTCCCCTGCTGCGTAATATTCTACAAAATAATAGGACAAGTAAGCTTAAGATAGATAAGTTTCCTTGCATCATTGAAACCTATATCGGAATCAACTACTGAAATATGTTATGAACATTCAAATTTGTCAAACAGTCAAAACCTTTCTATTTTCACAATTGTTTTTTTTCTTTACTAAATAAATAATAATATTAAAAGTAGAATTGCTTTTATTGTAATGGATTTTTGGTTTATAATGCCGTGTTGTGCTTTCTCCTACTTTAGCCAATGTTTCGGACAGTTTGCAGTGTCCATCATCGGGGAAAATGTGTATGGTGAAGAGTGTGTTTATGTGTGTATAAATAATACCGTATTGCGCAACGACATTACAAACATATAGACACGTTATTGTCTTGGAATATTTCAACTAAATGTGTTAAGCAACAAATACACATACGTTCCCAGACGATTCAAACATTGGTCATATACGACAAAGATAGACAGTCAAAGAATATGTGTGTATGGACAAAATAGATATAAGACCAGCTTACTTTCTCTAATGGCACTTAAAATCTTGGGGAAACAGTGGAAACAATCGTTTTATTTAAAATAATAACTAATTTACGAACGAAATGTTATTCTTTAACTTTCACTAGTGTTTGCAGTGTAATGGAAATACTTTATCATCCATCACAAACGAGGGCATTTCGGCACTTATTTATGCAATTTGTTTAGATTTAGTATACGACCTCGAGCGACGCGTGTCAGTTTGATAGTAAATCTGCTAAATCAAAAGTACGGCAATTGCTGTATCTTTTGGTTGCCACTTTGAGAGCTCTACAACGTGTTGGCGTTGCGCGCATGAACCCTCTTTGTGACTTGGATGTCTTTTTAAAACATTTAAACTTGAAATGTCTTAATGTGGTTTTCGACGCTTAGTTTTGGTACAGTCATCTAATACTGAATACTATAATAATAATAATAATAATAAAGTTTTATTCCAGAAGGTTATGCAGGAGTAGTGAAATGCAATACCTTCCATAATTGATAGTAATAATAATATTAAAATAAAATCTCTAATACACACAAAAATAATAATAAAAAAAAATAAACATAAATTCATAAGAAAAAAATAAATAAAATGAAATATAAATATTAATGGAGGATATTAGGTCTCATTTCTGCAAAACCCCATCAAGAGGGAGTCCATCTTGGCAGCTTTAAGATTCATGGGGCCAATAACTTACTATGAACTGTTAAGATAAGCTCTATTGTCCCTCTTGATTGTTAGAATTGATGTTTGAAAAATTATAACCCTACTGATTTTACCGCCTAAAATATATAGCCCCTTCATGGTCTATTCATACTTCTTCATCTATGGTCAATAGACCATAGATGTATTTGATCTGTCAAAGAAAACTCATTCGTTTTTAGTGCCAACATATAAAAATGGAACACTTTCAAATATAAATGTAAAACTAAAAAAAGAGTAGCTACCTATCTACACCGAATTTGTTGCAACGACTACATAACGAATCGAATATTTTTTAAGCAGACAATTTGTCTTTGGTTTTTATTTGTTACATTTTAGGTAACAATTTACATTTTCTCATCAATACTTTCGAGGGGTTTAGTTCTGATTTCTGATTCAGTGTAATACCGTCGGGAAGAGTTTTTGGTCGTAATTTTTTCAAACAATTGTATAAACCTATATTCTGTGATATTCTGTAGATTTATTAATACATCGGAATTGAAAACATATATTGTGCAGATTTAAAATCCCCTTTCCAAGTTTGACCTGAGGAAATCGCAACAGTTTCATTTGATCGATCATTTTACTGCATATTGTGTAATGCATTAATTGTTTGATAACCGCATTTTTTTGTCATTAACTACCAACCAGTTAAAACAATTAGAAGTGGAAATCTATAGTCTGTAGATTTATTAAAACATCATATTGAAAACATATATTGTGCAGATTTAAAATTCCACCCTTTGAGTGTAACCTAGAGAAAATCATGAACGGTTTCATTAAGTCGATCTTTTTACCGCAGATTGCTACACATTGTGCAATGCATTAATTAATTTCGCAACCGCATTTATTTTGTCATTAATCTACGAACCAGTTACCAACAATAGTAGAAATCTAAATTCTGTAAATTTATTAATACATCGATATTGAAAAACTATATTGTGCGAATTTAAAATGGTACTCTTCAAGTGTAACCTAGTGGAAATCATCAACAGCTTCATTCAGTCTCTTTTTACCGCAGATTACCACACATTGTGCAATGCATTATTTAATTTCACAACCGCATTTCTTTTGTCATTAATCTACCAACCCGTTACTTTCAATCACCTGCAAGCCTGCTAAAAAAAAAAAAAGGAACAATAAAACATTACTCTGGAAATTAGTAATAATAGATAAATGCGTCGGGTTCCACCCATGCGTTGTGAGTTCAATTCATCTGCAAGTCCTCCATCATTGCAAAAGCAAGATCTTCGGCTCACTATGATGGCGGTAGGAGTTTTTCAAATTTGTCAGGTTATTCGTAACCCGGGGATTTTCTTTAAAAAAACTCTACGAAAACGTGCTAGTAAAATATATTGAAGAACACAGAAAAGGTGCAACGCATCACAGATTCGGGACCAGAAACAGAAATCACATGGAGTTCAAGATCATGGAAGATGGAAGGAAAGTGGGAAAGAAAAAAAAATGAAGAAAAAAATTAAAGAAAAACAACTGGATGGTAAGTGTTTTCAGTTGATGCTTAATCCGATCTTTAACCTCTGTCTATCATACATTAATATTCTCTTTTTTTGCCTCTACTGGCAAATTCCGACATTCTTCCTATTCTCAGCATGCCATCCATTAAAAAAGGTAGATTTAAAAAAACGTGTTAGGGTCTTAGATGAATTAAACAATGTAGATGCGTTACTGAGACAACGCGCCTGGTTGCACTAAACCAAGTCAACGAGACATACCTTCAAAACACGCTTCATATAGCTATCTCTTCCGCACACACATATTCTTTGAATGACTATCATTTTCATACGCGGGTGAAACATTAAGTGGTGCAACATTAGTGGTGCTACATTTTTCGTAAGATTTGTATGAATATGACGTGTCTTGTATTTTATGTCTATGGCTGAGAATAGGAAGAATGTTGGAACCAGCCAGTATATGCACAAAAAGTTAGGGTAGACTTCAAAGAAATACAACAGGTACAATTTCTAGACCTTGCGGGATACCTTACCTCATGCCGTCCTTGAAATAAGACTTGAGGCGCGCGCTCTCGTGGCCCTGCACCTCGCGGTGCTGCACCGAGGTACCCCCGAGGTGCGCGTCCAGCTCCACGGCCTTGTAGGCGGCGGCCCCCGTGGCCTCGGCCCCCGCGCGCGCCCCCAGCCAGAAGTGGATGTGCGTCTCCATCTTGGCGTTCTTCGTGTCGCGCCGCTTTGAGTTTTGTAAGGTACAATACACATTGTTTATATATTATAGATCAAATCTGACAGTTTGGGTCAGATAGTCAAGGGTCAGCACCCAAAAATACACACTTTTTGGTTTTCTAGTACAAGCAAAACTACAAATTATTTACCTGTTAATTATATACGGGTAGTAGAAATATGTCTAAGGTTTCCAGTGAATACAATTACTAAAACGTTAAAAAATGCCTTTGCTGGTTTTCAAACTGCACCTTTTACTGAAATTTGTGTATGTTTTTCATAGAATTTAAATGAATACAGTTAAAAAATTATATTTACTGGAAACCCTAGACATTTTTCTAAATAACCCCAAACGCACGCCCAACATTTGTACACGGTTGAAATTCAATACATGAGAACGGGTCGCTTTTACGACTCGTTCTTATGTTCAACAGCTCGGCTATGGAACGATTTGCCGGCCTCTGTGTTTCCTCCCTCTTCAAGACCCAAGTTCACTCTTTCCTTTCCTCAAAAAAACCCTCCACACAGCATCCCCAAAGATGACATAGGCCCTGAGGGAAATTGTTTTCCTCAAGGCCTCCTGTGTGGAGTTATTGTAAAAAAAAAAAAAAACATTGCAGATAAATCATTTGTAGTATTGCTTGTATTAGAATGCTACAAACTGACGTTTAGCGTCATTATCGAGTGCTGACCCTTAAGTTTATATTTTAATAATCAATATTTCAGAGTTGTGGTCATGTTTGTACATTGATATCGCTTTGTAATCTCTCGTGCGGACGAAATATGTGGATTAATTCTAATTTATTTGGCCACTGTGTTAGCTATTAGTCTCAACTGCTCCCAACCGTCTGGAGCCAGTGGGACTATGGCATCCCCAATTGGACGTAGTGATGCTGAAAGATCCCACAAAGATGAAACCGAGAAAAAGGCTTTAGAAAATATGACGATACAAAAGCATTAATATGCGTAATCGGAATTTGTAAAGTGAATATTAACGTTTTTTTTCTTTTTGGGAATTATTTGATTTTTTTATATTTTTTATATGAATACTGCACAAGAGTCTTTACTGCTGCCAACCATCTAGAGCCAGTAAGAATATGGCACCCCCAAATAGGGCATGTTGTGAGGCTGAAGGTAGTGGGGAGGGGAAGGAGATTGAGAAGAGGAAGGTTGGAAAGTACCTGGCTATTCAGATCTGGTCACCAAACACGGCTTAAGCCATTTCAAGCAACGTTTCAATTCTGAATAGCGGTCTTTCACCAGGGCGATACTTAGAGTATCTACTACTCTGAAATAGGTATTTTATAATCTATCAATGTATTTATGTATATTTTCTATTTTATCCTACATTTTAATGTGTTTGAACTTCAATTTGACTAAAATATCTGCAATGTGCGTGAGTAAAAAAAATAATTATTAAATATCTATTGCATTTGGAGCTTGGATATTTTGAACAAATTGTGGGTTGGACGCTTTCTGCATAACTACGTCCAATTGGGTTATGCTGTGGTGCTGAATGTAGCGGGGAGGGGAAGGAGATGGGGAAGAGGAAGGAGATTGGGAAGAGGAAGGAGATTGGGAAGAGGAAGGAGATTGGGAAGAGGAAAGCTGGGAAGTAACTGACTATTCAGATCAGGCCATCAAACACGGCGAAAGCCATTTGAATTAACGTTTCGATTCTGAATGGTGGTCTTTCATCAGGGCGATACTTAGTATCTACCACTCTGGAACGTGCCGCAAATATACTATATATTATTTTATTTGAATTTAATGTGTTATGACACATATTCATTGAATAAAAGTTATTTGCGCACGCGGGGTTTGAACCCGCGACCTTTGGATTCATAGTCGAGCGTCTTACCACTCGACACGGAGGCCGTCAGATCTCTCTAAATCTTGACAGTAAAAAGATAAAAATTAGTACGAAATAAAATCTTGAAAAAGTTGAATACTGTGCGGTATAAATATGGCGAAGGAATCTTTGTAGCAATGGACCGTTTACATTCATTACGGAATATAATTATTATTATTGTCTGGTCGTACCCACAAAATTTATGTTAATTTATTATGAATTCGGCTGCATTTCCTATACACCACGATTATATTATTGCTTTTTGTCGAGTTTATTAGTACCCACGTAAATATTTCAAATTGACATACTTATCCAATATCAAAATATAACAACGCAATAAATATATCGCCGCTGAAAAGGCAAAAGGGCTCAAGCGAAATTTTGGTAAAAAATGAGTTAAATATGCAATAGTTTTGATCAGTTTTTTTTTCTGTCTCGAATGCTCTGACTCTCGTTTGATTCTGAAGACTTTTTTGGCGCTTCAGCCATCTAAAATATATTTAATTATCAGAAAAGCAAACACTTTGTGGATTGGCATGATTAATTAAATAAAAATACAGGTTGTTTTAATCCACTTTTATTTTTGTATATGTCTACTAGTTTAGATTCAGCTGAATCTTCATCAGGACTTAAAAATATACTAATGAAATAAGAGGAATGTGCATATATATATGCACATTCTATATATATATATATTAGTTATCTCAAGGCTATTTCAACTTATAGTTCTGGCATCTTAAACATGTTTCCCTTCTCCTCCACCTCTCCCTCCCCTCAAACTTGACGTTCTGCTACCATCTCTATCTTACATGGTTTCCCCCTCGCCTAAACCCCCCCTAACTTCCCACTAACTAAATACATTATATGATACGTTCCTTTTTTCCGATTGTTATCTTGTTGTCTCCTCCTAATATTATATTTTTCTTTTTCCCCATTTTCACCATTACATATATATATATATATATATATATATATATATATATATATATATATATATATATATATATATGTATGCACTTTCCTCTTAATTCATCAGTATTTTTTAAGTCCCGATGAAGATTCAGCTGAATCGAAACTAGTAGACATATACAAAAGTAAAAGTGGATTAAAACAACGTGTGTTTTTATTTAATTAAAATATATTTACCATTTGGGAGAAGGCTTGACTCAAGCGACACAAGTTTTAGACGTTTATTTTAGCTTTTTGTCGCTTCAGATAACTCTGTGAGAGTTTTAAGCTTTTTTTTTCAAAATCTAACGAAGTTCTGAAAACCTGTGAATTTTATTGTAAACAAAAAACTTTAAAGTGCTCTGGTGTAAACTTCCAAAATGGCGCTTCAGCCTTAGATGAATTAAATTATGGCGTCAGCCCTTTTGCCTTTCCGACGATATTTCATTGGGTTTGCAAATCTGTAATAATGATCTGGCAGAATACTCACCACAACGCTGGGTCCAGCCGGATGTCCGTAAATTGAGGAAGCGTAAATGATGTAGCAATCTCCATCGTAGAACGTGCCGTACTGCGATTTGGGCAGCAAAACCGCGGAGGAATTCTGCAAGCAACAATGGTATTAGCTGTTGTTAGCTGTTAACCAACTATCTATCCATCTTAATGTGGCCGGAGATGCAGAGCTGTAGAGCAGAAACGCGAAAAGCGGGAGAAAATTGCACGATATCAGACGATTTTCAAACGTAATTTGTGCATTTCAGAAACAAGATGAGCTGATGCCCGAGAAGAATGGCGAAAAGTCGAAGGATAATTGCATATGGCGGATAATAAGTTCGCCTTGCGTGTCAGTGCCGGTTCTATTGCTTTAACTTACAGCGGAGATCAGTTGCACGCAGGTAATACAAGAATCACAAAGGAAACTTTTTAAATAACAGCCTCATCACTAGCATTTTCATACTGATGCTAACTTAGATGAATTAAATGTAGATACGTTACTGATACAACGCGAGAGTCGAGTCCGCGAGACAAACCTGAGATTTACTGCGTTTAGTATCACACAAACATTCGTTCGAAAGACAAACTGCCACGGGAAAACGGGAGCTTTCAACCAAAATAATGTGAGATAGCGAATGCAGATATGCATAGGTGTGTGGAAGACAACCGTTTCCGTACGTCGTACTCGACTTGGCTAGTCGCTCAGTAAGTTCGTCGGGGAAGAGAGATTATATCAGTAACGCGGAACGTTCATATAGCTATCTCATCCGTACACACACATTCCGTTTAGCATTGCTATCCTTTCATAAGCGTTATGAGCTTTGAAACTTAAATCAAGACCGTGCCACATTTATCATTCGATTTGTGTGAATTTTACGTATCTTGTATTTTATATCTATGGATGCTAAAAATGTTTTTCTCTATTAATATTCAATAACCTAACGTTTGAATTCCAGGCGGTTCTCGACTTTCGTACGTAATTTTCCTGAAATGTGTACGAAAGGTGAAATGCCCGAAAGTAGGGGAATGTTAAAAATATAGAAAAGTGTTATTTAATTACTTATTTTAGAATGAGGTGCATAAGCATAGAAGTAACACTTTATTGATTGGTGTCTGGTGTTTTCTTTATAAATTTATCAAGATTTAGTTGATCAGTACTATTCTTTTTCATATCTTGATAAAGAGTTCTGTAACACGCTGTGTCCTTTTCTATTGCCCTTCGTACGTGAAGTATACGCTCTTCATTGGAATCGCATTCCTCCATGATAAAAAAATGATAGATGCACGAAGGCTTTTTTCATATTCTCGATTGTCAAAGTCTTAACAGTGAGTTCATTATCAGCTTCTTCTCTTTCCTCTCCTTCATTTTGTCGCCCATTTATTATTTAATAATACTATTTTTTTAAACTTTATTCCACTATTTTTCAGACAGAGGCAATTTTAAGTAAATCTCTAGTAAACATTCCTTCGGGTATAATATTATTATACTCGTGTATTACAACTTAATTTGGTATTATTAAATCATTAACATGGAGTTCCCCACGAATTTACAGTTTCAAAATTTGACACTTATTTTTTGTAGATTAATCAAATCTTCACATCAGCCATTAATATCTCCTTTGTTAACATTGAAGTTAAATTCATTAATTACATTATTAACTGATGTAGTTGTTGTAGATTCTGGAGTTTTTTCGAAATCCACAAAATTATGAATAATTTGTGGACATATTTTTGCAAAACCAATCGATAAAAAATCTAAATTTCAAGACGAGAACCACTTGTATTGTACGCTTAAATTTCAGACCAATCTCGTGCATATTTTTAAAGATCTGAGTAAAATGTGTAATTTAAATCAGACGGTAAGTCTGCTACAAGTTCCAAATCATTTTGTTCATAACAGATTCAGTGCAGCAAAAACTTTGATCTAGTTTCTGCGGCACTGATTTTCATTTATTCAAATTTACTTTATTATTTAAATTAAAATCAGACCAGGCTGATGGATTACATTAGACATTTCTATAATCAACATACATTTTTAGATTCTCGGCTGGTTTTGTGATTTCAATATTTGGTGTCGTAAAAATCATTAACTATTTTGGCACGGCAGTAATATTTTTGGACGATTTGTTTATACACCGGCCTACATTCACAAAGGTGAGTATAAATAAGTGGTTAGCAATAAAAATACGCAATTTATTTGTTGGTTTTTACTCGCCATATCCGGTGGTAAAGTTGTAAACATGATGAATGCCGGGAGATATTTAAAAAAAAAAACACATTTACTTTACTCTGTAGTTTTTTTTCTTATCTTTTTGATTTAGATAAATCAATATTAGAAATCCATTCTTAACGAATTTCAAGTACCTAATCGTCAACGTACTAAGGTTTCTACATTGTTAAAATAGGACTACAGTTTAATTTTCTATGTATAGCTGATTACCACTCGTTTTTGCAGGTGTTATATCGGTATCTACCTGTTCTAACTAACCAGACATCACGCCGTTTCTCCGCAGGGTTAGGCAGAGAGGATGAACCGCCATACAACATACTCTGTCTTGGCGCACACCCCTTGTTTCATTCAAATTCATACACGTCTCATACATACTCTTCTGTTATTCTGACTATTGGCATGGCCCGACTCAAGGGTTTAAAAAAATGTATTTATTTAAAAGAAAGACAACATTCCCGGGTTACGAATAACCTGACAATATTTGAAAAACTCCTACAAACATCATAAAAAGCGGAAAATATTGGTTGTGCAATCACGGAGGAATAGGCTAGCAGAGAAATTGAACCCACGACGCCCGGGTGGGAATCCGACGTGTTTGTCCACTCAACTACTAACCGATTTGATTCACTTGATCGTGCCATGTCTTCCTCAGGCGTCCTTAACTTCTTCCACATCCCCTTTCGCGTCATATATTCTTTTCACTCTCCTTTCTCGATTCATTCGTTCTACATTCCCAAAACATTTATGGCTGATTCACAGCAACGTCCGGTTCCACTCAGTGCCGATATTGTTCCGCAAGAAAACTTATTGATATGGTATGAATATCAATCAAGAAGTATGTGCCAAGACAAATTTGTGTGGCAGTATATCCTTCTGCCCACCCTTGTGATATTTAACTACTTATTTAGTTAAATAATTATTTTGAAGTGTAAAAATACTTCCAACTTTTTTTTTTTTTTTAAACCATTTTTTTATCACTAAATAATATTTTTAATAATTAATAATTAATAAATATTAACATTAAGCGTCCCTTTCTTAATCCTATGCATTACGCTCACATCAGCCTTGCTTATTCTATTCTATTTGTTTTTATACATTGGGCACCTTACTACATATATATGGTAAACTAAAATAAATAGCATATGATTAACATTTTACTTTAACGATAATTTACATGCTTCAAAAATAACATGCTCCCAAAATATCTGCTAAATAATATTATATATAATGTAAATGTTTACAAATATCCCTCCAGAAGTTGTCATGATTTTAGGCTTCCCAAAACAAAACTTGCGTGTAGGTACTCAAAACAGCGTTTTTTATAAAAGTCAAAAACTTTTTAATCAATGACGTTATATTTACACGTTGTAGCACTCTCAAAGTGGCAAGCAATAATCACGCTAGTTGGTGTGATCGGTGTTTAAGCCGATTTAGTACTAAACGGTCACGCGTCGCATGAGGTCGTTTCAAGCAAGTATGGAACGCGGTCCGAACTTCGGATCTGTTTCGTTCATACACATATATTCTATGAATGTCTATCTTTGTCATACATGACCGATATTTGAATGATGAATTTACTGGTAACGTGTGTGTTTTGCTTGCCACATTTTGTGTTAATATTCTAAGGCTATAACGTCATTGTTTTTAATAGCCTTCTAAAATGCCTAAAAAAGCCTTAAGTCTTGGCACTTTTCCTAGGATTTTACTGAATATGTAAAGAAAAATCTATGATTTTTACACATACTAAGATTTCAATGTAATCTACTTATTATACGTGTAAAGTAACCTTATGTGCTTCGTTCTACTATTGTGAAATGATTTTTTTTACTAGATACGTGAAAGAATAATTTGTATACATCTAAATTTTTTTTTTTTTTTTTTTTTTTAATTATTTATTTCACATGTTAATTACAATCAGATCATGATACATTTTTTTTTTTTTTCAAATATTATAGTACTCTTCCATTAGAAGCAAAAGCTTGTGTATGGAAGAGGAGTGTACATTAATTATTGATCAAAAAATGCGCTATGGTACATATTGTTAGTAAATGGGATATAAAGATTCATTCATTCAATTCAATTTGAGACTTTTTTTTTTGAGAATGTTTTTAAAATATTTCTTAATATAGAGTTAAATAGTTGGTTTTTATCAATAATGCTTCTGATTTCTTCTGGTAGTCGATTGAAAAAGATCGTCCTTGGTAAGTATAATGAAGTTGAGCAAATGAACTATTTAGTTTTGGGCATGGGAAAAATATATTTAAGTCGAGTTCGGTTTTCAGTTAAAAAATGGTATTTGTCTTTTCTTTAATGATTTGAACTATTGAATTTTTAATGTATAGGTTTTTAAATGTAGGTACTTGAAATTCTTCAAAAGGCGATCAGTTGGGTAGTCTGAAGGTTTTTTCAATATAATTTTAATAATCAACCTTTGTACAATTCCTATTGAATAAGGTTAGATTATATGCGGATCCCCAACTAATGATACCATATTGTAAAGTGGATTGCACCAAGGCATAATATATTAAATATAGGTTTTTTATCGACAAAAAATTCTGATTCTTAAAAATATATATATTAGTTTTCTGATTTTTTTAACAACTTCACATATTTGGTCCTTCCATTTCAGATTTTGTCGATAGTTATTCCCAGATATTTAATTTTATTTGTTGTTTTTAGTATTGTGCAATTTAAAAAAGCAATTTTTTATTGTGAGTTGTAAAATTATCGTTATGATTATGTCAAAATTTTTGGGGGTATCGTTTGTGTATTGCAAATGGAACTACAAATGTTTGCCTATTTAGTGATAGCAAATTAATGTCGAAAAAAGTCTGCGTGTTTATGTCTTCAGTGGCCTTTGATTTTTACGTTGTCCCAAGTATCATTTATTATCAGTACTGTATCGTCGGCATATGAGGTAATTTGTCCATGTAGTGTTTGAAAAAAATATCGTTATGACATATATTGTGAATAGGATCGGTCCTAGCACTGTACCTTGGGATATAGAAATACAAAAAACGTATGAAAAAACGTATAAAAAAACGTATGAAAATAGAAATACAAAAAACGTATGAATTATTTCCAAATGCCTATCAGCAAAATAATATAACGTTATTGAAGCAATTCACTTACCTCTACTTTCCAGATATGAAAAGTGGTGTTGTCCCTGGGAACTGTCCGGAACATGGGGTCTACGGTTCCCAGCACACACTCGTCAACGTCATCCTGGAACAGCATAATTACATCACCATTAGGTATGGATAAGTCAATGATAATATTACTCCACCTACCAAACCTATACGAACTTGCGATAAATCACTTTCTCCTGGTTTTTACCTCGTATACCATGAGAGAGGAAGAGACAAGAAAAGTCGTCCCATAATATTTCGAATACTGTACAACTGTTTTGTGAAAAATCACCTCAAGGGCGCTGTACATATCTTATTTTATATTATTAATTCTCAAGAATAAACTTACTTTACCATGCCATTTTTTAAATACATTACTAACATTCCTATGTGTTCATGGCTTGGAGTAAGAATATATTTGAGAGGTACCTTTGCGAAACAGTGTAGTCAGTATTGTTGACTTTATACTGACTCGATAGAAAGAGACAAAGATATGTTAAAGGAAGATGGATAGCCTATTAGTTACCGCCCACATGGAATTCGGTCATTTTTAATAAACATATTTGAACACATTGAACACAACAATACTACCAATACACCGTTAAAATGATTTATAAAGTCAAAATATCAGACAAACACTAATAACAGAAGGTTTTGCCCAAATAATGATGGAAACTTTTTGTTGATTTTATGTCTTTATGTCATTAAAAATGTGAATATCGTAAAGTTCGGTCAAAAATATTTAAAACTGCTGAAACACCTCTGAAAAGTGATGTTTTATAATGTTTGATGGGTCTTATTTAAACATTCACGCATAGCACATATCGAATTATTTGTAAAACCACTGTAAGTTTTTATTAATCAACACAAATATAGGAAATAACCTCAAAATCGGTTGACGTAAGTTATGCGACTCGATGATGTGAAGTTAGCGCGGATGGAGAACATTCTTACAAACTTAGAAGTGTTGCAATATTATGTGACGACTTTTCTCGTCTCTTTTTCTCTCATGGTATACGACGTAAAAAGCCGGAGAAAGTGATTTATCGCAAATTTGTATTGGTTGGGTAAAAATATTTAGCTCTCTCTCTATATATATTCTTACTCCAAGGATGCAAGGTATTATGTTGTCATGAGCGATATACGAGTATACTATATTTTGAAAATTATTTTTCTAGTTCTTTTTGAAACAAACGTGGGACAGACTTGACATATGAAGTACCTACGCCAAAATCATGCAGCTTATTTTCCTTCTGGTTTATCTCCTATCGGAGGTTGGCCATCGCCCGGGCAGTCTTCGTCCTGCCGGTTGTTGGCCGCAGCCCAGACTAACTCGACCCAATCGGTCACCCACAAGGTAAATCGCAATAGTATTTTATTTTTGTGTTAAAAATGAATTAAACTAAACTTTTGACTGTGACCACGTGTTAGATCAAACTTTATCGCGTTTTAATTTTGAAATGGAATGCGCATCACGTTATTATCATCATCGACATAAAATATAATACGCGTTAAACGAGCGGAATCAGAAGATGCGGCTGTAGGTACGTTTTCCATAAAAAACATTTCACTTTATTGCTCAGGCTTCGATAATCACTTATTGCCCAATATTTTTATGTAACTTTTGCCACCGGTATTTTAAGGTAGTTTTACGTGTGACAGCTGTATCGCCTTCGGATGGAATTGTCTTACTGTCTTCCAAATGGCTTCTGACAGTAAAATACCTGTCACGCATGCAAATAAATAGTGTGTTTGAAAAAACTTAAATGAATAATAATTAGCACTTAGTTTTTGTTTCAGGATCAATGTTTCCTTCTTCAGGATTACATTTTTACTAAAAATAAAATGACACGAGATAGACTTCCTGAAGAAGGAATCATTGGTTCTAAAATATGTAAATAATTCTATTATTTTAAACAGTGGTAAAACTAAGTGCATATTATTATTTATTTAATATAGTACCACAACATACGAGTACTTTGAAAGTGGTGCCACCAAGAAATAAAAATAACGTCTTCATTTACTCAATAATGGTAAAATAAACGTAAAGACGAATACTTACATGTAAGGTTAAATAATGAATATATTAAGTACAACGATTAGATATCAGATTATATGCATAGTGCAGCCTTTTTGATCGTTAGTGATATGATGTATTATTAGTCGAATCATTTTTTTCTTCATACTTGAGCTAAACACGTGATCATTATAACTCGACTCTCTAAGGAACCCCCCCCACGTAATTAAAAAAAATACCTAGAAATGCAAAAAAAACTTCCAGATTTCAGTTAGTAAAACTCAGTTTCGTTTTACATTATCTGCCCCCACCCTCCAATGGAATTAAAAATTGAAAAAATATCCAGTATTCAATTTTTATTAATATCTAATTTGGTATTTTCAAATAAACACTCATACCACATATAGTTTTTCGGTCATTTTTTCCATTATATATTTCAAGCATATCGTCGCTGCATTCATAATATAGCTTATGCGACGTTTAGTACATTCTGATATAATCGAAAAAAATTTTACACTTTATCCAAACTTTTGTTTTTTGCAAATATTTATTATTTGTATTGAAAAATGTCATTTTTTCGTGTTTTGTGCACATAGGCTATTCTGTACTAACTTATGACGGTTATCAAAAGATAACGTATTAACTTAGATGAATTAAATAATTATAGTAAATGTATTAGTATTTTAAAACTTTTTTCATAATTATAAGGCATACTTTGCAGCTAAACAAAATTATGGTTTTTAATGAATATCAATTTTTCGTATGAAATTTGACATTATCAGATTTCCACAAAAGTTTTCACAAAAATTTCCAAAATTTCACTGCCGAAAAGAGCACAGACAAGGCACATTCAAAACAGCTTATGTGACGCTCGTCACATAAGCTGTTTTGGATGCACGATTAAGGATGCCGGCACATAGTATTATTTGTTGAATATAGCTTTAATAAAGGCTGAGTAAATTATTGTAACATGAGATCGACTGCTGACGATAGAGAAAAAAATACGCGTCGAATGGTATCACTAACTCATTTTCGTCAAAATCGTCACATTGGCTTTATTATAAATGCAGCGACGATATGTTAAGGAATCGTTAGTGCATATTATGGCATTGTTCAGTGCATATTTCGGCATCGTTGGTGAATTAATATTTCGGCATTTTTTTGTACATTTTATAATCCGGTGTCTTTATGACAGCAATGTATTATACGTTTATATACATACGTTCCTATACATACGTTCCTGAAGAAGGTTAAGTTTAACCGAAACCGGTCGAATTGTTATATGTGTATAAATAAAGTGGCTTAAAACTAAAATATTTTTTATTTAAATTATAATGTCAAGCTACAAAGTGATTGCTTCCTTCGATAAATTATTTTAACCTTTAGGTTAGCTTTTAATCGAGGCCTTGCGGTTTATGTAGCAACAAATAAAACTTGAAACTCACACTTAAAAAAACAAGAAAGTGATCTCTCGCTACTCGGATGTCGAACAAGACTGAAATGTTTTGTTTTTTTGAGAAAAGTTTATCAAGTTGCTTTTATTATATTCGCTTCCAGCGTTCGCTCGATAGCGGTGTTATTCTATCGAACCGTTATCCAATTATTATTGCAATCTTTGTTATGTTTCAATGTTTAAAAAAGGTGGCTTCCCCGAGAGATATCTTAGAAATAAAACGGTATGTTTATGGTTGTAAACGGTTGATTATTGCGTTCAGATGTCATTACCCTTTGAAGCTAAATTACTTATAACTTATAATAATTGTTAATTTTCAATTCAAATGATTAACTAATTAAACGATTGTTGTGTCTGGATGATAGTAGCTACTAGCGTTGTGACCGCTCTGAAAGAACTATTTTTTTGGCAGCAGTTCCTACTTCATTCATTGTCCATTGAACAGATACTTGAATTGAAGTCGGTAGTTCATTTTAGCGTTCATTCATTTCATTAACTTCATTCAATTCATTTCATTGAACAAATACTTCAATGGATGTTAGATTACAAAGAACTACTTCAATTTGTAGCTGTGAAGTTGAACTTCAAAGCCTATAAAGAAGTACTTCAAATGAAGTTCGACTTCGATCTAAAAGAACGTGATTTTTTGGGAGTTATTTTCGTTTTAAAATTTCTACCGACTAGTACTTTTTTATTTTGGCGAGGAACCAGTTCCAGTTCTTTTCGTTTATTAAATCTCTACCGACTAGTATTTATGTTTTGGCGAGGAACTTTTTATCGATTTTTCGAGTTGGACTTCAATTGAAGTGTTCACTGCGAAGGGTTCATTTTAAAGAACTAGCAATTCGTGAAGCATTCACAAAACATTGAAGTTTTTCCCAACGCTAGTACCTACTATCCTCCAGGTTAAATTTAGGTTCTCTTTAGAAGAACTTTAGTTCTCTTTTTTACTAAGAGAGTAGAGATACATTGTGCTTTAAGCACTCCATATTACATGCCAAAATGATACTAATGTCATAAAACTTTAAAACAATAGTCACTTATTACTTGTAGACTTGTAGGTACCCATTTAACTTATTATTTATTATCAATCATTGATCAGATTTCTCCCAAGTTCAGATAGTATTATTGAGAATGGCGACAGAAATAGTGACATTGTAAAATCAGGTTTGAGTGAAAACCAGCGAGTCTACTATTGCTAGTAAAAGAGTATTTTAATGAAGATTCGTTTTCTGCATATGGCAGGAAACTCGTATGTTGGCTTTCCATTTCAATTACCAATCACTTATGCTACGTACGAAGTTTAATATCACTGTTCACAGTGTTGGATAGTAAATAATTCTTATTACCTCGCAGTAAAATTATCTTGCGATCAATTATTCTTTGAATGGGAAAAACGGTAGTCAACGGTTGGAGAATTTTCATTAAATTGAATCATTTAATGGGTTGCATAGGTTTACTGAGGTTTAAAAAAAAGCATATTTTCTCTGTTTTTCAAAATCTATAATTAATAAATAATATAAAAGAACAACATTTAAACAATATTTTGCAAAGTTTTTATCCAAAAATTTGAGACTTGGTTTCCAGAGACCCCTTAAAAAAGCGTCCTTGCGGTGGTCAGGGTAACTCAAATTATAATTATTTTGAATTTTTTTCTGTTAGTTTAGTATTGCTCGTGATTGAATGAAAGATTTAAAAAAAAAATGAAATTTGAATCTTTGGCAGAGTTGAATGCAAAACAGTACAATTTACAGTTTATGTACATAGCCTTGTAAAATTAGTTGTAATTGAAAAAAAACCTTCGTTCAAGCTCTAGTCAATCTTATTTCGAAGAAGTGTGCAAAATTTCAATGAGAAATCGTGTCCACCGACTTAAAAATTAATGATTTTAGAAAAAAGCGATTAGCCTAATGAGGGTAATTAATTCCCAATAGCTCTCTCTCATAGACTTTTACTCCGATTCACTAGACATATTGTACTATTAGATAAAAAAAATGATTGTTTTTTTAAATTTCCAAACACATGTAACCCTTTTAGTTAACGGTTACTTGCTACCAAAACTTACAAATGATTTAAAAATAAAAATGTTTTTTTTAAACTTTATTCCACTATTTTTTATTAATACCGGAATATTTTTTTACATTAACTCCACACAGTAGGCCTTGAGGGAAATAATTTCCCTCAGGGCCTATGTCGTCTTTGAGGATTCTTTGTGGAAGGTCTTTTTAAGGAATCGTTCCACAGCCGAGTTGTTGATCTTAAGGATAAGTCTTAAAAGCGACCCGTTCTCATGTATCGAATTTTAACTGTGTTTACAAATGTTGGGCGCGCGTTTGGCAAGTGTCCCGACTATGGATCAGTGTCGAAGAGATCAATGACAAAAGTTTCTCGGAGCATCTTCAATTGAAATACCGGTAAAACAAAGACAGCACCTGACGTCTGTGCTCCAAAGATTGCAATCCGTTTGTTAAGATGGGAGAATCTATCATTGAGGCCGCCCGTTGCTACACAGAGCCAAGGGTTTTTCATGTATTTAGGGGCCCCAGACCAGAGGTGGCTGCCAAATTCAATAGTGATTTGTACAAGGTCAGCCAGTTGTGTAGTATTGAAGTATCTGCGGGCCCTGTACAGTCCGCCCAACTTCCGAGAAGCTAACTGACTGGTACAATTTGAAGTGAATCTTTGGTACGTATAACATGTATGTTCAGTCTATTTAACCCTATGGCTGCCATGAGCATCTATAGGTGATTCAGAATTCCAAACCGTCACTGCGGCGGGCAATACACACTTTCAAATGCATCTTACGATATCTCGACTCAATCCATACAGTTGGTGCAAAACTCAAGCTTAAAAAATAATTCCAACCTTCATCAAATGACATCTCTTACAAGATGTTTTCAAAACTTTACTCCGCCGCATTCAAAAAACAGAATGGAGAGTTGTCAGTTTGGAAAATTTACCATTAGCAGAGAATAAATAATATAGTACTCGTATATTTATGCGGCGCTTGTGGACTTTTGTAACAAAATCATAATTAATCAAATTAATCGTTCGGACACTATCTGCTTTGAGAGTTATAGCCGCGGTTAAAGAACGCACTTTTACCAAGCAGGCTTAATACATTAAATGTATTTATTTACTCCAATGTGTGGACACAGAGTATCCACACTTGTCATTATTTTGAAATCATCGTTGTTGATACAATTTAATTTGTTTCTGTGGTTCACTATGCAAATTTAACTTTATTTTTACGTCTGTCATTTCCCCTTTTACGACAGAGATTCAATTTTTTTGATAGTTTTGTAACTTTTACCTTTGTACCTTTATTGTTGGTTCTTATAAACATAAGTTGACACTTGAGCGACAAATAATAAATAAATAAATTTACCAACCAACAGCTGAGGTTTGTGACAATTATGTCAAAATAGAAACATTCTCCTGAAAATCGTTACCATGCAGAGGATAGAAAGAATCCATGCATCGTGCAATATTTATAAAAAACTCACCAATTGGAGTCCTGCGCCCGCTTTAGTCCAGTCCATTTTTTAGCACTTACCTTTGAAGATAGTTGAAGGAGCATCTCGATGCCATTTTGGGTTGGTATAAACCAATACCACAACGCATCGAGGAACTCACATTAATATGTTTACTATTATTCACTAATACAAACACAAAATATTTTTTAAATCCGATTTTTTAAAGCACACTAATTTAATCACTGCACAATTGTTTACGAAAAAAGTTACTAAATACTGTACGATTTTAGTTAAACACTTATTCAAAAACCGCACAATTTTTTTTACGGAAAAACTTAACAAAATACGTTTAGTGTACGTTTTTTTTAAGCCCTTTTTTAATCACTGCAAAATTGTAAACAAAAAAAACTTATTGAAATGATTTTTTTAAACACCCTCTTTTTATCACTGCACACTTGTTTACGAAAAAATTTACAAAGTATGTTTGGTGTACGATGTTGTTTAAACACTTCTTTAATCACTGTATAATTGTTTACAAAAAAACTTAATAAATTCGATTTTTCTTAAAACACATTCGCTTATCACTGCACAAGTTTTTTATGAAAAAAAAACTTATCAAATTTGTTTGGTGTCCAATTTTTTTGAACACTTATTTAATCACTGCATAATTGTTTATGAAAAAACTTACAAAATATTTTAAGTGATCGATTTTTTTAAAACACTTCTGTAATCACTGCACAATTGTTTAATAAAAAAACTCTACTTTGAGTTAATCATTCACACTGAATAACACATGGACCAAAAGGACATTTTTATTAAATTTAACCGGTTTAAAAAAAAAACGCGAGAAAATTACACGTGTTCGCCCTACGTCGGCAAGGGTAAACGCAAACTGAGGGATATTTCTGTTTTGCCGATAGACGGTTTGTTATGACGGTGACAGCTACTGTAAAGTGCCATCTGTGGCCAAAATATATAACAGGCCAACTTGGGCGGTAAAGTGCCATCTATGATAGACGTCCAAGTCGGCCGGTAACATCTTTTGATCATAGATGGCACTATACTGTTGCTTTCGCTGTCAAAACAAACACCCTATCGGCGAAAGAGAAACATTATTCAGTTTACGTTTACCCTTGCCGGCGTAGGGCGAACACGTGTTTTTGTCTCGCGTTTATTCTTTTTAAAACCAGTAAAAGTTAATAAAAATGTTTCTTTGGTCCATGTGTTATTCAGTGCGAATGATTTACACAAACTACAGTTTTTTCTTAAACAATTGTGCAGTGATTAAAGAAGTATTTAAAAAAATTGTACACTAAATATATTTTGTAAGTTTTTTCATAAACGTGCAGTGATAAACGAGTGTGTTTTAAAAAAAACGTACAATATTTAGTAATTTTTTTGTAAAAAATTGTGCAGTGATTACAGAAGTGTTTTAAAAAAATCGATCACTTAAAATATTTTGTAAGTTTTTTCATAAACAATTATGCAGTGATTAAATAAGTGTTCAAAAAAATCGGACACCAAACAAATTTGATAAGTTTTTTTTTTCATAAAAAAATTGTGCAGTGATAAGCGAATGTGTTTTTAAAAAAATCGTACAATATTTATTAAGTTTTTTTGTAAACAATTATACAGTGATTAAAGAAGTGTTTAAAAAACATCGTACACCAAACATACTTTGTAATTTTTTTCGTAAACAAGTGTGCAGTGATAAAAAGAGGGTGTTTTAAAAAAATCATTTCAATAAGTTTTTTTTGTTAACAATTTTGCAGTGATTAAAAAAGGGCTTAAAAAAAACGTACACTAAACGTATTTTGTTAAGTTTTTCCGTTAAAAAAAATTGTGCGGTTTTTGAATAAGTGTTTAACTAAAATCGTACAGTATTTAGTAACTTTTTTCGTAAACAATTGTGCAGTGATTAAATTAGTGTGCTTTAAAAAATCGGATTTAAAAAATATTTTGTGTTTGTATTAGTGAATAATAGTAAACATATTAATGTGAGTTCCTCGATGCGTTGTGGTATTGGTTTATACCAACACAAAATGGCATCGAGATGCTCCTTCAACTATCTTCAAAGGTAAGTGCTAAAAAATGGACTGGACTAAAGCGGGCGCAGGACTCCAATTGGTGAGTTTTTTATAAATATTGCACGATGCATGGATTCTTTCTATCCTCTGCATGGTAACGATTTTCAGGAGAATGTTTCTATTTTGACAGAATTGTCACAAACCTCAGCTGTTGGTTGGTAAATTTATTTATTTATTATTTGTCGCTCAAGTGTCAACTTATGTTTATAAGAACCAACAATAAAGGTACAAAGGTAAAAGTTACAAAACTATCAAAAAATTGAATCACTGTCGTAAAAGGGGAAATGACAGACGTAAAATAAACTCATAAGCATCGGCTTTAGAGCTTAAAGGGCATAATATAGGATTAAATTTGCATAGTGAACCACAGAAACAAATTAAATTGTATCAACAACGATGATTTCAAAATAATGACAAGTGTGGATACTCTGTGTCCACACATTGGAGTAAATAAATACATTTAATGTATTAAGCCTGCTTGGTAAAAGTGCGTTCTTTAACCGCGGCTATAACTCTCAAAGCAGATAGTGTCCGAACGATTAATTTGATTAATTATGATTTTGTTACAAAAGTCCACAAGCGCCGCATAAATATACGAGTACTATATTATTTATTCTCTGCTAATGGTAAATTTTCCAAACTGACAACTCTCCATTCTGTTTTTTGAATGCGGCGGAGTAAAGTTTTGAAAACATCTTGTAAGAGATGTCATTTGATGAAGGTTGGAATTATTTTTTAAGCTTGAGTTTTGCACCAACTGTATGGATTGAGTCGAGATATCGTAAGATGCATTTGAAAGTGTGTATTGCCCGCCGCAGTGACGGTTTGGAATTCTGAATCACCTATAGATGCTCATGGCAGCCATAGGGTTAAATAGACTGGACATACATGTTATACGTACCAAAGATTCACTTCAAATTTTACCAGTCAGTTAGCTTCTCGGAAGTTGGGCGGACTGTACAGGGCCCGCAGATACTTCAATACTACACAACTGGCTGACCTTGTACAAATCACTTTTGAATTTGGCAGCCACCTCTGGTCTGGGGCCCCTAAATACATGAAAAAACCCTTGGCTCTGTGCAGCAGCGGGCGGTCTCAATGATAGATTCTCCCATATTAACAAACGTATTGCAATCTTTGGAGCACAGACGTCAGGTGGGAATGCTGTCCTTGTTCTACCGGTATTCTAATGGAAGATGCTCTGAGGAACTTGCGTCATTGATCCCTTCGGCACCAACGCACAGTCGGGAAACTTGCCAAATGCGCGCCTGACATTCGTTACACGAGAACGGGTCGCTTTTAAGACTCGTCCTTATGTTCAACAGCTCGGCTCTGGAACGATTTGATGGCCTCTGTTTCCTCCCTCCTTCAACATGGGCCTCTTCAAGACTCAGGTTCACCTCCTTTTCCTCAAAAAGACCCTCCTCAAAAAGAAGCATCCTCAAAGATGACGTAGGCCCTAAGGGAGATTATTTCCCTCAAGGCCTTCTGTGTGGAGTTTCTGTAAAAATAGTCTGAAGATGCCCGTTATAAGGTGGAACCGGTCTGGTTTTAATAAAAAAATGTGAAATAAATTTAAGAAATGTTTCATTATTAAATCATTAAAATTAAATTCGACCACGAATTAACAGTTTCACAATTATGAAATAATAAAACATTGACATGAAGCACTCACTTTATAGTAAGACATAATTAAATTTGAAATAAAAGTATCTTTGTTTTAACACCACTTTATTGTACACAAACACCAACCGGTTTCGCTATCTACTGAAAACCATATACTCATTGTCATCAAATATTTTTGTTCTTTTGTAACACGTTATATTTACACTGGTTGCATTTTTAGAATCGTTTACTTATAAAATACTTGAATATTAATGTTTTAAGTACCAACATATTAACTGTTCTCAATATAATTTCCTTTTCTTTGATTTAACAAATATGTTAATATGAATTCATACGTTTCATCTGGATTTTATTACTCTTAGCTTTTGGTAAATTGTTTTTTTAATCTGTTGATGTACACATGACCTGCTATACCTATATCTGAACCTTTTACTCTTATGATTTATGATAATATGTCATATTATATACTATTTTCTCTTTGTCAGTTAGTCTTATTAGCATAATTAGTTTAGTATGAACCGCACTTGACGTGAAATACCACAAAACTGCGCTATATAAGTTCGCTGTTATTATTATTATTTCGGCTCTACCTGAACCTTCTTCAAGGTTGAATAAACAAGTACTATTTATAGTAAACATCTTTTCTTATAAATATGTACATATTAATTCAACCCTGAAGAAGATTCAGATAGAGCCGAAACCAACTGGTGTATGTGTCCAATAAAGTGGTGTTAAAACAAAGATACTTTTATTTTAAATTTAGAGATAATAAAACTTGCAAAGTAAAAAAATAAAATAAACGAGAAGTGATCAATCATTTTTGCCTAGAGGTGACAATGTCTCAGGTAAATACTAGCGTTGGGAAAAACTTCAATGTTTTGTGAATGCTTCACGAATTGTTAGTTCTTTAAAATGAACCCTTCGAAGTGAACCTTTCAATTGAAGTCGAACTCGCGAAAAAAGAGATTTGGATTTATCCGCTTGTTCTTTTTGGAACCGGTTCCGTTAATGAAATTAATTATGGCTAAAATGAACTATCACCTTCAATTGAAATATTTGTTCAATGAAATAAAGTTATTAAAATGAATGAACGCTATAATGACCTACCTACTTCAATTGAAGTATTTGTTCAATGAAGTACGAACTGTTGCCAAAAGAAGTAGTTCTTTGAAGCAGTTCTTTCAAAGCAGTCACAACGCTAGTAAATACCAATGTTTACAGGCCCTCCGATCTCAGCATGTCAAAATATAGACCTGTAATTGGAAATAATAAACAAGTTTATAATTGCGGTTACTTCTTTACGTCTGTTTATGATCTTACAAAATTTGCGTTCATTTTTAATCATGTCAGTTATTTCGCTCTCCAAAGGCATTACCAACATCTTTGGTGATATCATCGGTGGGTGAAGTGACTGTCTAGCATGATTTATTTGAACAATCTCAAAAATACAGTTACTCACCAAACAATTTAAGAGATGAATGGAAGTTGTACAATAGAAATAAATGTAGGTAAACATCATGATTAATCTAGTACAACAAAATAGATTAGAAGATAATAAAACAGATGCATGTACTCGTATAGCTTATACATACTCGTATAATAAATAAATAATGAAGTAAGGTAAAAAAAAACGTGTAAGAAAAGCAACTAAAAGTATTTATTTACATATAAAATAAGAGTCATTCTAACTAGAATTAGATAGTATGAGTTATTCAAATTGGGATTTGCTTGTTAGAATAATTCTAAGTTTATATTCGTACAACTCTAACTAACTAACCATCACGCCGTTTCGCTGCAGAGGTAGGCAGAAAAGACGGACCGCCATATAACTCTGTCTTGGCACACACTCCTTGCTTCATTCACATTCATACATCGTCTCATACATACTTTTCTGTTATTCTGACTCTTCACATGACCCGATTCAAGTATTTTATTTACTTGATCGTGCCATGTCTTTCTCAGGCGTCCTCGACTTCTTCTTCCATTCACTTTCGCATAATATATTATTTTCACACTCCTTTCTTCGTTCATTCGCTCTACATGCCCAAACCATCTAAGCGTTCCTTTCTCGATCCTATTCATTACGCTCACATCAGCTTTGCATTCTTTCCGGATATCCACATTTTTAATACGGTCATACATGGTTTTACCGCACATACGTCTCAAAGATCTCATTTCCACAGCATTCAGTCTACTTTCGTAGAACTCCTTTGGATATATCTCGTCTTATTACATGTAGGGTGTAAATAAATATTTTAGTTTATTTTGTTACACTATGCATATTCCTACACGTTTTTTACCTAACTTAATTATTTATTTAATCTATATATAAGATTTACATTCATCTGTTTTATTATCTTCTAATCTATTGTGTTATACTAGATTAATTATGATGTTTACCTACATTTATTATGACTGTATTCGTCTCCAAATTGATATTGACTCATTTAATGCTTGGTGTGAAACCAACTGCCTAGAACTAAACATTGATAAATGTAAAATTATGTAATTTTATAGAACTCAATCCGATCCTCTTCAATTATAAATTAAAAAGTGTCTTCTTATCTACCGTCAGATCAATAAAAGAGTGTCACTCTAGACTATAATCTTTCTTTTCGTGACCACATTAATAATGTAGCCAATAAATCACTAAAACTTCTTGGCTTCATCAATAGAATTTCCTCTGACTTTAAGAATATAAATACCCTAAAAAGTCTTTACTGCTTATTAGTTCGCCCATATCTAGAATATGGCAGTGTCATTTGGTCCCCTTTCTATACCGTTCATATTCATCATATTGAATCCGTACAACATCGCTTCTTACGCGGAATTGCATGGAGGTTAGGGCGAGAAAGAGGCGATTTTTCATATGATGAAATTGAATAATCATTGAAAACTTCTTCTTTAGAAAAGCGTAGGAAAGACTTTGATTTAATTTGCGTTTTCAAAATTATTAATTGTATTATTGACTCACCTTCTTCTTGACTCAAGCCATGGTCTTGAGATTTTCGGTACCAGTCTAAAATGATTTTTGTCATTCTTTACGACTCTGCCAAAACTTTGACTTGACCTTAGCTTTGTTTTTTAATATTACTTCTCATGTATATTTTGTCCTATTTTTGTCATTGCTTCATCTACTATTACAAAGCTGATGTAAGCGTAATAAATAGGATCAAGAAGGGGTCGCTTAGATGTTATGGGCATGCAGAGCAAATTAACGAAGAAAGGAGTGTGAACAGAATGTATGACGCGAAAGCGAATGGAAGAAGAAGTCGGGGACGCCCGAGTACGACATGGTACCATCAATTAAATCAAATACTTGAGTCGGGTCATGTCAAGAGTCAGAATAACAGAAGAGTATGTATGAGACGATGCATGAAGATGAATGAAGCAAGGAGTGTGTGCCAAGACAGAGTTATATGGCAGGCCATCCACTCTATTTACCCCTACGGTGAAACGGCGTGATGGTTAGTTTATTATTTAACTTACCATAGACATATGACAACCGCTTCACTGATGTAACTAATTAACTTTTATGATTGAAACATTATATTAAATACGTTTGTTAGTTAGTTCAATACACTTAGCACGTTAGTCGCACGTTACTTGTATTATAATATTTCAGACAATGTTACATTTTCTTTTGATAAATCTATCTAGAATCTCGCATTCCAAAAAATCGGTTTTGCTAGCGGACTTTTGCTATAGGATTCCGGAGTTAATTTTTTATTATTATTATTATTATTATTTCTTCTGGAATGGGAACCGACTATCGTCTTTTTCCGATAAAGAAGATCGAAGTCAAAACTGAAAGGCGGCAAACTCATTCAAACATAAGACCCTCGCTGCGGGTAATTTAGGGATTTATTTATTTTGAACCCTTCACACATGGCTTCACAGCAGCTGCGCGTTTAGTATGGGGGCGCAGAAGGCATCCTAGGGCTTCTGTCTGATAACGCGTAGTGTGGCACCAAACTAATGGGGATGTAAAAAAAGTTTCGTTATCCCATGCGTTGATGTTTTTGTTGTGGACAATGTCGGAAAAAATAAAATTTCATGTTTGGTACGTGCGGGTCAGCTCCCAAAAATAGACACGTTTTGGCTTTCTAGTACAAGCAATATTACAAATGATTAATTTGTTAATTCTATATGGATTGTTAGAAAAATGAGGTTTCCAGAGAACACAATTGTTAAACAGTAATCTTTTAAATTCTTTAATGAAAAGCGTACTAGAATTTTAGGTACAGTGTTTAAAAATGCCTTTTCTGGTTTCAAAACTGCACCTTTTACTGATATTATACTATGTTTTTCATAGAATTGAAAGGATTGCGGTTGTATTATTGTATTCACTGGAAACCTCAGACATTTTTCTAACTACCCATTCAAGATTTGCAGATAAATCATTTGTAGTATTGCTTCTATAAGGAAACTACAAAGTAACATTTAGCGTAATTTTAAGTGCTGACCCTTATTGTTTGCTCTCTAACAAAAGGTGTAAATAAGAAGTATTTCAGCAAGGACTTTACTAACGCGCAGTAATGGCATGACTTCATTTTTACCGTCCCTGAATTAAAATAACGTGGTTTATACGATTCATTATAGTAACTTTAGTAAAAAGTTAGAACAATACAAAAAATATATATTTACATAGTCAGAAAATCCGATCTCCATGATATGCATGGCGAAGAGTGGCGATGTCCCTCTGTTTACAATTCGATAACACTGCACTTCACGCTCTGGTCATCACCGAACAATGCTGACCCAATAAACCAAACAATACAACACACGGGAACTACAGCGAGACGTGCATGCGGCGGTCACGCCTGGGACCACAACCGGCTAACACTGGCGGCCCAATTACAAAACTGCTCGACTCTAATAATGTATCCCTCGAAACATTAAAAATATCGCTAGGGCATGCGCGATTCTTCGCGAGTCTGTCGCTAGATGCCGCCAGGTGACGGCGGGAAAGCGCGGGAATAGAAGCGGAGAGAGCTGACGAGCATAGAGTGTTTCTCTCTGGCGAACTCTTCGACTTGCTCTCGGGCCGACGAGTGATGTCCAACTGGCCAGCCGGCAGCGCTGAAGATGGACTCCTCGGACGGCGGTAATGCTCCGTGACGCGATCTGTGAAGCGGGTCATCTCGCGTGCGAAAAAAAAAAACTTGCATGGCCATTTTCTGCCGTTTTCACATGCGGGGTCCGTGTTAATGGCGGTGTTCGCTGAGGGCATTCTCTTGAAATGCCGCACACTATCAGGTCCGGCTAAATGTTTCCAGAACTTAAATTCTTCCCAGAGTGGTAGATACTCTAATAATAATAACAGTGAACTTATACAGCGCAGTTTTGTGATATTTCACCTCAAGTGCGCTTCATACTAAATGAATTAAGCTAATAAGACTAACCTACAAGGAGAAAAAAATATGTAATATGTATACAAATTAAAACTATCTAAAATCATGATCGTTATCATAAATCTTGAGAGAAAGGGTTCAGATATGGGTACAACAGTGCATGTGTAGATCAACATATTAAAAAAAAAAAACAATATAATCGAAGCTAAGGGTATAAAAATCCAGATGAAACGTATGAATTCATATTAAAATATTTGTTAAATCAAAGCAAAGTAAATTAGATTGAAAACAGTTAGCATGTTGGCACCTAAAAACATTATTATTCAAGTATTATAAGTAAACGATTCTAAAGATGCAAACAGTGTAAATATAACAAGTAACAAAAGAACATTATTTATGGTTTTAAAGTTTATTTTGTAGAACTCCATTTTAATTTTTAGGTTTTTTAATTTTATTTAAACAATAATTATTATTATTATTTTATTTTTTTTAAACAATTTTTAGTCAAAAGCTCTGCGATGTAATTATTTTTACGCGTGAAAGCTGTTTCGCCTTCTGAGGGCATTATCAAACAGTGGAGAAGCTACATACAGAAATAATAATAATTATTGTTTAAATAAAATTAAAAAACCTAAAAAAAAAAAAAAAAAAAAGAACAATAAATATTTTATGACAATGAGTATATGGCTTTCAGTAGACAGTAATAACATTTAATTGTAAGGAAACAAGTAAGGAGAAAACCGAAACAAAGCAAACTAAGGACGTTTTTAAAGAAATCTAAGTATCGCCCTAGTGAAATACCACCGTTCAGAATCGAAACGTTGTTTGAAATGGCTTTATCCGTGTTTGATGACCAGATCTGAATAGCCAGGTACTTCCCAACCTTCCTTTTCCCCATCTCCTTCCCCTTTTCTATACCTTCAGCCTCACAACATACCCCGATGGGGATGCCATAGTCTCACTGGCTCTAGACGGTTGGGAGCAGTTGGGACTCTTGTGCGGTATTCGCTATAAAAATAACAAAAAAAAAATCTTGCGATTAAAAGTCTGTATGGTTTAATATACCTTTGTTAAAATGACACATTTAACGGATTGCAATCTTGGAGCACAGAACGGTGTGACAATGCTATCCTTATTCTACCGGTATTTCAATGGAAGATGCTCCGAGGAACTTGCGTCATTGATTCCTGCGGCACCGGTGTATAGCCGGAAACTCGCCAAACGCGCGCCGAACATTTGTACACGGTTGACGTTCGATACATGAAAACGGGTAGCTTCGTCTATCCCCATTCTTGTGTTCAACAATTCGGCTGTAGAACGATTTTTAAGCCTCTGTGTTTACTCCCTCTTACAACATGGGCCTATTTAAGCCCAAGGTTCACTTCTTCCTTTCCTCAAAAAGACCCTCCACACAGCATCCGCAAATACAGGAGGCCTTGAGGGAAATTATTTTCCTGTGTGTGGGGTTAATTTAAAATAAAAATAATACCGTAGAAGAGTCACAACTGCACCAAATCGCGTGGAGTCAGAGAAACTATGGTATCCCCGATTTAAGTATATTGTGAGGCTGAATGTAAGTTAGAGGGGAAGAAGAAGGTTGGGAACTTGGAAAAACAATGTATGGAGAGAGAGAGCTATTTTTTTTTACCCAACCTATACAAACTTGCGATAAATCACTTTCTACGGGTTTTCACGTCGTACACCATGAGAGAGAAAGAGACAACAAAAATAACACACCGCTTTTATGTACTGGAAGGACGATCTTGGTCTCCCGCGTCTCCGGGGACTCCGTCCACAGGTTTTCATATGCGACTAAACTCGACACAACTGAACGGTTTTTTAGGTTATATGCTATATTTTTAATGATAACAATACTGTTATAAAGTGGTTTTACGAATAAACATAAACACTAGGTCGACATATGCTATGAATGGATGTATAAATACCCAAGCCCTAGTCCTAGCCACGCCCAGGTCTGCCGAGTCCGGCAAAAATCATCAAAAACTGACTACACTGCCTTGATAGGTACCACTCTATGTACTCTAAGGTTGGGAAGTACCTGGCTTTCTAAATCTGGTAACCAAACACGGCTAAAGCCATTTCAAGCAAAGTTTAGATTCTGAATGGTGGACTTTCATCCGAGCGATACCTACGAGTATCTACGACTCTGGAATGTGCCACAAACACTATATATTAATTATGTCAAATAACACGTATTCATTAAATTTTTTTTTTTTGGGCACGCCGGCATTTGAACCTGCGACCACTGAATTCTTAGTCGATCGTCTTAACCGCTCGACCACGGGGGCCATCAAAAGTACATGTCTTTTAGACATAGCGAGATCAAAAAAACACCAAACGGAAAAACATAACAGATAAACTTTGTTTATAACCGCTTTTATTATTCAATATTATATCGACCGGTTTCGGAAGCACCCTTCCATCATCTGGACAATATTAAAATTAACCTAAAATACAAAATGCTGAGATGTACTATGTACATATTTAATTATTTTAACTCCTGTATCTCTATTAAAATTATCATCAGTTAACTGTTCTGATCATTACAGTTTATCGTAATTTTAATAATTTTAATAAAGGGAAAAAATTAGATAACTTAGAAGCATTAGAAATTAGTAAATCATTAAATAGTAAATGTAATATTTAGAATAATCAAACTAATTTATCTTATAGTCCTATCCTAGATATATTTCCAGTAAACCGCTCTGTTATTCCCATAATCCCCTCACTTTCCCCTTCTCCTTCCCATTACAACTCCTAAATATGTATATACCATATATGTCTCAGCATTTTGTATTTTAGGTTAATTTTAATACTGTCCTGATGATGGAAGGGTGCTTTCGAAACCGGTCGACATAATATTGAATAATAAAAGTGGTTATAAACAAAGTTTTTATTTATAAATATAGGCAAGCCACAAAGTAAATGCTTTTTACAAATATGGAAAACAACATGTATTGAAAGATCACACAAAAGTTGCTCGGTTTGCAAACGCTTCGAATGGGTTGAATCACCAGGGCGATACTGAGAGTATCTACCACTGCAAATGTCTAGTGCTGACCCTGATGTAGGTGTTTTTACGAGATGTATTCAGTCTCAAGATGCATATTCAGAAAGCGTACGGAAGGTAAAAAAATACCATCGGCTTCATGCATAGATAATTTTCGAGATCAGACTAATAAGTGAGGGGTGCATTCTTTCTTATTTCACTGTGCCACCGTGCCGCGCCGGTACCTGCCTTTTTCTTCTTGCTTGTCTGCCATTTACGGCGGCCAGATTGACGAGCTGATTATTTATAATAACACATGAAAAGTGTCCATGTTACACTCGCCATTACGAATCCGTGCTGGAAGGTACAGGTACAGGTACAGGTATGTGGTGATTAATATTATTGGTGATCACATCACTCTTATATGCGATCGTAAACAATATATATATATTGTTGACAACTTTATTTTAACAGCTAAAAAAATATTTATACGTAGTGATTAATATTATTAATGATCGCATATAAGAATGATGTGATCATTAGCTGTATAGCCGTAATATATATATATATATATATATATATATATATATATATATATATATATATATATTGTTGACAGCTAATGATCACATCATTCTTATATGCGATCGTAAACAATATTGACAGTTTTATTTTAACAGCTAAAAAAATATTTAAACAGCTTTATTTTAACCAAATTGTTTTTACCGTAATTACTACCATCTTGTTCTGTGATGTACTTTACTTTGAATGTTATTCGCCATTTAATGATTACAAACTATCGCTTTTAAAGGCAGGTTTTTCTTCAATGTTTAATAATGTGATTTGCCATTAGTTCCCCCTCCCCGTTTATGTAATGAATTGTGCGAATGAAATAAAATTATTTGTTCATACGTATTTAGTTAATCATTTTATGAAATTATATTGTCATGTGTATTATTATTAAACTTTGACATGAAGCACTCACTTTGTGGTAAGACATAATTAAATTTTAAATAAAGTAACTTTGTTTTGACACCACTTTATTAGATACATATACCAACCGGTATCGGCTCTACCTGAATATATTAATACATATTTGTTCAACCCTGAAGAAGGTTCAGGTAGAGCCGAAACCGGTTGGCATATGTATCTAACGAAGTAGTGTCAAAACAAAATTACTTTTGTTTAAAATTGTTTTAGTATTATTGGGTATTTTTTTATTTTATTTTCGTAAACATATTAAGGAGTGCAGATTAAAACTATTGTTGTTTGATTATTGATCAATGTTTTATATTTGGAAAATTTATTATTTTGTTCATTTCTAATTGCTCAAGTAAATTTAATCTAAAACATATTTGTTAAAAACATTTACTTTGCGGCTTGCCATATTTATAAATAAAACAGATAAACTTAGTTTAAAACCACTTTTATTAGCCAATTGTCAATTTTAATATTGTCCTGAAGACGGAAGGGTGCTTCCGGAACCGGTCGACAAAATATTGAAAATAAAAGTGGTTTTAAACAAGGTTTATCTGTTTAATTTATTAATCTGAAATCTTTACTTTCAATGTGTAAAGGCGTTGACTCGTTATTGGCAAGGGGGACGTGGTTTTTTGCATTATTTTCTGCAAGCGATGGGCTGCAAATTCAGAATCTACATTATTATTATTTTTGTAGCATCGCATATGCTCTAAAAATAAAGTAGAAAGAGCCCTTCCAGTCTGTCCAATGTAAGTGACATTACATTCTGCGTGGATGCATTTTAATTCATAAATTTCAATGTTTTGAAGCTTCGGTTTCCTAATTTTTGAGTTTCTTAGTTCTGATGTTACTGTTGAAAGGCTATATTTGACTACATTTAATGCTTGACGGCCTCCATGGTCGAGTGGTACGACGCTCGACTACGAATCCAAAGGTCGCGGGTTCAAACCCGGCGTGCGCCAATAACCTTTATTTCAATAATATGTGTCATAACACATTCAATTCATACAAAAACAATAAAAAGTATATTTGCAGCACGTTCCAGAGTGGTAGATACTCTAAGTATCGTCCTGGTGAAAGACCACCATTCAGAATCGAAACGTTGCTTTAAATGGCTTTAGCCGTGTTTGATGACTAGATCTGAATAGCCAGGTACTTCCCAACCTTTCTCTTCCCAATCTAATTCCCCTCCCACTACCTTCAGCCTCACAAAATACCCTATTTGGGGATGCCATAGTCTCACTGGCTCTAGAAGGTTGGGAGCAGTTGAGACTAGTGCGGTATTCATATAAAAAATACTTTATTTTTTTCGCTATTTTCAAAGATATTGAACGGAAAAATTCCAAACATGCAAATTTATTTGTTTGAATATATTAAATTGATTTTATTTTTATAATTTTGTCGATATCACTTGCCCCATAGCCGTTATTAGCCGCGATTGTTTGTATAATTTATTTTTCTTCTTCATACGTGATAGATGTTAATGAGTTTATGTATCATTGAATGGTAAGCTGATAGTTTATGGTACCAAGGGTGATTTGAATTCGCATTAATTGTTGAGACGGTAAATATGCCTTTCTAAATATATCCAAGATAAAAACCGATTACTGCATATTCTCAATGAATTAAAACTCCCAGTTGCACACACAAAAAATGGCTAAACCATTTAGCTTATTTTCTCAACAACTTTACAAATCAGTGCTATATCCTTTCTGTAAAACCTTTGTGTGTGAATATCTTTCTTAATGTATATGATGTTTAATTAATCTTATTTCTAATGAGTCTCTTTTTAATAATGCATTAAATCGATATTCCAATTTTCAATTGTACTCTCTTTTAAAATTTGTCTGTCTTTGTTAAAATATTATTCTTTTTTGTTTTATAATTTTGTCCTTCCCGGAATGAGTTTTTTTTTTTAACTCCTTGGGAACAATATATCAAAATATGTATTTTTGTACTATATTATCATTGTGAATATCTAATACGTTGATGCTACGAACATTGTACCCATTATTTTCGTGCTCGGCTAAATACAAGCCTTTAAAAATCCCATACAAATGATCTCAGAACAGCATGCAATTAAAAATATCAAAAAATGTAGCTGCCAATCATTTCCACGCATTCCAGCAAGAACACAGATAAAAAGGAAAATGTACCAATGTTTCCACGCTAAATAGATAATCAATCCGATAAAAACGTAGGCATGCGTTAAATTCTCAGAGCAATAATATACAAGAGGGAGTGCTGCTGTAGTCAGTTTATATGGATTTTGCCGGACTCGGCTAGACCTGGGCGTGGCTAGGGTGTTTATACATTCATTCATAGCACTTGTCGACGTGATGTTTTTGTTTATTCGTATTACCGCTTTTTCACAGTATTGTTATAAACAAAAATGTAGCATATAACCTAAAAAACCAATGTCAACCTTGGAGAAACAATGTATGGAGAGAGAGCTTATTACTTGTACCCAACCGATAGAAACTTGCGATAAATCACTTTCTCCGGGTTTTAACGTCGTACACCATGAGAGAGAAAGAGACAACAAATATGATACTCCACTTCTACGTACTGTCACAATGATCTTGGGCTCCTGGGTCACCGCGGGACTCCGCCCACATTTTTTATTATGCCACTAAACTTGACACAACTAAACGGTTTTTTAGGTTAGATGCTATATTTTTGTTGATATCAATACTGTGAAAAAGTGGTTATACGAATAAACAAGAACATTATGTCTATATGTGATTTGAATGGATGTATAAATACCCTAGCCTTGGTCTTAGCCACGCTCAGATCCGCCGAGTCAGGTAAAAATCATCAAAAACTGACTACACTGCCTTGGATTGATAGCACTCTATATAGTCTAAGATGTCATCTAATGAGTTATGTCAATTTATGTCGCATATCAAAACGTGTGGGCGGAGTTAACGGAGACGCGGGAAACTAATAACATCCTTACAATACTTTAAAGCTGTGCGACAATTTGGGAAATTTTGTTGTCTCTTTCTTTCTCATGGTGTACGACGTAAAAACCCGAAGAAAGTGATTTATCACAAATTTGTATAGGTTGGGTAAAAATAATTAGTTATTACTATACTATTTGAATTAAATAATGCTTGTCGTGTTCCGAGTCTTCTTTATGAAGGTTGTTTTTATATGTGTGATTCTAGTAATTTAAGCTGAATTCACACCAACGTCCGGATCCGCTCAGTGACGATACTGTTCCGCATGAGAGCTTATTGATATGGTATGAATATCAATCAAGGAGTATGTGCCAAGGCAAAGTTGTGTGGCAGTATATCCTTCTGCCCACCCTTGTGATATTTAACTACTTAGTTAGTTAAATAATTATTTTTACACACCAAAATAATTATTTAACTAACTAAATAGTTAAATATTACAAGGGTGGGCAGAAGGATATACTGCCACACAAATTTGTCTTGGCACATACTCCTTGATTGATATTCATACCAAATCAATAAGCTCTCATGCGGAACAATATCGTCACTGAGCGGATCCGGACGTTGGTGTGAATCCAGCTTAAATTACTAGAATCACACATATAAAAACAACCTTCATAAAGAAGACTCGGAACACGACAAGCATTATTTAATTCAAATAGTATAGTAATAATAGTGACGCGCAAAGAGAAATTAGTTAGTTTTCTTTACTAAGTAATGAATAGCATCGCGATGGCGGTGAGACAGTGATGTGTAATGGATAATGTTAATGGCACTCACGGAGAGCTGGCGGGCCTGGCTATGCATGGCGGCGGGCACTTTGCATACGGCAAGAGGAGCAGATTAGAAAACGGTCCCGCAGCATCCACTGCCCGTTAATGATGCACGCACCATCCGAGGTTTTGCCGCAAACTATTCGGATTTTATTATTATTGTCGCCCGTCGCAGGAAACGGAAAACCAGAGCTTCCACAGTGAACTAAAGCGGCTGCATATAATAAAATCCTACGTTAATGATTTAATAATATCGAATTTTTAACTTTTTTCCACTATTTTTTATTAAGACCGAACCGGTTTTGCCTTTATTTATTTTTATTTTTATAGTGAATACCGCACTAGAATCCCAACCTTAGAGTATATAGAGTGGTATCTATCCAAGGCAGTGTAGTCAGTTTTTGATGATTTTTACCTGACTCGGCGGACCTGGGCGTGGCTAAGACTAAGGTTAGGGTATTTATATATCCATTCATAGCACATATCGACATAATGTTCTTGTTTATTCGTATAACCACTTTTTCACAGTATTGTTATCAACAAAAATATAGCATATAACCTAAAAAAACGTTTAGTTGTGTCAAGTTTAGTGGCATAATAAAAAGTGTAGGCGGAGTCCCGCGGTGACCCAGGAGCCCAAGATCATCGCGACAGTACATATAAGCGGTGTATTATATTTGTTGTCTCTTTCTCTCTCATGGTGTACGACGTAAAAACCCGGAGAAAATGATTTATCGCAAGTTTGTATAGGTTGGGTAAAAATAATTAGCTTTCTCTCCATACATTGTTACTTTAAGGTCCCAACTGCTCTTTAATCATCTAGAGCCAGTGAGACTATGGAATCCGCAATTGGGGTATGTTGTGAGGCTTAAAGTAGTGAGGAGAGGAAGGAGATGGGAAGAGGAAGGTGGTTAAGTACCTAACTATTCAGATCTGGTCACCAAACAAGGCTAAAGCCATTTTAAGCAACGTTTCGATTCTGAATGGTTTCACTCTGGAACGTGCCGCAAATAAACTTTATTTTATTTTTATATGAATTAAATGTGTTATGACACGTATTAATTGAATAAAAGTTATTGGCACACGCCGGGATTGAACACGCGACCTTTGGATTCATAGTAGAGTGTCTTACCACTCGACCATGGAGGTCTTGTTACTGGCATGTTTAGACTGGTACAAATTGAAGCCTGGGCCAGAAAATAATTCCGCGGCCGAGCTGTTGAACACAAGAACGAGTCGTAGAAGCGAGCCGTTCTCGTGTATCGAGTGTCGACCGTGTACAAATGTTGGGCGCGCGTTTGGCGAGTTTCCCGGCTAAGCACCGGTGCCGAAGGTATCAATGACGCAGGTTCCTCAGAGCATCTTTCATTGAAATACCGGTAGAAGGACACCATTCCCACCTGACGTCTGTGCTTCAAAGATTGCAATCCATTTGTTGAGATAGAATCTATTTAACTGACCGCCCGTTTTTGCACAGAGTCTAGGGTTTAATTTTGGTATTTTGGGGCTCCACACCAAAGGTGGCTGCCAAATTCAACAGTGGGGCGCACTTGCGATATGTACAAGGTCAGTAATTGTATACTATTGAAGTATCTGCAGGCCCCGCCCTGTACAGTACGCCCAGCTTCTGAGAGGCTAACTTTATTATGTCTTCGATAAAGCCCCCGTGCCTTAGCTAGTCACTTATGGTTACACTAAGCATGCCAATGGAAAGCTTGCTTCAAGAAACATATCAATAGGTGTAGTGTAATTCCACGTTATTTTAGAAAACATAATAAACGCTTCCCAGCGCCATTTACAATTTTCCTCCTGGCTACACGGATTGGACAGAAAAACCTGGTTGGATGGAAATCTGTAATCTGTCGGGTTAAACTGTTTATTTTTATTTTTAAATGTCATCACACCAAGGGCTGTAGATTTCAAGATCTCCCAAACGCGAAACGGTTACTCTATGGGTGTATGACACTATAACACAGGCACACTTCGAGCAAACTCTGTCTAACCTACATTAGCCACCCAGCCTTAGAGTATATAGAGTGGTATCTACATAAGGCAGTGTAGTCAGTTTTTGATGATTTTTACCTGACTCGGCGGACCTAGGCGTGGCTAAGACTAAGGCTAGGGTATTTATACATCCATTCATATCACATATCAACATAATGTTTTTGTTTATTCGTATAATCACTTTTTCACAGTATTGTTTTCAACAAAAATATAGCATCTAACCTAAAAAACCGTTTAGTTGTGTCAAGTTTAGTGGCATAATAAAAAAATGTGGGCGGAGTCCCGCGGTGACCCAGCAGCCCAAGATCATTGTGACAGTATATAGGAACGGAGTATTATATTTGTTGTCTCTTTCTCTCTCATGGTGTACGACGTAAAAACCCAGAGAAAGTGATTTATCGCAAGTTTGTATCGGTTGGGTAAAAATAATTAGCTCTCTCTCTCTCCATACATTGTTTTTCCAAGCACCCAGCCTTACAATCGTACGATGAAAGAACAATGGAAAAAGCTTAAATCATCTAAAAAGGCCACTCATACAAACACTAGAAAATTTCGTATTATTTTTTATGAAACTCTGGCGGTTTCAATTCATTCGGTAGGCACTAGGTGAGTGAAAAAGTGGTCAACATCGTAAATATATTCAAATTTGTCTGTCTTTCAGAAATCATCGATAAATACGCCGCTTCTATTGTAGTTTGAGAAACTAGGCTGTACAGAGTACAGCGTGCTAGTAATAATAGGGTTTTGTGTGCGCCGGAATCACGGATCGCGGTGTTCTGCAGTACCAGCGGAGAGATTACATTCATTATAATTAACATATCGTAAGCAAATGTCATACCCACAGGACACCACGCGTAAAAAATAATATTTGATTTGATGTAGTTTTAGACTAGGTTTACTTTACTATATTTTTAAATGTGATCAATTGAGTTATCGCCATTATATATGTACTCGTAGTTACACTATATCGTAAGGTTTTTTTTACAAGCGTTTTTTTTACTCCAAATTAGAATCGAACCCGAATCTTTTCATTTTCAACCTCGGCCGCTGGACTCCCAGAACCCCTTCGTCTCCGTCCAAATTCCATCTTATTCCCTCTTTAACCTTGGTGAGTGAGCTTGAATAAAATATTGCTATAAGCACAACAGTCGACAAAATTCCACTATAAGCATTTGTATTACACATATCGTCGCTGGAAAGGCAAAAGGGCTTATGCGACACTTTGATCAAAAGTGAGTTAAATATGCAGTTTATATCAGTTTGTTTTCTGCATCGAATGCTCTGACCTTGGAGTAACAATGTATCGAGAGAGAGCTAATAATTTTTACCCAACCTATGCAAACTTGCGATAAATCACTTTCTTCGGGTTTTTACGTCGTACACCATGAGAGAGAAAGATACAACAAATATAATACATCGCTTCTATGTACTGTCACGATGATCTAGGGCTCCTGGGTCACCGCGGGACTCCGCCCACATTTTTTATTATGCCACTAAATTTTACAACTAAACGGTTTTTTAGGTTATATGCTATATTTTTGTTGATAACAATACTGTGAAAAAGTGGTTATACGAATAAACAAAAACATTATGTCGATATGAGATATAAATGGATGTATAAATACCCTAGCCTTAATCTTAGCCACGCCCAGGTCCGCCGGGTCGGGTAAAAATCATCAAAAACTGACTACACTGCCTTGGATAGATACCACTCTATATACTCTAATGCTCTGACTCTCGTTTGGTTCTGAAGACTTCTGTGGCCCTTCAGCCATCTAAAATAAATTTACCATTTTGAAGAAGGCTTGATTCGAGCGATACAATTTCGGGACTTTTTTAAAGCTTTTTTCGCTTCAGGTAAACTCAGTGAGAGCAGTGAGTTACCCAAGTTATTTTTTTTTAACCAGTTACTGAAGACTTATGAATTTTATTGTAAAACAAAAAAACTTTAAAGTGCTCTGGTGTAAACTTCCTAAAATGGCGTATCAGCCCTTTGCCTTTCGTATGGAGTTGAAACTAAAGAGTCAAAGAAATATGCAAAGTTAAAATGAGGGAAGGCAATTAATATGACAGATAGACATTAGGATATTTAATCAAAGTTATGTGATCTAAGGTTCTTACTTCAAATTAGAATAATCGGGGTTTGGATTGTTAAAACACGACTTTATTTACTAAAGTAAAGTGAAGAGAAAGTTTCATATGTACGAATTCCTACCTAGCTACATTATACTTACCCATATAAGAAAACTCTCGGCTTACCATCTTATGAATATCGTTCAAGCGTGATCTAATGGCTTTAATCTGTAAAAAAATATTAAAGGTTGTTTTCTTACTTTCATCTCGCCTTAATTATTCGTACATTGAAGGTATTTTTTTGCGTAGTAGTATATATATGTAGTTACCTACAAAGTAAATTTGTAGTTTAATTTCGGGCCAGAAGTGGGTTCCACTTACCTATTTGTAATTAATAAAACCCTTGAAGTAACAATATATGGAGAGAGAGCTAATTCTTTTTACCCAACCCATACAGATTTTGGATAAATCACTTTCTCCGGTTTTTTACGTCGTATACCATAAGAAAGAAAAATACAACAAATTTCCCCGAATTATCACACCGCTTTAAAGTACTGTTAGAAGGTTTTTCGTGTCCCGCGTGTCCCTTGACTCCGCCCACACGTTATGATACGCGAAATAAATTGAGATAACTCAACGGTTTATTAGGTTACATGTTGTTTTTTTTTAAAACAATTCTGTAAAAAAGTAGTTATACGAGTAAACAAAAACATTATGTCGACATGTGCTATGAATGGATGTATAAATACCCTAGCCCTAGTCCTAGCCACGCCCAGGTCTAGCCGAATCCGGCAAACTTCGTATAAACTGACTACAGTTCTCTCTTGTATATTATTGGTCTGAGATAAAACCTGACGAGGATTTTTCTCGGATCTTGCAGTCTTTGATTTTATTTGTCCTTTTTGATTTTTCTGTTATTTTCATTCTGTTTAGGCTGACTGATAATATTTTTGTGGAGCATGCGTTTTGAACATAATACAGATTTATTTGGGTTGTAGACCGTGTCGTTATCAGTTGCATATTCTTCATATCTTTAGCAGCCTCTTCATGGCTTTAATGGTTGGCGACAGAATGATCATGTCATCTGCGTACGCAATGTTATTTGTGCATTTGTTTCCCAGGTGACAACCTACATTTTCTGAGGCGAGTCTTTTTTGTTTAGGTGAGAAGCTTCCCTCTTGTCTGACGCCGAATCTCATATTCACTGGTGCCAACATCGTATTTTTCCAGATAACTGATGATGCCAGACTGCCAAATGCATGTATTTCTTTCTCTAAGATTTTTCCAGAATAGTGCATGCGAAACTCGATGAAAAACTTTATTCAAGTCTAGAAAACAAGCACACACCGTTGTCTTTCTTGTCTTACAATATTCGATATTTTGCTTCATGCTGAGTATTGCCATGTCAGTTGGCAATTTGGCAAGGCCAACTGTAGATATCAGGATCTGTGATACTCGGGTCGCTATTAAAATAAAATAAACAAATAATCTGCCACTGTACTTGATTTTAGTCGACAATCTCCTATATTCCACAGCTGGTGGCGCGATACCCAATGCCCGATTATAACAGTAGCACGGGACTTTCATATAGCTATCTAATCCGTACACACATATTCTTTGAATGGCTATCCTTTTCATAAGCGAGGTGTGCTTCGAAACTGAAAACAAGGGCGTGCTGCTTTTTTCGTAAGATTTGTATGTGAGGCAATTTGAATTTAAAACAAAGTTGAATGTTTGACGTAAATAATTTGTCTTCAATGTGAATTAAAATTTGTAAAACTCTTTCAAATATCCTGTATATTGTTGTGGCAAGAGATTTTGGCCTATAGTTGGATGAACTTGATATACCTATGTTATTCTGTCTGGATTTGACTAATGGCACTTTGATTATTCGTAACATGTATGAGGTATGTCACGTAATATCCGAAAATGAGTTAAGAATTCAGTTCTACTTTAAAAGGTCCAAGGAAAGTCGTATATAGAGATACAACTCGGACATAAAATTTTATGGATTTTATAATATACAGGGTAGGATCAAGAAGTAGTAGGACTGAATTTCTGTAGCGCGAACCTAGAGGTGGAGGGGGGGTCGGACCACCTAAGCGTGGTAGTGGGGAGCGCCTTCCAAAGAGACCGATATTTTTTCCAGTCACCTGCGAGTAAGCGGAGAGTAAGCATGCAGATTTCCGTGAACCTCTATTAAGAAGTGTCATTGCGATCCAGGATGCAGAAAAATCTCGAGCAGCGTTACGCCATCAAATTCTGCATCAAACTCGGGAAAACCGCGACGGAGACCCTCGGTATGATTAAGGACGCCTACGGGGATGCTGCCATGAGCCGCTCAACAGTGTTCGAGTGGCATAAGCTATTCCGGGAGGGGCGGGAGCTCGTTGAAGACGACCAGCGCGCCGGTCGCCCGTGTCACCTTCGAGGATTATGCATACAAAGTACGCGAAGTCGATGTGAAATTAACTTTGTCTCACCTGAATATACCTCTTCACCTAAAAGCCACAGAATTAGACATCGGATTATTTGCACTAACAAAATGCAAAAATATGCCGACAGTTTATTCAACGAATGAAAACCAAAAAAAACAGTTAATACATTCGATAGTTCCTCCTTTGACCGCCTACAGTGATAACTGATAACTACGTAAAATGTCAAGCTGCACCTCCCCCTTTCCAATAGTGTAATTAACGAAATAATTGCATTTACTATTTTAAATTTTATTTTTTTAAGCTTTGCTTTAATTTTTTTAATAATAAATATTATTATTTATATTGAGAAATGTATTTTATTTTATTTTAGTATTTTTACATATTGAAATAATAGGAAATGCACATTTTATTGGTTCCTAATTATTTTCTGTTGGAAATTCTTTTTTTAAATACGAGATGATTTTCAACTGTCGTTTTTGACAGTGATCGAAATTATATGTAGAATTTTGGTATTAAAAATATATACAGTGGGGTATTCACTTTTCAGTGATTGCACATAATAATTTAAAACGCCAACAATGCATCAAGATCATGAAGACATCACGAAAAAGGAAGACTCGATGATGGTGACAGATACTGAAGTGGGGCTTTGTCCGTGTGGCTGCCTGATGCATTCCATTCATACGAGGGAACAGAAGAGCCTGGCTTTACATGTGATGCCATCAGATGTTTTACACTACCAAGGAAATGTGTATCGCCCCATTGATATATCTAGTTTTTGGAAAAAGGACTGTCGAATGTTTTTATGGAAGAATAATGTTGACAAGTGTCAACCTAAAGATGTAAACGATCACGCAATGTGTGCAATTTGTAAAATTAGTCTGACAATGGGCAGAGATGACAATAGTATCAGCACGATAAAATAATGCCTTTGCACATAAGTAATTAATTATGGTTCTTGTATGACCACCTGGCTATTCTTACTAACAATAATTATTGATTAACAGCCTACACTGTGTAATCAACAGTCAGGGCAGGAAACATTAAAAAACAATACATCACTATGTTTTTTGAGACATTTAAAAAATTGCAGCGAGGGAGATATCTCCAGGAACCATAAGAATTTTTTTGTACATATGTCCAAATTATTGAATTGTTATTTCATGAATTATTAATAAATTGTTTAAAAAGTGTTTTGATAACAATCATATTATATAACTTTTTACTGGTGATTTTTTTATTTATTTACGTAAACACCCCACCAGAGTCCAACTGTCCGTAGCCAGTGGAATCCTCATTAATTGGGATATGTTGTGAGGCTGAAGGGAGGGTTGGAGACGGGTAAGAAGAAGATTGTGAAGTTCCTGGCTATTCAGATCTGGTCACCAAACACAGCATTTTGAACAACGTTTTGGTTCTGAATGCTGATCCTTCACCGGGGCGATAGAGTATCCACCAACGTGCTTTGAATATACATTCTTTGAATGGCACAAATTAATTTGCGCTAGGGGGGATTTAAACCCGCGACCTCTGTATCAGAAGCCGATGATCTTAACTGCTTGACCACGGAGGTCATAAGAATGATGTAGATATTGTGAGATTGTATCAATATTTTCCAAATCATTGGTAGATTTATGGATGATTCTGTGGCTAGCGTATGATATGGAGATCACTAGAAGAAAGTGAAGCTTAAAGCGACACTTCTTAGTTTGACATCTTCCAAGCCCGACCCACGTGTGTAAGTGCATATTCTAGTATCTTTCATTTGCAAAGAATCCTCAAAGCTCTCTACTCACACAGGGGGGCTTTCGACCTAACACTATTTCAATTGCAACGTAGTTTCAATACTCACCGAGTATGTACCTATTTTTTAGCTTTAGTGCCAAATACACAAAAAGGTGTAAGAGTGTATACTCCGTGAACTAAATTATGCGTAATTTGGAATGATCTTTTGGTTGTATATCTCCTTACTAGGCGTCTTTGTAGATTTTCCTATCTGAAACGGCTAATACATGGTGCCAAGTCAAGCGAATCTGCCGGTGGTAAGTAAGATATAGCTGTTGCATTATAAATAACACCCTCAACGTCTCCAACGACCCAACTGTTTTAACTCCCCTTACAGGGGATAATGTCTGCGTTATTTCCAACAGTTTTATTCAACAGTTGACAATTGCTTACGATAACGGCAGTGGCATTTTTCCGAATTATCGTCAACGCCCAGTGCTAATCGAATCGCTTCGGATATTGACATATTTTGCATCAATACAGCAAGCTTTGTTACTGCTTATTATTTATTTATTTCAGAGTGGTAGATACTCTTATCGCCCTGGTGAAAGACCACCATTCAGAATCAAAACGTTGCTTGAAATGGCTTTAGCCGTGTTTGGTGACTAGATCTGAATAGCCAGGTACTTCCCAACCTTCCTCTTCCCTATCTCCTTCCCCTCCCCACTACCTTCAGCCTCACAACATACCCTATTTCGGGATGCCATCGTCTCACTGGCTCTAGAAGGTCGGGAGCAGTTGAGACTCTTGTGTGGTATTCATATAAAAAAAAATATGCATCATGTTTACTTATGAAATTTTAAAACTATGTCTATTTTGTTATGATCACTTCTTTTACCCTCTTGTTAAACTATTAACTTCGTACTCTGTTGTACATACTGAACAAAAAAATTGTACAACATCTTTAAAAATGCTGTAAAATTGAAAAATTTTGTAGCGTTTTTAAAATAAAATAATTTTATTGAAAATATAACACTATTGCTCAGTGTGAATGGCCGAGACGAATCTCTCACCGAAAAGGCTTAACGCTGAACATTTTCATTCCCATGTGAACAGAACTTAAACAGTTTATGAAGTTATTAATAATAATAATATTTGGATAATTTGTAAGGTGCCGTTTTTGTAAATAATCACCTGAACAAGTTATTATTGGACAAGTTAGGTATATCCATTATGCAAGGAAAAAACCATTTATAAATAAAACAAATTATTTATGTATGTAACAAGATAGATTTACATATTTGCTAAGTGGGTCAATTGTACACAAAATATCATTTAAGTAGTTCCTGGTGATATTTCTGAACCAAATATTAAAATGACTAAAGTAGAAGCCCACTTATCTGAAGATTCAACCTTTTCACGATGCATATTCAAATAATAATAGGTTAAAAGAATAATCAATATTATGAAAAGAAACATAGCAATTGATTAACTTATTAAAACTTTTTATTGTGCTTCGGCGCACAAAATACACGAGTGATTCATTTCTTGAACCGATAAAGGGGCTCCTAGTATTATTCCATGCACTTTTTGACTTAGTATTTCTACAATGGAATAGTTTCTATTCTACTGTGAATAAATATATTTAAAATATACTACGCAGTAACAAATTAATCTTCTTAACATTATTGACATGTTTGAACGGTATCCAGGGGCTGTTCCACTTGCTCCTTGAGGATGTCTAAATCTTCTCCACACTCGAATCTCACAAAGTCAAGAACCTTTAGCTGATGCTCCTTTAAAACGTCAATAACAGTCATTTCCGGATCAGATAGGTATTCCTGGTAAATTAAACAAGATTCTTCATCGGTGTCTTTGTTCTTTTCATCGGTTTCTTCGTCGCCGACTTTTCTGGGGTTCATGCCCACGATGTGTTGGCAGATTTTCTGTCCGATGTTGGGCAAGTTCTCGCTCTCGCTATCGCTGCTGAAGGCTACGATGCCCCCGTACCTGCCCATGGTGAAGTCGGACAGCTGGGCAGTGGGCGGGTGGGTGTAGGCGGAGAGGTGCAGGCCCGGCGAGGCCTTCCAGCACTGTGCCCTGCGGAGGGAGGCGTTCTCCCCCACAGAACCGATCATCAGTACCAGCTGCTCTGCTAGTGTCTTGCCCCCGGAAGATTGAAGGGCACCCAGCTGCTCTGCGTCGAGGCACATCTGTAACGTAGAAAAGCATGTGTTCTTGACAAATGTAATTGGGAAAGTTTTCCAGTTATAAAGTAATGTTACCCACCTGACTAGACAATACCTGATCTGGTGGTCAATGAGGTACTATTTTGCGAATTACTATTTTACATGTTAAATTGATTTATTTCTCAATCATTAAAATAATTTAAATAAAAAATAATTTTGTTTTAAGCCACTTTATTTATACACATATAACAATTCGACCGGTTTCGGTTAGACTTAACCTTCATCAGGAACGTATAAGTATAAACTAAGATTAAATATAGAGTAATACAGTAGACAAAGAAATTAGTGAAAGAGACAAAACATTAATATAAACAGGACAAAGCATCAGAGAGGGGGTGGTAATGGAGTAGGTAGAGAGGTAGGGGGATGGGAAGAGGAGAAGGGGAACATTCTTAAAATCGGACTTTTAGTTAATTCTAATTGTTTGTTTAAAATTTGGCAATTATTATTATTATTTGATTTTGAAATTTCTAATGCTTCTAGATTGTTAAGGCGCAAACCTATTCCATTTTTATGAATTATTTGTACACCTGTATTTTTATTAAAAGTATGGTTAGTTTTAATTAAATGTTCGGCAAATTCGGAAAAACCTATACTTGTTAAACATCTAATGTGTTCTTTGACTCTAATGTTTACATTTCTCGCGGTTTTACCTATGTAAATTGCCGGGCAATCGTTACAGTTAAGTTTATATATGCCAGAATGGCTTAAAGAATCTTCTTTATCTTTAGAATTGCTTAAAAATTTTCCTAAATTATTGTTGGTGTAAAAAGCTGGTCTTATTTCTGATGGGAGTTTAGATGTGCAAAGGGTAGAGAAGTCACTTATATACAAAATTCTGCGCCATTTAGGAGTTAAGTTAATATTATTATTAGATGGTAGATCATTATAGATAAATTTATTTGTTGCAATTCGGCGAAGTTTTTTTGATAAAATTTTATCAATTATATTATGGTCGTATCCGTTATTATTAGCTATTAGTTTGATTGTAGAAAGTTCATTGGCGAAATTATTATTATCATTAAAATAATACGTAGTTTAACCTTTGGAATGTCGGATTCCCGCAAGGTACAACTTCCGACAAGTGCCGGGCGTAAAAGTCGATCTGTGTGCCGTGCGATTGCTGATTTGTGATTTCGTAATAACTCACTAGTGTTTTACAAAATTATGTTTTTGTCAATATTGTGCTATATATATTCTCAAATAATATGTTTATCTATTTTTTCAAATTGTATGTTAATGGCGTAAGTGGTTTTTCTGGAAGAGCTACTTTTGACTCTCCCTTATGTCACTTAAAAGTTTTATTAAGAAATGTGAAGATTTTTTTGTTGTTTTATTGCGTTTTCATGTGGCTTAATAAATTTCCATCCAAATAAAAATAAAATCGCATAGGGTTTTCTTGTAATTAGAAACAGTAATGTCACTTTGAAAATAGTTTTTTTTCTGCCGTTCTGACGTAAGCATACTTCAAATATTTATTACTCGACTTGTACCGAACTTAACGCAATGCAAAATATCTCTATGGATTGATTATTTTGTTGACAAGCAATTATAGTTTATTTAAATATGCAAACTACAGGTTTTAAAGTATAAAAACTTCTGAAAAGATAATAATAAATGCGTGGGTCCTATAGGACCCTCCGGCACACTAGAGGTTAAATTTCACATTTATCATATTGTATCAGAATTAAGAACATTCAACAAATGTATCAATATTACAAAAAAAGACTAGTCTGTGCACATAAATAATACAATGAAAAAAATGTTTATATTGTAATCGATGTATAAATCTCAGCCAAATCTTTAAATTGCTCTCCTGTATAAATAGTCTTTTGTCAGTAATAACATTTGGATAATCGCTTCAGGAGTCACCTTTGTTAAGAGTCCCTTGGCCTGCAGCTTGGAGTGTGCGTACTTAAAGCAGGAGTTAGCAGCCTCCTCTACCATGGACTGGAACTTGTCGTTGCGCGCCACAAAGTCGGTCTCGCAGTTGATTTCCACCAGGGCAGCGTGGGTGCCATCAAACTTCACGGCCACCAGACCCTGGCTCGTAGCCCGACCCGCCAGCTTGGTGGCCTTGGCCCAGCCCAACTCCTGTGCTTGCTTCTTCAACCATTCTTCTGCCTGGAAAAATGCATCGGAAACCACCAATTATTCGACACATCAAAATCATGGAAATAGATTTCGGCATATACCCAGCTGGTGCACGGATGTTGTACGTTTTGAGGTAATTCAGTTTGGCTCTAAAATTTATTTATTCACATTGTATTATCTATTCTGTGATTCAGGTTGTATAAAAATAATTAATAAGCGTAGGTTAACAACTTACATAGAAATGAGAAGAGAAATCATATGATTTAACATAACCACACTTTCTAAAAAACGACAACTAAAATCTAGAAGTAAGTGTTTTTTAATGTTTAAACTGGATATGGGGTGGTTGTTTCAGCATAGAAATTATTACTTTCACGTCTACCGAACCCGGAATTGTACAACTTGCAGCAAATGAAATGATAAATTTTACGCTAACTAATCTTACTCTAAAGTTTATTATAATGGCAGCCTGTTGAGTTGAACAATTTTATGGGGGTGCCATGCTAACTTTTTAACAAATGTCAGACTTATTTGATGTGAATCCAATATGAACCGAAAATATATTTAAGACATTTTATTTTGTAATGAAATAATTACGTAATAATATGTATTACCTTATTTAAATCATTATTGTGCATTTCTAAAGCCTTCTTGCAATTCGAAAATGTATAACCAGTTTTCTTTCGGAGCTTGGAAAGTAAAGATGATTCTGCCGACCAGAATACTCCGCTGGTATTAAATCTTCGAATAAAGTTGGTAAACATCTCCTAAAATACGGAAAAATATTGATTAAAACAAGATTATAGGTTAACAATAAACTGACGTTTGGTCTCCATGGATTTTATAAAATAATCCGTATCCAAAACAAGAATATCAGTCGACATTAATTTGTTTTAAAAACAAGATGTCAAGTTTTAACTGCAACATGCATCATGTCGATTTTTTAATGTTTTAATTGAAAGTGGTGTAAATTCATAATTCATTACGAAACAAAACAGGTGATCAGTTTGATACTTAAGCGTACAATACATAAAACAAATCAACTGGGGCACATTTAAAATTTTGTTCACCGTGAGTTTGAAGGAAGTTTTTTCCAACTTTTTGAATTGAAAATGTAATTAATTGAAGAGTTTTCCGAAGCGGGATAAAATTTTTCGCTTCACAAACACGCCGGCTTAGGAAAATCTTTCTAGCGCCATTATTGCCAGAGCTAAATTTCCAAACGTCAGAAATCTTCGGCAATATTTGGCAATCCACTAAAGTGCGCCACACACCGTGAAAACTTGGAACAAGATGAATAATGTAATGATTAATAATCATAGATGATAATGACCGTATTTTTCTTCACGTTATTTGACCTTATCAATATATTTTCAAAGATACACAATATTTGTATTGCAGTAATATGTGTAATATCCTTATTGCAGTTAGGCATTCTTGGGTGAGGAGGAACCTTTAAAACCTTACAACCAACAATTACAATTCAAAGAATAATAATTAATAATAATAATAATAATAATATTTGGACGATTTGTATAGCGCCGTTTTTGTGAAAAATCACCTCAAGGGCGCTGTTATAATTATTTTTAAGAAACCACACGACTTCCCTACTCTACAGATATTTCTGGAATTTAATGTACCATATGTCACAGAATTGTACAAACGAAACGCCTTGTATAAAATTTATAAACATTTTTCATTAATAAAATTCACTCCACAGATAGCATAAGCCGTGGATTCAAAACAAATGATTTAGGTAAACTTAGTGACTTAGTAAACAAATGACATAGTAAACAAATGATGACAACAACAAACAAATTAATGACTTAGTAAACAAATGACATCCCAATGATTATAACGATAGCGGCTCAGCACCACTACTTGTATTTAGGTTTAAATGGCGCAATATATTTTCTTACAAAAACAAAATTAATGTAACCAAAATTTTGAAATATGAACAATTCAAAGCGCAAATTAAGTCCCAGAAATTGTATAATGGTATATTGTACCTTTTATGTAGAAATACTTTATCCATACTATCTAGCATTTAAAAAAAACTTTGGTTTTTGTTATTGTTTTTAAAATTTTCTGTATGTTGAATTGCGTTTGTAGTTATTATTGTCTTACAAATTTTACCTTTGCATTGTTATCTTTTTATGTATGTTAATAGTCCTCCTATAACTACGAGCTACTGGAGCTCAACTTATGGAAAGTATAATAATTAGGAAAAACGCATTATTTAGTGGTATCCATGGTACTTTAATTTTTATTTTAGCAAAACGACCCTTGAAAATGACAAAGTTTTATTTTTTAAAGCAATGTCATGCAATAATGGACTCTAAAACGGCTATTTTAGAATTTAATATCGCATAACATTGCTGGGTCAGAAAAAACCTTGTTTTTCTAAACGGTCAAAAAGTAAATGTTACAGCCAATAATACATTTTTAAATATTAAAGATTATTCAATGGATACATTAATTTTAAATATGTTACATTTTGAAATATGAGTGTATTGAAATATTTTAATTTTGTTCATAGTCCTCCTTGCCTGGGATTCCTATTCCGAGGCGGACTGTAGGTTGTTGTGTTGGTGTTCCTGATTCTTATTTTGTTTTCATAATTTTTATGATTTCCTCATGTTCACGTTTACGCCATTTTTGTTGTTGTTTTTGAACTTCTGAATCTTTGTGGTATCTTTAATATCATTTGGAAGAGCATTATATTATTTAGCAGCATGAAATTTATGGTTTTTAATTTTAATTATTATTGTTAATATTATCTTTAAAACACGCAGTCATTCATTTACTAGTTTTCAGTTAAAAGGACAATATGTTTGGCTCGGGAAGGTCTAAAAAATCTCCACACAAGAAGAGGGTATTCAAATCAGTGGATGAAGATGGAGTACTAATTCCCAAACTCCCCAGACTTGAGCTTCCGAAAGATTTTAATAAGCCTAGGGCCGAGCCTTTGTTTTCCATACCGAAGGAATTTCTTCATTTGCCCGTTTTGCAAAAAAAATTCAAAGAAAAGGAATGCGTCAAAAGAGTAAAACGTAAGTGTTTTAATTTTTTTATTAAGGCCCATGTTTATGATAAATAATAAAAAAAAGGGAACACATATTTAAGTATTTAGAAGAATTTTCTTGAAAGGAAGGACATTACTTTTTCGTGGATGCTTCTTACTACTTTGATTGTAATAATGTTTCAAATTGTTACTTAACGTAATATTGATTTTCTTTTAAGTGTTTTAAAACTATTCTCCAGCCTTGCAGTCTTTCACTAGACTTCGAAAATCACGAGAAGAATTCAGAGAGAAACTTTTGAACTTAATTATTCAAGATGAACCTTCCGAAGGAAAAACCAGTAGAGAAATATCATCAGCTCACAACAAAAAAGTACTACGTTATTACTTTTACCTCAAATATGGAATTGAAACTGTGCACGTTGCACCTTTGGATACAAAGATAATCAACAAGTAAAAAATACACATTATTTATTTGCAAACAAGTTTTCAGCTGCATTAAATATTTTTTTATAGTTTACTTCTAAGAGCGAATGAACGAAAAAAGGTGTGTGAAAAGAATGTATGGTGCGAAAGTGAATGGAAAAAGACTTCAGGGACACCCGAGGAAGACATGGTACAATCAAATTAATCAAATACTTGAGTCGGCCATGTCAAAAGTCAGAATAACAACACGATGTATGAAGCACGGAGTGTGTGTCAAGACAGAGTTGTATGGCAGTCCGTCATCTCTGCCTACCCCTGCGGAAAAACGGTATGACAGTTAGTTAGTTTAAAACAAGCATAGTCGAGACGCAGTCATGTAAATTCATATAAAAATTAATAAAAGTACCTATACGAAAATATCTGATTAGAACAATTTTTTTTTAAATATATGCTTTTTATGCACAGGGTTCACCATTTGCTATCTCACAAATTGAGAAGATGGATTGCAATATTGAACAGAGAAACGGAAGATATGCAAGAAGACTTTATGATGAGCATGAAGAAGGCCATCGTGGATTTTGTCTTACGCGATCCAAATGTGGTAAGTTGAAATGCAGTTCTTGTTCATTAAACCTAATTTTGTAAAATTAAATACTCACTTTGTGAAATGATACAATATTTTTGCAAGCGTCATTTTAAATGACCGGTTAGTAAATGAGTGGACAGACGCGTTGGACTCCCACCCGGGCGTCGTGGGTTCAATTCCTCTGCTAGCTAAGTCCTCCGCCATTGCACAAGCAACGTTTTCCGCTTATTATTGACGGCAGTAGGAGTTTTTCAAATATTGCCAAGTTGCTAGTAACCCGGAAATGTTTGTCTTACTTATAAAAAGTGTGTGTTGCTTTTTGATTTCAGGTAGAATCTGTTCCAGAGAGCTTAACGCCTGAACGGATAGAGTTGAAAAATTGGGATCCATCTATTCGACAAAGAATTCAAATGACCAAAAAATTTCTACTGTTGAATTTGCACAGTGTTAACCCATGTATTGCTCAAGTGCTCGGATATTTGGTGGGATCAATTCAAGTAAGAGTTCTGTTAAGAATTTTTTTATTCATAATTTAAAAATATATCTTCGCTGGAAAGGCAGAAGGGCTTAAGCGACACTTTGGTCAAAAATGAATTTAACATGCAGTTTTGATCAGTTTTTTTTCTACGTCCAATGCTCTGACTCTCGTTTGATTCTGAAGACTTTTGTGGCTCTTCAGCCATCTAATATATATTTACCATCTGGGTGAAGGCTCGACTCAAGCGACACAAGTTTGGGACTTTTTTTTAGCTTTTTGTCGCTTCAGGTAACTCAAAGTGAGCATTGAGTTACCTGCGTCAACTTGTTTTTTCAAAATCCAACCAGGTACTGAAGACTTATGAATTTTACTGTAAAAAAAAAACTCTAAAGTTCTTTAATGTAAACTTCCCCAAATGGCGCTTTAGCCCTTTTGCCTTCCCGGCATCGATATACATGAATAGTGTATGGTATGTCAGAAGATAGTACATTTTTTACACAGCTTTGTCTAAATAATTTTTTTTTTGTTTTTATTTTCATGAGCTTTTTCTAACTGCAGTGACCTAAGGCTCGTCAGCATGCAGGACATAATAGAAGTCAAAGAGGCCTACGGAGTAACAGATTTTCATTTTATATGTAAACGGCACATTGAATCAGCTGTTTCGGTGTTAAATTCTAAGTGGGTACCCAGCATTCAAAATGTTTTCATTCAAGTGAGTATTTATAATTTCTAATACATATAGGTTTAATCGATTATTAAAACCATTTTAACCACTGTCCCTTTACCCCTTGACTTTTCGTTAATACTATTTAAATGATATTGGGTATCTTTTAAAGACTCACTTGTATCTAGATTGCATGTAGTTGGTAATACGTACGCAGAGGTAGTTGATGTATCCAACTGCACGGAATGGAGATACAAGAAGGCTATAATATCATATCACTTCAATCAATATCAATGTAACCCATTCAAACAAATATTCATGTTTACTAACATCATTCTAAAACTTATTATTACTGTTTGAATGAGCAAATTCTTTACATCTGTATCGCTATTTATTTATTTATAAACTAACGGACTATTGTCCAATTACAAAAAAAATACAAAAAACGAAGTGAGAAAAAAGAGCAACAGAGAAAGAACAGGACATAAATAACATTATAATGAAGCAATGACAAAATATACATAAGAAAGAACATACAAATCAAAGCCAAGGTCAAGTCAAAGTTTAAGAGTCGTAAAAAATGACAAAAATCATTTAGACTGGTACCAAAAGTGGACGGTGGAGAATGATACCTATAATTAGTAAAGTGATGATTGAGGAACAGCAGTTCATTGTTTCTGAGTATACGGCAGGAATGTTGAACTGGATGAGTTGCAACAAAGAAGCTATTATATTTATCATATGCAAAAGCTCATTGGGCATATACAAATGAATAAATAATTCTCTATGTTACAATACGTAGCTCTAGGTGAGTTTAATTGTTCAATGTTACACTTCCAGGTAGTAAAATGTGGATTAAACACATTATTCCCACCTTGAGTTAGCGCTGTTACATTATTTGTGATACAATAATATTGATGACAGTCAGAAGGTGACAACAATAAAACCTGAATGTCTTAGAACTGACCTGTGAAATTAAATCCATAGAACATCTGTCGTACAATCGCTATGGAAGCATCCACACGCTAGTTACAAACGAAAGTGGTGCCATCTTTAATATTCAAAGAGAACTATTCATTTCAAAGATAAAATATCAACTTTTATAAGTTGCCAGTACATAATTAGTGCTTAATCAAAACATGTTTGTATCTATAGGGAAATAAGAAGAAACTAATACCAAGTATTAAACAGCCAAGGAGGATGAAAAGGTTTTACGATTGCCTTTCCTGTATTATGACCTACAACCTTCAAACTCTGTGTCTCAAGTCTATACAAGAATACACCAAGTATATTATGGATATTGGGGTACTTTTATATTTTCACTATGCGTATGACAATGAGTTTCAAATATAAAGTGATTAAATTTACATGAATCATATAATTTAATGAATGTATTCTTTCAGGGCACAAATAACGGATTTTTTCTAAGTCTTGTATTTGTAAATGGTTTGATTGCTTTTGATCCGCCATTTAAAAAAGTCAAGGAAGTAATATTGTCCATGTACCAAGCTATGATGCAATGCTGCTTATCTATACCCAGATTGGAGACAACCCTTTACCAAGATTACACTGGAGATATAGTTTGCCTCAAAGTGGGTTCCTTTACACATAATAAGATATTATTAACTAACTAACCATCACGCCGTTTCTCCGCAGGGGTAGGCAGAGAGGATGGAATGCCATACACTCCTTGCTTCATTCACATTGTCTTATATGTACTCTTCTGTTATTCTGACTCTTGACATGGCCCGACTCAAGTGTTTGATTTACTTGATCGTCTCATGTCTTCCTCGGGCGTTCCCGATTTCTTATACCATTTACTTTTGTGTCATATATTCTTCTCACACTCCTTTTTTTGTTCATCTGCTCTACATGCCCAAACCATCTAAGTGTCCCTTTCTTAATCCTATTCATTACGCCTACATCAGCCTCGCATTCTTTCCGGATATTCATATTTTTAACTCAGTCATACATGGTTTTACACACAGACGCCTCAGGGATCTCATTTCTACAGCAGTCTACTTTCATTCTTCCTCTGCCAGTTTCATGCCTCACTGCCATACATTAGGGTTGGTGTAAGCACTCCATTGTGGACTGTTAGCTTCGCTTCTTTGGACAATTTGTTATTTGCGCCAACATCGTTCAGTTCTCCATTAATGGAGTTTGCATTCACCCTTATTTCAATATCCTTATCAGCCTTTTCGTCTCTCTAGAACATAGTACTTCCTTAATACACAAACTCATCCACTTGCTCCAAGTATTCATCATTTACAACTAAGAAAATATTGAGTTTCTTAATATATTTCTTTAGTAATTTAGTTTGAATAACTGATACCTTTTTTCAGCCTGTCATCGATATGGAATACATGTCAGATTGTATGAAAAATATAGATTTCCTCTTGGATGACCAGCGCATTGGACCAGAACTGAGGGTGCAGGATTTTGATGAATATGTTTGCTTAATCAATGGAGAGGTATATACATCATATTATTTAATGGAAATCGACAGTTTACAATATTACAGTTTATACATGTAGAAACATCTCTATGTTCCTGATGACTATCTAAGAGAGCGTCTTCATAGATTATTCTATCTTCCTGCCCATAGGACCAATCTGCCGATGGTTCTGCCGGTTGGGAGGACTATATTGCTCATGAACAAAATCTCTTCCGATATCGACCTATTCTGCGTCAGTGAGGAGAGATTCAGAAGGGGAATCCTTTTAATTCTTGAAAGAATTTCTCTTAATTGACGTGAGCTTTACTATTGCCTGAAATTTTTCATTTTTTTTTTCTTATCGTGCAATTCTATATTGTCGCCGGAAAGCCAGAAAGGCTTAAACGACACTTTGGTCAGAAATGAGTTAAATACGTAGTTTTGATTAGTTTTTTTTCTGCATCGAATGCTCTGACTCTCGATTGATTCTGAAGACTTTTGTGGCCCTTCAGCTATCTAAAATATATTATTTACCGTTTGGGAGAAGGCTTGACCCAAGCGACACAAGTTTGGGACTTTTTGTTGCTTTAGGTGAGCGCATTGAGTTACCTAAGTTAACTTTTTTTTTTTTAAATCCAACCAGGTACAGAAGACTTTTAGTATAGACCAGGTAAAGAAGAATTTTATTGTAAAACAAAAAAAAACTTTTAAATGCTCTTAAACTTCCCAAAATGGCGCTTTACCCCTTTTGCCTTTCCGGAGACAATATGTTTTTTTTTTAAATACACTTATTAGTGGGCATAATAATACAATAGGAGTGCCTGCCTAATAAGTAAGATTGTTTTTATTTTTTTTTTTTTCTCGAAGGAAGCAAAAACTTGGGGGTGTGACATTGTATATTAAATAAAACAATAAACTTTGTAAAACACCACTTTATTAGAGTTAATCACCAACCAGGTTTCGCTTTTCTCAAGTTGATGTAAAAGCCCTGAAGAAGCTTGAGAAAAGCGAAACCTGGTTGGTGATTAACTCTAATAAAGTGGTGTTTTACAAAGTTTATTGTTTTATTTAATAATAAGTAAGAAGTGAGTTTATTGTAACAAAGTTTACAAACATGAAAAAGTTTATTTATGTTGTAGACACAATCGTTGATAACTGAATTTCTCGAAGTCGAAGATCCTCCTAAGAAATTTGAGGAATATTGTGAAATTGCTGTAAGATATGTTCATTTGGCAGCAGAAATACCAATGAAAATTCAGCAGGTCGTAGTGATGGGCTTGTACAAAATTCAAAGAACCGAGTTGATGAACGCTCTCAAAAGCGCTTCCACTTCATTCGCTAATCAGATATTGGAAAGAATGACCGCAGACTACCAGACCATGGTGAAAGAGTGAGTTTGAAAAAGTGTTATTATTTAACGTGAATCCTTTTTACTGCATTCTTTTTATTATATGAATACCGCACAAGAGTCCCAACTGCTCTGTAGTGGGGAGGGGAAGGAGATTGGGTAGAGGAAGATTGGGAAGTACCTGGCTATTCAGATCTGGTCACTAAACATGGCTAAAGCCATTTCAAGCAACGTTTCGATTCTGAATGTTGGTCTTTCACCAGGGCGATATTAGAGTATCTACCACTCTGGAACGTGCTGTAAATATACGTTTTTTTATTATTTTTATATAAATTAAATGTGTTATGACACATATTAATTAAATAAAAGTTATTAGCGCACGCCGGGTTTGAACCTGCGACCTTTGGATGCGTAGTTGAGCGTCTTACCATTCGAATATGAAGGCCGTCAAAGCATTTCAAACATTTTTATTGAATTCTTAAATTGCATGAACCTATGAATAGACTTCCGTTTAAAATTTCGATGAACCATTATTTCACTGCGATTTTCTTTTCTTTTAGAATTGGTAATGAGTACCTTACTATTGCGACTACACTTCTGGCAATACCACCTGACACAGCCGCGTTAATGGAAATCATCCGATATTGCTTAGAGGTTGAGGAAAAAATACTTGGCCAGATGGAAGAACGATTGAGGATTATAATGGCCTACATAACATTTCTGGGAGACTATACAACATTTACTCCTGCTGAAATCAAAGCGAATAGTTATGCATATCAATGGTATAATGTTATTTAAATGGATGATTGATAATATACTCTGTTAAATTTAGGACCGACCCTGAGACAAACGGCGCCTAGCGTAGGTAAAATTTTTGGCGCCCTTTGTCAAAACCTAAATTTAAACACCGACATTTTCGAAAAACTTTTTTCTACGTCTAATAAAATAGCTTATTGTGTAATTCTAATAATAGATATCTTCGCTATATCGCACGTCGACCCATAATGATTATATACAAAAGCTTAACTTTTATACAAAATGTCATCACTGTTAACCACTCGTTTTTGGCAGGATTCCCCTTTGAAAATAACTAAATATAAACTAACAGATCTTGTTAATGTTTTGTTCAGTTCGCCACCTGGAGCGGACTGCTCCGATTGCGCCTGCACAGAACCTGACCTGCTTATATTTAAATATTACTTGTATCTTTATTAATATCCTTTGGCATGTTTCACTTAATAATTAACTTTGAATACAAATGTGCTTCACGGTGTTAGGTATGCTAAAATGCCGAGTGTACTGGAAGAGTGCCGGCAGAATTGCGATGTCAAGACGGTGGATTTTCAAGAGTTGCTGAAAGTCCGTATCACGAAATTCGTAGCAGAATTGGCCGTGATGGCCAAACAGGTGGAAGAATTTCAGTACTGGGGTGAATTGGATGAGCTGGATAAATACGTCATGCGATCTACGGCTCTGAGCGATAAGTTAGTGATTTTTTTGTATTAAATAAGCACTTCATCTGATGACCCACTGCATTATTTTTCCTGAGTGAACCAGTGGGTTTTTTTTCCTTATTTAAAATTTTTTACATACTGCAAGATATAACTTATACCGACATCTGTTGCCGACTTAACCCTTTGCTCTCTGACGGTACAAATTTGTACTCTATAAAACTTCATGTATCTTCTATATCAAAATCAATTTTTGACACATTATTCTTGTAAGTACATTATTGGAAATTCTTTTGTACGTAGGTCAGTTTTTAATGCTTATTTACAAAAACTGATACCAGGGGAACCAGTTTTACATTGAGTTGTCACATGGTTAGTCGAGTTATTTTAGTGCTTGTTTGAAAACATAATTGTGATAGTAGATTCAGGTATGTGTGTTTTTATATATTATTATTTCAACGAGTATCATTATCTGTCAAAATTGTAGGGTATTAAAAAATAAGCAATTAATACACACATTATAATTTTTTGTTTTTACTTTTTGCCTGACGGTACAAATATGTACCGGGAATTTTTTTTCTATTGAAAAAAAAATGGAATGATTTTGAAGTTATAAATAACAGATTATTCCCAAAATAATGTGCGGTCAAACCATGTATGACAGTATTAAAAATGTGGTTTGGGCAAGTAGAGCGAATGAACAAAGAAAAGAGTGTGAAAAGAATAAATGATGCGAAAGTGAATGGAGAAGAAGTCGGGGACGCCCGAGAAAGACATGTCACGATCAAGTAAATCAAATACTTGAATCGGGTCATGTGAAGAGTCAAAATAACAGAAGAGTATGTATGAGACGATGTATGAATGTGAATGAAGCAAGGAGTGTGTGCCAGGACAGAGTTATTTGGTGGTCCGTCCTCTCTGCCTACCCTTGTAGAGAAACGGCGTGACGGTTAGTTCGTTAATTCACGAAAGTCCGCTTAATCTATGCTCAGGGAACAAAGGGTTAAATGCTTGTAGACACGGGGCGCTTTGAAGCGTGCATTTCCGAAATGAGCGCTTAGAGATGCTATACATCCATAGAAGTGTACATTCTCAAACGCGCGCTTTTCAAATGAATACCCTAGTAACTCGGTGTTGATGTAGGCTCATCTGTTGTTCATTCTGTGTTTACGATTTTAGGTTGAATACAGCCCTTGCCAAAATAGACCAGTTTAATGAAGAGGAAACATCTTTTGGGTGGGATTTGTCTCAATATCCATTACGCAAGCAAATAAGTGATAAACTTTCTCCATTCAAAAAGCTCTACGACGGTGCTGATGAGTTCCTGAAGAAGCTCGATAAATGGTTGAATTGTCGGGTAATTTTTAATTTTTTTTTTTAATAGTAAATACCACACAAGAGTTGCAACTGATTCCAACCGTTAGCCAGTGAGACTATGGAATCCCCAATCGGGGTATGTTGTGAAGCTGAAGGTACTGGAAGGCGAAGGAGATGGGGAAGAGTAAGGTTAGGAAGTACCTGCCTATTCAGATCTGGCCACCAAACATGCTTGTTTTTCACCAGGGCGATATCCATCTACCACTACCATCGACTAGTATCTACCACTCTGGAACGTGCCACAAATATACTATAAGTATTTTATATGAATTAGATGTGAAATAACACATAAATTAAATTTATTTGCGCACCCCGGGTTCGAACCCGCAACCTCTGGATTTGTAGGTTTTCGCACTGACGAAGGCCGTCAAAGTCTTTTGGGATTCAACTTTTTATTCCAGTAGGTCAGATTCCATTCCATTTTCAGAGTGGTAGATATTCCAAGTATCGCCCTGGTGAAAGTCCACCACTCAGAATTGAAATGTTCCTTGAAATGGCTTTAGCTGTGTTTGGTGATCAGATCTAATAGCCAGGTACTTCCCAACCTTCCTCTTCCCCATCTCCTTCCCCTCCCATCGCTTTCAACCTCACAATATACCCCGATTGAGGATGTCATAGTCCCAGTCGCTCCAGACGCAAAAAAAGTCTGGAATATTTGTTTGGATAATATCAATGTAAATGAACTGTTGCCTACTAAAGACATTGTTGCGAATCTGCTTGTTATCATAGCATGCACTGATATCAATTTGAGATGGCTGTTAGCCCAGTGGGTAGGACACTCGGTTCAAGCAAGTTAATAAAAATATGAGAGGTTTTCGCTATTGTGTTTATATGTTTAACAGCTGTGTGAAATTCACTTTTGTGATTGTTTAAAACCTTTTTATTTTTATTTAGGTGGGTACATTTGAGCCAGAAGAAATTGAAACGGATGTTAGTTACTATTTCAAAACAATTTATAAACTGGAGAAAACATTTGCCGACGTACCAGAAGCCTGTAGACTGGCCAAAGATGTTAGGTAAAGTGACATTTAAATATTAACCCATCCTTATTTTATCACTGATTTTGTTTATGTTACGTTATATTCAGCGCCGGATCCACCATACATTCAAACTGTGCAAAAAACATAGGCGCCATCTCCATTTTTTACTTAAAATATTCCCTAAATTATATCAAAATTTCCCCAAATCATTTAAAAATTACCCACATTATGGGATAATTATGTTTTTTTATTGCGCTGGCAGCATCGCTGTGCATTGCAACGACTAGCGAAAATGTTTGGAGAGTAGCTTTTTGTCACGGAATTTTTTTACGCATTGCATGATAGTCATTTCTTAGAGTACATAGAGTGGTACCTATCCAAGGCAATGTAGTCAGTTTTTGATGATTTTTGCCAGACTCGGCAGACCTGGGCGCGGCTAGGACTAGAACTAGGGTATTTATACATCCATTCGTAACACATGTCGACATAATATTTTTGTTCATTCGCATAACCACTTTTTCACAGTATTGTCATCAACAAAAATATAGCATATAACCCAAAAAACCGTTTAGTTGCGTCTAGTTTGGTCGTATTTCAAAACATGTGGGCGGAGTCCCCGGAGACGCGGGAGACCAAGATCATCCTTACAGTACATAAAAGCGGTGTGTTATTTTTGTTGTCTCTTTCTCTCTCATGGTGTACGACGTAAAAACCCGGAGAAAGTGATTTATCGCAAGTTTGTATAGGTTGGGTAAAAAGAATTAGCTCTCTCTCCATACATTGTTACTCCAAGGGTTATTTGGACGTATAGTCTGTTTTTCTATGGAGTGTTATACGTTAAAATTATGCGAGGCAAAGTCTATTACCAATCACCGTGCCCGTTTTTTTCATACAATAATTCTACGAACCGTTAGAGATGGTACATATTTTTGTCCCGGTGACTTTGCGTTTATTTGGTTTTTCAGAATTCGGGTGCACTCAGTACTTACTGCACAGGGCGCTAGATGTCGTGGAATCGGCCCTGTTTTGTTGATAATGATAATAAAAATTATTTTTCTTACAGGGAAAAAATCGAGGAATTCCGTGAAAATTTGCCCATTATCAACACACTGGGAAATCCGGGAATGAAAGCCAGACATTGGGAAAAGATTTCGCAGATAGTCGGTTTCGAGATTGTGGTGGACGATGAATTGACGTTGCAGAAGATTATCGACTTTGGCCTCGTAGATTACATATCCAAATTTGAGTCTATTTCTGAGGGAGCCACCAAGGAAAATAGCTTGGAAAGGAACTTGGAGAAAATGATGAACGAATGGGAAGATTTGACCTTCGATATTTTGCCTTACAGGTAGATTTAAAAAATTATTTTGGAAAGTGGTAACTTTTTTTTTTACATAATAATTTCCCTCAGGGCCTATTTCATCTTTAGGGATGCTGTGTGGAGGGCCTTTTTGGGGAAAGGAAGAAGTAAACCTGAGGCTCATGTTGTAGGAAGAAAGAAACACAGAGGCCGGTCAATCATTCCACAGCCGAGCTGTTGAACATAAGAACGAGTCGTAAATGCGACCCATTCTCATGTATTGAATGTCAACCGTGTACAAATGTTGGGTGCGCGTTTGACAAGTTTCCCGACTATGCACCGGTGCCGAAGGGATCAATGACGAAAGTTCCTCGGAGCATCTTCCATTGAAATACCGGTAGAACAAAGACAGCATTCCCACCTGACGTCTGTTAAGATAGGAGAATCTATCAAACGAATCGCCCATTTCCCATGAGTTGAGGGTTTTTTTTCAGGTATTTAGGAGCTCCAGACCAGAGGTGTCTGCCAAATTCAACAGTGTGGGGCACTTGCAATTTATACAAGGTCAGCAGTTGTGTACTATTGAAGTATCTGCGGGCCCTGTACAGTACGCCCATCTTCTGAGAGGCTAACTTTATCTGGCTTCGATGGAGCCCCCGTGCCTTGACTGGTCACTTAAGGTTACACCAAGCATTTCAATGGAACTTTGTAATGAAAGATTTCAAATTGAGATGCATTACTTTGTATACATCACTTTATTTTAGATTACTTTCCTCATCTCGTATTACATATGTCAATTGAAATGTTAAATTGTTTATTACAGAGATACTGGGACGTACATTGTTTCTGGCGTGGACGACATTCAGCTATTGCTTGATGACCACCTTGTGAAAACACAAACAATGAAAAATTCACCGTACATCAAGCCTTTCGAAATTATTATTAAGTGAGTACCTTAACTTGTAAAAAATGAATTATCAATTCTTTTCACGATGGTGAGTTATTTGGTAACATAGAAAAAATGTTTTACATTATAAAACATTAAAACACATTTGTACCGGAAGGGTCGTGGAAAGATCGAAGACGAGGATGTCTAAATCAAGACAGCCCTCGTTTTCTAAATTCTCCACGCTTAGGAGCTCATGCACTCAGTCTGACATGCGAGAAGCGGGGGCTCTCATATTTACTTGTACTTCGAAACCAGCCCTCCGCCCGCCGCGTCCGGCTGCCGTCCTGCACTGCCCAGCCTCCTCTAGGATCAATCGCGACGCACACGAGAATACAGATAAGAACTACAGAAGATTTTGATAGTAATAATAATGTTCAATTTGGTATCGTGAGAGTTCGGTTCGAGATATCCCGAAATAAAGTATACAGATAGCACGGCCGAACTCTCTTTAGCCCAATTAATTGTAAGAACATGTCCTATGTTAATAGATAAGTCAATTAATAGAGCCTCTCTCAAAAAATGTCGGGCTTGGGACCTATTATTCTTCTGCTTTATATTTTCTCCTGTGCTTACTAAAAATGTGGGAAACATGCAGTTTGGTTGAAGTGAAAAAGCTTGTAGAGGTGAATCACATACATTTTTGTGTCATCCTTTACAAAAATCCTAGTAGATGACATTACAATTCAGAAAATAAAAACACACGAAGACGGGTTGTACCTGTAGGCCGCCTTTTCCCGCCTCTTCCCGCCTTTGGATATCCGACCTAGCAGCTCCCAGACAGGCGCATTATGAGAAGATACAGCGGCTACTGACTGACTAACCAGTGCCCCTATTTTACAGTCTATGTGTGGGTCATACGTCCCGGACAATCTTGCATTTTTAATTTCCAGCGCGTGGGAGGCCAAGCTGCAATTACTCCAAGAGATAATGGATGAATGGCTCAAGGTCCAAATGACCTGGATGTATCTGGAACCTATCTTCTCGTCTCCGGATATTCAACAACAGATGCCGGAAGAGGGGAGAAAGTTTGGTGCTGTAGATAAGGTAATATAAGAGAATATTATGTGCGGTAGATTTAAAAATGTCATGAAACACGATGATTTTTTGTTTGTAGGTTTGGAAAGAAATCATGAAGCAAGTGTACACGGAGCCCAGGGTCCTGGATGTGGTCGGGGTGGAGAAAATGGCTGAACGCTTGAGGAAGTGCAACGTTCTCCTTGAAGTCATCCAGTACGGCCTGAATGCTTATCTTGAAAAGAAACGTCTCTATTTCCCCAGGTATGTAAAAATAACTAGTATGTATTACTTAAAATTCAGAACTAGTAAAAAAAAGATTTAAAAAGTGACTTAATTTTTTTCTGTAATATCTCATTTCTTTTACCCAAAGCTCATAAAAATATATTTTTAAATTAATAATAATAATAAATTAAGTAAAAGTATTTTTTCTTTTATTTTTGTATTGTTTCTGTAGCGAATATTTGTAACTTTTACAAGCTACTTGAAAAAGATTATCACAATAAAAAAATAAATTAAATCATTTGTAATTAAAGTAATGTTTAAATTAAATCAATTTCTTTATGTGGTTTATCCCATGATATATATTAATTGCTTGACAAATTCCTCTAGATTCTTCTTCCTATCGAATGACGAACTGCTTGAAATTTTATCTGAGACAAAGGATCCCACACGGTAAGTTTATTTACAATATTTTCATTAAAATATGAATATTTATTTCTTATGTAGGTAGGTAATATAAGTTAATATTCAACAGTGTGCAGCCGCACTTGAAGAAATGCTTTGAGGGAATATCCCGCCTCACTTTTACCGAGGACCTTGTCATCACCCACATGAAATCTTCTGAGGGAGAAATTGTACCATTGATTATTACAGTCAACACCATTCTGGCAAGAGGACAGGTAAAATTACAATTTTTACATATGAATTATATATGAGTACATTTTATGTAATATCACATAAAAGATAAACCAATAGTATGATGGAAAGGTCTGATGTAAATTGACAACATCAGTTTTCTTTCAATTTAGTATATATGCAATGGACGGAATTTTCTATTCAGTGTGTAATAATAAAACAATATAATTTCGGTTGTGATGTGAGCACGTAACATTTTAAAATTCAAAATTTTCAGCACATGTACTGAAATTATTATTTGGTGGTGTAAAGGTCAGCATAGTTGATTTTTAATAATACCAAATTTTAAACTTTATTCCACTAATTTTTATTTAAGACCTGACGGGTTTCACCTTATGACGGGCATCTTCAGACTGGAGTTAGTTAGTTGGACATAGTTGTATTCCATGCAGTTGATCAGGGTTCGATTCTCGACCTTGACATTTATGAAAATAAAAAAAATTTATAAATAAAACACATAAACTTTGTTCATAACCACTTTAAAGGCTGATTCACACCAACGTCCGGATCTGCTCAGTGCCGATATTGTTCCGCAAGAGAGCTTATTGATATGGTATGAATATCGATCAAGGAGTATGTGCCAAGACAAAGTTGTGTGGCAGTATATCCTTCTGCCCACCCTTGTGATATTTAACTACTTAGTTAGTTAAATAATTATTTTGAATTATAAGCAGATTTATTTTTTTCAAAAACTATTTTTTTAAAAAATAAAAAAATTGTTAAAAAATAAAAAAATTGTTAAAAAAAAAAAAACTGCGTTGTAAGTATTTTTACACTTCAAAATAATTATTTAACTAAATAAGTAGTTAAATATCACAAGGGTGGGCAGAAGGATATACTGCCATACAACTTTGTCTTGGCACATACTCCTTGATTGATATTCATACCGTATCAATAAGCTCTCTTGCGGAACAATATCGGCACTGAGCAGATCCGGACGTTGGTGTGAATCACCCTGTATTATTTAATATCACGTCTACCGGTTTCGAAAGGAAATCGAAAATCAGGACAATATTACGTGATATTAAATAATAAAGTGGTTATAAACAATGTTTATGTGTTTTACTTATAAATATGGCAAGCCACAAAGTAAATGCTTTTTACGAATATGTAAAAAAAATATCTTTATTTTTAAATTAAAATTTTATTTCAATATTAAAAAAAAATAAAAATCTATCTGACAAGAAGGGTGCAAACATTCGGCTTCACAAATCCTACAATTATAATGTTCCGTTATTTTTTACGGGTCTATGCTAGTTTTACTTAACTATGAATGTTTGCATTTTTATTGAGTAATTTGATTAATTATTGTAAATTTCTTCATTTATAAAGGTGGAAAAGTGGCTTCTTGAATTGGAAGGCGCAATGAAGAAGTCAGTCCATAATGCTGTTGCCCTGTCTTACGATGCCTACATTTTGACTAAAAGAGACCAATGGGTGCTGGATTGGGCTGGACAAGCGGTAAGATGTTACTTTGAATGTTCACCATTAATCTGAGAGGTTCTTACCTATTTGGTTACATTGGTCATACTCAAACTGACTGAATCACAGTCAGCTAGGTACGATGGAAGCTCTACTTTGCGGGAATCTGGCATTCCAGAGGTTAATGAGTAATTTTATTTTCTAGGTGCAATGTATCGCGATGACTTTCTGGACGTCCGAAGTCACCGATGCTATTCTACAAAATATTAAAGCGATGGAAGCCTACCTATTGAAATGCAACGGTCAAATTTCTAAAATTGTCAATTTGGTCAGAGGAGATTTGAGCTTACAAAACCGTATAACGCTGGGTAATTTTTAAACACTTCAATAAATCAGTGTTAACTTTTTTATCCAATGTAAATGTCGTAGTGCTTTATCAAATAATTTATTTTAGGTGCCCTTGTGGTATTAGATGTGCATGCAAGAGACGTTCTATCTGAACTGATTGGATTTGAAGTTCGAATGGAAAATGATTTCAACTGGCTGTGTCAAATTCGATACTACTGGGAGGTAAGGTTATATGTTACATATGTAAGTACCTAACCACTCACCCGTTAGAACATCTAAATCTATATGTATTGTACTTTGTATCGATCGTATACAGGTTATCTAAAGACACGCATATTATTGAATATAATAACGAAATATTTTGATTTTAGGTTCAAATTTAATATGTCAATTGTATATTTAATAAAGTAAAAAGTGTTCATTTGTTCATGGATTTCGATGTGCCCAGGAAATTGGTGAAGTCATCACGTCTGCGATGGATGGCTTCATAAAATCTACCGTAAAGCAAGGGCAGCTCAGACACTCAGCCCAGACACCTCAGTGTGAATGGCGCCACTGTTCGTAATGGTACTGCATCGACGAGCAGGTACACGCTTATGGCGAGACAAAGGCATTTGGTCGAAATAAACCAAGTGACCGACGTATTTACGTCCCATCCCTTCTCGACGGATGAGTGGCTGGATCGCACGGTCAATGGACCGGCCGGCGGCCAGTCACGGCCGTTTCTGGGAACAAAACCCCTCGAGGGAAAATATTGCAAAATTTAAATATTTTGTAATTAGAATTACGAGAGTTCAGCCGTTTAAATCACTAATAAACATATGCAGATTTAACGGCTGGACTCACTTTAACATCTTTAGATAAAATTACAAAGTATGAATGTTAGATTTAAGTAATTATAAGACTTTTTCCCCGAAATGTTAGACGGAGGAACTCCTTTGTGCAACTTATGTAATTTCCTGTATCTTTAATAAAAATACTGGGAAGAAGTGGTTTCATTGTAGCGAAAAAACTCAGAACTGTTGCTGATAATTTTTACTTTTTCACTACAAAAATGTTAGCGGAAAATACGAGTCCTCAAAGAGAGGAACTCGACAAATACGGGGCGGTTTTTTGCAGTAAGCGCGGAGCCAAGCGGTGGCTCGGTCAGCCCTACAAGTACTGCGCAAAAACCGTTCCAATGCCAGAACTCTCACAGCCTCTTTACCTGCAACATCTTTGTCAACTTCCTCTGTTTGACTGCTTCTTCCCGCCTGGAACTCTACAATCTCTTTGACTCTGTATTTCTCTGCACTATCGCTCACTATCGCCCTTGGATACCTCGTCTTGCAGCACCCGGACCAGGCCTTCTAATACCTATCAGCTATCAGCTGATTAAAGTAAACTAACGTCTCATAAATTTATAGACAATACGTCCGGTACATACTTTATAGGTTCAAGATGATGAAGAAGCCTCAATGCAGATAGCAACAAGAATGATCAACTCCCAGCTTATGTACGGCTACGAATACTTGGGTAACACAGCTAGACTTGTGGTTACACCGTTGACCGATCGATGCTTCAGAACTCTGTTTGGCGCCCTCCATCTCAACCTAGGCAAGTCTAATTTAAACATATTTATTTGTATAATAATATAATTTATGCATATTTAATTAAAGATGTACTGGATTGAAAATGATGTGATGATTCCAGGAGGCGCTCCCGAAGGTCCGGCGGGAACTGGCAAAACGGAAACAACAAAAGACTTAGCCAAAGCTGTGGCCAAACAGTGCGTTGTCTTCAACTGTTCCGATGGATTGGACTATATCGCTCTCGGAAAATTCTTTAAGGTTTCTTTTATTACTTGCACTTTGTTTACATTATATTATATTTATCTTTTATTTTACATGACATATTATTTTATATAATCAATCCTGAACTTGTTTCCTTATGAACAGGGTTTGGCATCGTGCGGAGCTTGGTCCTGTTTTGATGAATTTAACCGGATCGACTTGGAGGTGCTCTCCGTGGTGGCACAGCAGATCATGAGCATCCAGCGAGGGTTGGCCTCGGGCTCTAGAGACCTGGTGTTTGAGGGAACGCCTCTTATTCTAGATCCATCTTGTGCTGTCTTCATCACCATGAATCCAGGTTATGCCGGAAGATCGGAATTACCTGACAATCTGAAGGTAGGCCATATTATCTTTTTATCTTTGGACTTTGTTTGTAAAGTTTTAAACACTAATTTTCATTTTTTAATCTATTCGTATTTAACAGGCTCTCTTTAGATCAGTGGCTATGATGGTGCCAGACTATGTGCTTATTTCTGAGATCGAGTTGTATGCATCCGGATATCTTGACGCAAAACCCCTGGCAGTAAAGATCGTTGCCACCTACAGGCTTTGCTCCGAACAGTTGTCTTCACAATCTCATTACGACTACGGTAGTAGTTTTTAAACTTTTGTGTATCACATTACTCGTCAGTTTTGTATTGATCACATTGTTATTTGTTTAGGTATGCGAGCTGTAAAGTCTGTGCTAAGAGCTGCGGCAGCATTAAAACTTCGCTACCCAGACGAAATGGAGGACATGATTGTACTACGATCTATCAAAGACGTCAACCTTCCCAAGTTCCTTAATCAAGATGTGCCACTATTCATGGTGATTATTTCTCCTAATGTTTTAACGGCTCTGATCAATTGGCGTATTAACAAGATGTGTTTGTTTTTTTGTTGGTTAGGGTATCATTTCTGATCTGTTCCCCGGCCTCCTGATGCCGCAGCCCGGCCTGCCGCACCTGGTGGCGTGCTTCCACGACGCCTGCAAGGAGATGAACCTGCAGAGTACCCCCTTCATGGTGGAGAAAGCTCTGCAGGTGTATGAGATGTTGCTGGTGCGCCACGGCTTGATGATAGTCGGCTTCCCGTTCTCGGGGAAAACTTGTTCTTACCAAGCTTTGGCCGAAGCCCTCGCCCTCGCCAGTGAAAGAGTAAGTAATTCTGAATAATTATTCTTCTAAACAATATTTAGAACACTTGGTATCATTGAATTACTATAATTTTTAGGAATTGATGCCTGAGAATAGAGTACAGTATACTATAATTAACCCAAAATCTATAACTATGGGCCAACTCTATGGGCAGTTTGACCCGGTATCTCACGAGTGGTCGGATGGGATATTGGCTGTGAGCTACAGAGCCTTCGCCGTCTCCACTACTCCTGACAGGCAACTATACTTTATTTACACCATGAAATATATAATGCAAACATATATTTTCATTAGAATATTGTAAGTTATGTGCTTTTTTAATTCCTGCAGGAAGTGGCTGGTGTTTGATGGCCCCGTTGATGCCATTTGGATAGAAAATTTGAACACTGTTCTTGACGACAACAAAAACTGTGTTTGATGAGTGGAGAAATTATCCAGCTGGCTAATACAACCAATTTGTTCTTCGAGCCAATGGATTTGGAAGCTGCCTCCCCAGCTACAGTAATATGATTTAATATTTAGGAAAACATACAGTTGTTTACAAAATTTTATAAATAAAGTGATTACTATGTTGCATTAACCAGTGAAGTTTCCGCTAATAATGTTTTGAATTTTAAATAAAAGTAACTTTGTTTTGACACCACTTTATTAGATACATATACCGACCGGTTTTGGTTCTACCTGAACCTTCTTCAGGGTTGAACAAATATGTATTGATATATATTAATACATATTTGTTCAGCCCTGAAGAAGGTTCAGGTAGAGCCGAAACCGGTTGGTAAATGTATCTAATAAAGTGGTGTCAAAACAAATTTACTTTTATTTAAAATTTAATTATGTCTTACCACAAAGTGAGTGCTTCATGTCAAAGTTTAATAATGTTTTTTTTTTAAAACTAAAATGGAGAATGAAATATTCAAAATAAGAATAATAATTTCAGAATTATAAACAAATAAGAATACAAATAAGAAAATAAAATACATTATAGGTAGATAGTAGATATTTTATTAAGATTTGAAAATACTCTTTTTAAAATTTGATAATTTCAGTTAACATCAGTTTCAAATTTTTAAAAGTTCACACTCGTACGGACGTTGAATACTCACAAAGGAAATTATTTTCAGTTAAAATTGGAAACTTTCCTAATTTTTCTACTAAATAACTATGTTTTCCAAATCTTATGACATGTATTTTAGGTGTCTCGCTGTGGAATGATTTACATGGAACCAAGTGGCCTCGGCTGGCAGCCGCTCGTAGACTCGTGGCTCCGGACCCTTCCCCCCAGCCTGCAGCTGGTGCACCACCAGAATATCAAGGGTCTTTTCCACCGCTTCTGTGCGCCACTGCTGTGGCTCATCAGATCCGGGCAAGTCAAGGTATGAGTTTCACGATGCTTATCGCAATAATCTATTCAGTCAACAGTCAAAGGCAAATCTTAAAGGCTTAACAAATTATATAGGTTTCTTGCACACCTACAATAAAATTAAGGTTTAAATCAAAAGGAAGAGCAAAAACTCACTGAATACAGGCCTTTATGACGGCCTCCGTGGTTGAGTGGTAAGACACTCGACTACGAATCCAGAGATTGCGGGTTCAAACCCAGCGTGCGCAAATAATTTTTATTTAATTAATTAGGGTCATAACACATTTAATTCATATAAATTAATATGTAGTTTATTTGCGGCATGTTCCAGAGTGGTAGATACTCTATAAGTATCGTCCTGGTAAAATACAACCATTCAGAATTGAAATGTTGCTTAAAATAGCCATATTTGGTGATTAGATCTGAATACCCAGGTACCTAACCCAACCTTCCTCTTCCCCATCTCCTTCCCCTCCCCGCTACCTTGAGCCTCACAAAATACCATCATTGGGGATGCCATAGTCTCACTGGCTCTAGACGGTTGAGAGCAGTTGGGACTCTTGTGCAGTAATCACTTTAAAAAATAAAAATCCGAAACCAACGGGACTATGGCATCTCCAATTGGAGTATGTTGTGATGCTGAAGAGGTGGAAAGGAAGAGATCAAAAAGAAGATGGGAAAAAATATGGTTTTGAGGTACCAGGATATTTAAATCTATTTTATTTATTATTTTTAATTATTTTACTTGAACATACATTTTTTTATTAGTTGGTAAATTGCCCATCCCAACGCAGGCTTATGCCTAAGCTTGTGTTGGGATGGCATTTTGCAAAAGTGTTTTTTTTTAGCTACATAGTAACATGTTAATATCTGGTCACTAAACATAGTTAAAATCATATATTCGTAAAAAGCATTAACTTTGTGGCTTGCCATATTTATAAATAGAACACATACACTTTGTTTTTAACCACTTTTTTATTTAATATTTTGTCTACCGGTTTCGGAAGTACCCTTCCATCATTAGAAATTAGAAAATCATTAAACAATAAATGCAATATTTTAAACAATCAAATTAATTTATCTTATAGTCCTATCCTAAATATTTTTCCAATAAACCGCTCGGTTATTCCCATAATCTCCTCAATTACTCCTTCTCCTTCCAACTCCTAAATATGTATATTTATCTCAGTATTTTGATTTAATATTGTCCTGATGATGGAAGGGTACTTCCGAAACCGGTAGACAAAATATTAAATAAAAAAGTGGTTAAAAACAAAGTGTATGTGTTCTATTTATAGTTAAAATCATTTCAAGCAACGTTTAGATTCTGAATGGTTGTCTTTCATCAGGACGATACTTAGAGTATCTACCACTCTAACAGCAGTGAAACCAAATTATTCCAGAATGCGCATAGAGATGAGGATAAAAGATCATCTACGCATAGTAGCGGTAAAGATTATAAATATACCTATTAGTTATTTCCCACTGTCCGCACTTGCAATTTTTTGTTGGTGCTCGTACAATAATATTTTTGCATGTGTCGCATTTACATTTGTTAATTTTATTTCCAGGAAATGTTTACAACATCCGACTCCAATCTTGTGAAAGCAACAATGAACATATTTGATTCTTTCCTCGATGATTTTTACGATGAAAAGTATATGGCAAACATATCTGACTTGGAAATGAGGGCGCAACACGAGGTAAGTTAACACCATTTTGATAAACTTAACTACCAAGGATATTATTGAAAGAAGGGTGAAGGCAGGAAACTCCATTAATGGAGGACTGAACGCTGTTGGCACAAATGAGAAATTGTCCAAAGAAGCGAAGTTAGCAGTCCACAATGGAGTGCTTATACCAACCCTGATGTATGGCAGTGAGGCATGTAACTTACAGAGGAAGGATGAAAGTAGACTGAATGCTGTGGAAATGAGATCCCTGAGACGTTATATGTGCGATAAAACCATGTATGATCGTATTAAAAATGTGAATATCCGGAAAGAATGCAAGGCTGATGTGAGCGTAATGAATAGGATCAAGAAAGGGACGCTTAGATGGTGTGGGCATGTAGAGCGAATGAACGAAGAAAGGAGCGTGAAAAGAATATATGATGCGAAAGTGAATGGAAGAAGAAGTCGAGGACGCCTTAGGAAGACATGGCACGATCAAGTAAATCAAATACATACTTGAGTCGGGTCATGTGAAGAGTCAGAATAACAGAAGAGTATGTGTGAGACGATGTATGAATGTGAATGAAGCAAGGAGTGTGTGCTAAGACAGAGTTATATGGCGGTCCATCCTCTCTGCCTACCCCCGCGGTTTGCTGCATGTCTACACTACTATAGTGAAGCATACTGCTTTTATAAAAAAAAAAACTAGGTTACGTTATCTAGGTACATAGTTTCTGTTAGCTGAAAAAACTTTGATATGTTTGCTGCCTGCTCAAATTCAATCAGCTGTTCTACAGTGTTGCATGTGATCACACGCTCCAGGATTGTCAGGAATGAAACTAATAAGCACTGATACACCGTCGGACGATCTCCGTGGTCGAGTGGTAATACGCTCCACTACGAATCCAGAGGTCGCAGGTTCAATCCCGGCGTGCACAAATGAATTTTATTTGATTAATACGTGTCATAACACACTTAATTCATATAAAATAATATATAGTATATTTGCAGAACTGATATTTGCAGTCCAGAGCGGTAGATATTCTATGTATTGCCCTGGTATTCTATGTACCACCATTCAGAATCGAAACGTTGCTTAAAATGGTTTTAAATGTGTTTAGTGATCAGATCTGAATAGCCTAGAACCTCCCAACCATCTTCTTTCCCATCTTCTTTCCCATCTTCTTTCCCATCTCCTCCTCCTCCCACTCCCTTCAGCATCACAACACACTCCAATTGGGGATGCCATAGTCCCGTTGGCTTTAGTCGTGCTTGGTGATCAGATCTGAATAGCCAAGTATTTTCAACTTCCTCTTACCCATCTTCTTCCCCTCCTCACAACCTTCAGCCTCACAAAATACCCCGATTGGGGAAGCCATAGTATCACTGGCTCTAGACGGTTGGGAGCAGTTAAAACTCTTGTGCGGTTTACACTATTAAAAAAAATGTGACTTGCAATTATTTGATGTTTGATCTTTAAATTTATTATTCTTTACAAAGGATTAGTTGGTTGAGCAGTCGAAATCGTCGGACTCCACTCAGGCGTTGCGGGTTCAATTCTTTACTAGCTTCTCCATCACAAAAAAAAACAAAAAAGTTAGATAGACATTTGTAAATTCCAAATTTATTATATTGCTCACTACTTGGGTGTAAAGGCTTGTATTTTTTAACAGGGAATATTCTTCTTCTCGGCCATTTGGTCCATCGGAGCGACCCTTGAGGCCGCCAGCCGTCACAAGTTTGACCTGATGTATCGGGCACTCATGGAGAAGGAGTTTCCTCAAGAGGTCATCGACAAATTCAAATATCCATTTGAAATTGAGAATCCAGCGAAAGTTTACATCTTGGCAATACCGAAAGAGGGACTTGTTTATGACTATAGATATCTAAAGGAGGTATGTATTATGCTACAATAGAGTGCGGTCAGCTGTCATGGTAGTATTAAGTATTAAATTTTATGGTATATTTGTAGTATAATATTATTATATTCCTTTTTAAAACTTAACATATCTATTCTTTTAATATTGTTTTCGCATATGAAATCTTAAACGTTAATAAAAAAATAAAAACAATAAATATGTATATAGCATTTAATGATTCATTATGTATTATAATCAATGTGTAATTAATAGTAACTGGATTTATTATCGTAAAATAGGGGTCTCACCGAAAGTGAAAAATTATTTAATTTATAAATATGTATAAAAAAATAATATATATAAAACACTTTTAATTTTTTTTCGTATAAGGTTCGTACTATAATTCTTAGAGTTAATATATATTTTTTTTAAAGTTTTTAAAACTAAGAGGGTTTGTCTTCTTTAAACACCATGCACTAATTTAAAAAAGTGTTTTATATTAAAAAAAAATATATATATATATATATATATATCTACAGGTGAGCCCCTGGTTTGTGTTAAAAAAATCCGGAGTGTAGTAATTAAAATAGATAATCTAGTCCCTTTTATTAAAACAAAATGGTGATACATATTCCGATAGACTGCATGATGTAATTAAAATGTTCCGTAGACCGGTAGGTGACTAAGTTAGGTTATGTTTTATGTAGCATTATTGTTGTTTAGGTTAGGTTTTACAAACTACCGTTGGTTTTTATCGATTAAAGTGACTCATAAAATTGTCCCTGAATAGGTTTTTATGGTATTTCTCTATGTACAACATGCTATAGTGTAAATATTCCGGCAGAACGCAAGATAAAGTGACACTGAATGTTATCGGTGTAATATAGTATACTTTTTAACTAGTTAATTAATGTTCTTTGCATGACTATGTTTCCAGGGAAAAGGAAAATGGAAGCCGTGGAACGACGACATGCTGTCCGCCCCTCCTATTCCCCGGGACATGGCCGCCCACAGCATCATAGTGACCACCCTCGACACCGTGCGCTACCTGGCTCTCTTCAGACTCCTGGTCTGCCACAAGAAGGCCGTCATGATGGTTGGGCCAACTGGAACCGGGAAGTCTTCCTATATTATTGTAAGTTTTAAGTATAATTTGTTCAGTAATCAAACACACACTCTCTCAACTGACAGATTACCTGCGGTAAAATCAGAAACTACAATTTATTTGGTACTAAAATTATTCAATATTTAATAATGCCGGTTGACATCTGTAGTTCACGATTTCACCACGGTAGTTCCATTGCGACACTACATTCTTATGCAAATTTCATAAGCGACTGCCCGTATTGTATTAAAATATGTTCTTATTTTATGTTGTGCTGTGGTTCCTAGGATTTTCTTATGCGAAAAGTGGATACTAAGAAATACAAATCTCTCGCCATGGGATTCTCTGCACAGACATCTGCGAATCAAACGCAAGATATTATAATGGGGAAATTGGATAAAAGAAGAAAAGGTAAATTATAACCCCACAGTAATTTATCCCATTCATATTTACTAACTTCCTTTTCTATTTTCCAATTATGAATTCTTTAACTTTACTAAACCATAAAGCACCACAGGTAACTAGGTACTTATTTCTATTTTTTGTAAATAATATGCATTGACAGTAGCTATTGCTCTTGCTATCTTGCCTGTGAAAAATCACGTGACGTATCTTGAGTTGCCAAGAAAAAGTATTAGTTGCTTTAATCCACCCATTTCAAATATAGAATAATTTCTGTAAAAAATATATTGTAGGCAAGTACTCTACTAGGTAATTGATTTACTAGAAAATTGAAGTTTCTTTTTTTAATTTGATAATTTTCTGTTTACACTTTTGATTGTGAGCCCACAGCCCACTTCCTCGGTTACGTTGAGCAACCTAAACAAAACAATCTTTCATAGACAGTAGTTATCAGCCAATAAGGAGTCATAATTGCAATCATACACTTTACTGATGTTTCTAATTTCAGTAAGTTTCTATGTACTTAAAATTTTACTATGTTTCACCAGATGTTCCTTATTTGAAATTTTTATAAAATGGTGGAAACAAATGCACTTCCGTACCACATGAGTTGTCAATGTTGGCGTGTTTTCCTTTTTAAAAGTGCTTCCTGGAGTAAGAAAAATTAAACGCATTTACTTAACGGGTAGCGTTACTCAGCGGTGGTAAAACAGTTAATATACGCTACTCGTTGTTACGAAGATGTGAAAAATCATGCAATTGTTTTGTAGGAGTTTTTGGTCCTCCGGTGGGCACGGAGTTTGTGGTGTTTGTAGACGATGTTTCTATGCCCCAAGCTGAAACTTACGGGGCACAGCCTCCCATTGAAGTTCTCCGGCAGGCCTTGGATCAAGGAATGTGGTATGACAGGAAGGAGAATGTGCCTATGAAGTTGACAAATGTCCAGGTATTGTCATCTTTTATAATGATTTTTAAAAAATGTCTAATTTTTCTAAGTGATGTTAAGCCTAAAATTATGTAACAATAACACTTAAAACATTTGTATTTTATTGCAGTTCATGTGTGGCATGAGTCGGCCAACTCCAGGAACGAAACCGGTGACGGCTCGGTTCAGTCGACATTTTGGATTTTTGTGTATTGATGAATTCGACGACGAAACGATGATGGTTATTTTCAGCAAAATATTGTTTTGGCATTTGGATGCGAGGTTAATAGTGGATTCTGTAGATATTGTAACATGCTTATTGGGTATTGCTTGTTTTGTCGTTAAGCTTAATTTGTTTTTTATTGATTTCAGAGGCTTTTCACCCGACTTTGAACCGTGCGTAGAAGAAATTGTGTCGGCAACTCTCGATATCTATAAAAGTTGTCGACTCAATCTACTGCCCACCCCTGCCAAGTCGCATTACACATTTAATCTACGAGATTTTTCCCGAGTTATTACGGTAATTACTATTCAACGTTAGTGACACCTGCCCTAAAACATTTTCAAATTCAAAATGTTTTCAATTTATTAAAAAATAAATCGTTGGAACTTATCAGTTAACTCCCATGTAATCTATGGGCTTTCTTTACTACAGCATGTACTTTCACTGTTCATGTTAAGGTCCCACGGTCACGGCTTGTCTTAAACACAGGCCACGCCAGATCGCGCCGCGCCTGTCGGACGATCCTGAGTCCCGCATTCAGCCATTCCCACAGCGCGTGTCGGCCTGAATCGGCCTGTCGTTACCACCATTCCAGCAGGGCGCCTCTGAAGTTATCCATACCGTTCCCACCACCCATCAACCTGTCCTGGCACGACCTGGCCTGTCATAAAACGGTCCGTGGGACCCGAGCGTCTAAGACAAATTTGGGCTTTTATGGTCAACGCTTTCATTTATGATCAACAATAAAAATAAAATCAATATTTTAGGGAGTGCTGCTCTCCGCCCCTGAAGTTTACCCGGACGTTCAGCCGTTGAAGAGATTATGGGTCCACGAGTGTCTCAGAGTGTTCTCCGATCGCCTGGTGGACTCCATCGACCGAGGATGGTTTGTGGGAGCCTTGAGAGCGGCCACCAAGAACTACCTGAAGGAAGACTTTGACGTCATGTGCAGCCGACTTTTTGACAAAGGCGTACAAAAGAAGGTAAAAATTGAAATGTTCACAAAATTTCTGAAATATTTTTGACAGGAGAGCGTCAATCATTCCAAATATATTATGTTTTGCTTATGATTTTCTTTTGCAGGTGATAACCGAAACGGAATTGCGCAAGTTGATGTTCTGCGACTTTGCTAATCCAAAGCCCGATACGAGGTTCTACATGGAAGTCACAGACATGGAGCATCTCACCAATACTGTGGATGCGTTCCTACTCGAATTCAATAACATGACAAAGAAGCCTATGAACTTGGTACTTTTCAGGTTCGTAGACTCGTATACATAAAAATTGATGAATTGTGGCTGGTGGTTTTGCTTACTTTAAGAAAAAAAAATGAATCTGCAAATTTTTTTGCACATTGGTGATAAATTGTTAACAGGTTTGCAGTGGAGCATGTTTCGAGGATCTGCCGTATTGTGGCCCAGCCTCGATCTCACGCCCTGCTCATTGGACTCGGTGGCTCGGGCAGACAGTCACTGACCAGGTTGGCTGCGCATATAAATGACTATGAATTATTCCAGGTGAGCAACGCTTTACGTTTCTCGAGCGTTAAGAACTATGAAAAAGATACAGTCTGGTACGATATAGACGAATTTGTCAATCTCTGTTTTGCCTAACCTAACTTTTCGTGCAAGTAATGCCTCTCTTCTTGATTGAGTTCTGATAAATATAGGACTATACAAGTATTATGGAAGAATGATTGCTATTGATAGAATGACTTTGCAGGTGGAAATGAGCCGACAGTACGGTCGCTTTGAGTGGAGGGAAGATTTAAAGACTCTGTTGAAAAAAGCCAGCTTACCCGATCTTCATGTGATCTTTTTGTTTATAGAATCACAGGTATAATTTACTTTTATAATGATTTCAGAAATATAAATTGTAATACATAATAATATTAAAATGTACAAAAAAAAGTTTAAATGACGACTTTAATATAAAAATGTGTTGGGTATTCGGCTTTTAGATAAAAGAGGAAGGATTCTTAGAGGATATTAACAACATCTTAAATTCTGGAGAGGTGCCGAATCTCTTTTCCGCTGAAGAAAAAGCTGAAATCTGTGAAAAAATGAGAGTGGTATGTTGAATACAACATCAATAATACCCGTATCTATCTTTAAGTAAAATATGTAGTTAAAATGCATGTACACACACTTGACAAAGGTTCAATCCCATCTCATTCTATTTGAAGCAAACAGTTCATTTGAAATAAACCGTTAATTTGAAATTATTTGTAGGTTGACAAGCAGCGGGATAAGTCTTTACAAACTGACGGCTCCCCGGTGGCCTTGTACGCATTCTTCATTGACATAGTCAGGGAGCAGCTGCACGTGGTGCTGGCCATGAGCCCCGCTGGCACTTCTCTTAGAACTAGAATCAGGAAGTTCCCCGCCCTGGTCAACTGCTGCACTATTGATTGGTTCCAGGTATGTACCTTCTATGTAGAAGCTATTTAATCTATTCCTATAAAAAAATTAAGAACAAATGATGTTAGTTATACACTTTTTTTTTCAGGAATGGCCGCCGGATGCCCTCTTAGCCGTGGCTACTTACTTCTTAAAAGACTTGGAGTTGACGGATCTAGAAAGGAAGACAGCGATTGAGATGTGTCAAATATTCCACGTGAACACACAGGAACTCTCAGAACAGTTTTTCATCAGGTTGAAACGCAAAACTATGTTACGCCTACCGCTTATCTGCAGTTGATTTCCCTGTTTAAAACTCTTCTCACAGCAAAGAGAACGTAAGTTCTATTGAATTGTCGTCCTAGTGATTTTTGTGTGTTTAATAATCCCAACTGTAATTTTGGCGGTTATCTTTTGAATTTAATTTTTCAGTGAGGTGCTGCGGAATGAAAAACGTTATCTTGTCGGCCTGGGTCAGCTGGAAGTGGCGGCGACGTCAGTCGGCGCACTTCAACTAGATCTGGAGAGGTTGCAGCCCAAGCTGGCTGCAGGAGCTGCCGCAGTGGCGGAGACCGCAGCCAAGGTATCTGCTGATGCCGCAGAAGTGGCCCTGGTTGAAGAAACGGTTCTCGCAGACCAAGAAATAGCAGATGGACAGGTCGTCAATCTTTACTATAAGCCAAACGTTGTTGATATCAGACATGTTGAATTTTATTCCATCTGAGAAATTTTTCACAGGCTAAAGCTGCCCAAGCGATAAAAGTGGAGTGTGACGCAGACCTGGCAGAAGCCATGCCCATCATGAATACCGCCCTGGCCGCCCTCAACACTCTCACCCCCGCTGACATCACCTTTATCAAGACTATGAAAAATCCCCTCCCAAGGGAATTAAAATGGTTATGGAGGCTATTTGCATTTGAAAGGTTAAATTATTTATTATTATTTAGCGACCTGTAAATATATATCTGGATATTTTGTTTAAAAATTACCAATTGTGGATATTCTAGGAGATGAAACCTGATAAAGTTCCTAAATCCTTCTGGACTGGGAACCATGGAAGATTATTGGGGACCTTCTAAGAAGCTCCTCAACGATATCAAGTTCCTGGAAAATCTCCTCCTGTTCGACAAGGACAATATTCCTCCAGTCGTCATTAAAAAGTTGGAGACAGGTATCATGAAGGATGAACTCTTTGCTGAAGGTAATCATCATGAAAGATGAACTATTTGTGCGGAGAGTGAAGATGAAAAATACAGTTTATGCTCATAATTTCACATTTCTTGAAGATTTTACAGCAAAGGTTCTAAATTTGTCATCAAAAGAATCCCATTCAACGGGATAAAGTTCATGAAGCAATTGTGCATGTTAAACTTTTAGTGTTAGTTTAAAATTATATTGTATTTGTTTTTTGTAAGCATAGTTTTTTCATTTGAAAACTCTAATATTATTATTTTGACCAATTCTAGGAATGTGCAAATGGGTGATTGCCATATCAAAGTACGACAAGGTGGCCAAAGTGGTTGGACCAAAGAAGGCAGCCCTAGCAGAGGCACAAGGTGTTTACAACACGGCCATGGCAGCTCTGGCCATCAAACAAGCACAGCTGCAGGCCGTAAGTTATTTTGATATGAACATCTATTGCCTTTGCATTATTTCCTCACATTGTCAACGGATGACTTTTTTAATTAGGTTCGAGACAAACTAGCGGTCCTAGAAGAGGCGTTAGCCGAGCAGAACCGGCAGCTGAAGGCGCTGGATGATGAAGTGGAACTGTGCGCCAACAAGCTGATGAGGGCGGAGATGCTGCTGAGTGGTTTGGGAGGAGAGAAGACTCGCTGGACAACGGCGGCTAAGAATTTGAGGGATAGCTACGGCCTTCTAACTGGTATTTTTGGTTATACTGACAATAATTTTATATTCTTTGTAGGGTATTCCATTTTGCATTCATGTGTTGTTACTATATATACCACATTTAGCCAAATGATTGATAGACCGTCAAAAAAACTTTTCTTTCCCAGGAGACGTATTGTTAGCTGCCGGCGTGATAGCTTACTTGGGGCCCCTTCACAGCTTACTTCCGGCAGACTCGCATCACAGGCTGGTCAGAGCAGTGTATCAAATTTGGCCTTTACTGTTCATCCAATTTCAAAATGGTCACCATCTTGGGGAACCCTGTCACCATACAACAGTGGAATATCGATGGCTTGCCTGCCGATGACTTCAGCATAGAAAGTGCCATTATAATCAAGTGGGTGTTTATTTTAATTTTATTTTGTACATTAGATATACATAGGTAATACTTGATTGAATTATTATCGTGGTTAGCATGCCTCAAATTAATATGCATTGATTTTTAGATCTGCAACCCGTTGGCCTCTGATGATAGACCCCCAAGGCCAGGCCAACCGCTGGGTGAAGAATATGGAGAAAAAGTTTCATTTGAACATTGTCAGACTATCGCAATCTGATTTTGCAAGGGTTTTAGAGAATGCTGTGCAGTTTGGGCAACCCGTACATTTTTTTACTATTTTTTTTTCGCTTTATGATTCATCATATTTTAAATGACAAAATCACTTTGTTTTAATCATTCTATATGCCAACTAGATTCATTACTCAATGTAACATCATCAAGAGAATTTTATATACAGCTTACTAAGCAAAAAAAAAAACGTGACAAAGTAATTGCGTTATTGAATAATTTCAATTTTATACTGATTTAATTTTTAAAAATCTAAATAAGTTAAAAAAAGGTAATTTTTTTCCATGATTTGTAGGTGATTTTAGAAAATGTGGGGGAAGAATTGGACCTCATGCTGCAGACCTCTACTACAGCAACAGACCTTCAAGCAAGGCGGGGCCACCTACATCAAGCTGGGGGACAATATAGTGGAGTACAACAAGGACTTCAGGTGGGTCCCCCACTAGTTGGTATTACTACTAGTATGTATGTTGGGTGTTAGATAAATTTGTAAAACTAACAGTGTATGGCGTGTACTGGCATCTGACCTGGTGGTGTGTTGACGTCCCCAGGTTCTACATCAGCACCAAGCTGCGCAACCCGCACTACATGCCCGAGGTGGGGGTGCGAGTGACCCTGGTGAACTTCATGCTGGGGACGGACGGGCTGGCCAGTCAGCTGCTGGCCAGGGTGGTGGCGCAGGAGAGGCCGGAGCTGCAGCAGGCTAAGACGGACCTCACCACGCAGGGGGCGGAGCACCGCCGCCTGCTGCAGGAGATTGAACAGAAAATTCTCACTGTTGGTTTTTGAATTCCACACTCAGTAATAATCCATTATTGGAACAATCCAGTGGTTTTCATTACTACTGTCTCTGTTGATTTTTTCTAAAATTCCAGAACAAATCTTTTACATTTGGTCACATCCAGAGGCATGCAAGCCATAAAGGCACACAAGCACTGCCTACCCTGCCGTACTCGCATAAAAATATGTATTATATTGGATTGAATAATATCAAATTATTGTGAAAAATAAATCTACACTTTACTTGAAATTTAGCTAATCGCACCGCGTGTCGCACCAATCTACTATAACGTGTCAAAAGCAGTAAATACATATGCTCAAACGCCACCAACGTCAGAGTTGATTATTCTATGTTCACTAGACTACACAAAATATGTATGCTGTGTTCAAGTGGTTCGTTTGTGTTAGTATCTTTTTAAGTGTCTAAGGCAGCGCTTTTACAGAACAAATCCAATAACAATCCGTGAAATTTGTCGGTACATATCTCTATTATCAATTGATTCGCCGTTTTTCCTTATGCCTACCCTGATCAAAACCTCTGTGCCGCCACTGGGCACGTAAAATAATCAATAGTCAACCTTATAATTTTTTCATTTTTATTATTTTAAAATGATTTTTCCTTCTTGACCAGGTTTTGTCTACATCAGAAACTCTACTTGAAGATGAAGGAGCTGTACAGGTTATTATCAAATTATTATAACAATCTCTATTTCTCCCTTCACACATGTGATATTAAACCTGACCTAAATGATTCATTTGCAAATATTATGTCTAATTTCTTATATGTATGAAATATTTAACAGTTGGTAATGCATAAGAAATTATTGTTTATTTTAGATTTTGAATTCTTCAAAATCTACAGCCAATGAAATTAGCGAAAAACAGGTGGTGGCAACTGAGACAGAACGTCAAATAGACAAAGCAAGAAAAGAATACGAACCAATTGCTGAACACGCCACAATTTTATTCTTCCTAATTGGCAAGTTTAATTGACAAATATTTTAGTTGGCTTAGTACATTCGTAGAAGATACATGGATTTTTTTCTCTTAATTTATAATTTCTTACGATAATATTTTTCTAGATGGACTCTCAAATATTGACCCAATGTACCAGTACTCTCTGGGCTGGTTTGAGACTCTCTACTCTGCTGCAATAGAAAACACAGAGAAAGTGGATGATATAAATGAACGATTAGATATTTTGCAAATGTTCTTCACATATTCTCTGTATGCCAATATTTGCCGAAGCTTGTTTGAAAAGGTAATTATTCGCCTTTACTTCTTGTACAAACCATATTTTATTTGTTCTTATTTATTAGTGAATGAATGAGTTGATGATGAATGTAACTCCAAATTCATGGTGTTTGAAAGAGAGAGTACGAGAACAGCGCGCAATATAGTTGTGAACGATGAATACTTGGACCAAGTAGATGTGTTGGTGTATTTAGGAAGTATGTTTATGAGAGACGGAAAGGCTGTTAATGATATTGAAAACTCAATTAATGGAGGACTGAATGCTGTTGGAGCAAATAAATTGTCTGAAAAAGCGAAGCTAGCAGTCCACAATGGAGTGTTTATACCAACCCTGAAGTATGGCAGTGAGGTATGGAGCTGGCAGAGGAAGGATAAAAGTAGATTGGATGTTGTAGAAATGAGATCCCTGAGGGGTATGTGCGGTAAAAACAAGTGTAACAGTGTTAAAAATGTGGATATCTAGAGAGAATGCAAGGCTGATGCAAGTGTAATGAATAGGATTTAAGAAAGGGACGCTTATATGGTTTGTGCATGTAGAGCGGAAAATAAGGAAAGGAGTGTGAAAATAATATATGACGGGAAAGTGAATTGAAGAAGAAGTTGAGGACGCCCGAGGAAGACACGGCACAATCAAGTGAATCAAATACTTGAGTTGGGCAATGTCAAGAGTCAGAATAACAGAAGAGTATGTACGAGACGATGTATGAATGTGACTGAAGCAAGGAGTGTGTGCCAATACAGAGTTGTGTGGCGGTCCATCCTCTCTGCCTACCCCTGCGGAGAAAAGGCGTGATGATTTGTTAGTTGTCCTTTATTAATTTTGAATGTGCTTGCGTTATTCAGGACAAACTGGTGTTCTCATTACTTCTGACGGTGACAATAATGCTGCATCAGAAGAAGCTGGAGCTACCTGAGTTCATCTTCCTGTTGGCTGGGGGAGCTCCTAGAAACATTTCAAAGTGCCCGGTTGATTTCCTCACACCAAAAGCGTGGGCAGAAGTTTGCAAGTACGAATTCTTGTCGTAACATTTTGCCGCTTGCAAACATTGCTGATGAAATTGTTTCGTATCACATAAGTAGAGATTATCTAATTTTTTAAAGGTTGAATGAGTTTGCCGACTTCCAAGGCATAGAAGAGTCCATCGGGAAAGACAAAGCCTGGGTGGATTATGTGAACATTCCAGAACCGCAAGAATTTCCATTTCCTGCCCCTTGGAATACAAAGATAACCCCCTTCCAACAGTTGCTCATCATGAGATGTGTGCGGCAAGATAAGATGGTGCCTGCTGTGCAAGTTTTTGTAGAGAGTGAGTACCGTTTCATTTTCATGAACTATCACAAAACTGCGGTATAAAAAATAATTTACTTTTATTTATGTGTAATAAAGAAACTCAAAGGAAATAGTCAGCCTAAATTATATATAAATATATATTTTTATTTATTTATTATTTATCTTGGTAAAATATAAAATACAAGGGATTGCTCTATGTCTGTCTGTCTCACTAGGAAATTCCTGTGTCGAGACGTCAATATATTTTATACACAAGATACTTATGGTCTACAAATTCATTCAACATTAATTCTTACCACATCGACATCTTTAACTCAACTCTACATAATATTAAACAAAAATCCATGACCCGACTGCACCCAAACTAGATCACTGAAACTAACCTCCCATCTGCTCCCGTCCTTCTTCCTTTATCCCATTTCCATGTTTCCTTCCACCTTACTCTCCCCCCACCAACTTGGTCAAGTTACTAAATTAAAACTGTATACATATATATTATTGTCACACTTTATTTATAATATTTATCATCAGCAGAGGAAAATTTGTAATTGGCATGTATTGATTATTGTTGATTTGCTGTTAATTTACCCAAAAAATTTTTTAAAAAATACTCTTACAGAGACCATGGGGGTGCGCTACGTAGAGCCACCACTATTTGACCTCCCTTCTTCCTACAGCGACTCCCACTGCTGTATCCCTCTACTGTTTGTGTTAACACCGGGCTCTGATCCCATGGGGACCCTGTTCAAATTTGCCGACGATCAAGTAAGCGTGAATTGTTTACACTGTATCCAATACTCAGGTTGTTTGTCGTAACATTGAATTAAGAGAACACATTTAGTTTGAAGTATTCAGATTATGAATTTGTACCGATTGACTGCGCTTATGTTTCTTAGGGATTTGGTTCATCACGTTTATTTTCCTTGTCGCTGGGACAAGGACAAGATCCAATCGCTGTAAAGATGATCGATGAGGGAATGCGGTTAGGAAATTGGGTGATTCTACAAAACTGCCATCTAGCCAGCAGTTGGATGCCCATGCTGGAAAAGGTTAAATAGTTGATCAATTTGCTTAGTGAAATTTGACTGTTATATTATTATTACCATTTCTATAAATGTATCTTAATTTTATAAACTTTTTGTTTTCAGATATGTGAAGGATTTCAACCAGATACAACACATGCCGATTTTAGGCTTTGGCTCACGTCCTATCCTAGTGAAAATTTCCCAGTGTACGTGCTTCAAAACGGTGTCAAAATGACTAATGAACCACCGAAAGGTATGAATTTACAAATGGCTAATTTATTATTAACTTCTACCTACACAATAAGATGAGTGCATATCAACTGAATGTTTTCAGGTTTACGTGCAAATATAGTGAGATCCTATCAGACCGACCCGATATCCAACCCCGAGTGGTTTGAAGGGAACAAGCAGCCAGAGAACTTCAAGAGGCTTCTGTACGCACTGTGCTTCTTCCACGCCGTGGTCCAGGAGAGGAGGCAGTTTGGTCCGCTGGGGTGGAACATTCCCTACGAGTTCAATGAAACAGATCTCAAGATCAGCATCACTCAGCTCAACATGTTTTTGAATGAATACGAAGTAAAAAATTTCAATGCATTATCAGTTTTTGTTTCATCTTCACACGTGTTGTCTATATCACATATTGTCTCTTATTATTCAGGACGTTCAATATGTGGCGCTAAGATATCTGACAGGAGAGTGCAACTACGGAGGGAGGGTGACAGACGACTGGGACAGGAGGTGTCTCAACACCATCCTCAGGAAGTTTTACAATCCTCTTCTTGTGACTGATCCCGGGTACACGTTTGAGCCAACGGGTATATTTTTCTTCTTGCAAATATTGTTTGTTTGCTTCCATACTGCCTTCAAGTCAACTGAAATGTTTGTTTACCCCACGTGGTGTTCCCTCCAGGTACCTACTTCGTGCCATCGGTGAAAGAGCATGGAGAGTTCATATCCTTCACCCGTAACCTCCCCATCACTGCTCCCCCCGGGGGTGTTTGGTATGAATGACAATGCGGACATCACCAAGCATTACACGGGAAGCTGAACAGTTGTTGTCCACAGCTTTGCTTACTCAGGTGACAACAAACTTGGTTTTATTTTTCTAAAAATTTTCATGAATTAAATATGCATATCTATTTATTTTCACAAAACATGTTTTTGCTTATGAAACAACGTGTAACAATAATAATGTTTTTGTATATTGATTTCAATAAAAATTCTTCATCACCGGTTCTAAAATACATATTCCAGTTTTTATGGTATACTTCAGGCATATATTTTGACATTGTTAGTACATATTTTTTGAGTGTTTATGCATATTCTGGCATTGACAGTGCATATTTTGCAAATTTGATAGTGCACATTCCGACGTCTGTTTTTGACAATCATCTGAAATCATTATCTTTGAAAATGATTAATCATGTGAATTATTTTTACATGCATTTTTTATCATCATTCATTCCATGCTCCAGGACCTCATGGCTATTTTTGCTTTCATTTTAGATATGTTATTCATAATGTATTTGTTAACTTTATTTTTGTAAATAATGAAGTTTCATGCATACCTTTAACTAACTGTGTTTAATCCTTGAAAAATAATGAAAATGATGGATAAAGAAAATCATATGATCTTAAAGGGATGCAAATGTACCATTACATACAATAGTTTGTAGTATGTCTAAAATAGTTTGTGTTTAAATTTATAAACATTTACGTCATTTTGCTAAAATTTGATTCAAAGGGTTGAGATGTCATTTTTATTATGTTATAATGTTGATAAGATTTCTTATGATTTAATGATATAACATGAATATTACTAACGTTTTTTTTTTACTCGTCTTTATTGTGTATTAGAAGATTAAAATGACATGTATTCAATATTAAACATATTGGTTATTTATAAGAAATAATGATTATATACCTTTATAAAGGAAACAATGTCATCTGGGGGTGGAATAACTCCCCGAAGAGCAAGCCATGGCGCTCGCTCTGGAGGTCATAGCCCGCCTCCCCCAGCGGGTGCTGACGGGAGTGTCCCACGAGGGAGACATCGAGGCCTCCCTCATGACTCCGCTGTCCATCGTGGTGGTGCAGGAGGCCGCGCGTTTCACCCGCCTGCTCAACGTCATGACCTCCAGCCTCAAGGCGGTTGTGGGCGCCGTCCAGGGTAATGTCCATCGCATACACACTTCTTGCTTGTCTTCTGGTCAGTTGGTCACATGGCTAAACAAACCTATTATACCTGTTTTCCAGGAGTCAGTGTGCTGACGGAATCCACGGAGGAGGTGCTGACCAGCATGGTGCGCGGGAAGATCCCCGCCCTGTGGGCTAAGAGCAGCTACCCCTCCCTCAAGCCCTTCTCCAGTTATGTGGAGGACTTCTTGCAGAGAATGTACTTCTTGCAGGTACAAAGAAGACGGTATTAGGCCATGTTGTCCGCCCGTATATATATATGAATAATTGTTTGAATATGTGTCCTTGTTTTAGCACTGGCACACGCATGGCCCCCCCGTGGTGTTCTGGCTCTCCGGCTTCTACTTCCCTCAAGCCTTTCCTCACGGCTGTCCAGCAGAGCTACGCCCGCAAATATAAGATTCCCATCGACCCATGTACAAATGTTGGGCACACGTTTGGCGTGTTTCCCGGCTATGCACCGGTGCCGAAGGAATCAATGACACAAGTTCCTCGGAGAATCTTCTATTGAAATACTGGTAGAACAAGGACAGCATTCCCACCTGGCGTCTGTGCTCCAAAGATGACAATCCGCTTAAGATAGGAGAATCTATCAAACCTACTGCCCGTTTCTGTATGGGGGTTTTTTCAGGTATTTAGGGGCTCCAGACCAGAAGTGACTGCCAAATTAAACAGTGGAGCGCACTTGCGATTTGTACAATGTCAGCAGTTTTGTACTTTTAAAGTATCTGTGAGCCCCGTACAGTACGTCCAGCTTCTGAGAGGCTAACATTACTCTGACTTCGATAGAGCCCCCGTGCCTTAGCTGGTCACTTAAAGTTACACAAAGCATGTCAATGGAACGTTTGTTGGGAATATTGCTTTCGTCGAAGGAGACTAAATTGTCAGTACGATCCATTTTAGTCGTATTCAGAATCAGAGAATTAGAGCAACATTAGAATTGCCATACTTTTAAAATATTTAACTTAACAGGTTCAAGATGCAACTGACTTTAAGAAGCCCCCTCCCGAAGGATGCTACATTACGGGGCTGTTCTTGGAAGGTGCTCGATGGGACAGAGATGAACACATAATTGATGAAGCCCAACCTAAAGTCTTATATGATGTTTTCCCAATTGTGAGTATTGATTTAGCATTATTATATAAATTAAACATTTAATCATGAGTGATCAGTAGCGTTGGGAAAAACTTCAATGTTTTGTGAATGCTTCACGAATTGTTAGTTCTTTAAAATGAACCCTTCAATTGAAGTCAAACCAAATGAACTGGAACTGGTTCCTCACCGAAAAGCACATGCTAGTCGGTAGCGATTTCAAAGTGAAAAGCACTGGAACCGGTTCCTCGCCACAAAAATCACGTACTAGTCGGTAGACATTTCAAAACGAAAGGAACTGGAACTGGTTGAAGTGTTGGTTCAGTGAAATGAAATGAATGAAGCCTAAAATGTACTACCACCTTCAATTGAAATATTTGTTCAATGAAATGAAGTTATTAAAATGAATGAACGCTATAATGAACTACCGACTTCAATTGAAGTATTTGTTCAATGAACAATGAATGAAGTACGAACTGTTGCCAAAAGAAGTAGTTCTTTGAAGCAGTTCTTTCAAAGCGGTCACAACGCTAGTGATCAGGTATTAAATCACTACTTTTTTTCAGATCTGGCTGGTCCCCATGAAACGTGAAGACCTACCCGTAGGAAAAACGTACGACTGCCCCCTGTACAAGACTGGAGACAGGAGGGGTATCCTGTCCACAACGGGGCACTCCACCAACTATATTCTCTTCATGCGTCTCCCCACCTTGGCGCCGCCCGACCACTGGGTCATGCGCGGTGTTGCCCTGCTCAGTCAGCTGCCATATTAGTAATTTTATCAATATATTACTTCTTACTTTTCTTTCTACGACCTCGTTGGCTATTGAGAATAGCACTATGGCATTTACCTTTGTGACTTCATAGACTATTGAGGTCTAGGGCTGTATTTTGCTGTGAAACGTATATGAAACCGCATTGCCATAATAATCACAACTAGGATGTGTTTTATTATTGTTATTTTTTTATTGTTAGAATGTTTTTTTTTCAAATATTTTTGATTATATACTAAATGTTGTATCTTTATTTTCTTACAAATCCTTTACAACATAATTTTTATTTTTATCATAAATATTTACACTTGTGATGTGTACACTGAGAGCTTTCAATGCTCTTTTATTTTATATAAATATATTATTGTGTAATGTAAAATTTCAAATAAAGCAAAATAAATTTTATGTTCTGTAAGATATTTACATAATCCAGTTAGTGGATTAGGAGCAAAACTAAAGTAGCCGATTTTACCGTTGGTATTCCAAAATTCAATTGGAAAACAGAAACAGACGTCGCCCACATGACATCAATCCCCATTACCCTCGGAGCGCAAAACGAGAAGCCGAAGAGAAAAATGTGGCATCATAGGTTAGCAGATTTGTTTGGTCTCGGGCACACCTTGATGCTCTCCCGTGATCAACTGTCGGTTTTCAGACTTCGGATCCGTCCAGATGTGCCCAGAAAAGTACGTAGGTTGAAAGTATGGTTTCAATACAATCAACCTTAAAACAAACTGCAAAGCCATGGTTCAGTCGACAATGCTCGGATGCAGTTCAACACAAAAACGCAGTTTACCGAGCCTACAACACATTTTGAACGTCGGAAAACAGATAAGTACACAAAAAATTGGCAAAGGAGAGCAAGAAAATCATCAAAAAGTCGCAATTCGAGCATGACCTGTAGATCAGCAGACAGCTGGCTGCCTACCCGAATGGCAGCAGAGCATTCTGGTCGCTAACGGACTCCATAGGTGGTAATTTCTGCAATTCCTGTCTGCCGTTTCTTACCAGACCTGACGGAACACTAGCAAACACCGCCACCAAAAAGTCAATTTTATTAGGGAATTTTTTTGTGGATAACTCGGCCCTCTAATATCAAGGTGCGTCCCGCCGTCAGTTCCTCACTGTTGATTCTCTGTGAAAAAGCTCTGGATCCGGTATCGGGATGTACTCCACGTCTTACGAGGCCTTCAAGTTAATAAAGCTAGTGGACCTGACGGAATACCCGCACTGGTATTGCAGAGGTGTGCTGCAGAAATAGCTCTAATTTTGATGAAGCTCTTCAAAATGTCGCTGATTTGTGGATCGGTGCTCTCTTGTTGAAAAAAAGCGGTCATTGATCCTATTCCCAAAAAGGCTGACCGCTCCAACCCGGCCAACTACCGCCTTATAGCGATCACATCAGCTCTCTCCGAGGTGATGGAACGTGTGATCAACGATAAACTGCTCATATACCTCGAGAAGAACAAAATAATTAACAACCGTCAATACGGATTTGGGCGGAACCGGTCTTGACGTGGTCTTCTTGCGTATGTGACGCATGTTTGATGGCGGTACTTGGAATGTTTCGATGAAACCCAAAGGCTAAAGCTTTTGATGGCGTTCAGCACCGAGAACTTGTCAACAAGCTGCCATCTTATGGACTTCTCGCATCCTTGTGTACGTGGATTGCCTATTTTTTTTATGGAGAGTTTGATTTAGACGGTGTCACCTCTTCCTCTCATTCAATTAATGCTGGCGTTCCACAGGGATCGGTTCTGTCTCCAACTTCCTTTTGTTATCTGAACCAATACATTTTTACGCGGATGACGGTACAGTTCTTCCACAAAGCATCCCCAAAGATGACACAGATGACCTCTTTTGTGGAGTTTGTTAAAAAATAATATAAATATGACATGAGATCTGCCGGCTTCGGATGGATGATAGTCCAAGAATTGATTGGAGATGAGGGAGACCTATGCCAAAACTCGATGACAGAGGACTTATGAAAAAATAGAAGTAAGACATTTTCGTAATTAAAAAATCACAAATGCTTACCCATACTAACTAATACTTATCTAAAATCTCCCAAAACAGCTTATTATTGATTTAAGATCATCAAGTAAAGAGTTAAAAGTAATTTTTTTGTAACTGTCAACTCTAGTTAGCATTGTGCCAAATTTGAGGGCGAACTTTGTCTTTGTTTAGTTATGAGCGTTATGACAGAAGGTTGAATGGGACGCGTTTAACTTTTTTTATGAAACTGATAAAATCGCACTTCTTGCGTATATTGAATTTTGTATGCCAAGAACGTTACCCAATTTTTTGGAAACATGCTCACCTTGCAGGCTAACAAATCCTATCCGTCCATAACATCATGACAAAGTGGGCCGCTTATATAGAAGCAAAACATCCATCGAAGATGATCCCCGCTGTGGCAGGCCTTAGACATAAGTTATAAAAGTTTCCTAAAGTGCATGCTATGGTTATGAGTGACCGGGGAGTGAAAGTGCGTGAAGCAGTACGGGTTTCGGGCACATCGACAAGCATACTGTTGGATTTAAAAGTGAAATTTTGTAAGGTTCTTACCTTCATGTTTTCACCCAAGTCCCTACCCACCCAACCATTTTCGTCGTATCGAATTCTTCAACGACACCATGTTAGAAACAATTGAATATCGAACAGAAGAGTTTATGTGTGAAAGACGTGGTTGGTTTGTTGTTTGATCTTCCAAAAATATAAAAGTGGTGTTTCGTGAATAAGAAGACTAAAAGTGTGGTGTTTTTGTGATTCGTTTTTTTAGTATAGTTGTGTAAGAAGAATTCAAGAACTTCAACTTCATCGGTGAGTGAATGGTTTTCTATTTTTCCTTCCTTTTTTTTTTTTTTTTTTTTTTTTACATGAATACCGCACAAGAGTCTCAACTGCTCCCAACCGTCTAGAGCCAGTGAGACTATGGCATCCCCAAATAGGGTATGTTGTGAGGCTGAAGGTAGTGGGGAGGGGAAGGAGATCGGGAAGAGGAAGGTTGGGAAGTACCTGGCTATTCAGATCTGGTCACCAAACACGGCTTAAGCCATTTCAAGCAACGTTTCGATTCTGAATGGTGGTCTTTCACCAGGGCGATACTTTGAGTATCTACCACTCTGGAACGTGCCGCAAATATACTTGTTATTATTTTTATATGAATTAAAATGTGTTATGACACATATTAATTAAATAAAATTTATTGGCGCACGCCGGGTTTGAACCCGCGACCTTAATTTCATAATTCGATACTTCTATCAAGTAGTATAGTTTATCGTTTACATTCGGCGTTTCATCGCAGCTTCGGATCCAACACATACACTTTATTAAACTGAAAATTTAGGCAAAAGTTTAATAGAGATGGTTGCCGCTGTCGCAAATTGTGACTTTGGACAAAACGCTAACGATATAACATTTGAAAGGAGTGTTTAACTATGATGTACAGTAATTAAAAAGTTTTTTTTTTGTCGACTTGTGATTACTTCAAGTCTGGTCCATTATGTCTCGGTTTTTTGGTACGCTCAAGGAGTTTTGTTTTAGTTTTTTTGTTGAAAAGGGGAGAAAAATCAACAGAAACTATTGATGTTAACTTTTGGACCGGTTACGAGCTGCCATTGATGAGAAACGACCCGTGGCGCAGTGTAAAAAAATCTTTTTCATCACGATGAAAGCTCTGGCTCACTTATCAATACAAACAGCCGCCAAAATTCAATCTCGTTACTTCCAATTGCTTTCCATGTCCCAAATACATCAGACTAAACCTTCTACGACCTATATCCGTTCTCACAATTGAAAATATTCTTTGCTGGAAAGATTTCTTAGATCAATGAAGAGTTTAATCAGAAGATACGTATATGTTCAAGAGTTTGGCAAATCTCACTTAAAACCGACACAATAAAATGAAATTATTTGAAATTAAGAAAGGTTATTTTAAGAGATAAATACTATTTTAATAATTTTCTATCTTCTATCTAATCAGTTCTGATAACCTCCGTGGTCCAGTGGCAAGACGCTACGAATCCAGAGGTCGCGGATTCATACCCGGCATGGGCAAATAAAATGTATTTAACTAGTATGTGTCATAACCAATGATATTATATATATAGACACGTTATAGCCTTAGAATATTAACACAAAATGTGGCAAGCAAAACACACACCTTACCAGTAAATTCATCATTCAAATATCGGTCATGTATGACAAAGATAGACATTCATAGAATATATGTGTATGAACGAAACAGATCGGTTCGGACCGCGTTCCATACTTGCTTGAAACGACCTCAAGCGACGCGTGACCGTTTAGTACCAAATCGGCAACACCGATCACACAAACTAGCGTGATTATTGCTTGCCACTGTGAGAGCGCTACAACGTGTCTATAATATATGTAACGTCATTAATATGATCACATTTATTAGTTGATTGAGTCGGACAAATTTAGAAATCGCCGGTTGACGAGCCGCGCAAAGATACTCTTATTTTTACAATATTATGTTGCGTAAATCTCGCAGATTTAATGGGAAGCCTCAAAGCGCTCATCTCGACGGCGCAAATTAATATCTCGAGTTTCCCGCAACCTTTCGCAACAGCCCGCGGCCGTATCCCGCGCTCCGCCCGGCAACTGTGCGAGAGGAAGTGTCCGCTGTGCACCGCGGTGCCACGGCGCGGAAATGAAAATCGGTAGATAAGAGTTGAAAAATTCGTTGAAAATCGGTAGGTCGCCAGATAAAACGTCAGGTCCAACGGAAATGCGTCGGTTACAAACTCGGAGCAAGACTGTACGATATATGGAGAGAGAGCTAAATATTTTTACCCAGCCTATACAATTTTACGATAAATCACTTTCTCCGGGTTTTTAAGTCGAATACTGTGAGAGAGAAAGAGACAAGACAAGTTGTCACATAATATAGTACCACCATTCGGCGTGAAAGCATGTTTTCCGTCTCCCGCGCCTCTGGCGACTCCGCCCACTACGTTTTGTTATGCGACATAACAGGGCAAAACTCAACGGTTTTTTAGGTTATATCCTATATTTTTGTTTGTAACAATACTGTGAAAATGTGACCCTGTTCAATGGGGGTGTCTTGTGATGTTGATAGAGGGAAAGAAAAGGAGATGGGGAAGAGGCAGGTCAGGAAGTACATGGCTATTCAGATTTGGTCACCAAACACGGCTAGAGCCATTTTAAGCAACGTTTGGATTTTTAATGGTGGTCTTTCACGGCGATTTGAAAAGAAAGTCCGCTACTCGCTATACTCTATCCGCTATCTGCTATACGCTATCCGCTATACGCTATACGCTACCCGCTATACGCTATCCGCTACCCGCTATACGCTATCCGCTACCCGCTATACGCTATACGCTATCCGCTATACGCTATTCGCTACCCGCTATACGCTATCCACTACCCGCTACCCGCTATCCGCTATACGCTGTCCGCTATCCGCTATCCACTATACGCTATCCGCTATCCGCTATCCGCTACCCGCTATACGCTATCCGCTACCCGCTATACGCTATCCGCTACCCGCTATCCGCTATCCTCTATCCGTTATCCGCTACCCGTAGTTTCCCATTACCGCCCACGCGAAGCCGCGTAAACTAACCGCTCCACGATCCTGCGATCCGGCGCGGGCGGCAGGCGGGGGGCGGGGGGAGTTCACGTAATACGGCGAGATTTTAAACAAATATTGACGGAGCGCCGAGCTCTTCCAGGGAAACCTATCTTCACGGGGATTTTCTTACGGGAAAATTAAGTGGAGCGAGAGTTTACTCAGGCTATGGTGTTAAATGTTAGCCGTCCTTCCAAACCCTTCCACCCCACTTCCACCAGGGGAGGATTGGCCGGGCCTGTACACGAGCTGGTCGAGTTAGTCGAGTTAGTCGAATGATCGTCTAATCTTGAAATTACACCAAAAAATAGTTTAGATTTTACTGCTTATTGTTTTCTTGGAAATCTGAAATTATTTGCAAGCAGGTAAAATTGCTAGTAGAAAGACGGAACGAGTTTTGCCACTGAAAAGAATCACTTAGAGAAACAATGTATGGAAAGAGAGCTAATTATTTTCACCCAACCTATACAAACTTGCGATAAATCACTTTCTCCGGGTTTTTACGTCGTACACCATAAGAGAGAAAGAGACAACAAAAATAACACACCGCTTTTATGTACTGTAAGGATGATCTTGGTCTCCCGTGTCTCCGGGGACTCCGCCCACATGTTTTCATATGCGACTAAACTCGACACAACTCAACGGGTTTTTAGGTCATATGCTATATTTTTGTTGATAACAATACTGTGAAAAAGTGGTTATACGAATAAACAAAAACATTATGTCGACATGTGCTATGAATGGGTGTATAAATACCCAAGCCCTAGTCCTAGCCACGCTCAGGTCTGCTGAGTCCGGCGAAAATCATCAAAAACTGACTACACTGCCTTGGATAGGTACTACTCCATGTACTCTAGGAAAGATCTGCAACTAAATATATCTTGGAGCTTATTGGTCTTGTTTGAATTTTTCAATATATCGTCGCTGGAAAGGCAAAAAAGGCTTTAGCGACACTTTGGTCAAAAATGAGTTAAATATGCAGCTTTTAGATCAGTTCGTTTTCCTGCATCGAATGCTCTGACTCTCGTTTGACTCTGAAGAGTCTTGTGGCCCTTCAGCCATCTAAAATATATTTACCATTTGGGAGAAGGCTTGACTCGAGCGACATAAGCTTGGAACTTTTTAAAGCTTTTGTACCTGAGTTAACTTTTTTTTTCAAAATCCAAGCAGGTACTGAAGACTTTTATTGAAAAAAAACCTTAGTTCTTTTGTGTAAACTTTCTGAAATGGGACTTCAGCCCTTTTGCCTTTTCGGCGGCGATATAATACATTTGTGATATGGCCGCTTGTCTTTTAAAAGATGTTTTTTTTTTACAATTTCACTGAAATATAACAAGAATAGAATATACTGTATGCAAGCAATGCATCTGAGTACCGTGTATATTTCTCAAATGTTCGAAAAAAGATTCTTAAAACTCGGGTGAAGTCAGGTATCCGCCTCCTCACTACCTTAAGTCTCACAGCATTCCCCAATTGGGGATGCCATAGTCCCTCTGACTCCAGACGAATGGGAGCAGTTGAGACTCTTGTGCGGTATTCACGAAATTATTATTATTATCGGTATTTAACGGAATAATAATAATACAAATTACGTCCGCCTAGACCGGTCGGTAGCTGAGTGGAAAAACGCGTCGGATTCCCACCCGGGCGTCGTGCGTTCAATTCCTCTGCTGGCTAAGTCCTCCATCATTACAGAAGAAACATCTTCCGCTTTATATGATGGCAGTAGGAGTTTTTCAAATATTACCAGGTTATTCGTAACCCGGGAATGTTTGTATTTCTTTAAAAAAAAGATAAAAGATAAAGATATTTTAGTTAGAAAAAAAAATGCAAATCTTCTGACACTCACTGTAACAGATTTTCTGCTTCATGGGACAGTCAATTTGTCTCTGTAGGACAATAGCGTTAAGTTTACTCGGAAATGTTGGATTTATCGTATATTCTAGTCTTTAGTCTAATAGTTTCAATTATTCCCACTGTCGGGGTTGTATCACTTTCGCCGGGTCCGCCCCTATCTCCCCACCCCTCCCTGTTGCCCTCCGAAAGAAGATCTCCTCTCCCTGCTTTATCGCACACCTGAGAGGCGAGCAGCCTTTATTGCGTTATTCCTTTGTGAGGATTTTATAAAACTACATCTCTTTATATTGCCCTCGTGAACATTCCACTACAGAAAAAATCTTTCTTCAAACGGAATTCGAATTCTTTCAGCCTTCTCAGAACATCGCAACGGTATTAGAAAAATAAAAACAACTAGAAAGTGATAATTTTTTTATTATTTTTTTTTATCGTCTGAATGAATAGTTCTCTTTAAATATTATAGATGGCAAGACTTTTGTTTGTAGCTAGCACGCAGATGCCTCCATAGCCTGTATCTCGACAGACGTTTTGCCGTATTAATTCAGAAAATTTTAGATCAGCACTATCCTATATCACCTATTATTATATTTACCTTAAGGGTCAGCACTCGAGAATGACGCCTAACGTTACTTTCTAGCATTCTAATACAACCAATACTACGAAAGATTTATTTGTAAATTTTCTATGGATAGTTAGAAAAATGTCTGAGATTTCCTGTGAATACAATTTGTTAACTGTTATCCTTTAAATGCTATGAAGAACATACTAAAATGTCGGTAAAAGGTGCAGTTTGAAAACCAGCAAAGGTATTTTTGAATGTTTGACTTAAAATTCTAGCACGCGTTTCATAAAGAATTTAAAAGATTACTGTTTAAGAATTGTGTTCACCGGAAACCTGAGACATTTTTCAAACTGCCCATATAGAATTAACACATGAATCATGTGTAGTAAGTGTGTAGTATTTCTTGTACTAAAAAGCCAAAACGTGTGTATTTTTGTGTGCTGACTAGCGTTGGGAAAAACTTCAATGTTTTGTGAATGCTTCACGAATTGTTAGTTCTTTAAAAATAACCCTTCGTAATGAACACTTCAATTGAAGTCGAACTCGCAAAAAAGAGATTTGTCAGTTCTTTTTGGAACCGGTTCCTCACCGAAAAAGCACTAGCTAGTCGGTAGAGATTTGAAAACGAAAATAACTGGAACTGCTTACTCGCCAACAAAATCACGTACTAGTCGGTAGCGCTTTGAAACTGGAAAGCACTGGAACCGGTTCCTCGTCGAGAAAAAACACATGGTAGAGTTTAAAAACTGAAAAGAACTTGTTCCTTCATTTTGAAATGTCAATGCCTTCACAACGGTACTGCTTCAAATTGAAGTACTTCTTTCAATGGAATGAAGTAATCAAATGAATGAAGGCTAAAATGAACTACTAACTTCAATTGAAGTGTTGGTTCAGTGAAATGAAGTTATTGAAATGAAATGAATGAAGGCTAAAATGAACTACCACCTTCAATTGAAATATTTGTTCAATGAAATGAAGTTATTAAAATGAATGAACGCTATAATGAACTACCGACTTCAATTGAAGTATTTGTTCAATGAACAATGAATGAAGTACGAACTGTTGCCAAAAGAAGTAGTTCTTTGAAGCAGTTCTTTCAAAGCGGTCACAACGCTAGTGCTGACCCTTAAGGACTAAAAATATACCCAACGAGAGCGAAAGTATTGTTCGCGTAAGTCTAGATATCATATTATATACTTTTGTATTTTATCTCGATTGCTGCTTTTTAAAGGTTTTCATGCGTTTTTTTTTATTTTGCTTTAAAACACTTTATTTCGTAATACTTTCCCGGAAGTCTTTGAATGTCTTAAATAAGATTACACACATTGTTTGCATTTCCCCCTCTCGACAATACACATCGAAGGAAACAAACGGTAACTCTCGAAATTGTGAGGAGAATTTTAATAGGAAACATTTAAACCCCAAAATAGGGGTGATTCTCCCTCAGTACGCTGCAGTTCACATCTGTATCTTGAGAAATTCTATGGAACGTTGTGAAAATAATGATCAATGCACATTGAAAAATACAAAAAATATTTTCTAAACATGTACTAACTTTCCTTTACAAAAATATAAATACGTTTGTCATCTCACAAAATACTCTCATCTAGATCAAGACATGCACATCAACTACAAATACCTAAAACATCCACATCCTTTGGACAAAATCATTACACATACCAGGCTATTAAGCTTAATAATTATCTTTCTACACAAATCAAAACATCTACACTTGCACAATACAATAAACATGTTTGGAACTGGTTACAATCCTCCTAATTTATAATTATATACATTAATAATAATAGTGCTACTTAGGTAATTTATTTATTTGTGTGATTTTCTTGTTTTTGTTTTAAAGTGGCTTTATTTAATTTTCTTTTATATTTTTAATTTTAAATTGAATGAAAAAAAATCATCAATCCTGACTACACTAGCCTTCTCACCTGGTATATTTTCTCTGAGGTATAATTGTAAATATTTTAAGATATTTACAAATAGATATATTATTATGGCAAAATTAGCAATTATAAGGGTACATAATACTTTCGCATTAATAATGATAACAAAGCATACGTGAGGATACATAATAATCTTTTTATTCACCTACACAATCAAGTATGCATGGCAGTACCTACGACATGGCATATCGTCGCCAGAAAGGCAAAAGGGCTGAAGCGACACTTTTGTCAAAAGTGAGTTAAATATGCAGTTTTGATCAGTTTCCTTTTCTGCATCGAATGCTTTGACTCTCGTTTGATTAGTAAATATGCGAATCAAATTGGAAATTCTCGAGTGGCGGCTTCCTCTGCAAAAGTCAGAGTTTCAAAAAGCGACTGGGTTCCTCGGAAGCCGAACCGCACGACTCGTGTTGGCTCGTCCGCCGAGCGCAGCAGCGCGTTTCCATGGCGACTCCCGGAGATATTGATCTGCCCCGCCCCCGCCTCCGCCCGCGCCCGACCCTGAACTCGGCGCGGCTACGGACGCACACAGCCTCCGCGCGGGACGCAGCACACTGCTCCCGTGCCGACGGGCCGCACACAGATGTAGGGGATTGGTACAGTTGTAGGTGCCCGCCACCCGCCACTTCACCCGCCCGACTCGCGTACAGCGTAAAGATACCGGAGGAGTCCGCACTCGGGACCGCCAACGCGAGGGAAGCGCGTCAGCCATGTTGGAAAATGTGTCGGAAACTTGGAATGAATGTATCTCCACTTTTACCTTGGAGCAAGAATACACATGACGACCTCCATGGTCGAGTGGTAAGACGCTCGACTACGAATCCAAAGGTCGCGGGTTCAAACCCGCGGCGCCAATAACTTTTATTTAATTAATATGTGTCATAACACATTTAATTCATATAAAAATAATAACAAGTATATTTGCGGCACGTTCCAGAGTGGTAGATACTCTAAGTATCGCCCTGGTGAAAGACCACCATTCAGAATCGAAACGTTGCTTGAAATGGCTTAAGCCGTGTTTGGTGACCAGATCTGAATAGCCAGGTACTTCCCAACCTTCCTCTTCCCGATCTCCTTCCCCTCCCCACTACCTTCAGCCTCACAACATACCCAATTTGGGGATGCCATAGTCTCGCTGGCTCTAGACGGTTGGGAGCAGTTGAGACTCTTGTGCGGTATTCATGTAAAAACAAAAAAAAAAGCGGTGTATTATATCTGTTGTCTCTTTCTCTCTCATGATGTACGACGTAAACACCCGGAGAAAGTGATTTATCGCATGTTTGTTTAGGTTGGGTAAAAAAAATTAGCTCTCTTTCCATGCATTGTTACTCTAAGGTTTGTGTGATATTTTCACTTTATTCTTACTTCAAGACTTTTGCACACATCGTACTTAACTTACTTTACGTTTGTCAGCTTATATTTTCTCTTCTTCTCTGTACATGTTGTTTGTAGGTATGCCTAGGCTTGCTTTATTCGTTTAATCATCTCGTAAACTAGTGGAATACCTTTTCGTTCTCACTTTCGTGGGCTGACTTTCTGTAGATTAATGTATTTCAACTATTTTGTTATTTCAGCAGAAATTAGATAACGGGAGGATTTCACGTGCCAAACAACGCATTTGATCACTAACTAAATAACCAACCATCACGCCGTTTCCCCGCAGAGGTAGGCAGAGTGGACGGACCGCCATACAACTCGCACTTTTTTTTTTTTTTTTGTGAATGCCGCACAAGAGTCTCAACTGCTCCCAACCGTCTAGAGCCACTGAGGCTATGGCATCCCCAAATAGGGTATGTTGTGATGCTGGAGGTAGTGGGGAGGGGAAGGAGATTGGGAAGAGGAAGGTTGGGAAGTACCTGGCTATTCAGATCTGGTCACCAAACACGGCTAAAGCCATTTCAAGCAACGTTTCGATTTTGAATGGTGGTCTTTCACCAGGGTGATACTTAGATTATCTACCACTCTGGAACGTGCCGCAAATTATACTTTTTTTATTATTTTTACATGAATTAAATGTGTTATGACATATATTAATTAAATAAAAGTTATTGTGCGCACGCCGGGTTTGAACCCGCGACCTTTGGATTCGTAGTCGAGCGTCTTACCACTCGAGCATGGAGGCCGTCCAATGTCCAACGTCTTACAACTTGGCACACACTCCTTGCTTCATTCACATTCAATACATACTCTTCTGCTATTCTGACTCTTCACATGGCCCTACTTAACTATTTGATCCACTTGATCGTGCCATGTCTTCTTCGGGCGTCTCCGACTTCTTCTTTCGCGCCATGTATTCTTATTACACTCCTTTCTTCGTTCATTCACTCTACACGCCCAAACTATCTAAGCGTCCCTTTCTTGATACTATTAATTACGCTTACATCAGCCGTGGATTCTTTCCGGATATCCACGTTTTTAACACGGTCATACATGGTTTTATCGTACATACGCCTCAGGGATCTCATTTCTACAGCATTCGGTCCACGTTGATCCTTCCTCTGCTAGTTCCACGTCTCACTGCCATACATCAGGGTTGGTATAAGCATTCAGTTGTGAATTGCTAGCTTCGCTTCTTTAGATCTTTTTTTTGTTTGCGCCAACAGCGTTCAGTCCTCCATTCGTGGAGTTTCCTACATTCTCCCTTTTTTCAATATCCTTATCAGCCTTTCCGTCTCTTTAGAAAATACTTCATAAATACACAAACTCAACCACTTGCTTCAAGTATTCATCATTCACAACTATATGGCACACTG